>OW240915.1:42988501-43118796 GCA_933207985.1 Pelobates cultripes
CGAAGCACAGTATTGCCTAAGAACTAATATACTTAGCCAGTGGAAGATTGAAAAATGTTACACTGTATACAATTTTAAATAAAAAGTATAAACATAGCCAGGATTCAGCTGTAAGCATTTGCAACACTTACAACAATCAAGTAACACACATTCATATAAAATGTAAGTTACTTAGCCTGTCAATGTAATGACAGGAATGAATAAGTAGATAACTCCCTAATTCCCACGGTATTAGGGAGCTATCTACTAAAAGGCTGAAAGACCTAAATTGGTCTTTAAGCCAAATTTACTAATACTAACTAAAGATTACTTAGTATTAGTAAATTATGCCCGCTATAGTCGCTATACCGCAAGAAGGGGCATGTCTATTAAACAGTTAGTCCCTCCCGAGTCCCCACCCTTATTCTAATTTAGGGCCCCCACCCACCGCTCAGGAGTGAGGGGCGGGGGGAGGACAATAGGTCCCCCCCAACCATTTTACTTTAGGGCCCCCACCACTCAGGAGTGGGGGCCAAGGGGGAAGATATTAAGTCCCCCCCTTATTCTCATTTAGGGCCCCCACCCAATGCTCCGGGGAGGGGGCCCAGGGGGAGGACATTAAGTCCCCCCCTTATTATAATTAAGGGCCCCCACCCACCGTTTAGGGGTGGGGGCCAGAGGGAGGACAATAGGTTTAGTTTAAAAGCCCCCTACTCACGCATCGCGGGTGGGGGCTCAGGAGGGGGGATCCTTTTTTTTTTTCAACAGTGAGCAGCCACAGGCTGTAATTTTTAGTAATAGTAAATTTGGTCTTTCAGCCTTTTGGTAGATAACTCCCTAATACCGTGGGATTAGGGAGTTATCTACTAAGCGGCTGCAAGAGAAGTCCCGAAATTCCAAAATGCCGACGTTCCAAAATTCAGAAGTTTCGAAGTGTCGAAGTGCCAAAGTGCCGAAGTTGCCGAAGTTCCCAAAGTGTCGAAGTGCCTTAATGCCAAAGTGCTGAAGTGCCGAAGTTACGAAGTTGCCGAAGTTCCGAAGTGTCGAAGTGCCGAATTGCCGAAGTCCCGAATTTCGGAATGCCGAACCGAAAATTTTCCCCATGCACATGCCTTGTCGGAATTCAGTAATTTTTATTGTAAAAACTTGTGAATATGGAGTACACACGTTCTCCTTCCAATCCAACAAATCAGTTTACAATTTATATCATCAAAGGTTAGACTTATGTGATTGGCAGTCAACCAATCTGTGGAAGGAACTGATTACCCCATTCTATGTTAGAATATCCACTTTCATGTTATGCACTCACTTCATTAGTGTTTGTAAAACATTAATCTTAATGATAAATGTAATGCCGCCGAGAAGTCTTCCTGTAACTTTCAGAGGTAGATATCTTTTCATTTTTTCCCATGAGCTATTTCACATATACTTGCATGTAAATATCTTTGTTGTGTCCTAACAGGGCCCAGTCGAGTGGAAATGCCACTTCACAGAGACCAGCAGAACTCATTACTTTATTAATGAAGCCATTTCTTTCTTGAGGAAAACATGCACCATACTAATTGGAGTTACATTATGGCTGTGAATTCTATGGCCAGAGTAAGTTATCTGGTAAAGGAAATTGTCTTACCCGGCGCAAGAAGTCATTAATTGCTTCTTCGCAAAAGATCCATAAAGCGTCTGGCAACAAACAACTTGAATATATTGTGTGCATCTTCAAAACTGCCAGACAAGATCCAGGCTGAAAATGATCAAAGCTTGCGGTCATTAAAATGCTAACCTAAATAAATAAATGATGTATTTACTATGTGTGTGAAATTTTTCAGACTAGCAATGCTCATTTGTCCTGAAGAGGAATGAAGGTTAGGAGATGAAGAAAGGATTTTTAAAAAGACTCAGCATTCAAAGTATTTGTATCCAACTAATCTGAATACCTATTGTGAAGCATGTCATTAACCCACAACTCACATCGCACAAAGAAGAAACCTCCACTAGCACTTATTTTTTCCCGTTAAAACAAGTAGGACACAGAAATGTTTAAAGGAACACTAAAGCATTAGGAATACAAACCTGTATACCTTTTAGTGTTCATGTCCCAAGTAATATATAGGTGACCCTCCCCCCGTTTGTGATAAAAAATAAATAAGATAGATGATTTACCTACCTTTCCTATGCCAAGACTCTCTAGGTGCTGTTTGCGTCTCTATCTCCTGTGACATCATGGAGGAGGTATGGCCTCCTGTGGTGTTGTCCAATGTTGCTCATAGAGCAGCACTGAGGACATGACTGTAACGAGAATATACCCCTACACGCAGGATCCAGCTAAACAGAGGCAAATACAGAGGAGAGATACGTCTACCGGACCTTAGAATGGCCGGACTCGACGTATATGAGAGGAGACAGAGCCAGGAACAAACCGAGGTCAAGGGCACAGAGAGACAGCGTAAACTAGGACAAGCCGGGGTCTGGTACACGGAAAACAGCAAGCCGGCAAACAGTACAGATAAGGATAAAGCGAAAACGAAGTCAGAATACGAAGCCAAAGTCAATACGAGAAAACACAACTGAACACCACAAGCGCTAAAGGGAACTGAAACAGAAACCACGATAGGGCAACGAGCTAAGGGAAAAAGGTAAGTTTAAATAGCTTTTAAACGAAAGTGATTGGCTCCTGTCACTTCCACACCCCCTATAGGTAATTGTACAGGGAGTGTGGTATGACAGGAGCCAATGGGAGCCTTTTGGCAATTAGGCTCCCACTGTCTCTTTAAGAGCGCGCCCGAGACTCGCGGCGCGCTCTTAGTTTCAGGCGGGACACGTGACCGCTTCACGCGGTCACTGCCCGCCTTCCATCTGAAGCAGTCGGATGAGCCGCGCGCGGCTCGTGCAGCCGCAGGACCGCGCGCGGCTTGAAGAGAGGACCGCGACCGGCCCCCGGTTAAGGTAAGTAACGCTACAGTACCCCCCCCTGAGGACACGCCCCCCGGGCGGGTAGGACCAGGCCTGGCAGGAAAACGAGAATGGAAAGAGCGCACAAGACGGGGAGCATGGACAGCATCAGCCGAAATCCAACTGTGCTCCTCAGGCCCATAACCCTTCCAATGTACCAAGTACTGAAGTCGACCCCTAAGGAAACGAGAGTCAAGAACAGCAGACACTTCAAACTCCTCATGACCCTCCACCGAGATAGGAGGGGGAGGAGGAGTATGCCGGGTATAGCGGTTGCGTACGAAAGGTTTCAACAATGAGGTGTGAAAAACATTAGGAATACGTAGATTCTTAGGCAGGCCTAAGGCATAAGAAACAGGATTAACCTTATGTATAATACGATAAGGTCCAATGAAGCGGGGAGCCAATTTCATAGAAGGCACCCGGAGACGAATATTCCGCGTGGAAAGCAAAACCCTGTCCCCCACAACATAGGACGGAGCTGCTCTGCGATGCTTGTCAGCCTGAGCCTTCTGGCGAGTAGCAGAGTCCACCAAAGAACGCTGAACCTGCTCCCAAGTATTACGCAAACCAGCCAAATGCTCATCCAGAACTGGCATGCCCTGTGAGGAGAATGCAGCCGGAAGAACAACGGGATGCTGGCCATAGACAACGTAAAAAGGGGTCTTGCCGGAAGAATCATGAGTGGCGTTATTCCGAGCAAATTCAGCCCAAGGAAGCAGGTCAGACCAATTGTCCTGATGGTGAGACACAAAACAACGGAGGTATTGCTCCAGAGACTGGTTGGCACGTTCAGCAGCCCCATTAGACTGGGGATGATAAGCGGAAGAAAATGAGAGAGAAATACCCATTTCTGAACAAAAGGCCCTCCAGAACCTGGAAATAAATTGGCTACCCCTATCGGATACAATAGATACGGGAATCCCATGTAATCGAAATACTTCTCTAGCGAAGATATGAGCCAGTTCCTTGGATGTGGGCAACTTGCGAAGAGACACGAAGTGAGCCATTTTGGAGAACCGATCCACTATCATCAGGATCACTGTGTTACCATTTGAAGGGGGTAATTCAACAATAAAATCCATGGACAGGTTAGACCAAGGTCTCTCTGGAACGGGTAACGGATGCAACAGCCCACAAGGAACTCTACGGGAGGATTTCATACATGCACAAGTAGTACAAGCACTTATATAGTCAGTGACATCCTTTCGTAAGGAATCCCACCAAAAATACCGAGAAACAGCTGACACCGTTTTGGAAATACCAGGATGTCCAGCGGTCTTAGTATCATGATATAATGACATAATATCCCGTCTCTCAGGAACATCAACGAACAGTTTATCATTAGGCCTCTCGCTAGGTGCCATGCTTTGTTTCGCTTGTATGGCCTGCAAGAGGGACGAGGAAATAGACAAAATAGTAGTAGCTATTATCCTGTCTGGGGGAATGACAGGAGTAACATCAATCTCCTGTTTGTCAGTAGTTTCGAACTGTCTGGACAGAGCGTCTGCTTTAGTGTTGCGATCACCTGGCCTATAGGTGATAATAAAATTGAAACGGGACAAAAATAGTGACCACCTAGCCTGCCTGGAAGACAATCTTTTGGCTTCGCTAAGGTAGGATAGGTTCTTGTGATCCGTAAAAATGAGGATAGGATCCTTAGTTCCTTCTAACAAATGTCTCCACTCTTTAAGTGCTAAAATAATAGCAAGGAGTTCGCGATTACCCACATCATAATTTTTCTCTGCTTTGGACATTTGTTTAGAAAAGAAGCCGCATGGATGCAATGGCTTTCTCAGGCGACTCTCTTTGGGATAAGACAGCACCTACCCCAATATCCGAAGCATCAACTTCAAGAATATAGGGCAGTGAGGGGACAGGATGCTGTAAAATAGGTGCAGAGGCGAACGTAGTTTTAAGAAATTCAAAAGCCTGAAGTGCCTCGGTAGACCAAACACGAGTATTGCCATCCTTTTTAGTCATACGGGTAATAGGTGCTACAATGGACGAGAAACCTTTGATAAAACGTCTATAATAATTGGAGAACCCAAGAAAACGCTGAATAGCTTTCAGACCTTGCGGTAGAGGCCATTCTATTACAGCAGCTAGCTTCTGGGGATCCATACGAAAACCTTTAGCGGAAATCAAATACCCCAAGAACTGGACTTCGGTTTGGTCAAACAGACATTTTTCTAGCTTGCAATAAAGACCATTAGCAAGAAGGGTCTTCAAAACTGTCGTAACATGTCTGTGATGAGTGTGTATATCTGTAGAATATATTAAAATGTCGTCCAAGTATACGATAACAAATGTGTGAATAAAATCTCTCAAGACATCATTAATAAATTCTTGGAATACTGCTGGGGCATTGCAAAGCCCAAATGGCATAACAGTATATTCGTAATGACCGGATCTAGTGTTGAATGCAGTCTTCCATTCGTGATTTTCCTTTATACGTATCAAATTGTATGCACTCCTAAGGTCTAATTTAGTGAACACAGTGGCATGTTTCAGCCTGTCAAATAATTCTGTAATCAAAGGTATAGGGTATGCATTTTTGATAGTGATTTTGTTTAGACCTCTATAATCTATACACGGTCTTAAATCACCTTCTTTCTTCGATACAAAGAAGAACCCTGCTCCAGCTGGAGAAGAGGATCTCCTAATAAACCCTTTTTCTAGTGATTCCTTGATGTACTCCTCCATGACACGGTTTTCTTGAACCGATAAGGGGTACACCCTGCCCTTTGGAGGTATAGTGCCAGGCAACAAGTCAATAGCGCAATCATAGGGTCTGTGAGGCGGTAATTTCTCAGCCTCCCTTTTATCGAAAACAGTCTTTAGAGATAAGTACTGAGGGGGTATAACCGTAGACAAAGGAGGACTGGTAGGTACCTCAATAGAATTCAAAGGTGTGACTTCCAACGTACAAGACTCGTGGCAGGCCTCACTCCATGATTTTATTTGCCCTGTCTCCCAGTCAAAAATGGGATTGTGAGCACGTAACCATGGATACCCTAATACTAACTGTGAAGAGGGAGAGGTGATGACCTGGAATCGAATGGTTTCATAGTGTAAAACCCCTGTGTACATGTGTAATGGTATAGTCTCATGAGTAACAACTGGAGAACTTAATGGTCTACCATCTATGGCCTCAACGGCCAAGGGTATCTCCTTCTCTCTGATGGGAATGTTGTTTCTCTTTATAAAGCCAGAGTCTATAAAATTTTCAGCTGCCCCAGAGTCAACCAGAGCATATATGTTGTCAACTATACAAATCTCTCCCATATATAAAGAAACCGGGAGAAGCAAGCGGTTAGGAGGCAATTTAGGAGACTTAGATATCACACCCAAGGCCAGTCCCCTATAAGGTCTTAGGTGCGAGAGTTTTCCGGGAGTAAAGGACATTCCTTTACCATATGGTCTCTCCTACCACAGTATAGGCAGAGTCCCTCCCTTCTCCTATGTAATTTCTCAGTATCAGAGAGTTTGGCAACCCCTAATTGCATAGGTTCCTCCTCAGACACTTTAACACTCTCTGGTATATTAACTCTGGGGTTAATGGGTGTAACAAAACGTCTATTCCTGTTCTTGGTATAGAGCCTGTCACGAATTCTATTATCAATATCAATGAGGTAATCGATAAGGTCCTCTAAGGCAATAGGAAGCTCCTTAGCTGCTACCTCATCCAATATCGTATCTGACAAACCTTCCATAAAGGCAGTAGTTAACCCATTGTTGGTCCAATCTACCTGCGAAGCAAGAGTGCGAAACTGAATAGCATAATCAGCCACAGACCTAGAACCCTGTTTAATTCTCATTAATGCTCTCGCGGCATTCTTTGACCTTTTCATTGTGTCAAAAGTTCTACGAAAAGCCGTAAGAAAACTGTTGAAATCATGTACCATAGGTCCATTAGCTTCCCAAATAGGATTTGCCCACTCAAGTGCCTTATCGGTAAGTTGGTGCATAAAGAACCCAACCTTAGACCTCTCTGTGGGAAATGAACGTGGATACATTTCGAAGTGAAATTCAATCTGATTAATAAACCCTCTGCAAGTCTTAGAGTCCCCTCCATACCTAGGAGGAGGTGTTAAATGGGCCGAAGTATTAGGCAAAGTAGATACTTCAGGGAGAAGGGGCGTAGGAGGGTTAGGTGTAGTTGCTGGAACGGTTCTAGCTAGGAGCGTCTGGAGAGCCTGAGCTATTTGATCCATACGGTGATCCTGCTCTACAAATCTTGCCTCATGGGACGCCATCTGTTGAGCTAAATCTGCGGGGTCCATGGCCCTATCGTAATGTAACGAGAATATACCCCTACACGCAGGATCCAGCTAAACAGAGGCAAATACAGAGGAGAGATACGTCTACCGGACCTTAGAATGGCCGGACTCGACGTATATGAGAGGAGACAGAGCCAGGAACAAACCGAGGTCAAGGGCACAGAGAGACAGCGTAAACTAGGACAAGCCGGGGTCTGGTACACGGAAAACAGCAAGCCGGCAAACAGTACAGATAAGGATAAAGCGAAAACGAAGTCAGAATACGAAGCCAAAGTCAATACGAGAAAACACAACTGAACACCACAAGCGCTAAAGGGAACTGAAACAGAAACCACGATAGGGCAACGAGCTAAGGGAAAAAGGTAAGTTTAAATAGCTTTAAAACGAAAGTGATTGGCTCCTGTCACTTCCACACCCCCTATAGGTAATTGTACAGGGAGTGTGGTATGACAGGAGCCAATGGGAGCCTTTTGGCAATTAGGCTCCCACTGTCTCTTTAAGAGCGCGCCCGAGACTCGCGGCGCGCTCTTAGTTTCAGGCGGGACACGTGACCGCTTCACGCGGTCACTGCCCGCCTTCCATCTGAAGCAGTCGGATGAGCCGCGCGCGGCTCGTGCAGCCGCAGGACCGCGCGCGGCTTGAAGAGAGGACCGCGACCGGCCCCCGGTTAAGGTAAGTAACGCTACAATGACCTAGTTTTAGTCGGTCAGTCCCGGGAAGTGCCTCTAGTGGATGTCAGTATGATAGCCACTAGAGATGGACTGAAGCCTGCAAAGTAAACATTGCATTTTTTTTTTTTTTTAAACTTGCTTAACTCCTATGCCCTATGCCGTCCTGCAAAAGCTTGACATTAACGTACTCAGGGTCATAGAACACTCTGCGGATTGCCGGCCCTTCAACCCTGCAATACTCACCTCCCACCGTGATGCGGTTTCCCTGCTATATATATATAAAATTATTTATGTATATTTATGTAATCTTTTTGCATAATTAAGGAAATTTAATAATTACAATTTGAAGAACCTGTCTGACAACCCAAGCAGAAAGTGCAAATAACTTAATTTGCAAACCCTATATTTAAACCTGTAACTTTCCAAAACAATAATAAAACCTGTACATGGAGGGTACTGTTGTACTTGGCAGAATTCGATGAACACAAATAATAGTGTTTCAAAACAGTAAAATGTATCACAATAATAATATAATCAGTGAAAGTGCCTTTGTGTGTGAAAAATGCAAAAAAACAAATATGAATGCTAAATGTGACCAGGGTTTGTCACTAAGTGGCTACCAAAAAAGACTGGACATACCCCATTTTGAATACCCTGGGATGTCTACTTTTGAAAATGGTATGTCATGATGGGGGTAACTATCATTCCTGGGCTACCATACGATCTCAAAGACAACATAACCAATCTGCCAATTTTCAATATGTAAAACCTAAATTGGGCAAGCCTTATATTTGACCCTACAACTTTTCAAAACCCCATAAAACCTGGACATAGGGGTAATGTTGTAATCATGAGACATCCAGGGCCAGCCTTAGGGGTGTGCGAGCTGTGCGACCGCACAGGGCGCCATGGAACAGGGGGCGCCCTGTGGCCGACACAGCTCACTCATGGCCGGAGTGCAGGGGAGCTAAAAGGGGTACCTGGCTGGAGGATTAATTATTCTCCACCCGGGTCTATTTAAAAAAAAAAAAAAAAAAAATCGCGGCAGAGGGGGCGGGGTTTACCGAGCGGCGGAGGCGGGGCTTATCGAGAGGCGGAGACGGGGCTAATACCTCCCGAAGCCCCTGCTGTACAGGAAGAGGGAAAGATGCTTCCCCATCAGCCAACTGCATCCACTGGAAAGAGGTAAGTGTGTGTGTGTGACTGTTTGCCTGTTTGTGTGACTGTCTGTCTGTGTGACTGCCTGCCTGTGTGCGTGTGACTGTCTGTGTGTGTGTGTGTGTGACTGTCTGTGTGACTGCCTGTCCTTGTGTGTGTGTGTGTGTGTGTGTGTGACTGTCTGTCTCTGTGTGTGTGTGTGACTGTCTCTGTGTGTGACTGTCTCTGTGTGTGACTGTCTCTGTGTGTGACTGCCTGCCTGTGTGTGACTGTCTGTGTGTGTGACTGCCTGTGTGTGTGACTGCCTGTATGTGACTGCCTGCCTGTGTGTGTCTGTCTGTAACTATCTGTCTGTGTGTGACTGCCTGCCTGTGTGTGTGACTTTCTATCTGTGTGACTGCCTGCCTGTGTGTGTATAACTGTCTATGTGTATGTTACTGTGTGTCTGTCTGTGTGTGTGACTGCCTATGTGACTGTCTGTCTGTGTGTGTCGCTGTAGCTGTGCCATTGTTTGTGCCTGTGCCTGTATGTGTAACTGCCTTTAACTGAGTGTGTGTGTACATGCCTGTAACCGAGTTTAAATTTCCCCCACCCCTTCCTGTCAAGGCCGCACTTTGACTGACAGACGCTCACTCACTGACAGACGCACACTCACTGACAGACACACACACTCATATACACTGACAAACAATGACATACACACATACACTATTACTTGGACACACACTGACAGATGCACACTCTCACTGACAGACGCAAGCACTCACTGAAAGATGCACGACTCCACTGACCGACACATACACACTGACTGACACACACTCACTGACCGACACACACTCACTGACGACACATACACACTCACTGACGACACATACACACTCACTGACGACACATACACACTCACTGACTGACACATACACACTCACTGACTGACATACACACTCACTGACTGACACATACACTCACTGACCAACACACACATTCACTCACAGACACACACACATTCACTTACAGACACACACAATTACACACTTACAGACACACACAATTACACACTTACAGACACACACACACACACATTCACTTCAAAATAAACACTCACAGACACACACACAGACATTTCCACTAACACTCACAAACTAATATTTTTTACATTTATTTTAAATCCACCCAGCCTCCCTGGGAAAGCTGGAGTGGATTTCTTACCAGCAGTCCAGTGTGGCTGCTGGGCAGGCAGGCAGGGGGCGCACAGGCTGAGTAAGCAGCGCTTAGTGATGCCGGGAGCCGGACTGACGTCATATTCTGGCTCCCGGCTTCATTAAGCGGCGCAGAGGAAGCTGAGCAGGAAGAGCTCAGGTGAGTATGCTCCTTCGCTGCCCGCTGCCAGCCTTGGGGGGGCTCAAAAGTGGCCAGCCGGTCAGCTCTTGAGCCCCCCAGGATGCGAGGCAAGCAAGGGATCTGCCTGGGGTTTTGGAGGGATGCTTTTTTTTGCCGCCCCCTGCAAAGTGGCGCCCAAGGCAGATGCCTTGTTTGCCTCGTGATACACACGTCCCCGGTGCCTGTGTGTGTTACTGTATTCAGGCAACTTGGTGGGAGGTGGGGGGGGCGCCGTGAAGACTTTTTGCACAGGGCGCCTAATTGCCTAAGGCCGGCCCTGGAGACATCGCAGTGAAAGCTAACAGTATTACGACATTCACTCATTGATATAAAGGGGCATGCCACCCACCGTCCCAATTTCAGAGGGACAGTCCAGATTTTCATGGCCGATTGTCCTTTTAGAGACGACAAGGAACTGTTCCCAATAATCATAGCGTGACCCTGAGTTGGCCTGAGTGATAGGCAGGCAACCTGATGTGCATTCATGCCAGGCGGACCTGCAGTTAATTGGGGGGACCTGCCCCCTTTATGGGTGGGTCAGGTCCTTTGGGGGCAGAGCTAGAGACATGATTGTATCATTAGGTTGTTTGTTTGTTTGTTTGTTTGTTTTTTAAGCAATAAAAATAATATAAAATTGTAAGTGTCTCTTACTAGTTTATATTGATTTTATTGATTTATAAACTAGGAAATCTAATTAAGCAGTTAATATTTTAAACTTTGTTGGACTTCACCCTGATTGTTTGCAGAGCCTGGGACCACATATTCCTTTGGTGGGGAAAATACCACGTGAGCGGTGTGTAGTGAGCAATAGCCTAATTTGCTCCATACTTGTGAGTACCTCTCCTATTTTATTTCAAAAATATATTTGCATCAGTGACCACTAGCTACCATATATACTCGAGTATAAGACGAGTTTTTTGGCACATTTTTTGTGCTGAAAACCCCCCACTCGTCTTATACTCGAATCACTCTCTGTATTATGGCGCCATAATACAGACCAGGACCGCCGGGCTCATAACAAGCCCGGCGGTCCTGTTGGGGGCTGGGAGAAAGCTGTTATTTACCTTTACAGCAGTTCCTATCAGCTCCCTTCTCCTCCGTTCCGATCAGCTCCCCACTGTAAGTCTCGCGAGAGCCGCGGAGTCTGAGCGTTGCTATGGGTTACCGTGGCAATGCTCCGCGCGGCACTCAGACCGCAAGACTTACAGTGGAGCTGAACGGCACAGAGGAGAAGGGATCTGACAGGAGCTGCAGGAAAGGTAAGTTACAGCTTGCTCCCAGCCCCCCTCCTGCACACCCCATCCACTGGACCACCAGGGAATAATATAGCCCCCCTCCATTGCCAGCTAACAAGCAGGGAGGGGAGCTAAAAAAATAAAATAAAAATGTTAATAATATTAAAATAAAATAAAAAAGGAATATTACGGGTAAAAAAATTGTTTTTAAATTAATATTATAATAATAATAAAAATGCCCACCCCCCCACCAAGGTTACACACACTGCATTCATATATACACACACACTGCATTCATACACACACTGCATTATATACACACACACACTGCATTCATACACACACACACTGCATTCATACACACACACTGCATTATATACACACACACACACTGCATTCATACACACACACATTGCATTATATACATACACACACTGCATCCATACACACACACTGCATTATATACACACACACTGCATTCATACACACACACACTGCATTATATATACACACACTGCATTCATACACACACACACACACACTGCATTATATACACACACTGCATTATATATACACACACACTGCATTCATACACACACACACACACACACACACTGCCTTATATACACACACACTGCATTATACACACACACTGCATTCATACACACATACTGCATTATATACACACACACACTGCATTATATACACACACACTGCATTCATACACACATACTGCATTATACGCACATTATACACACTGCATTCATACACACACACACTGCATTCTTACACACACACTGCATTATATACACACACACTGCATTATATACACACACACACACTGCATTCATACACACACACTGCATTATATACTGTATCCAGTTGAAGATTCTTTGCATTACAGCACTTTAAGATAAGAAGACACCATATATCCTTAGGTGGGGGTTATACCGCACAGACGCAACTAGATAGAGCTATCATAGCTCTACAAACTGTGAGTGCAATTCCGTTTTTTCTTATTTTTAGTTGTTACAGGATATACTAAACTATATTTTGCTATAATTTACGTCATCCTACTTCTTCTGGAAACACCTCTACCTTAAGAAATACATCAAGGCAGTACTCCCTCATCTCACCTGTTTGCACAGATTTGATATCAGCCTTTGTTTCAAGCTGGCTAATGATACCTCCATGACGCTGCTTTGTTTCACCTCTGGCAACAAAGGAGTTACTCAGTAGTGAATAGGCACCATGGTCATTTCATGTCATTAAAGCTGTCATGGTACTTGGAGTCAGGGTCGTCTTTAATGTTGACTGGACCCTGGGCAAGCATTAGCTTGGGCCCCCTGGTCCCCTACCGCCCACCTTCTAGCATGCAAACACGCCTTCCACCCAAAGACACACAAAAATAAAAAAACACACATAGATCGTAGACAGTCACACTTTTACCTAGTGAAAATACACACACAGATACACATACAGATGCAAACACTAACACAAATGCAGACTCACACATACACAGGCTCAGACATATACAGGTACATACATCTAAATACACAGACATACAAAGACAGATACACAGACACACAGGTGCATACACAGATACACACTGGCACACATACAGATATACAGATACTCGCTGACAAACATGCAGACACACACTAAAACACAGATAAACAGACAAACACACCCTGACATATATGCAGATACACACAATAACACGCAGATACATACACAGATATACATGCAGTTACACAAACACACACTAACACATACAGACACATATTCAGATACACAGAAACACATACAGACACACTGGCATACATGCAGGTACACATACACAAATACGCATACAGAGACTCATACAGACACATAGATACACATATAGACCGAAACACACAGATACAGACACATGCATATACACATAAAGACAGCTATACACACAGAAACACACATACAGATACACAGATATACATACAGACAGATATACACACAGACCCACATGCATATACACATACAGACAGATACACACACAGACACATGCACAGACTGATACACATGCAGACAGATATATACACACAAACAGACATGCATGAAAAATATACAATTTCAGTCACCCTCCTGTTTCCTACCTTTTGGGTGCAGGAGGGTGACTTATCTGCTGTCCAGTGGCTGTCTGGGGCTGTTGGAAGTTGAGCGCTCTCTCAGTCCGCGCTCCTCCTCTCTTCCTCCCTCCCACGCGGCATTCTCTGTGTTAGCTAGGAGGAAGTGACTTCACTTCCTCCTACCGCTGACCTCATCACTGGGGGCCCGGTCGCACTGTTAAAGCTCCGCAGTGCTGACCGGGCCCCTGCAGATTCATTGCCATCAGGTGGCCATAAGAGCATGGGCCACCCGATGGGGCCCCTCATCGTGCGGCCCGCAGTGGTCTGCCCGCAAGCACCACAGCGGCCAGCGGGCTCAAGGGGCAGCTGCTTTGGGCCCCCTAGGAATGACAGGGCCCGGGGCAGCTGCCCCTTTTGCCCCGCGTTAAAGATGGCCCTGCTTGGAGTAAACCTTTAAATGGCCACCCTAAGCACCAAAACTACTTAAGATTAATGAAGCAGTTTTGGTGTATATATCATGCCCCTGCAGTCTCACTGCTCAATTTTCTGCCATTTAGCTTATGAAGCCCTTGTCACAACTCCCTGAAAGCAGAGTGCACAGCCTTCGTAAACACTTCCTGGCAAAGAGCATTTTACCACTGTTTATTGCACAGTATCTTTAATTTAGAATTTCTTATCTCCTGCTTTGTTAATTACCTGATAGATTTTGCAGAAGCCTCCTGTGGATGAATAAAGTTCACTTAATAGAGCAGAAGACAAAATCTTGTAAAGTAAACACGCTGTGCTATAAAAGGAGGAGGTGTGGCTAGGGATGCACAAACTTCTAAATGGCAGAGAAATGAGCAGTGAGGCTGCATGAGCATACACCAAAACCACTTAATGAAGCTAAAGTTGTTTTGGTGCTTAGAGTATCCCTTTATATGTAACCCTTGTAACCCTGTCCATTGAGGAGGAAAAAACACAGATCAGGACAACAATTTCAGAGATTTCCCCACTACAATCATGAAGATGAAATAAACCCTTTATTTATTTAAACCATGTCACAATAAAAGTACGATACCTTCAAACATTTTCAGATTCCAATGACTTGTGTTGCAAATCCTCTAAGTATCCAGTAGATGGCAGTCTAGGATAGGGAATGCTAAGGTTTATATCTGAATGCAAGCTTAATGGATTATATTTATTCAATCAACCCGCATTTGCAAAATGTAATAAATAATATTAAGTCTGAGTCTCCAAATCAGATCCTTCATTGAAAATAGCAGAGTTTGTGAGAGTTCTCCCTGTACCCAAGTGTCTTGCAATGTTATCTGATACATGATTTCCCTACTGACCTACTTCCTTGTCCTGTTATACCTAATGGACATGTCGACCCAGTTCTCCAAATGTGAACATTAGATTCTTCAGGAATACCTGGAAGGTATTAAATGGGATACTGGTGGTATTCTTTATTCATAACAACCATGGTAGGATAAGACAGTGGAACTCAGAGAATTAAATCCATTTTGAAGGAACTGAAGACAGCTAGTTTTACAAAATGTACAAAAATGTCTTGTACTGTAAACGCGTTGTGTTGAAAGTTTACTGTTATTTATACTGCTAATTAGAATTGCATATTCAGTTTCAAACTAATCACAATTCGTCTGAATTATGGGCGTTTGGCGATTCATCCAAATTTCGTATTCAAAAATGCCATATGGACGCATCACCGAACAAATTAAATGGATGTGCCGTTTCATTTGTTTTATAATTCAGGGTTCCTCTGTGTCACCAGAAAGGGGGATGGGAATGGAGAAGAAAACATACCTTTTTTTTTCATCATTAAAGCTTATGGGATCAATATGACCCAGTATACATGGACAAAGTGATTATTTTTAAATCGCCCACACCTGACTTCCACAGTTTGGAACTAGAGGGGGCAATGGGATATCCCTCCATTACTCTATTAATAGCCCCCACCTTCTGCCCTTTGGGTGGGTACTGGTGGTGACAATGGGATGTCCCACTATTATTTTATTGGTCTTCTCCCCCTGCACATGGGTGGGGAATAAAGGAACTTCAAGAAGTCCCCCCAATGTCTTTTTATTATAGCCCCCATTCACCATCCACAGGTGGGAGCAGGGGGTGGACTCCCCATTATTTAGTTTCTGCCCCAACCTGATTCCACTGAAGGCTCACTGTTACTCCACATTTTCTTGCTATTTTGGTTTGTCCAAATCATTTTTTCTAAAACAATCCTAGGATTAAAGCATCTTTATAGAATGTATCCAGTGTCAGGAGAATTTTGTGATAATATACTGGAAAGACTTGCACAGGTTTATTCACCAGATTATTGGGAATTCAATGTGGATTTCAAATCTAAGGGCAGAAAAGTTATCTACACCAAAAACAAAATACATTTGGAATTCACTTGAATTAATTTTGAATTCCCAGGAATTCTCACGTTAGTGAATAACATGTACATTAGCTTTAAAGGGACACTCCACTGCCCAAATACAAAATACATTTTAAAAAATCACAATTTAGTGGATATACCCCAAATGAAAACTTGCATTCATTTAATTATGCATTTTTTTCATTGGAGTAATATCTATAAACAGCTTGCAAAAACTGCAGATCTCTTGTCTGCTGCCTTTGCAGGCCTCCCCTTCTAACCCCACCCAGACTTTCTGTGGCTATCCAATCGTAGCCTTTCCAATGCTGCTCTATCAGAAGTATTTGCAAGGCAGATGCTCTGAGCAATTGCTGCCTCTTAAGTTTAGTGCAACTAAGCTAACCAAACCAGGAAGTAACAGGATATGTAGCCAGGTTAATTTAGAAAAGTGCAAAATATTTATTGAAAACTGCATTTTTATCAAACTGGAAAAAAAAAATAGGACACACTCTTAACACATAAAGCTTCTCAGCAATCTAAAGTGCTTTAGGGGTCTGAAATGTCCCTTTAAATGGGTTAACATACATGTAGTACCCCAATGTGACCACCAGGTGGCAACCTAAGATAAGTATATCTATCAGGTAGACCACACTTCATCGGCAATTGCCTTTGTAGTGTAAAGTATCGTTAGTGTTACTAAATAGGAACCACGAGGTGGGGGCAGAGAGATACAAATGTTTAAAATCACTCCCTGTACCACCATGGTTTGTAAATCTACAAATGTACTTAACTTCTTCCCATCACTTTGCAGGATTATTCCATGATTATTAGAATTATTATTATTAGCATTCAGCTGATAAGGGGGTGGGATTGTTATCATGCCCCAAAAGTATTATCTAAAAGAGTTATACTCCCAACTACTAGATGAGGCGACATACGGAAAACTAAATAACAATCCCACCCCCCAAAGGCAAAAGAATTTGGAAGAATACTTGAAGAGAGGACTAGATCTTGGGAATATAAGGGGAAAGGAATTTGATTTTATGAATATCAAGTATCCTAGGATGGCAATTTTTTACTTACTGCCCAAGATCCAAATAGATTCTAATAGAACCTCCAGGAGACCCATCATCTCTGGGATAGGGTCTTTATTCAGAAACCTGTCCCAATATATAGATCACATCATCCAACCATCTGCCTTTAAAATGAAGTCAAATTTGAAGGACACCACACATTTACTGAGAATTTTAAGTGAAACAAAGTGGGAAGAAGGAATGATATTACTAACATGTGATGTGAATACACTATATACATGTATAAATCATGACAAAGTAATTAAAGTCTATAGGGAAGTCCTGGAGAGTGAAGGGATACTACCTCAGCAACAGATTGACTCCGTAATCAAGGGTATTTTATTGATTTTAAATAATAATGTTTTTACATTTAAAGAACAACATTTTATCCAGAAGGTCGGCACAGCGATGGGAACGAGGTTTGCACCCAGGCAGTTATGTCAACATTTTTATGTCCATATGATATGACGTATATAAATGGGCAGAGCATGGCTGGAGTGCAAACCTCGTGACCTATAAACGATTTATTGATGACATGGTTTTTATTTTGAATGAACCGGAAGAGGATTTAAAGAAGTTTTTAGAATTTCTAAATCAGAATGACTGGGGGATTTCATTAAATGACGAATATAGTAGTATTAAAGTAGAATTTTTAGATCTGGACATTTTTATTGATGAAGGGAATTTGAAGACTAGAATGATTTTTAAGAAGATAGATGTTAACAATTACATCCTGAATACAAGTTGCCACCACCATCCGTGGTTGGCAAATATTCAGAAAAACCAATTCATAAGGATCAAAATTAATTGCACACAAGCTGACAACGTCATTACTCAAACCAATTGTTTAAAAGATAGATTTTTAGATAAGAATTATGATAAAGACAATGTAGGAAAAGCACTAGAAGAAGTCACAAGAATGGAAAGGAATTACCTTCTTGAATATAGGAATAAGGATGGTTCAACACAGGAGGACATGGATATCGAAATTATTTTTAATTATAAAAATCAAGCAGACCACATCAATAGAAACATTAATGAATGGTGGCCGGTCTTGAGACAGGACGAACTAGTCCATAATATTCTACCAGAGAAACCCAAGATAGTCTTCAGAGGGGCACCTAATTTAAAATCGATGTTGGCTCCAAGCCAACTACCAGAAAATCAAAAAAGCATGGTGAACCCCTTCAATCTAGAAAGCGGCTTTTATAGATGCGGATCGTGCAGTGCATGTCGAATCAGTGCAAGAACAAACAACAAAAAATATACAGATTTTAGATCACACTACATTGGAGAAGAATTTAAGATAAAATATGTAATTATGTGTAATTACAAAAGGAGTGATCTATATGTTATACTGTACATGTGGACTACAGCACGTTGGACGAATAGAAAGACAACTGAAGAAATGACTGTATGAACACATATACAATATAAAAAGAGGTTTTGAAGGCCACAGTTTCTCTGCGTACTTAAAGCTTAAACACAATATGGACCCAAGTCAGTTATATTTCTGCAGCATTGAGAAGGTCAAAAAGGACAAAAGTTGTGAAATTTGGACCACTTAAAGGACCACTCTAGTGCCAGGAAAACATACTCGTTTTCCTGGCACTATAGTGCCCTGAGGGTGCCCCCACCCTCAGGGTCCCCCTCCTGCCGGGCTGGATGGCGAGGAAAGGGGTTAAACTTACCTTTATTCCAGCGCCGGGCGGGGAGCTCTCCTCCTCCTCTCCGCCTCCGATCCTCCTCTTCGGCTGAATGCGCATGCGCGGCAGGAGCTCTGCGCGCATTCAGCCGGTCTCATAGGAAAGCATTTACAATGCTTTCCTATGGATGCTTGCATGTTCTCACTGTCATTTTCACAGTGAGAAGCACGCAAGCGCCTCTAGCGGCTGTGAATGAGACAGCCACTAGAAGATTTGGAGGCTGGATTAACCCATTTATAAACATAGCAGTTTCTCTGAAACTGCTATGTTTGTATAAAAAAAGGGGTTAATCCTAGAGGGACCTGGCACCCAGACCACTTCATTAAGCTGAAGTGGTCTGGGTGCCTATAGTGGTCCTTTAAGATCTGTATTTTGCCTATATGCTGTGATACACTGTGGGCTAGTTTAAGTCTCTGTACAAGGTGAGCAGGGTACATAGGGGGAGTGCTCCAATTCCCTACCGATACAGTATCACACTATTGGAGGATATATATGTTTTGTTTCCTAGAGTCTGATTGGAACAAGGTACAGTGCAAAAGATTCACTGAAAGTGCACTATAACAAGGTGAGAGCTCCACATAGGGTGTATATGGTGGAGGTCCCTCACCTGATGCTATTACACCATTTCAAGTTTGTATCACCTTAGCTTGCTATTTGAGCTGTAACCCCAGGAGTGCTGGAAGACTCAGAAGGGATTACTCTGTTGATGGACTGGGATATCTTTGAACCAAGAAGATTCCACACATATAATCCTGATAGATACCAGTATAATACTGATGTTTATTTGCATGATCTACTTTTCTGCAGAGTGACATTACAAATATGTTTTAGTAACTTCTAATTTGATACAATTTTTCCTATATATGTGCGCTTACTCACTTTTATGGCATTAATATATCGCCAACATATTCCATAGAGCTTTACATTTGTAGAAAGGGGATATATGAGAGCTGAAGAAGGCTCTGCTCAAACCAGCTTACAATCTATGCTGGTTGCCCTGTACTAAAGAACCCATGAAGAAATAGTCCTGCAGTTTAACCAGCAAGAACTGTTTTCGTGCTGTTGCAGGGAAACCTAGTTATCACTTGATACCTGGACTCCCCCCGAATTCTTTAAAGGGACACTATAGTCACCAGAATAACTACAGCTTAATGTAGACTACAGCTGACGTTCAGCATCCCCACGCTCTGCATTGAGATGCTGAATTTTCCTCATAGACATGCATTGATTCAATGCATCTCTATGATGTGGGCGTGATTGGCCAAAACGGCATTTGGCCCCACCCCGTGCCGATTTAAGCCAATCCAATGCTTTCTCTATAGAAAAGCACTGGATTGGCTAAAAATCGCCCATTTTGATAATGTCACAAAAGGGGCGGGGCCAGCGCCGGCAGTGAGATTTAAACTTTTATAGGGGGGCAAGGCACCTAAATGGTGGGTTAAACACTATAGGGTCAGGAATACATGTTTGTGTTCCTGACCCTATGGCGTTCCTTTAAGTTAAAATGATGATAATATCCCGCAAACTGTAACATAGACCCATCTGCAATTTTTAAAACTGCATCGGGCAGATTGCTATATCTTCACAAAAACAAAAAATGAGAGTAGCACATATAAGAAATACAGAGCAAAACTCCAAACTGCATGTAAAAATAAATGTAAAAATTTTTGAACTTTGAATTGTCTGTTTAAAAATGCCCCCTTGATAAAGCTGAAAATGTATGACATGAAGGTCACGTGATGTCTTCATTTTTTATTATTATTATTATTAATACTGCCATTTATATAGCACCAACAGATTCAGTAGCACTTTACAATATTACATTTGTAAGCAGTATGCATTAAAGGACCACTATAGTGCCAGGAAAACATACTCGTTTTCCTGGCAGTATAGTGCCCTGAGGGTGCCCCCACCCTCAGGATCCCCCTCCCGCCGGGCTCTGGGGAGAGGAAAGGAGTTAAACGTACCTTTTCTCCAGCGCCGGGCGGGGAGCTCTCCTCCTCCTCCGATCCTCCTCTTCGGCCGAATGTGCATGCGCGGCAGGAGCTGCACGCACATTCAGCCAGTTTCATAGGAAAGCATTCATAATGCTTTCCTATGGACGCTGGCGTCTTCTCACTGTGATTTTCACAGTGAGAAGCACGCAAACGCCTCTAGTGGCTGTCAATGAGACAGCCACTTTAGAGGCTGGATTAACCCATTTATAAACATAGCAGTTTCTCTGAAACTGCTATGTTTATTTTAAAAAAGGGTTAATCCTAGCTGGACCAGGCACCCAGACCACTTCATTAAGCTGAAGTGGTCTGGGTGCCTAGAGTGGTCCTTTAATGGTGTTATTTCAATGTGCTTAAAATGCCACTAATTGTGGCGTGAGTCACCCAACATCAATATTCCGTATTTGAATGAAACTGAAATGGGAAGATCTCTAATCTGACATTATAATTTCCCAAATATATAGCAACGATATAAAAGAGGGGTCATTTTCTATTCAGAAGATATAGCTGAGCAAAGTTTAGTGTTTTTTTTACTGTATCACACACCTTGTGTACACAATATGCAGCTAAACTGAAATGATATCTATAATACCTGCTGATTATGCTTCATTTTATCTTTAAACATCTGTGTGTATACTTGAGAAACAAACTTGTACTTTCTACAGACTACATAAATAAACTACAGTCCCCTATTTTAAGAAGCAATATCTCAATTGTCTAATATAGAAGAACTATTTTCATTTATCTTGCAATACTGTACAGATTGTTCTTGGGAACAAAGGTAATTGAGTAATTTGTGAAGTAGCGACAGGTCTTAGAATTACTCATTATTAATAGAGTGCCTTCTTGAATTACACAGCCTGACATTTTACTCCTTCTTAATGAATTATTAATCCCAGCAAACTTTCTAAACTGCAATACATCCTGCCTTTCTACCTGTCCAAAAACACCGCCACAAGCTGGGTTTATTTATCACAGCATTATTGGAATAGATCTTTAAATTGCTATTGTTGATTAATTTAAGTCACTATGTCGAAGCGAAGATGCGTGGAGCTTAAAATCTGCCAGACTATAAGTTGTTCTGCTCCCTATTATAGAAGACTGAAACGCCAATCAACCAAAGGTATGTACAAGACGTGAGTTTCCCGGAGGATGTATTGTTTGTAATTTATGGGAGTCTGTATACAGTGTATCTTGCATATATATAATAACAGAATCATTTAAAGGGACCATGACACATAAAGCGTATCAAATATTCATTAAGGAAGTCAAACATTTAATATATACATGATATAATATACCATGGAAGGTAGCTTAGATTCTAGTAATTCTCTCTATTGCTTTTTGGGGTCCGTAAAAAAAAAGAGGGGTCAGTGAGTAAAAAAATATATGTCCTTTATATATGTAGCGTTTTATCCATAAGTATGATGGAAACTGCTGCAGTAATTTGCAGTCCATCCAACTAAATAGGACCATTCCAGGTGTAAAACTGTTGTACTTTTTTTTTATTCCCTTGGCAATAACTATTTATTTGTGAGAGCACAAATCCAAATATACCTAGAAATCAGAGCAAACAGAAAGATGCCCGGTTAAATTGAAGCTTGTATGGTAAAGCAAAGAGGATACTTAGTTTTACCGCAATGGTTCTGACTTTAATTATCTTTAGCGAGAGAAAGTGAATTTAAAATGTTACCACCCAAAGTCAGATCTAGTTCACAAGTAGCACAAAACTGCAGATTCCCTCTTGGCACAATAAAGCATATTCTCTCTTCTGCTAGAATTACCCGCCCGTGATTTGACATGGCTGTGAGTTTACAAGTGACACTGCCCTTATCTATTGTGTCCTTTTGTCAGCTGTCAGTGTACACTGGTTTAGGATATTTTCCTTGCAACCTTACATTTTCAAACATTGATGATATATGACTATTTCTCAGTTGCATATTATACTTGACCACTAGGTGACACTAGAACATGACATTTTGTATCAGTACGGCAATACAGTTCAATAAATTGCATGGGTGTACAATTAGGGTTAGGCAGGGGATTTATGACTACACAGGTGAAGATGCACTCTGCCACCTCCCCCACCCCCTCCCCACCTGCCATGCATCTTCACCTGTGTCTCCAAACCCCCTGTGGTTTTTATTACTTCCATCCTACATGGAGTGACCGGAATTAGGGCAAGTGTGGTGCTCTCCCTCCTGCCAGTCACTTGGCCACCCTGGGGTGGCTGCCTGTGCTAACTTATTACAGCCCTGGCCCTGCCTGTAAATTAACTAACAGCAGGGACCACCAGATATTATTGGGTGCAGAATGGGGGACCCCCAGGAACAAATTAAAATACTTACCTTTCATTATTAGTTAACCTATATTGAGGTTCTTATAAACATAAACAATCAGTAAGATATTGCAATGCAAATGATAATCGTGATTTTCTGTAAAATCTTCATATTTACATGTCATCATATTTTTGTTTGTGTGTATGGACAGACAGACAGATTCTGTTTATCTATCTAAATGTCTTTTTATATGTCTATCTACCACTTATTCCCTCTTGAGCCTAAAGATAAATGCATTTGATCAGTACAGTATAAAAGCTGGTGTGATCATGCTCACAGCCAGAATGAAACTGCTTATTAAATTAAATGTTAATGGTACATTCCGATAAACATCTGAAAATAAATTCACACATATATGTGCTTTTTTGCATTATGTTAGAAATGTACTAAAAAATCTACAACATATTAATGTATCAAATGCGCGTCTAGGAAGAAATCACTCTATTGTCAGCGTTCTGCATCCCGGTGACTAATAGTTCATTAATATGCATTTATGCAATCTGTTCTTCGCTTTAGATGCACTGCACATAACAATGGATGTACAGGAGTGGTAATTTTTTGTCAGGAAGCAAAGAAATGTGCATTTATCTCTCATAAATATAAATGTGATCATGTCAGGTGCTTCCATATTTACATATATCTGTTCTTTGTGAAGTTTGTTTTGTTTTTTTTATTGAATTTAATCAGCAGTGACTGGTAATCAACCTGCTCTCATTTTAAGGAAATATATGATTTGCAATCAGTTTTATTTATTTTAAAGAACAAAGCAATATTTTGGTCCATAAATAGAGCAATATAAAACAGTAATTTGTCTACAGGCTCACTCCAAACACTAGAACCGCTTCATCGTAGACGTATTGAAGTGGTCATGGTGCATATACTCTGTCCCTGCAGACTTTCTTTTTTTTAAATAATTTTTTTGTCATAACAAAACAAACAAAATACATAAATGTTTTTCTTTTTCATTTGTGTAGGGCCACCTCCCTGTGCTGTCAATCAGCCAGCTGAAATATTCTCTTCCTGGCTGGCAATATCGGTTTTGTACAAGCTTTGTATTTGTTGTCAGCACACACAGCAAACTAACCACACACAGAGAAGACAGGCTGAACACTTTCTTCTTGTGGCTGTTACATAGCCAGAAGTAGCACCGAGCTAACACTGACAGTTTAGAAATATTTATGCTTATCCGGGACGCAGGCTGTTACTCCATGCTGCCTATGACTGGAGGAGTTACAAGCACAGTGTCAAAATCTTGCTGCTTGGCTGTCAGGCAATTATACAATTTTACTACCCTATAAAGAAAAATATAAATACATTTTGGTCTCTACCTCTTCTAGGCGCTGGCGTCCAAGGAAATAAAAAGAAAAGCCACTCTGTTGGGAATATATGTCCCACCAATTTGAGTGCACAAAGTTGCATGTCCCCACTGGACTACAACTCCCATCATGCCCAGTGATATTCTGGATTAGGCTGGTGAAGTTAAACTATACATATTACATAGCATTTAATGGCATGACAAACCAACTCCTTATGTGAAAGATATGATTCCAATCAACCTGATACAGTGGTTGTCTAAGTCTAATATAAGAAAGTTTGTAACTATAGCAAGTCATCATTTTAAAAGCTGCATAAAAACCCTAAAGTATGATTTTTTTTATATATATAAACCAAATGTCCATAAAGCCACTTATCATTATGAGAATCTTTGGAATGGAGAGTTGTCAGTGTTTCTCCTGTATATACTGGAAAGGTATACTTTTAGGGATTAGGAATGAATTGCAAATTTTAGTAAATCTATGTATTTTGCAGTAAAAATGCATTAAACAATTAATTATAGAATATTTATATCACTTGCGAAATTATGTTTCCATAACTCTCCCAGAGTTCCCAGCTTGACATGCAAATGAGCGCAAACAGGCATCCTAATTCAGATTTCATATTTTAACCCCTTAAGACCGCAGCCAAATATACAAGTTGTGATCAAAACAAAGCGTAAACAAAACCTGGCATTTGCGCTATATGTCTGTCCAACCGTAATTCACCTCTTTCATATTAAATGCAGCCACACTTATTATATATCATTTTATTCAGGGGAAACAGGACTTTCAGTTAACATCAAATATTTAGGTATGGAACATAATTTAATATGACTAAAATATAAAAAAATGAGAGAAAATAGTAGCCACTTGGTCACAAACACTGGCCAAAGTTAGTGTTAATATTTGAAAATGCAAAAAAACTAATTTGAACGCCAATTTTGGCCAGTGTTTGTGACTAAGTGGTTACTAAAAAAGACTGAACATACCCCATTTGCAATACCCTGGGTTGTCTACTATTGCAAATGGTATGCCATCATGGGGGTAATTTTCATTCCTGGGCTACCGTACGGTCTCAAAGGCAACATAACCAACCTGGTGAATTTTAATGAGAAAAAACTGAAATGCAAGCCTTATATTTGACTCTGTAACTTTTGAAAACACCATAAAACCTGTACATGAGGGGTACTGTTATACTCGGGAGACTTCGCTGAACACAAATATTAGTGTTTTTAAAAATGTATCACAACAATTATATCGTTAATGTAAGTGCCATTTGTGTGTAAAAAATTCAAAAAATGTCACTGTCACTGACAATATCGTCATTGTAATACATTTTACTGTTTTGAAACACTAATATTTGTGTTCAGCGAAGTCTTCCGAGTATAACAGTACCCCCCATGTACAGGTTTTATGGTGTCTTGGAAAGTTACAGGGTTAAATATAGTGCTAGCAAATTAAATTCCCTGAACTTTCGGAATGGGTTGTCAGGCAGGTCCTGCAAATTGTAATTAATAAAATGACCTAATTATGTAAAATTATTACATAAATATATACGTAGAATTATTATATATAAACGTGTGTATATATATGTGTGTGTATATATATATATATATTGTGATAAGGTGAATGGGGTGGTCTGTGAGGGAGTCTATATCTCGACAGAATTGTTCAGAGAGGCATATGATTTTTAACCCCAGGGGGAGTATGTGTAGTTTGTGTGTGTTACACAAAGCATTGTTTAGTTATGGGCCCCTGGGGTGGAGCATTTGGAGAGCAGGGTGGGCCAGTGCTCCACTCCGCAGCTTAGCGGTTTTCTTGGAAGACTTAGATCCAGCCCAGGGTTTTGGACTGTCTCCAACCTACTGCTCAGCTGTAGGTAATCGGCTGCAGCAAGTGGGAATAAAATCCCTCCCTGCTAGGCAGGTAAGGGAGAATGGTTTTTTTCTCTCTGAAAGGCTGGAAGCAGCAGGCTGGCTAAATACTGGAGTGCTGAGAGTGGACAAAGACTCTAGGTTAGTGAAACCACTATTGTTTTGTTTAGTTTAATCCTGAGAGATAGGGGACCTAATGTCAGTTAGTGCTCAGACGAGCCAGGTTTTTGTTTATAGGGTTTTCTGTTACTTTTGTTTTCATTTAACTGCTGTATCCTGTGTGGATTTACAAAATAAAGTGCCTGAGTATTTGCAACTACAAGGACTGTGCATGTTTTTGCCCTAGAGGACCGTGCTACCTGCAAACAAGGATCACAATATGGTGGAGAATGCGGGCAAAGTAGCACAGTGAGGGTCTGTGGGTGTGCCAGTCATTTGGTAGTCTGCTTGAGGACTTTTATTTTTGCAGACCTGTTAAGCAAACAAGTAGCACCGTACCTTTAAGACTGTTACCTGCTTGGTGCTATGATGGAGGAGCTGGTGAAAGCTCTGGTACAGGCAACCGCTGTACAACAGGAAACAAATCGTCTACTGGTTAACCAGGTTGAGAACCTGAAGGAAGCCCAGCAGATGGATAGAGCTGCCCTTACTGAGGTGTTGCAGAGAGTGATATTGCCATCTGCAGGGAGCCCCCCTGGTGAAAGGGGATCCCGTATCCGTGCCACAGACTTCCTGCATAAGATGACAGAGACAGATGATGTGGAGGCTTATCTCACCACTTTCGAGAGGGTTGCTGCCCGGGAAAGATGGCCACTGGGCCAATGGGCGGGGCTTCTAGCTCCATGCCTGAGTGGGGAGTGCCAAAAAGCCTATGAAGACCTACCTTCTGACCAGATCCAGGATTACAAGCAACTTAAAGCTGAAATTCTAAAGCGCATTGGCGTAACACCAGCCATTCGAGCCCACAGATTTCATAATTGGGCATACGATGTGAGTAAACCTACCAGAGCCCAGATGTATGGATTGCTCAGGCTCGCTCAGAAGTGGCTGGAGCCAGAGCGCAACCCTGCTACCAAGATAGTGGAAATGGTTGTGATGGACCGTTTTCTCAGACACCTGCCAACAGGACTGCGACAATGGGTCTGCCAAGGGGACCCTCAGGATCCAGAAGCAATGATGTGCCTGGTTGAAAGGTATTTGGTTGCCAAGGAGCCATACAGTATTGATCCTCATCAGAAGTCCCGACCGGCTAACAACCGGATAAGCGGGAAAGTGGGAAACAAAAGACAAAACTTTATACCGAACCTTGAACCATGTGACCGGGGTGGCAGAAGGTCCCCACCAGCTCCATTACGGCTACAAGACCACGCTGAGGGACAACTCCGGTGCTTTAAATGCCATGAGCTTGGACACTTTGCACGCAGCTGTCCAGAGAATGAAGAGCCCATGCAGTGTGATGTAGGGACAAGGGCTCTGCATAGGACTGTATTGACTTGCTCAAAGATGTGTGTGGTGACTAGTGCTATTAATGCAACACATTTAATAATGGTGAGGGTGGAAGGAAAGAATGTACAAGCTCTAATTGATTCAGGGAGTGAGGTTACCTTGATAAAAAGTTTTCTGCTCCAGCCAGGGAAATTAGACACCAAACAAGTGATTGATATTGTGTGTATACATGGTGACACCCACACATACCCCACGGCAGAGGTTGAGTTTGGCACCAAGGTAGGGGAGGTTAAATGCACTGTAGGGGTAGTGCCCCTATTACCGTATGATGTGGTATTAGGGAGGGACTTTCCCCATTTCTGCCGCCTATGGGAAAAGTGCTCTGCTCATCCAAAAATGCGCTCTGAGGAGCTACCCGGGGTAGAGTGTATAGAAAATATTTTTCCTTTCTCCGATTTAGAATGTGACGAGCAAGAGACACCCTTGGTGTGCCTGGGTAATGAGGTAGAACCTCCCCATACTGAAGACCCTATAGAAGAAGTGGAGTTTCAGGATCTCAGAGTCCCCCCTGGTAACTTCCGAGCAGCCCAATGGGAAGATAAGTCCTTGACAGCTGCAAGAGAGAATGTGCAAATAGTGGAGGGTACAAGGGCGGACCCTGACAAGCCCTTGAGCTTTCCTTATTTCATGGTGAAAAATAATCTGCTGTATCGAGTAGAGAAAAAGGGGGAAGAGGAGGCAGAACAGTTGTTAGTTCCCCAATCTCACCGAAACACTGTTTTAAAACTAGCCCATAGCCATGTGTTAGGTGGGCACCTTGGTTTTGAAAAAACGAGAGGTTCTCATCGTGACCAGAGATAAACCTACTCAAGCCACTCGTGAGCAGGGTCCGGAGGTGCATGTCGCTGATACTCTTGCCCCCCATCAGAAACAGGAAGTCAGGGAGTTTGTGTCTAAAAATAGGGATTTGTTTTCCCCAATACCAGGAAAAACGCATATAATCAAGCATGATATCCTAACTGAACCTGGGAAGAAGATCAATCTGAAGCCCTACAGGATACCTGAGGCTAGACGTGAAGCGGTTAGTGCAGAGGTTAAAAAGATGCTTGAGTTGGGGGTGATTGAAGTATCACAAAGTGAGTGGAACAACCCAATTGTGTTAGTGCCCAAACCAAATGGGGAAATCCGTTTCTGTAATGATTTCCGTAAGCTAAATGATATCTCTAAGTTTGATGCCTACCCGATGCCTCGTGTGGATGAGCTAATAGAGCGATTAGGTAAGGCCAGATATCTGAGCACCTTGGACCTCACCAAGGGATACTGGCAGGTACCCCTGACTGAGAAAGCAAAAGAGAAAACCGCGTTTTCTACCCCTGATGGGTTGTTCCAATATAAAGTGCTACCATTTGGGTTGCATGGTGCCCCAGCAACGTTTCAGCGTATGATGGATAAGATACTTCACCCCCACAGACAGTATGCAGCCGCCTACCTGGATGATGTGGTGATTCACAGTGCGGACTGGGAAACCCACTTGATGAAGGTTCAGGCAGTTGTGGATAGTATAAGGGCTGCCGGTTTGACAGCTAACCCTGCTAAGTGTTCTTTAGGGCTAGAAGAAGCAAAATATCTGGGGTACACTATCGGGCGGGGGCTCCTTAAACCACAAGAGAGCAAAGTAGCAGCCATCACCAGTTGGCCACGTCCTGTAACTAAAAAGCAAGTCAGGGCTTTTTTAGGCTTAACCGGCTACTATCGTAGGTTCATCCCTGGGTACGCTACCATTGCCAACCCATTGACTGAACTTACTAAGGCAAAAGGCCCGATTATGGTTAAGTGGACCCCGGAAGCGGAGCATGCCTTTCAAGTCTTGAAGGGAGCCTTGTGTGCTGACCCTGTTTTGGTGGCTCCGGATTTCACTAAACCATTTGTGGTACAGACCGATGCGTCTGATGTGGGCCTTGGCGCGGTTCTGTCCCAGGTACATGAAGGAGAGGAACATCCTGTCATGTATCTGAGCCGGAAAATGAATCCCCATGAACAGAGGTACTCCGTAGTGGAAAAGGAATGCCTGGCGATAAAATGGGCTTTGGAATCCTTGAGATATTACTTACTGGGGAGATGTTTTACACTGATCACGGACCATGCTCCTTTAACATGGATGAGGCATAACAAAGAAAAGAATGCCAGGGTGACTAGATGGTTCCTAAGTCTTCAGCCTTACCAGTTTACTATTGCTCACAGGGCCGGAACTGCCCAAGGTAATGCGGATGGCCTCTCCCGAGTTCACTGTTTATGGTCCCAGGCCGCTCGCCCCGATGGGTCTGAGCTGGGGAGGGGGATATGTGATAAGGTGAATGGGGTGGTCTGTGAGGGAGTCTATATCTCGACAGAATTGTTCAGAGAGGCATATGATTTTTAACCCCAGGGGGAGTATGTGTAGTTTGTGTGTGTTACACAAAGCATTGTTTAGTTATGGGCCCCTGGGGTGGAGCATTTGGAGAGCAGGGTGGGCCAGTGCTCCACTCCGCAGCTTAGCGGTTTTCTTGGAAGACTTAGATCCAGCCCAGGGTTTTGGACTGTCTCCAACCTACTGCTCAGCTGTAGGTAATCGGCTGCAGCAAGTGGGAATAAAATCCCTCCCTGCTAGGCAGGTAAGGGAGAATGGTTTTTTTCTCTCTGAAAGGCTGGAAGCAGCAGGCTGGCAAAATACTGGAGTGCTGAGAGTGGACAAAGACTCTAGGTTAGTGAAACCACTATTGTTTTGTTTAGTTTAATCCTGAGAGATAGGGGACCTAATGTCAGTTAGTGCTCAGACGAGCCAGGTTTTTGTTTATAGGGTTTTCTGTTACTTTTGTTTTCATTTAACTGCTGTATCCTGTGTGGATTTACAAAATAAAGTGCCTGAGTATTTGCAACTACAAGGACTGTGCATGTTTTTGCCCTAGAGGACCGTGCTACCTGCAAACAAGGATCACAATATGTATATAATTTTCTATTATTTTTATTTATATCTATATAGTGATATATACATATATACTTATGTATATAGATATATACATTATTTCGTTCTACTTGTATTTTGATATCAATCTATATATATTAATTTTAAAATACAGTTAGAATGAAATTACTCATGTATATATATTTTTTATTTATTTATTTTTATTATTTTATTTTTTAACGTATTTACATATTTATTTATTTTTTATTATATATAAATATATATATAATGAAAATTATATATATATTTAATCAATATCATTGTACGTGTATTTTGATTTTAATATATATATAATTATGTATATATTAATATTAAAATACACTTAGACAGTGTATGTGTATGTGTGTATTTATACTTAGCTCATATATATAATAAATATATATATGATATAAATGTATATAATTTAATTTTACACTGTTTTAACATTTATTTATTTTATTTTCAGGCAGCAGGGGGAGTACCTGTCATTACAGGCACTCCCCCTGCTGGCAATGCCTTGGACGGCTATGCCGTCCATGTGATTGCGAGGTCCTCGCAAGGACCTCGCGATCACATGGCCCTGGGGAGCCAAAGAGGACGGAGGGGGACTCCCTGGGCTCCCAGTTGAGTCCCCATACCGCGATCGCCGGTGTGGGATCGCCGGTGACCGGGTAAGTACATAAGATCACAGGGCGCTCTATGCCGCCCTGCGGCTTTTAGAGCCATCAAAATAGGGACGGCATAGAACGTCCTGCAGTCTTAAGGGGTTAAACATAGCTTTTGTGAACCAAAATATGGGCTATGATGTAAAAGGAACATTGACCAGAAACCAGCCACGGACTTCAGTTTCGACATTGTGGATCTGATCAGCATGGCGCTGGTTGTAGTATAGAAGTTGCACTTTCTCTTTCCCTCTCTCAATCACTAAACATTAGCTTCAAATCTCATAGAATTTAATAGTTTTAAGAACATCTGAAAAAAAGTATTGGCGATATACAGTATTTTTAGTTACAGTATATGATCATTTATTGCATAAGCCGGCCATTTGTGTCAGGTTCTATGATAGCAACCTAATGTCTGCTCCTATGATATTAAGTTGAGAAATATATAAATATGTAAATACCGTCTCAAAAGATTTGGCTCAGAAATGTCCATATTTTAAATGAAAACATACATGAAATGAGTTTGATTAGGAAATATTGTCATTGACAAGGTTAAAAATAATAAATTTTAAGTAAAATGATTGTCTTTCAAACTTTGCTTTCGTCAAAGAATCTTCCATGTGCAGAAATTACAGCCTGGGACACTTTTGGCATTCTAGCTGTCAATTTACTTAGGTGGTCTGATGAGATTTCACCCAGTTATTCCCTAAATAGTTCTTGCCCAGATTGGAGCTGTGCTTTGGCTCATTGTCCTGTTGTAGGAGGAAATTGGCTTCAATCAAGCTCTGTACGCAGGGCAGGGGCGTACCTAGGGTATTTGGTACCCCCCACCCACCCCCGCACTTTAAGATGTAAAAAAACACCCACAATATTTTAAAAATGTTTTCATTTTTAAAAATTGCACAAATGTGCCCCCTTCTACAAAACCCCTGCACCCCCCTTCCACAAATCCCCTGCTCAGCCCCCCTTATACAAACTCCCTTCCCCCTTCTACAAACCTCTGAACCCCCTTCCATAAAACTCCTGCACATCCTTCCCCAAAAAACTGCCTCTCCCTCTAAAGCCCCTGCTCAGCCTCTTACAATATAATTATTTATTTTTTTACACAACAGTCTTCAGAGTCCAGTACCAGGCACATAGTCACTCGCACACAGTCACACACACAGTTACAGGCAGACAGTCACACACAGTTACAGGCAGACAGTCACACACAGTTACAGACAGTCACACATACAATTACAGGTAGACAGTCACATGCACACAGTCACAGGTAGACATTCACACACACACACAGTCACAGGCAGAGAGTCACACACACACACAGTTACAGGCAGACAGTCACACAAATACACAGTCACAGGCAGACAATAACACACATAGAGTGACAAAAAGGCAGTGTCACACACACACAGTTACAGGGGCAGACAGTCTCACCCATACACAGATTCACAGGCATTTACACACACACATAGTTACAGGGAGACACTCACACACACACACAGATTCACAGGCAGCCACACACACACATATAGTTACAGGCAGACACTTACACACACACACTCACAGATTCACAAGCAGTCACACACAGACACAGTTACAGGAGCAGACAGTCACACACACACAAACACACACAGATTCACAGGCAGGCACACACACACACGCACTCACACTCACAGGCACACACTCTCTCTCTCTCTCTCTCTCTTACTTACAGACAGTATGGGCTGGAGGAGTGGATTACCTGAAGTCCCTGGTTTCTGTTAGTTGGGGAAGCAGGGACTCCATCCTGCTTCCCCTCGATGTGTAGCAGTAACAGCAGCGGGTGGGGGCCATATTTAGCTCTGCCCCCACTGCTAGTTAATTCCGCCCACATTTTTCTTACATGCAGTGGTTTTGAAGTTCTGCGGCTGCCTGTCCCTGCGTGCATGAGCTGTTCGGCTGCCATGGCAACCTGTCCCTGATGCACAGCCTCCTAAGGCCGCCCTGGTCATCCTTGGTACATCTCATCATTCTTCTTTGTGATCCAAACACTTTCAACTTAGATTTGTCTGCCCATAACACTTTTTTTTTTCAATGTTCCTCTGTCTAGTGTCTGTTTTGCAGGTACTAGCTAATGAAGCTGCCACTTGAAGATCTGTGAGGCATGTGTTTCTCAAACTAGATACTTTAATGCACAGTTTTCCAATCTGTGGGTCACCAGCTGATTTTTTTATGGGTCGCACTGACCCATGCCAGGGACTCGGGAGACAGTTAGGCCCTCGGTCCATGACTGAGGGCCCGACACCAAGAGGGAGCCCAGCGGGTTGCAATATGAGCCGCTGGGTGCAGGGCCCCTCTGAAACAGAGATAAAGCCCTGCGCACCCTCCGGTCTGCATCTCCGCCTAGGGCAGAGCTGCAGACCATGCAGTAACTGTCAGTGAGCTCGGCCAATCACAGAGCGTTACCGCGTGTTACCGTGGCAATGCTCTAAACCTTCACATGCCAGAGCTCGCAAGACTTTGCCTGCATGGTCTGCTGCTGGAGGGTCAAGGAGAAGAGATCACTGGATCACCACGGACCCTCACCTCCACATTCTGTCACCATCACCTCCCACATACTGTCACCCTCACCCCCCCCACACTGTCACCCTCACTCACCCCACCCCTTCAACCTCTGCAGCAATGCTGGTAGCAATCATCCGTCTATTTACAACCTTTGAATATGATGCTGAGCACGTGCACTCAACTTCTTTGGCCGACCATGGCGCGGCCTGTTCTGAGTGGAACCTGTCCTGTGAAACCGCTGTATGGTCTTGCCCACCGTGCTGCAGCTCAGTTTCAGGTCTTGGCAATCTTCTTATAGCCTAGGCCATCTTCATGTAGAGCAAAAAATCTTGTTTTCAGATCCTCAGAGAGTTCTTTGCCATGGCTGTGTGTTGATTTATTTTGAGGGGACAGCAAATTCACACTGTTATACAGGCTGTACACTTACTACTTTACATTGTAATTTCTTCAGTGTTGTCACATGAAAAGATATAATAAAATATTTACAAAAATGTGAGGGGTGTACTCACTTTTTTGAGATGCTTTACAAACACCACTGCATTCAGATGCAAACACTACACACAAGTACACCACTACATTCCAATGGCAACAGTACATACAAATACACCCATACATCTACAAATATACTTCATACAAAAACATGTTTACATTTAAACGCTCAAACGCTGCTCACGAATACAACCCTGCAATGGCAATCATTCACCATCGGAGAAGGCCTCAGTTTGGGTGACATGAGTCTCTCCCCCATGGGACTGAAACACGGTAAACCCGCTTCTCCCTGGGTCCAGCAGTCTCCATGTTCCAGGCACTCTCGCTGTCGGTCTGCTTTAGGTGAAAAATCATGTTTTAGCATTCTTTTGTGGTGAAATCATAGATTTATTGCAGGAGCAGCTCCTGCCTGCGACCGTCCAGCTCGGCGCCCCCCCCAATTAGCCTTTTAAATGCTAAACTTGGATTAGCAAACACGAGGTACCATTGGAACACAGAACAGATGGTTGCTGATAATTGTCCTCTGTACGCCTATGTAGATATTCCAATAAATATTAGCCGTTTCCAGCTATAAAAGTAATTTACAACATTAACAATATACAAAATTAAGCCCTGCACTCAAAGTCCACTATTATTGGGTGGCAGTAATGTCTATAGTACACATTAGAGATTTTATCTTCCAGCTGAAAGCAGAGAGGGAGGCAGCTAATGTTCCGGTTACCTCAAGAGTGGGGAACGTGGCCAATTGATACCACCGCCTCTACCAATACTGAAAAAAAGGTCAATTGTGAATGCCTACCCGGTCCCTACTACTGCCTACAATAGTAAAATCTGAAAGTTAAAATGTAGCTATCCGATCTCCACCAAACATCTGCTACCAGCTAATGGGGAAGTAATTATGTAACATTACGTAATTAATCACCCCTCATAATTAATAAAACAAAACAAAAACCCAACACATGTTTCAGACCCACCTTAGGCCCCTTTGTCAGGGATATCACAAACAAACAGAATTGAACAATCAAGTAAGTATTTAAAGGAACGAAATGTCAGCCACCTTTCTCTTGCTACCATAATAGTTTGGTTTTGGCTTGACCACAGAATGGCCATTCCATGAAAGGTTTGTCCAGCTGCGTGACATTTCAGATGAGCAGTATCAGGAAAAATCATATAAACTGAGGAACTGCTTGTGGACTGGATCTGGTGTAAATCTAGACATCGTCCAAAATAGATGGTCATGTCCACAACTAGAACTAACAACTGTGCTAGTTACACTGTCACCATAGATATACATGCAAGTGAAATGTAATTGTTAAAGCCAGATATTTACCTTTAGTTTTGTATATGATTGTTTATAGAGTACTGTAAGATTTCTCTATAAGCTTGTCTACTTCATATTTTGGGAATAAAAAAATAATAATAATAAAGAGGGACCCCTTGGGAGGTATATATGATTTTGTGAATATAGCATATCCCATTAATGCAGGTATAGAGAGCCAGGATATTGATCCTTGCTAGGAAACCTTATTGAAACTTGACACTCAAAAAATGTGATTTTGTTTTTTAGTTGGATTATTTTCCCCAAAATTATGGAAAATGTAGCCCAACAATAGATAAAGCTGTGGGTTTCTAACCTATGTGCAATGGGAACTGGTGTGCCCCAAACCACCCCAAAATGTGCAATGAGCAAGCTGCATTCACGGCTGTAAAGGGTTAATGCAGTCCTTAAGTAAATATATTTTAACACAGGGAGAACAAAGAAAAACTGAGGAGGTTGTGCCAAAGAAGATAAATGCATGGTTTAGCTAGTAGCTTATTTATTATGAGATACAGAAAGGAAGAAACATAGTGCAGTACTATATAACAGATCTACTCAGTGTGCATGTATTTATTCATTTGGAGTAGAAATTGTATGATGTAACAATGAAATAAAAGAAAACACTTTTATATAACGTATGCCTCTAAACAGGATACGTCTATACATATAATATTCCATTCATATTTATGACATTCTTCCAAAAGCACAAAGTAAAGCGCACTGAGCAGAACAGTCCCTGCTCTGCAATATAGTATTGAGAATGTGGTAGGGGTAGGAAACTCTTGGCATTCCAGATGTTGTGGACTACAACTCCCCTGATGCTTTGCAGCATTATGGATGTAAGAGCATTATGGTAAATGTAGTCCACACCTTCTGAAGTTGTCTATCCCTGGTATGTGGTCTCATTAAGCAGCACGGCGGATATGTAAAATAGACAGAAAGATAAATAGTGCAGGCTGTATATGAAACAAACCAATGTGCACAAACTGGCTAATGATAAAGTTGAGCATCAGTATACTTATATGAGTCACCCTTAGCAGTGCCATCCCAATCAGGGATCTGTGTACTTTAGTATCCTGAATAAAATTAATCCAAAATGTATTAAAATATATATATATATTTTTTTTTAAAAAACATAAAATTCTCACACTAACGCATTTGACCACTTATGGGGTATTTATTAAACTTTGCAGTGAACCATCCTTGATACTTACATTTTCTGAACATGAAAACAGCCCATTTAGCTTTGCCTGCTTTTTTGCCTAGCTCCAAGAACTTAGAGTTCAGTGAATGGAGGGGGTTAGAATCATACCCTGCCACTCCACTGAGTTCCACTGAGGCTGGGCTGAGGAGCATGCAAAACCTTTAACCTGATCCACTCTACATCCCTATGATATTGGTAGGTGGGAAATTGAATTGAACAGCAGAAGGAAGTGAGTAGACAGGCACACAATGGGTATAAGAAGCGATAAAAGGCACATAAGGTGCAGAGTGAAAGGGATAGCACAAATGGGGGTACGAGAGGGATGAAAGACACACAGAGAGAGGATGGAAATGAGATTAGTTAGTAAGGGAAAGAGATATAAGTAGGGGAGATAGGCACATGTTGGGAGCATACAAGGTTACAGATCAAACACAAGTGGCTTAAATAGAGAGGAGACACAAGTGGGGAGAGATGGAGAGGGATACTCCTGGGGAAGAGATGGAATGAAAGACAAGTAAAAGACAGACAAATAAAGAGAGAAAGGGGGCACACAAGTGGGGAACAGGAAAGCAGAGGGAGCAAAGACTGAGGTCAGAAAAGGGGGGAAATGCACAAGTGGGGGGAATCAAAAGCAGGAATCCATTCACACTTGCAACACACAAACACAGACATGCATTTCATCAAAAAACACATAATCCAGGTATACGCACGCATACTGACACAATTTACAGCAAGTGTCCAGTCAGTGGCACTTATAAATTTTAAACATGAAGGCGCATATGCCAACAAACAAATACTTTAGATACCCCTCTGTAAAAAATAATAAAAAAAACAATAAAAAATAGGTTTTTGTTGTACATTTGAAGAACTGTATCAAACTGTCTTTAGAAATGAATAAATTATGCTAGAGAAAGTCTTGGGAGGACAAACAGATTGTCTTTTTTGTTTGGCAATATGTTTCTTTTACACAATCTTTTACTGCCTGATTGTCTGTTTTTTCTGAGATTTTTAAGTGCATTTTTAGGCAGAGAATTGATTGACAGGTAGATTAAGGAACACATTTTAAAACAGTTTAGTCTTACAATCTATAAATTTGCTAGCATCTCTTCTAGCACAATGTATAAACATTATTTTTGCTTATTCATTAGAGAATAGGTATGTGTAACCACCAAAGGTGCACTTTAATCATTTGGCTAGCTTATATATACCCTCGGAATTTCTTACATTTATGCAATAAAATCATAATCGAGTCAAGGATTAAGAACCCTTCTTTAATCTGCTTTCTCCTCTTACAATTTACATCAGTAATTGTGCATAACTCTGGTCAAGCCATTTTTCACAGTGAACTGTGCTGAATTACAAAATAATGTGTAAAATGTAAGAAAAACAGGCAAATTGGAAAATAGACAATTTGGATTTTTATTTTCCTAGAATTCAGCAGTTTTTTGTTTCAATTTGCTAAATTCTCTTCACAATGCCTTTATCCTTGTAATACATCCACTTATCCAGCAGAGGACAGCTCCTGCCATTTGAAATATCTGCAATGCCAGTTTGTCCTACCAGCCCAAAATCGTTTCCCCATTGTACTCTATTCATGTTGCATTGCAGGCAGCACCTTCCAATTTTTTTTTCCATAAATCAATGGTGGAGACATAATACACTCTATTTAATCTTCCCATTTATTATGTCTTTGTGTCTGCAAATTACTTTTCTGCTGTTTTTAGCTATAGCCTAAAAAGGATAACAGTATAAAACAATGTGTTAAGGAGAATACACCTGACAATGTGGTTGTGAAGTTGACACATGTATCTTTATTCATTATTTGGGTGGTACACATAATGCATATACACTTGAGGTGTTGAGATGATGTGACATATTTATGTATAAAAGTATATAATAATGAAGTACAGTATACATATGTAGACAGTGTTGCAATTCTGTGCACATTTTCCCACCTATTGTCTTGATGTAATATATAGCCAAAGCTTTGAGACTGCAGTTTCTATGGACTATGCTTCCCATGATGCTCAGCCAGCCAATGCACATGTCATGTCATACTTGGCTGTGTGACCATCCTAGGGGGCATAGTCCCCAGTAGCTGGAGTGCCATAGCCTCAGATGGCACCATGTGCCCAGCCCTGTGACAGCTGTCAGAGGACACACCTCCCACTGGGGCTCTGTGTCTCTGGCAGGGCTGGCGCAGCGGTGACGTCAGAGGCGAGCGCCGAATGTTTACGTGGAGATGGGGGAGAGCGGCTGCCGTGCCTAACACTGCGTATTGCTGTCTGTGTGTGCAGGAGCAGGGATGGAGGGAGAGGACCAGGAGAGGAAGAGGAAGGTGGAAGCCGGCAAAGCTAAGGTAATGTCAGTCAGAGCGGTGACTGGGAGCATAGCAGTGTGTCTGCCATCACATTCATGTCATTCTGTGTACATATGGCAGTGTGTATGACAGTGTGTGCATGTGCCATGTTATGTATGTGTCACTGTATGTTTGGCAGTGTGTCATGTTATGTATGGCAGTGTGTCATGTATGTATGGTAGTGTGTCATGTTATGTATGTGTAATTGTATGTATGGCAGTGTGTGCATGTGTCATGTATGTGTCACTGTATGGCAGTGTGTGCATGTGTCATGTATGTGTCACTGTATGTATGGCAGTGTGTGCATATGTGTATGTATGTGTGTATGGCAGTGTGTCATGTTATGTATGTATGGCAGTGTGTGCATATGTTATGAGTGTGTAATGTTATGTATGTATGTATGGCAGTGTGTGCATATGTTATGTATGTGTCACTGTATGTATGGCAGTATGTCATGTTATGTATGTGTTATGTATGTATGGCAGTGTGTACATGTGTCATGTTATGTATGTGTCACTGTATGTATGGCAGTGTGTGCATGTGCCATGTATGTATGTTTGACCGTGTGTGCATGTGTCATGTTATGTATGTGTCACTGTATGTATGGCAGTGTGTCATGTTATGTATGTGTCACTGTATGTATGGCAGTGTGTGCATGTGTCATGTATGTGTAACTGTATGTATGGCAGTGTGTGCATGTGTCATGTATGTGTCACTGTATGTATGGCAGTGTGTGCATGTGTCACTGTATGTATGGCAGTGTGTGCATGTGTCATGTATGTATGGCAGTGTGTGCATGTGTCATGATATGTATGTATGACAGTGTGTGCATATGCCATGTTATGTATGTGTCAATTTATGTATGGCAGTGTGTCATGTTATGTATGTATGGCAGTGTGTGCATATGTTATGAGTGTGTAATGTTATGTATGTATGGCAGTGTGTGCATATGTTATGTATGTGTCACTGTATGTATGGCAGTATGTCATGTTATGTATGTGTTATGTATGTATGGCAGTGTGTACATGTGTCATGTTATGTATGTGTCATGTTATGTATGTGTCACTGTATGTATGGCAGTGTGTGCATGTGCCATGTATGTATGTTTGACAGTGTGTGCATGTGCCATGTTATGTATGTGTCACTGTATGTATGGCAGTGTGTCATGTTATGTATGGCAGTGTGTCATGTTATGTATGTGTAATTGTATGTATGGCAGTGTGTGCATGTGTCATGTATGTGTCACTGTATGTATGGCAGTGTGTGCATGCATGTGTCCAGTGTGTGCATGTGTCATGTATGTATGGCAGTGTGTGCATGTGTCATGATATGTATGTATGACAGTGTGTGCATGTGCCATGTTATGTATGTGTCAATTTATGTATGGCAGTGTGTCATGTTATGTATGTATGGCAGTGTGTGCATATGTTATGAGTGTGTAATGTTATGTATGTATGGCAGTGTGTGCATATGTTATGTATGTGTCACTGTATGTATGGCAGTATGTCATGTTATGTATGTATGGCAGTGTGTACATGTGTCATGTTATGTATGTGTCACTATGTATGGCAGCGTGTCATGTAATGTATGTGTTATGTATGTATGACAGTGTGTGCATGTATGTATGACAGTTTGTGCATGTGCCATGTTATGTATGTGTCACTGTATGTATGGCAGTGTGTGTATGTGTCACTGTATGTATTGTAGTGTGTGCATGTGCCATGTTATGTATGTGTCACTGTATGTATGGCAGTGTGTCATGTTATGTATATATGGCAGTGTGTGTATGTGTCTCTATGTATGGTAGTGTGTGCATGTGTTATTATGTATGTATTACTGTATGTACAGCAGTGTGTGCATGTGTCATGTTATGTTTCTGTCACCATATGTATGGTAGTGTGTGCATGTGCCATGTTATGTTTCTGTCACCATATGTATGGTAGTTTGTGCATGTGTTATTATGTTTGTGTCACTGTATGCATGTTACTATGTGCATGTGTTATGTATGTATGTATGTCACTGCACATGTATCAATATTACATGTACATGTTTCACTGATTATATGGCACTTTGTGCATGTTGTATTTGTAGCACTGTGTATCTGTTTTGTATTATTTATTCATGTTTCACTGTATGTATGGTACTGAAGTAATGCTTCATATTCTATAGTGATGTGCAATTGCAGACATACTCCTGTTTGCATGTACCATTTTATGTGCACCACCATTTGTGTACCATAGCGCATATGTCTCTTCATGAACCTGACGTTTTATAAATGCCACTCTTTGCATGTGTATATCCATAAAGTGCCGTTGCGGATATGTTCCTGTATTCTTATGCCATTATATGTTTGCCTTTTTCATTGTATACTGATGCATGCCTGTGCCGTTATATGTATTTTTCATTGCACGTTGCTATTTGTTTGTTATGCTTTTACTAATGTGTACGAATTTGTATGTACCACTGTACTGTACTGTACTGTACTCTAGTGAATTGATACCACTGTATGCCTGTGCCAGTGAATGTATGGCACTGTAAGCATGTGCCATACATTGTAAGTATGCCCATTTATGCAGTGTATGCATTATATTTATCTCTCTATATATCTCTGTATATTACACTTTTTTTGTTTTCATGTACCTTTTCTTGTTTGTCATTTAGCATGTGCGCCATTGTAACAATGTTTAGTGCATGTATCGAAGAGTATTCATTACGTGTGATAAAAAAAGTGCATTGTGTAGTTTGATTGTGCTCACATTGTTGTCTTTGTCATTTGTCAGTAGTTGTGTGATATTGATTGTCAGTATGTTTATTAATTTGTTTTTCCATGTTACATTTTGCCATATGGCACAAGTTCTGTTTGTGTCAATGTGCATATGTTCCTTAATGCTAATGCCATCACTTTGTTATTTGGTGACATGTGCACACTGTGTGTCACCACCTGTTGGTAGTGAGATGCTTTATATGCTTGTTAGCTATAGTGTCACACTGTGTCAGCTTCTCTGAATAAAGCAGGTGGCAGACATGGTCGGCTATAATTGTCAGTATATATGCCAGAACTCGTATTTTACAAAACTGTGGCAAATCAAAATACAACTGGTTCCAGGAGACAAGTGACAAGCTTGTTTTTGTTATGAAAGTAATAAACCTATGTTTACTGTACAAGAGAAAATGTTATTATATGAAGCATACACAGATAATTTACAATAATAGCTAAGCACAACTGATGTCTGATTTAAATAAACTTTTTTAGTCTGCACTTTTGGAGTACTGAGATTCTGAATAGAAAAGATACACTTTTATTTATTTTGGGAGGTTTTGACACCTTCTTAAGAAAGAAGAGTTTTTAAAATCCTGTCTCTATTTTACATTTTTGCTCTAATTTAATTGTTCTACTTATTTTTGGAATGTGGTCACTGAAAATCATGTGTGATATATTGTGTGCCACTAAAGAGAGCATGTTTTGCAGTAATACAGGTTATCCGATTTTTACCTTTACTGGAGACAATTGGATTATTATGGAATAAGTGCAGTTTCACATACCGTATATACTCGAGTATAAGTCGACCTGAATATAGGTCGAGGTCCCTAATCTTACCCCCCAAAAACTGGGAAAATTTATTGACTCGAGTATAAGACTAGGGTGGGAAATGCAGCAGCTACTGGTAAATTTCTAAATAAAATTAGATTCCCAAAAAATTATATTAATTGAATATTTATTTACAGTGTGTGTATATAATGAATGCAGTGTGTGTGTGTATGAATGCAGTGTGTGTTTGTATAGAATGCAGTGTGTGTATGTGATGCAGAGTATGTAACCTTGGTGGGGGGGTGGGCATTTTTATTATTATTATTTTAATATTACATTTTATTTTTAATGTTATTAAAAATATATAAATTTTATTATAATATTTACATTTGTATTTTATTTATTTTTTGTCCCCCCTCCCTGCTTGATACATGGCCAGGGAGGGGGGCTATCTGATTCTCTGGTGGTCCAGTGGATGGGCTGTGCAGGAGGGGGGCTGGGAGCAAGCTGTTACTTACCTTTACAGCAGCTCCATTCAGCTCCCTTCTCCTCCGTGCCGTTCAGCTCCACTGTAAGTCTAGCGGTCTGTGTGCCGTGTGGAGCGTTGCCACGGTAACCCGTGGCAGCGCTCAGACCCCTTGGCTCTCGCGAGACTTACAGTAGAGCTGAACGGAGCTGCTGTAAAGGTAAGTAACAGCTTGCTCCCCGCCTCCAACAGGACCGCCGGGCTTGTAATGAGCCTGGCGGTCCTGGTCTGTATTATGGCAATGTAAGTTGCCATAATACAGACATTGACTCGAGTATAAGATGAGTGGGGGGTTTTCAGCACAAAAAATGTGCCAAAAAACTCGTTTTATACTCCAGTGTATACGGTAATTTTGCAAGTTTTTCAGTGTCTAACTTTAAAATCGAGATTAACTGCCAGTATAAGTAAATGTAAATGATAAACACCATAGCTTAAATCAGCATTGTTGTTACAATTTGACAAATACCATGTAATGCTATGTGTTAATATTTTTTTTTTTTTTAAACCTGATCATCTTTTATTTTAAATGAATAAAATAAGGGGCGGTGCCTGACATTAAAACGGAGCAGTCACATGCTTGGCGAGCTCCTGCTCTAAACAATGATGTGAGGCATTAAAAGGCCGCCAATCTACAGATCAAACCGTGCAAAATCATTAGCGTGAACAAGCGCATCCTGGCGAACCCGCAAGTGTCAAACTTCTGAAGTTACTCATCGGATCGGCCGACTCCTGACTTTGCAGCCTGCAGGCGGACCTGGCGCGGGAAGGACGGCCGCTGTCCTGGCGATCTAGTTGGTCAAGCAGACCACGCAGATTTGATCTCTTCCCCCCCCTCCTTTGGACTGGCAGGGGATATCCCGGTCCCCACCGGGGAACACTACCACACCTTCCAGGCATAAAAGCTTATACTCACCCTACCGACAAGGGGTGCGTAGCGAATCCAAGATGGCCACCGCACCGACCACATTTCCCACTGGGAGATAAAATTCCAGGCGGCCTTCGACACCCTGTGTGCAGCATTCTGGACTCGGATAGAGTCCTGCCAGCTACAACCCACACTCACCTCAACTGGGCCCACGGAAGCCTTAAGCATGGTACCGTCTCCCTGTGCCTCCAGAGGGCCGAGGGCCAAGAAGAGCAAGAACCCCTCGCAGCCTGTACCTGTGATCAAACGTCCCTACAAAATTCCAGCAAGGAGACAAGCTCCCAGGCGGGGACCTCGGCGACCTAGCTTGCCTGCAAGGGGTTTGCACACCCAAGCAGCCCAGCACTCGCCAGCACCACAAAGACCCAGCCTGACTGCAACGAGAAGAACGTGTAACAGTGAAAGCTGGTTGACAGCAACGGGAGATACAGCCTGTGATGGTCCCGAAGACACCAACCACCTGCCTCAGCCTGGCCTGCGGGCTAAAGGCATTGGATGAAACGGGACTTTGAGTTTCCCTCCCCTCCTCCCATTACGTTAAGTCTAAACCTAAGCGGTAGCCTCTCTAATCAGCATGCCTTCACCTCAATACCTGATATAGCAAGTGTGCACTTTTGTTGATTCATATATGCGTGCTGTTGTGGCACTTCACGTATGCTTGTAAGTATCTCGCACGGAAAAATAAAGAATTTAAAAAATATATATTTTTTTAAATTAACAAAATATCTTCAGATAATTTTTTTTTTTTTTTTAAGGACAAGTGGGCACCAAGTATTACCAAATAATTCAAAGAACCTTTTCTTCTTCCCTGCATTGTAGGGAGTTGCTTTAAAAATCACAGGTTCTGAATGGCTGTTTTTCATATGCTCTCTTTAGCCTTTTACTTTTTTTTTAATTAATAACATTATGATACATAGTTACATAGGCTGAAAAGAGACGTGTCCATCAAGTTCAGCCCTGCTCACGTTTGAATTTATACTGTTGATCCAAAAGAAGGGAAAAAAAAAAACAGTTTGAAGCATTTCCAATTTTGCAACAAACTAGGAAAAAAAATCCCTCTTGACCCCAGAATGGCAGTCAGATTAATCCTTGGATCAAGAAGCATTTACCCTACATTTAAAAATGATATAAATGTAGGGTAAATATTCTGTTTTTGCAAGTATGCATCTAGTTGTTGTTTAAAAATCTCTACGGTCTCTGATAAAACCACTTCTTCAGGCAGAGCATTCCATATCCTTATTGTTCTTACGGTAAAAAACCCTTTAAGTTTGTCTTAGACTAAATCTTCTTTCTTGCAGTCTAAACGCATGACCTTGTGTCCTATGTAAAGTCCTGTTTGTGAATAGATTACCACACAATGGTTTGTATTGGTTGTAATGTTGTTATATTCCCTCTGAGGCAAAATTTTGCTAAACTGAAGAGGTTTAAATTTGTTAACCTTTCTTCATCGCAAACATGTTCCATTCCTTTTATGTGAAATATGAAAAAGTTGGAAAGCATGAATATATTTTCATGGGATAATTCCAGACATCTCTAAAATTGCATCCCTATTCACATGATTAGTACATGCCATAGAAGGGGATATAATATGTTCTTCTGCAGAACACACCTAAAGATTTATTATAGTAAAAAAAAGCTACAAAAGTAGCAGAGCTTGACAAAGATAGAGTCCCAGGTTGCTATGCCAATACAAAATGATTTTTATTCTGCCTGAATACAGTGGTCAGGAGTGCCAAAGTACATAGGAAATCTGTGATTATTACAGTTAGTGTGTGTTTGAGTAAGAGTTGCTAATTTGATATGTGTGTGAGTTGGTGATTTGGTATGATTGTGTGTTTGTTTAAAGAGACTGTAGCTTTAAAGGACACTCTGAAAACCAGAAGCACTACAGCTTGGGTTCTCCACAGCAGTTTGAGCATTTTGACAAAAAACAAACCTGTGCACTTCCAGCATCCAAAGTCTGTGTCCTTGTTTGCTACTCTGGCAGTGCTGCTAGAACCAGTCAGTAGATACTGAAAAGGCTCCAGTTTTTGCAAAACAATTTGACATAACGCTACAAATGAACTCTTGGTGGTAATAAAATTGTCCTTTTAATGTGTGCAGAAGTATGGCTAACGGTATATGAATCACAATAATGGAAATGTTGCCTGGCTTAAATTCTCTAGAGAAATTTGTCAAGATCTGTACTGAGAACCGTGTGAAATAAATGAGTATCCTGAGATCAACTGGTAACAGCATGAATGGTGGGGGACAGGTGTTCATTAATGCTAAGTGCTAGAATGTTTTTTTTAGTTTTTTTTTTAACTCTAGATAATGCTGAGATAAGATGATCAGTAGCAAGAAAAGTGCAATATCATACATGTGAAAATATCTATAACCCAGGGCTGTGAAGGAGCAGCCCATTTTGTCAAGCTAATAAATACTCCCAGCATGCGTAGTCATTTTTAGATAGAAGGTCAGAATAGTAACTGTAAAACTTTGGTGACCAACTTTATCTTTCACTGGTGCTCAGTAAGTGCTTTTATTATGCAGTGTGCGCAGTATGTCTCACTGGGTGGTGGACAGTACAGATGCTAACCAGTCTCTGCCATCTATCACTGATGACAATTTAGATAAATATCCAGCTCTGTTTTGGTCACTGCTCACTGTTTTATCCTTAATTTTGCAATTCAGTTTTCAATTTGTCACAATTTGATGCTTAGTAAATAAACCTTTTAATGTTCACTCATTAAACCAGCAAATGTGGTGAACTGAACATTTTAAGCCATAATAGCCAAGTTTGCATAAATGAATAAATCTTTCCAGATTTACTAGTCCGGAATGGGTTATACACCCACTCACATATATGTATCTGGAAAAACTAAAGTTTGAATTGTCAGAAATTGAAAGTGAATTTCAAATGATAGTCTAAAATAACTAAATTGGAAAAATAGCTGACTCAGAGAGTTTTTTCCATTTATGCTATTTTGGTCAAACATTTGAAATTGTTAGAATTATTGACAATTTACACTTGAATCAATTTTCTAGCCTTCTGCTCTATATCCCTATCATCAGCGCTGAATTGGCAAATGGAAACGGTAAGCCCTGAGAGTGTTGGATTTTAACGTTGTTAACTTAGTATTTTTCAGATTGGTAATAAATAAATTGTAAGTTAAGAAAGTGGTTTCCTTTCTGTTTCAATGTAAGCAGTTGTTAGGACAGGTTTACTGGCTCTCCTATGTCATTTGGTGTGACAGCTGTAACATTTGACTATGTTACTCATTTAATCTCTTTGCAGTATCAGCTGTCAAAATGTATATTGCAAGTTCTAGTCTGCAACTGCTGTAGGCTGCTTACCAATAAATAGAACTGATCTATTGTATAAAGATGTGTATTTATATTTGCTTATTTTTATGTTCAGCTTATGACATATGTCCTTTATCAGTACTGCAGTGGCTTTGTCTGCTACATCAATGTCTCCTGGTAATATTGTCTTACTCTTAATTTGTCTAGTGTTTGACATTTTACTTTAAGTCACAGTTGTAATTATTATTGATATTTATATAGTGCTAACTTATTCTGCAGCACTTTACAGTATTATAAAATGTAATTACAAAATGTAACAGGAGCAGTAGGTTGATAAGGACCCTACTCAAACTTTATAATCTAGAGGATTAAAGGACCACTATAGTGCCAGGAAAACACTAATTTTCCTGGCACTAGAGTGCCCTGAGGGTGCCCCCACCCTCAGGGTCCCACTCCCGTGGCGCTGAGGGGGGAGGAAGGGGTTAAACTTATCTCTTTCTCCAGCGCCGGGCGGGGAGCTCTCCTCCTCCTCTCCGCCTCCTCTTCGGCTGAATGCACATGCGCGGCAGGAGCTGCGCGCGCATTCAGCCAGTCTCATAGGAAAGCATTTACAATGCTTTCCTATGGACGCTGGTGTCTTCTCACTGATTTTCACAGTGAGAAGCACGCAGGCGCCTCTAGCGGCTGTCAAGAGACAGCCACTAGAGGCTGGATTAACCCTAACATAAACATAGCAGTTTCTCTGAAACTATGTTTATAGAAAAAAGGGTTAACCCTAGCTGGACCTGGTACCCAGACCACTTCATTAAGCGGAAGTGGTCTGGGTGCCTATAGTGGTCCTTTAAGTCTTCTTCCCAGTCCAAGGCGCATGTGGTACGTGTAGCATTGTGTTAAATATGTTATGAATTGGAAAATTTCTCCAAGCCATGTCTAGAATCTTTATGAAATGCTCATATTAACTGTGTTGGAATTTCACTGAAATTTCAACCCATTCCAGAGATCTGCAGAGACAAAGTAGGGAGTACTTTGTCTCTGTATATTTCCTAAGCCTGACTCTGCTTGACACTGGGCAAGGCTACCGTCGTCAGGGTCTTGCAGGGCAGTATTGAAAAATCTGGATCTTGGTAAATCTTGAAATTCAGGATTTTGTCCTCTGATGCCATGGAATGGTCCCATATTATTTCTTGTTTGCATTTGGACTTCAGTGAATTATCCTATCAGTCTTCTAATTGTTTAGGTAGAATAAAACCAAGGAATGGTGGCAGTAGCTAATGATTTTATTTTTATACTGAGTTTTACTATCTGGTATGACCCTTGACTGTCATTGCTTTGCAGTCATGCTTGAGAGCAACAGCACATATATCATGCCTGTTCTTGAGATAGGGGTAATAGCTGATTTGGGAGTTAAGTGGGCATTAGAGATGAGCTGTTACTCAACACATGCGCAATGTATCTTTCCCTGCTTCTGACAGAGTAGTATTGGATTCAATGTTACTGTATCTGAAGGAGCTAATTGGCGCCGTCACAGCGCTCGGCGCACATGCACCCAAGATCTAACCATGTTTATATATGCTCTATGAGAAGCATTTGATAGGTGTGCAAATTAGAAGAACATATGGTATGATGAGGCAGGTTTAAGCTTGTTTTACAGGTTTTTGGAGAAAAGTAAAATTAACCTATGTAAAAAGTAATTTAATACAATAATAGAGAGAGTTGGAAAAAGGGATGGAGTAACCCTTTAAATATCACAAAGCCTAGATTTACTCATGAACAAGAATATAGAGAAATAAGTCCCAGTACCCGGCATAGTTATTAATGAAAAAACAATGAGCTCTACGACACCAAGAATTAAATGTGACTGCTATTTACTTTATCCACATAAGAGACTATGCAGCATCAAGATCTACACCAGGGTTAGGCAACCTTCAGCACTCCAGCTGTAGTGGGCTACATAATGCTTGTACAGTCATAATATTAAAAGCTTTAGGTGAGATATAGTCAAAGCAGGATTTCCCACCTCTGCTTTATACCAACCTTTTTCGAGGCTGACAATGACCGCTGTTGTATGAATCTTTTTGGGTCTGCTTTGTGGATGAAATAAACATTTGTCATGTTTAATTATTGATGTTGTGGAGATCATTGTTTTTTCTCCAACTCAAACATTAATTCATTACTTGTACCATATTATTAACATACTCGTTTTCCTGGCACTATAGTGCCCTGAGGGTGCTCCCACCTTCAGGGACCCCCTCCCGCCGGGCTGGATGACGAGGAACTTACCTTTAGTCCAGCGCCGGGCGGGGAGCTCTCCTCCTCCTCTCCGATCCTCCTCTTCGGCTGAATGCGCATGTGCGGCAAGAGCTGCGCACGCATTCAGCCGGTCTGATTTTCACAGTGAGAAGCACGCAAGTGCCTCTAGCGGCTGTCAATGAGACAGCCACTAGAGGATTTGGAGGCTGGATTAACCCATTTATAAACATAGCAGTTTCTCGGAAACTGCTATGTTTATAAAAAAAAAAAAAAAAAGGGGTTAATCCTAGAGGGACCTGGCACCCAGACCACTTCATTAAGCTGAAGTGGTCTGGGTGCCTAGAGTGGTCCTTTAATTTTACTTTTAGCTTGCTAAATTGTATTTATGCAAGTGTGTTACATTGAAAGCATTAGTATCTGTTTTTTATTGTATTATAATGACATACTGGCACATTTTAAAGCTGACAGACATCCATCTTATCTCAACTCACCTGTATGTTCACATGTCCATCTGTATTACTGTAACATTGCACGTACCTCTTACTCTATTACTCTGTTTTGTCCTTATGATTTATTTTATTTATTTATTTTTATTTTTTTAATGTTCATTTAGGTGAAAGTTGTAAATATCCACTTGTTGTGAACAGACAGAATATGATTATAATTATATGTTGGTCAGGACCCCTTTTATAATGCATCAAGGAGATAATATAGAAAAAAAGCTAATAAAAAAAAATATATATAAGTCCAAGAGTAGCTGTGACTGCCAGTCTTCATGAGTATCTTGGCATCATTAACGCCTTACTAAACATTTGCTATTTTGGAACTGAGCTGCAGAACAGGGAGAATGTTTTACAAGAATAAGAGTCCTTATGTGAAAACGTGGCAGTACATTTGGATACAGTGTTTACCTGCAGATTTGGTGACGTCCTTAGAAAGGCTCTAGTTTATCTCTAATGAAAGACTGAGTAACACAAACCGGTTTTAGTCACAGTGAAGTAACCTGCATTTATTGCTGCATTCCTTCTATGTAACAATAGGTAGTTAGGCCTGATTTTCATTGTGACAGGAGAATTTTTTTATAGCAGGAAAACATTGTAGAATTCACTTACCATATTTTTCTGTGTATAAGACACCCCCCATGTATAAGACGAGCCCAAAATTAAGAAATAAATATTTTAAACATCAAATAGAACAACTTTGATATTTTAGAGGTGACTTCTAAGGAGAACAACACACTTGTGATTCTCATGCCTTGGCTAAGGTATTTTGTGAAGTTAATGGCTCTATAGTGCATGCTGGGAGACTACAGCTCCCATGTTACAGCATTTGGTGTGATGGCATGCTGGGACATCACAGCAGTATATCCTCTGCTCCCTGATCCCCATTTCCTCCCCCATAAACATAAATCAGAAAGCAAGACTTACCTGAGGTGGATCATACTTTAATATGGCTGCTCCTTTTATGATATGGCATGTCTCTGGAGCTCCGTTACTAGGAAGTGCTGACATCTGCTGCAGCTCCCATGCAAATAGGGACCTCTTCCTCCTTGCCACAGTATTCAGAAGTGTTTTTGTTAGTTTTTTTTAACCCCTGCAATGACATTCCGTGTATAAGACAACTCCCAATTTTAGAGTAAAAAAAATTAGTACAGTCATTTCCTGCTTTACATTTTCCCGCCTTTACAAACGCTCCATGGACCCACCATTTTGTGCCGGCGCTCTGTGGAAGCGGACCAAAGCCTGAAGAGGGGGGAGGAGGAAATGGGACATATGGATGAGACACATGGAGGGGAGATGAGACACCTGGAGGGGGCCAGGAGGGGTAATGAGATACTGGGGGGCGATGAGACACGGGTGGGGCTTGGGGGGTGAGACACCGGGTGGGGCTGGGAGGGGGTAATGAGATACTGGGAGTGGGAAGGAGACACCGGGAGGGGGTAATGAGATACTGGGAGTGGGAAGGAGACACCTGGAGGGGCTGGGAGGGTGTATTGAGATACTGGGAGTGGGAAGGAGACACTGGGAGAGGGTAATGAGATACTGGGAGTGGGAAGTAGACACTGGGAGGGGGTAATGAGATACTGGGAGTGGGAAGGAGACACCGGGAGGGGCTGGGAGGGTGTATTGAGATACTGGGAGTGGGAAGGAGACACCTGGAGGGGCTGGGAGGGGGAAGGAGATACTGGGAGTGGTAATGAGACACATGGAGTGTCTCAAACCAACCAGAAACAAGTGCAGTGCTTCATTCAACAAGTGCAATGCCGTTGAGGAGTTAGATGACTGATGATGATTTGATGAAGATTTGATGAAGATTTTAATATGGTATGTCTTCCTTTAATGTTCCAACATCATATATGTATTTTCTATGCTTTCATCTTGTATTTGTACTTCAGAATTAAGGTTTTCAATGGAAAAAATGTTTGGTCAGGCACGGAACCCATGTTTATTACATTGCAGTCTATGGGAAATTAGTTCTCACTTTACGAACTCTCACTTTATGATCTAGGCTTCGGAACCAATTAGTTTGTCGGGAACTACCTGCATATGATATATTAATTGTAATTTCCTAAATTTTTCTTCAGTATGTAGGAAGAAGAATCTTTGGCTGTAGATTTGCAAATCCCTGTTACAAAAGCCTTATAGCAAACATGTGATTGGTTAATGCAGGCTAATGCGTTGCAAAATGCCTTCCTGCTCCAATCCGCATTCTCCTCACAGAGATGCATTGAATTAGTGCATCTCAATGGGGAGTGGTCAGCATCTCCATGTAGAGTGTGGAGACGCTGAATACCAGGAGAGTGGCTGCCTGATTGAATGCATTTACAGTGTTCAACCTGCAGAGACAAGCTATAGACAACATAACCACTACATTAAAGGGATTCTCTAGTGCCAGGAAAACAAAACCGTTTTCTTTGCACTGTAGAATCCTGGAGTGCTCCCCTCCCGCCCCCTATCCCACATTGCTGTAGGGGTTAAAACCCCTTTTTAGGGGTTTAAAATTGCACTGCACATTCGTGTTAGGGTTTAGGGAGCTTAGAGTAGAAATATCTATACGCTTTCTGGATTCTTTTCTTTTAGGAATTGTTCCAGAAGATTGTAGAAAAGCAGATGTAGTGCCTATATTTAAAAAAATATTTTAAAAAACTATGGTAAAAGCTAGTATAAATATTTATCAGGATGTGATTTACTTGGATTTTGCCAAGGCATTTGATACATTTCCACACAAAAGGTTACTAGTAAAACTGAAATCAGTGTTTAGATGAAAAAGTGTTTTTGGATTGAACACTGGCTTAAAGATAAAGTGCAGAGAGTAGTTGTAAATGGAAAATGGGTTCTGTCCTGTGTTCAGTTCTCTTTAATGTATTAATGATCTTGAAGTGGAAATTGAAGGTAAATTGTCAGTGTTTGCAGAAGACTCAAAACTAGGTAAGAAAATACAGTCTGAACAAGACATTCTCTACAGAGGGTTTTGGATACATTGGGGGACTGGGCAGGCAAGTGGCAGATGAGGTTCAGATAAACGCAAAGTAATGCATTTTGGAATAAGGTAACCCACAAGCCACCTATACATCAAATGGGGTAGAGTTAGGGATAATTTTAAATAAAAAGGATTTCAGAACAATTATAGATCACAAAGGCAACAGTGTGCCATGCCGGTCTGCCATTGAAAAAGCGAGTAAGGTGGTTTTGTATATAAAGGGGTTTTGATCCACATGATCCAAATATAATTTTACCTTTTTACAAATCCATAGTAATACCCCACCTCGAATGTGCAGTGCAATTTTTAAGCACCAGCTTTAAAGAAGAATATTGTAAAACTAGAAAAAGTGTAGAGGTGAGCTACAAAACTAGTAAGGGGGATGGACAACCTTTGTTATGAGGAAAGACTAGAAAAACTCAAATTGTTTTATTTAGAAAAAATGTTGCCTCACAGAGGATATGATTGCACTATACAAATATATACAGGGTCAGTATAAACCACTATGTGCTAACCTGTTCATTAGCAGTAATATACAACAGAAAAGAGGTTACCCATTGAGACTAGAAGAACGGTGTTTTCGCTTACGTTGGAGGAAAGAGTTCTTTACAATAAGAACAAAAAAAGGTGGAATTCTCTGCTTATAGAGGTTGTGTTATCCGATTCTATGTATACATTTAAAAGAGGCTTGGATGCTTTTTTGCATAAACAGAATATTCAAGGATATAATTGATATGTATGTAAACAGGTTGCTGATCCATGGAGAAATCCGATTGCCATTATGAAGTCAAGAAAGTTTTTTTGTTTGTTTTTTTTTCAACCTAGACATCTATGTAACTATGACTGCAGTGCCAACAGTGATGGATGTCGCTTGTAGTGTGGCATTCTTGAAAGGTAGGAGTAGGGTAGGAGCTGTATTTGTAGACTTCCAGACCCTCCCACGAATTCAGGCTAATTAGCTTTCTTTTTCTATATTACATATTCTAAACTAAATAGAACAGCACTCTCGATATTCTGTTCTTTTCATCTTGTTTTCATTGTCAACATATTAGTTGTCTGAAACAATATCGGAAGTAAGATGTGTTTAGTCCAGCAGTCCAGGCTGCAATGTGATCTTTCAGTGGTCTTTGTATGTTTGTTTATGTATGTGTATTTCTGTTTTGCAGAATGATTTATCATTCAAAGGAAGCTAACCAGGGCAGATTGTAACAACTGTTAGATGAATGTCCTTATTGTTTGCATATGCCACTCTGGTCTTGTTCTCTCTCTCCTCCCTTCCTTTTTCCATGAGAATAGAAAGAAATTAATTCAGAAACAGTGTAACCATGATAAAACTGTGTAATAAAGAGACTGTTGTTAAACGGCCAAATTCCCTGTTACCTAGCTAATTTTAATCACTCTCTATAAATATGTGTGTGTAAAATAATCAAAGTAACATTCTATCACAAATATACAAAGACTCCTGATGGTGACATTGCCGCTGGTGGCCCAATGGCCATGGGGGGCAGGCAAAGGTGAATTTTACTTACCTGAATCTGTCCTTCGCAGACGCCGCCATCTGCTTCTGTACGTTCCTATCCAGCTCCTGGCACTTTAGCTGCCAGGAGCCGACATCAGCACTCTCCCTTCGTGCATGTTCAAGAGTACAGCATTGAGGTCTATGGAGGGTTCAGTGGGACTGCTGGATCCTCCATAGAAAGAGCTTTATTTATCTGCAGTCGTCACTGGTGATGACTGGGGGAAATGACAAGCTTGAGCAAAGGCTCTGCCTTTTTGTCAAGAGAAGGAAAAATACTGAGAGAAAGAGGCATCCGTATATCTTTTGACGGAGTTTGGATTTCAGTGAAATTCCAGCATAGTGAATCTGAGTGTTTCTCAGAGTGAATAAAGATTTGTTCTTTATGGAATACTCATTATTTCTCAATGTTTTCCTATGGACGTTCTGCACACTGAATGCGATTTTCGTATTCAGCATCGCAGAAGCGCCTCTAGCAGCTGTCAGGAAGACAGCGACTAGAGGCTGGATTAACCCTGGAATGTAAACATTCTCTGAAACTGCTATGTTTACATCTGAAGGGTTAGAACCTGGGGGACCTGGCACCCAGACCACTTCATTGAGCTGAAGTGGTCTGGGTGACTATAGTGGTCCTTTAATGTCTGTCTGTCTATCACTCCAGTGCATCTTCACAACTGTTTACTTCGGTAGAATTTACTAAAGTGCAAGAAAACCATGCAAAAATGTATCAGTTTTTCTTGCAGGGATGCTATTTCATCTCATTGAATTGGATATAGTAACTGTAGTCAACTGGAACTGACTTTACATTTAGTGTTAAGCCATTTTTGAGCAGTATAACACTGATTGAGGGTCCCTGGTCACGCACAGCCCGGCCCATACTGGAGGTATGGTTAAGGCAGAGATTACACACTAACTTCTAACTATACCAATTCATACCAGCAGTGGGCGCTGTGATAGGTTGAAAGCAGTCAGCTTACAGTCTCAACCAAAGACTGACGCCCATTGCCTGAGGCTAGTTCTCCCTCAATAGCAGCACAGAAAGGTGGGTTGCTGAGGAGTCTAGTTTAGTATTAAAATACTGAACACTGAGTGGAAAGATGGCACCAGGTGACTCAACACTAAAACCACTTTAACAAGATGAAGCATTTACAGTGTCCTTTTTAAATGCCATGCTGGGATGACCCCACCACCCAGCAGATGAACACCTTTCCAAGGTTGTGTACAGATATCTCTCTCCTCCCAATGGGGAAAGGTGAGCGTATGCCCTGTGACTTAGTGTGGCACACAGCGGGCTGCTATCTGTTTATATTGAAATAAATCCATCACACAGAATGATTGGAACTGCTAATGAGTGATAAACCCCTTCTAGACAAGGAGTTATTGAATAAGATCAGGCCCCATAGACCAAAATGATAGGCCGTGGTGGAGTCTCTTCCTTATCTAAAATTTCATACATTAAAGGAACACTATAGTCATCTAAATTACTTTAGCTAAATAGCAGTTTTAGTGTATATATCATTCCCCTGCAATTTAACTGCTCAATTCACTGTCATTTAGGAGTTAAATCACTTTGTTTCTGTTTATGTTTCTGTTTATGCAGCCCTATCCACACCTCCCCTGGCCTTTATTGACAGAGCCTGCATGAAAAAAAAAACTGGTTTCACTTTCAAACAGATGTAATTTACCTTAAATAATTGTATCTCAATCTCTAAATTGAACATTAAACAAATACAGGAGGCTCTTGCAGGGTCTAGCAAGCTATTAACATAGCAGGGGATAAGAAAATCTTAATTAAACAGAACTAGCAATAAAGAAAGCCCAAATAGGGCTCTCTTTACAGGAAGTGTTTATGGAAGGCTGTGCAAGTCACATGTAGGGAGGTGTGACTAGGGTTCATAATCAAAGGGATTTAACTCCTAAATGGCAGAGGATTGAGCAGTGAGGCTGCAGGGGCATGTTCTATACACCAAAACTGCTTCATTAAGCTAAAGTTGTTCAGGTGACTATAGTGTCCCTTTAACCCCCTTAAGGACACATGACATGTGTGACATGTCATGATTCCCTTTTATTCCAGAAGTTTGGTCCTTAAGGGGTTAAATAACAAATTCAAAATCAGGGTGATAATTGCTCCCTAAATTTTGTATGCTTTTAAAAAATATTTTAGCTTAATAAGATTGGGGCCACATCTTCCCTGATGTCGTCTTATTTCAGTAGTCTGTCAAGCATTTAACCCATAATGGAATCTGAATTGAAGAAATAATTTAGGTTAGTTTCTTTGATAATTGCTTTGCTTTTGCAGCTTGGACCGAGAACTGCATTTTCTACATATCTCACTTTAGGCATGGCTCAGCATATTTTAAGGAAAAGTCTCCTCTGCATGTTAAAGTAAACGCTGGTAGAATGGCAAAATATTTTTCATTTATAACCACTTTCCATGTATATATTTGCTAGCAACGTGCAACACTCCACGTTCTGTATTTTGTGACAGGTGCACTTTAACCCCTGTGACATGTCATGATTCCATTTTATTCCAGAAGTTTGGTCCTTAAGTGGTTAAACACAAATGGATGCATTGTTCTAGTTGCTGTAACTGGTTTTAAGGATCTCTTGCAGGAAGGAGTAGTTCTTCCAGTGCAGTGATGCAATGGCTAACTATGTTTGTGGAAGACATAAATGCTGGTTGAGCTTCATGAGAAATTCAACCATAGCCATTTGTGGCTTTGGTGTTTGCCATCTCTGCCATTTTTGCATTAAAGTCAATATTTCTTTCTCTGTGATCACCAGGATTGCTCTGGATTTGCTTGCCATTATTTTGGTGCCACTCCCTTATCCTAATTCTCCACCCAGTGGGCTTGTGATTCCCAGTGAGTGAATGAAATAAGTTTAGCTGCACATTAGAACATGCTCTTTCCATCTCACTGATCTTCCCTGTATATATTTTATTTTATTACCCAAAGATTTCAATCCTATTAAAGAACTTTTGTATTCATGTAATTATTTTGATATGAATTTGCTGAATTAGAAGCATCAACAATATAATATAAAGGTATTTTCAGTAAAACCACAGAATGGTGCAGTGTTTGTAAGTTTCCATGGCTGGCACCAATTGCAAATAGAAGATGCTACACAGGAGTGTAACTCGCATCAGTCATATATGTAGGGACCCACAATTTCCATTCGCCATGTTGCGACATGATACATGATATTCTAACATACACTGCAGGTGTGAAGGAAGCAGTCTTTCTCTGTAGTTTGGGATTTGTGACATCACTTCTTACAGTGCAAGCATTAGAGTGCTCTCCTGATCAGTGTGTGTGTTCTATACAGTACTATATATGGCACACACACTTCATGAGGTTCTGCTTGGAGATGAAGCCTTTCCGCCGGCAGACGTATGCCAATGGAGATGACTCATAATAAATTGCAGATGTAGGGTTTGGGGGAGAGGGGTTGTGGCGAAAGAGCTACTTGCTAGCAAGAGGGACGTAAGGAATTGGTTCATGGGAATTAGCTATTCACTATATGGTTTGGCAGTATGCTGTTGCTTATGGGAGGGATGGGCTCCTGGCTCTAGCTAGGGGGTGCATTTATGCTATTGGTTTTGGTAGGAAAGGGAGAATGAGAATACATTCACACGCATACATCCATGCATTCACACACTGACGCTCCACACATATAAATCATCCTACCATCAGCACACCTTCCACACACATACACCCCTGTAATCACTGCCCTCCCCCCCCCCAAAAAAAAAATACAAATAAAATCAATCGATCTATAAATCTAATAAATATATAAACATAAACTGTATTCCCTTCTCCCTCTTTCTGTTTGTGGTGTGATCTCTCCAGAATTGCATTTTTGGAACTGCAGCCATATGTATAGCTAAGTGTTATGACCTATTGAATCATTTCACCGTTTGTCTGAATTGATTTTTGTGTATGTTAGAATATTTTAATACAAAAACATATTGTAGCAATGAAAATGGTTCTATTCTGTGAAACCTGAATGAAATCAAAGAAGGTCTGACTCAGATTGTGTATTGCTGTGGTTTTTTTTTTTTGTATTCCACCCACTTACAAAGTCTATATGCCATTTTGGCACCTGTGCATACAAATTATGCTTTATATGTAGTTTAAGGAATGATTACACTATATAATAGAATATAGTCTGTAAGGAGAGCGTAACAAAAATAAATAAAATACACTTTCCATTCTGTGTTGTGTACGTATTCAACCCGTTTGACGTATCAACTCTAAATCTGCACTAGTGGCGATACATTGTACCTTACTTCATAATGTATACAATAGTGTTCATATTTTTTTGTGTAATTGGCTTCACGTGTAGATAATTTACTTCTTGTATATAAACCCTTTCATGGTACACTGCATAATAAACTGCTAAAACATCAACATTGTGATGTCCACTTTATAACGGTGAACATCATTAAATAAAGGATAGAAGACCTCTCTAGTGGCATTGATGCCTCAGTACACTGAGGTCTATCCTTAATAATCAGAAGAATCCAGAATGTCGGAATAACAATAAAAGCTGTACCACTGAGAGAGGACATGTTTGAGAATTATTAATACAGATTATACTTGAGAGTCAACAGCTCCTAAAGCAACACATATATATTATTTATCATTATGTCAAATGGTATATTTAATTCCATTAAGAGCTTTTAAGGGTTTACTTACCTCTTATCCAGTGTTCCAGTGCTGTCTATGTATTCTACTTCTGTAACACAGACTCATCGGTACGGTCTTCCTCCCAACTCTCTAGTGCCATTGGTTCCCCCTCTGTCATGCTGACATTCTGTCCTTACTTTTTGGAGAATAGCACTGGGACAAGGAGCAGCTTGCAGAAGGGTCTCCTCATTTACTAATTTGTTTGTATAAATTACTATGAATTTGGCATAGAGGTTTTTGCTGAGACTTGATTGACATGTGGGGGAGAAACCACGTTTTTATATATTTTTTTTTATTACATATGTATACATTTGGTAGAATTTTTGCTAGCTAAACGTATAAATGAGATTTTAGGAACATTGCTAGGTTGTGTGTGCTTTGACAGATGCACTTTAAGAGTTTCTGATTGTTCTCAACCTTAAACCCCTAAGTAGTATTGCATTGTATTGTTATGCCTTTGGTATAGAAATTGAATCTGTACATTGTGTTACATGTGTGTATATGTGTATATATATATATATATATATATATATATATATATTTGCCAGAAACTTGCTTCAATTACGTCCTAGATGCCCTCTGCCCAAGGCATTGTGGGTGCAATACTTTCCATGAATATTCAAACATGTTTCAACTTGACAGGAGGCTTCGTATTTGCTTAAGTCTCTCTTTACTAGAACTCCACAGCAGCACAAAAAAACAACCAATCAGGAAAAAGGTAGGTACTATAAAACTCCCCACCCCATCATTTCCTCTTTCTTTGCTGCTCTGCAGTCAGTACAGGTCAGAGTACCACTGCCTCCTGCTTCTAGTTGATGGCTTTGGGATTTATTATGATGTATTTATGATTATATTTACTATATTTAGTTATCATGTTATATATTTATTTATATTTTGTATACATTATATTTTGTTATCAGATTTTATATATATATATATATATATGTGTGTGTATATATGTATATATATATATATATATATATATATATATATATATATTCTATACATTATTCTTAGTTATCATATCTTTATTTTATATACTTTCTACATTGTATTTAGTTATCATATTTTATATTTCTTTTATATCTTATATACGTTTATATTTTATTATATATATTTATTATATTTAGTTGTGATTCATGCCCTTTTGGATCTTCTGGGCTTCCCTTGTTTCTTTGGGGATATTTTCCTGTTGTCTTGGGGGTTTCTGGGGATACCTTCAGTTTGTTCCCCTTTGTGTTCACCCTCCTCCTCCCCCCCACACCATTATCCAGCGCCCTTCGCGGCCTCGGGCGCTTTCACTCTGGGTGTCAGGAGACTAGCCTTTTAAAAAGACTGTCTGACTCCCCGAGCTCCGATGTGAACCTCCCAGCGCCTGGGGCTTCTCGCGGTTAGACGCAAGTACCCGGTGGCCGGACCGCTTGTGCATGTGGCCGCCTCCTTCAAGAGCCACGTGCACCCGACCCGCGAGAGGAGGGTGCACCTACTGCGCGGCCCCTCCACCCACGGCGGTCGGACCGAGTGTTTTTTTTCATGCTGGGATTCTGGTTGTCACTAAGCTATTATACAACAACAGTTCAGTGGACAAAACTCCAGGATCCGTGTTTGAAGTCACAGGTTCAATTCTGGCATAGTCATCTATACACTTTCATGCAGAGCCAGTTTGCCATTTAGATCAGGAGTGGGCACACCGTTGCACTATTCATCTAGCGTTCTTATGATCCTATCCTTGTGCTTCCCTATATATATTCCTGGTCCATCTCTGGGTCAGAGATGTGACTGCTATAGTGTGATATGCACGGTCTATGGCTAGTGTATTAAGCTAAGCAGACCTAGCTCTGGCTCTAACTGGTATGGGAGACCAGCCTATGCTGACACTAATTCTTTTTATCAGGTTCTGTGACTAGTAAAGTGGAAGGTGACCCCTTCCGAACTCAATAAGGGGACACATTAAGTTGGCAATTGTTTAGCCCTACTCCTGAAATATGCCACGGGTACAATACCCTTCAGGTGGTATGCTGATGAGGCATAATATTGAAGAAGGAATCTCAAACAGGTCTGCAGGCTCATGTGCATAACCTATTCACAGTTAAAAATGAATCGCTCAGTATATCATGGTTTAATGGACACTATATTCACTGGAACATTTTCAGACTAGTGCAATATCCACTACAGCTGGAATACCATCTTTTTGCCTGCTGGGCATTTAGGGACTGCTAGTCCCAGTTAAGGTTTATTCACACAGTATTACGCTGTCTGAAGGGGTTGGCATGTGGGGGTCCTATATCACAGGATACCCTGAAGAATTACAGATATTTAGGGAATGCTACCCTAACACTGGGGTCCCTTATTACCCATTTAGAAGCTACCCCGGATTGTCCTGCTATGTCTGTGCCCCATTGATTGGCCTGCTGTGTCTGTGCCCTTTTGACTGGCCTGCTGTGTCTGTGCCCTTTTGACTGGCCTGCTGTGTCTGTGCCCTTTTGACTGGCCTGCTATGTCTGTGCCCTTTTGACTGGCCTGCTATGTCTGTGCCCTTTTGCTATGTCTGTGGTCTGCTATGTCTGTGCCCTTTTGACTGGCCTGCTATGTCTGTGCCCTTTTGACTGGCCTGCTATGTCTGTGCCCTTTTGACTGGCCTGCTATGTCTGTGCCCTTTTGACTGGCCTGCTATGTCTGTGCCCTTGACTGGCCTGCTACTGGCCTGCTATGTCTGTGCCCTTTTGACTGGCCTGCTATGTCTGTGCCATTTTGACTGGCCTGCTATGTCTGTGCCATTTTGACTGGCCTGCTATGTCTGTGCCATTTTGACTGGCCTGCTATGTCTGTGCCCCATTGATTGGCCTGCTATGTCTGTGCACCATTGATTGGCCTGCTATGTCTGTGTCCCATTGATTGGCCTGCTATGTCTGCGCCTCATTGATTGGCCAGCCATGTCTGCGCCTCATTGATTGGCCAGCCATGTCTGCGCCTCATTGATTGGCCAGCCATGTCTGCGCCCCATTGATTGGCCAGCCATGTCTGCGCCCCATTGATTGGCCAGCCATGTCTGCGCCCCATTGATTGGCCAGCCATGTCTGCGCCCCATTGATTGGCCAGCCATGTCTGCGCCCCATTGATTGGCCAGCCATGTCTGTGCCCCATTGACTGGCCTGCTAGGTCTGTGCCAATTTGATTGGCCTGCCATGTCCGTGCCCTTCTGGGAGGATATCACTGAGAAAAGCCCAGTACCCACTATTGACAGGGAGATAGTTGGGTGTCCAGGCAAGCACTGCTGCCTTACTGTCCAAGAGGACACCAGTATACGGGCACCTCCATATGATTGTAAGGGTGAAGGCCCTAAACCTCATCACCTGAGGGGCAAGGTTTTTTATATGAGGATCCCTGTGCACACCACCATGGTTTACACCTACCCGGCGGTGGCACATTTCCAAAGAGAATTTTGCACAAGCAGGGACCAGTGCTCAGACGCCAACAGGGGAGTACGGTTGCCTTGCCTTCAGCAACTAACCATTTAGCTGCCTTCCCGGTATTCATCTTAGATATTGGTAGTTAGTCCTACGTCATGTTTAGCTCCTGACCCTTTCAGTTGGGTTTACTTGGCTTGCTGTTCCGATCTGCTATTACCGTTATCTACATTAGTTGTCGTTTCTTGGTTTTCGAACCTTCCAATTGTCCTATCGCTCGGGTCATCGATGGGACTGACTTGACCTCCTCCGACCTCCCGGGCTTTCGTGGATCGGGGCGGTCAGTTGGTAGTTTCCATCATTGTTTCCGAAGGTTGCATTTTCGCACCATCCCTTTCTGTTATTAAGGATGGACACGGCCTGAGGTTGTATACTAGTCCAAATGCCATCGGTCTGGTTTATTACCAGTTGATTCCATCTCAGGGAGCAATTCAAAGAGAGGTCAGAGAGAGAGCCACCTCAGGACCTCAGCCATATGCTGATATTAGTAAATGGTGTACCCCTGCAGTTGGTCACCCTGAGTCTCTAAGGGATTCTGGTTTGTATCACAAAAGGGTGCGGCCCTCCATCACCTCGATCTGAGAATTATATTTTATTTTCACGAACAGAGAGCGTATCCCTCTCATATACGGAACCAGACACTGATTTGTCATTAAAGGACGTGGCCCTCCCTCAACCTTGGCCCGATACTGAGCTGGATACAGAGGACATGTTTTGGGTGTCACATTCACGTCGAGAGAACCAGTCACGGATGTAGACTCTACTGTTTGGTTATTAACGGGTGCGGCCCGCTCAGGCTATCAGCCGGACTCTGACACGGAACATTATTAGAGAGCGCGGCATATACTCAACGCAATACGTTGCCGTCCTTTTGTTCATCTCACAGGCTTGTACCTGTACAGGACAACGATGACTACATAGAGGGGCGTCCCTCCTGCATTCAGTTAGATCTAACGACCGTGCTAACGATTTTCGTTATAGAGGGCTCCCTGATCATGCAGGGTATACATATTTAGACTGGATCCCTCTATTTCATGTCCTGTAATGGATCTACTGGATCAGAGGTATAACAGGGGGAGACTCCCGCTTATTTACACTCAGTCCTGGAGACGGTACGGCTAACGGATGAGCCTCAGTTATTACAAGAGTGCAGGTTTTGGTATATTCTGCGCTATATAAAACAGACAATTGCATTCTGTCTTAGATATCCGGACCATTGCGAACAAACTGCGCAGACAGTTTTTCCCATATCGAGATGACATGAGATACTAAGACCTTCATGGAGCAAACGGGCACTGCCTTGCTCGGGTAATAAGGCTAGGGAACCTACCCGGTCTGCAGGTACGCCATACGCATGGATCGCATGGAAAGACAGGAAACCCCGGTTGACTTGAGTGCCCTGGTCATTACAATTTTGGGATAAGATGACAGAACTGCCCCTATTCCTCTGAGCACATATCTGGAGAACAGGGTTCGGAGATGGAGGGCCCTTCATCTATGCTCTATATCCCTCACGGGAACCGTCTTTGTTTGGGTTTGCGCTAACCCACCTTTTCAACTACCATCAAGGAGACCTACGAAACTCTACGGAGGAACCCGTTGTGCCCCGACTCCTACACGGACGTCAACTCAGGTCGCAGCCTACCGCTGGAGTACGGCTCGGGATGTGTAGCAGATTCAGATAGAGCTGCCGACATTCTCAAATGGGGACAACACATGATTCGGACGGTTGAAGCTAGACCCTTCTTTTTCGTTATATCTGCTCTCTGGAGTCACATGTCGTGAGCGAAGGGACTTTACGCCTTGCCGGCGTATTGGAGAACACTATGGGTTCACAGGACTCCAATCTAAGAAGGTGGGTATCCCTCTATAGGGAGACTTTGACTTCGGTTATCAAACTCACATTCCTGGGTCTCGTGACCTAGGGTCTACTCTGGAAGATAATTGCCCGGACAGTCAGGGATACAGGGACCTAGGGGTCTCACTATATTATACCCTATCTTGTAGGTGGCGTGTAGACCAGGAACCCCTACACGAATTTTGACAGGTCGGGCATGGAACAGGTTTGTACGATGGGTAATCGGATTATTTCACTCTCTCACTACAGCACGTGAGGAATCTTCGTTGTCATACAGGTCCCTATCACCATTGGATCGTACATCTTATCACTCTTAGAAGATGACATATATCTGGATGAAAATCTCAACTCCGGTTTACGTTTCCCATCCCTTTGAATTTTTCCGGGACTAACTATTTCCAGAATAGTTGACCACTGTTCCACCACACAAGTTCAGTTTGGGACCCTGATTGGACGTCCTTTTGGACTCCTTTCTCTGCCGCAGCAGAGGATTACACAGTCCATTTGGAATATTGGAATCACTTAGGATATGGCTAGTTTGACCACACTCTTGCCTGCATAATAAATTTATTCTCAATGAGACATATCACCGGGTAGGCCGTGAGGTAACGAAGATCCTACTCGGTTCTATTACGGAACTGGTGGTGGACTTAGGCGCATTCCTTGAGAATGGGGATCTACCTGCAAGGCCACATTGCCAAGTGACCCTGGCACGATCGGAGGAGCCACCTTACACATCAAGAGTTGAGACATGGTGGCAGTGTCTTCTCGTCTGAGTCCGCAAATGACCATCAACATTTTACAACTACAGGAAAATTGCTCATAGGTCAGCTTGGCAGCTCATGGACTGGCTGCTAGGAAACAGGTCACAACCCCATGTACAATGGATCTATCAGCGGATGGTGTTTTTTCCGTATTTTGGATGCTTCGTCAGCTGGCATCTTAATCGATCTGTGTGCTGTCATTTATCGCAGTTGGAAAGTCCATTTCGGATTGCTTTGATAGCTCCTGGAATAGGTACCAGCGAAACAAACCGTGTTGGATTTGTTGACTGAGCATTAAAACAGCAAATACGAAGCCTCCTGTCATGTTATAAAATTGTAGATTACGCTAGCGTTAGTGTACCTATAATCTTAATTTTATTAATGACAGGAGGCGAGTATTTCCCACCCGTTCTTATCCCTCCCTTGTTTAATTTTAATCGTTTGGATTAATCAGGTACGTATGCAACTCTGCTTGTTGTCTCTGCTACCTGTCACCTGTTCTTATGTCTGTTTTTCATGAGTAAGGTTGGGATATCTACATATTAAAGTAATTTTGGTTGCTACATTGGGTACCTACATGTTTATTCAGAGTACATTTCATTGGATAATCAACCTGTTTGATTCTGTTTTTCTCTCGTTTCAGTTTACAGTCCATCAACGCTATCTGGTTTGGCAGTTCTTTTCGGATGGTGGACATTGTTATATTCATCGTATCTAGGACTTTGTTTCTTCCCCATTATGTTTTCTGCCTTTTATTCTGTTTTTGTCACAGCTTGAAAGAGGAAATGATGCATGGGGAGGGGAGTTTTATAGTACCTAACTTTTTTCTGATTGGTTGTTTTTCTGTGCTGCTGTGGAGTTCTAGTAAAGAGAGACTTAAGCAAATACTCGCCTCCTGTCATTAATAAAATTAAGATTATAGGTACACTAAAGCTAGCATAATCTAAAATTTTGCAATGTACGTCTGCTTCCCACTGCACATACACAACATAATGACTGGCACCCACTACAAAGTTCACATTATGATATTGACATTTCATTAGTGAATCATTCATTTCCACGGAATAAAACTTGATTATGCACAAAACGCTACCTTTCCTTCGCCTGACCGTTATTTTATTAAGTGCTTTTGGAATCAGATCAGTTTAACCTGGAGTAATGGATAAAATATTGTATTTAGTAAATGCCAGACGTAAAGTATAGTGCTTAGCTTTTCCGTCACTGAAGTGGTCAAAATGCCAAAGATAAGTGACAAAATTGTTAAAAAGCACAGCGCACGGCATTAATGCCCATGCAAAACCCCTTCCACTCTTTCTCGCCATCCCTGGTTGGTTGGTGACATGTAATGTACCTTAAATATTAGGAGATGTAGGGTTTTAAAGAAGAACATTAATATGTAAAGTGCCTCTGTCATTTTGCCTTTAAATGTGTGATTTATACAAGGTTAATTGTGTTCTTTCCTGCAATTTTCTCAGTTATACTTGTCATTAATGCTCTACAGAATCTCTGTCTTATAGCCCTAACAGACAATACAGCACACACATTCTCTGTTTTCCCGCTCTTGTAAGAAACTGATAATTTACTGAAATCTAGTGGTAGGCCAGGGGTTCATCCAGTTTCCAGCGTAACTATTGGAGTGCCAGAATGGGGTTTTGCAGCGTTAGTAATAAATGAGTTAATTCCGCAGACTGTCATTTTAAATACAGATTAGTTTTGCTAAGCAAAACAGTTTAGAATCTATAATTCTGTATGAATAGGTGTCTCTCTTGAAATGAAGGTTTTACCTCTGCACAATAAATGCTGTCTGATTTTCGTTTCATCATGTCTACTATTTTTCAAGGATATGTCTGGTCTGTAAATTTAATTTGGAGTGTTTGTTGCTTGGAAATTTCTTTTACTGTTTGTCCCCAGTGACTTTGTCGCTGATTAAATGGAAAATATTTATACCAGCTTAGTAAGATTTTCTTCTTTATATGAGCCACTCTAGGCTGTAGTTGACCCCCATTTTGTAATTCATGATTATGTCATTCATTCAGAATATATCAAAGTTTCTATCATCAAAGTTATTGAGGATCTTTAGCTTCTGCTATAAGTTCTCCCCATATTAGAAAGGAGCTGAAAACTTTATGCCAATCCCTGTCCTCTCATTGCTTTGAATAGGAGCTCTGTGAATATCCCCTGTCCAGCTAGGGTTTATGTAGCACGCAGTTCAACAGTGGAATGTAACTTCTATTACTTTGTCTTTATACAAATAAAACCAAAGTGTAGCATACTGATAAACTTAATTCATATTTCCCTGCGATGAATACTCAGTATAGGCTAGTAAAGGTGCACAGTGTAGTTATGGCGTTGAGTTTGTCCTGTTTTTTTTTTTTTTTTTTTAAATAAATGTTAAAAAGCAGCCGCAATCACTAGGAACATTCAGTTGGTCTTCATGGTGATACCGTTTAGAACAAGTATGTCAAGCCAAATAAACAAGGTTTAAGTTTATGTGGGCCGCAAGAAAAACAAACTTAAATTTTCATAGAAACGTAGGTTTATTTTGAAAAGTAGAGTATAAAAAAAAATAAAAAAAACACAAACCTCCTCTACTAAACCCCAGTCCCCCCTAGCCCCCCCATAGTAAATCCCAGCACCTCCCTCTACTAAACCTCGGCCCCTGATTAAAAAAAACAAAATATTAGCCAACAAGCAGACTCAACTTACATTGCCTCTGCCAGAATGTCACTCCTGAGTCCAAACTCTGGTATACCCCCAATGGCACGTCCGCACCCAGTGCCAAAGCAGATGCTACTTCTTGAAACCCTGTGAAGGTGAAGCATGTTGACGTCACGTCTGAATGTGACATGGCATTATGTGCCTCCGTGCACCTCCAGGTCCTCCACTGTCCAGCCATGGTCATCTCAACACACACTCACTGACTGACACACACTCACTGACAGACACACCCACACACATTTACACATTCTTGTACACATTCACAAATCATTTTATTTATTGCTCCCTACCTTTGGGAGCTAGTGTGTGTGGGGTCTCTCCCTGTGGTCCAGTGGGGATCTTCTCTCTGGAGGTCTCCCTTCCAGCTCCTCACTGCTCCCTCACCCGCGCAGTTTAGTGATGCTGGGCTGGAATTATGTCATATTTTGGCACCTTGCATCACTAGAGAGGACGTGCTTGAGAGAGCAGTGAGAAGCAAGAAGAACAGACTGAGCTCCCTTGCTGCCACCAGCGTACTCTCCTCCCGGACGGGTCAATTTTAGCAGAGTAGGCACCAGCAATGTGGGAAATGCTGGTGTCTACTCTGCCTTAAAGGGACACTATAGTCACCAGAACAACTACAGCTTATTGAATTTGTTCTGGTGAGTAGAATCATTACCTTCAGGCTTTTTGCTGTAAATACTGTCTTTTCAGAGAAAATGCAGTGTTTACATTACAGCCTAGTGATAACTTCACTGGCTACTCCTCAGATAGCTGTTAGAGATCCTTCCTGGGTCATGGCTGCCTGAAATGCATCCAAACATTCAGTATCCCCTCCCTCTTCATGCAGACACTGAACTTTCCTCATAGAGATTCATTGATTCAATTCATCTCTATGAGGAGATGCTGATTGGCCAGGGCTGTGTTTGAATCATGCTGGCTCTGCCCCTGATCTTCCTCCTTGTCAGTCTCAGCCAATCCTATGGGGAAGCACTGTGATTGGATCAGGCCATCACTTCTGATGATGTCAGCAGACTGCTTGTTTTTGTTTTTTTGAGGCAAACAGCATGCAGATCCCCAGCTTCTGGCTTGAATACAGTAAGATTTTGCTATATTTCTGGAGGCATGAGGGGTCAAGGGGGCTAGATGGTGGTTTTAACACTATAGGGTCAGGAATACATGTTTGTGTTCCTGACCCTATAGTGATCCTTTAAGAGTAAGAATGTCAAACTCGTGGCTCGGTGGGCTACAAAGATATTCATTGTGGGCCGTGAGTTTGACATGCTTGATTTAGAACATTTTCCCGGAATTGCTCTTTTACTTAAGAGCCTTTTTTGTTTAAACTTGCAACATCTGGCATTATGGCTTCTGTTGGTCAAAATTTACAATGACTGACTTGTCATAACTGGGAATATGCTGGGTTTGTTCTGTTTTTGACAGTTCATTAATAAGACCTATGTCATAGGTAGAAGAGTCAATCTGTGTATAATGGTGCCCATACCTCTAGCTCTTCTAGTGGATCACATATGAGCATAATAGAATAGACGTACTGGATTACGGTTCCTCTATTTGTTTTTCTTATTATTTTTATTGGTAATGGGCAGTCATTGAACAAATACAAAGTTCCAAAGTACATGGACTGAACGTGATGTGAGTTTTTGTCCTGAGCATGTCTTTAATCAGAAGTTTGCATATCTCGTGAGAGTGCCATGAGGAATTTTGTATCATGGAAACATTGAAGTGGAACTGTCCAGATCCCAAAAGGCAAGTCTCAGCTGTTTCCTTCTATAAACTACGTTGGCTTTATCTCCTGAGGGAACATGCTCAGTGAATGCATAGTATGCTGACTAAGCAAGCAGTGGGTAACTAGGTTCACTTTAGGCACTACGTGCTCCAGGGAATAAAGCACACAGTCCACAGGCATATTATACATTATACAACGCTTTATGGGACAATGTCAATCTTCTTATTCTTATTTTTATTGGAATTTAAATAGCATTAACTTATACCGCAGCACTTTACAATATTCTAAAGGGGGAAATTTTGCAATAAATTATACAATTACAACATGTTACAGGAACAATAGGTTGATGATGATCCTGCTCAAACAAGCTTACAATCTTTACCATTAACGATCTGTTCTATAAATATTCTATTCCAGAATGTTTAACTCACTTTTCACATGATGATGTATGTAGCCGATGATACTTAAAGGGATACTATAGTCACCCAGACAACTGCATCTCAATGACGTGGTCTGTGTGCAGTGGTTCTGTCACTTTAACCCTGCAAGGTAAAACACTTTTTTTTTTTTTTTTTTGAAACTGTAATGTTTATATTGCAGAGTTAAATCTACCTCTAGTGGCTGTTTTCTTGAGAACGGAGCATTGGTATCGCGTGGAGCGGGTATGTGCCGCTTGGCCCTCAGGTGTTCCCAGAAAGCTTTAAATATTTTGTCTAGCCGACGTGATGGAGGGAGCCTCTTCAAGACATGACGTCTGCCATATTGTGTATGTGACTCTTGGTAGAACCTAAAATTGTGGTGCGAACAACAAACCCCGACAGGTCTAAGGAACCTCCAGGGTGCTGACTGGGATCTTCCCCCACCAGTCCAGAGGGCTGTTTGTCCCTTTAAGGTATTCATACAGTAGCATTATTGTATGCTGGTGAGGCAAATGATTGTATTTGTGCAAAATTCTCTTTTGTACTATGTCATTATGCTTCCTGATCTGATCTAATATAACATGAATGTTGACAAATTGGAAAATATGTTGAAAAAGACATGCATGTTTCAGACTCTCTACTGGGTCAGTGTATTGTTCTTCGGGAAATATCATGATATTTATATAAATATCCAATATATCGGATATATATATAAAGTGTTTGATATATGTCACAATCATTTTCCAAAAACAAGAAAGACACTATGCTTAGTGCATAAATTACTTGCCATCGTGCAGACTATTATTGCTAGCTATTAAAATAATGATAATGGGGGGATGGAGGGGGAAGAGCTTCATTAATCATTTAAAATAATAAGGTCTTATTCAGTGAACATAAAGGAGACCTGACCCCATAAATTTAGTAATTGGTTTGTAAACTTTACTAAACCTTTGAATAAAATAATGCCATTTTCCTAACGTTTAACAACATTTATTAAAGTTAAATACACACCGTGGGGAACAGAAACACTTTTTTGATTGAGTATTTGAATTATTATGCTTGCAACTTAAATGTCAGTGTCACTCCATCTCCTCGTTTTCCATTCAAGTCAGTCAGTAGAACAATATGAGGAATCAGAACATGCCCATTGTCAGAAGGGTGTTCTTCTTGAAACGGAATTTCTTCATCTTCATTTTCACTATCATCACCTTTGTCACTCTCATTGTGGCTTTGCAGCTCATACTCCTCTTCAGATTTACCCCAAATCCACTTTAGGCTTGTCTTTTTCTTGCATGTGTTTTGGTTCATGCATTTGAACATAAATGTCACCCCAGCTTTTAGTTTCAGTATCAATATGTAGGGGATTACCCATTTAAACCTGAGCTTTGCTAGTCTGATTTTGCCTAATTTTGCAGTAGAAATAATATAATAAAATACATTATTGTAAAATTTAATAAATATTAACTAATAACTAAAAATACTAACATTTTAATAAGTCAAATTAAAAAAGATTAATATGTAAAAGACTAAACGTACAGCAATGCCCTAATTATTTTAATAAATATATATCGTTATATATATCACGATATATATCATCCGAATCACCAGATTTGAATTTAAATAATTAGGGCCTTGCTGTACTTTTAGATATTAATTAATCTTTTTTAATCCATCCAACCTTGTTCTTTATTTTTTTACTTTCTTTTGGGAAAAGAATACTGGTGTAGTCAATGTTCGTGACTTGTACGGCTAACTGTGACCAGCTTGCTAATGAGTTAAGGATACTGTATTTTAACAGGATTTACACATTTAAACCTTCATTGTAAATCACATAAGCTTTGCTATCAGAAGTCACTTAAAGTCCATTGGTATGTAACCTTGTCGATGAGCTTTCTCTGATACTGCTGTGATCATGTTTTGCTACAAGGTAAAGTATATATATTCATGTTATTCGCTTTACTTTATTGAATTTATTTTATTCTGTTTGTTTATCTTTTTGGGGTCATGCCAGATTTGTCATGATAGACCGCTATTTGCCTTACTCCTGGTGATTTAGATTACAGATTGTATTGTATGCTAAAACATTGTTTATGTGATAACATTTAGTACATGGCTTGAAAACACCACAAGTCCAGTGACCATAGTACTTCTTGCTAAAACCTTTGATCTTGGTCTTCAGAAAAAACTGGTGAGAATAAAAGTGTTTTTTGCACATTCACCTAAAGACCTATGAAGAACTATCTGCATTAACAAAATTGTATTTCCAATTTTTTGAGCTTTGGATAAATGTATTTCTTTTACCCCTTTCTACTGATTTTGCTTGATTTGCTAACAAATTGCAGGAAAGAAGGTATACCAGATTTGGAATGGAAAGGTTTATTATTTATGGGGAATTATATGTATATAAAAAAATAACAGTACCTTGCACTCAGGCTTCAGAATTCCATAACCAGGTGCACTACCAGGGCTCCAGCATTTAAATAGTTAAAGTAGTTGGCTGCACTCACGGATTTTCGTAAAAAATAACTTTTAATGAAGAGATTTAAAATAAGATCAACGTTTCAGTCCTTCTTGTGGACTTTCATCAGGATCCTGATGATGATCCTGATGAAAGTCCACAAGGAGGACTGAAACGTTGATCTTGTTTTAAATCTCTTCATTAAAAGTTATTTTTTAACGGAAATCCGTGAGTGCAGCCAGCTACTTGAAATATATATATATATATATATATATATATATATATATTAATGTAATTTTATTTAGATTTCTTGAGACTGTTTCTTTTGTCCCACATTGTACAAAAGGATGTGTATGTATATGGAAGTGTGTGATGCCTCGACAGTAATTTTAATGACATTTGTGTAGTAAGCTACCATACAAATTCCGTGGTGATTCTTGTGCTCTTGTGATATATTTTCTGTTTGTGCTGCCATTGTATTTGTACCAAATGAGATCTTGTCACATTTTATATAATTGCTACTGCCAATCTCTAAATTTCATTTAGGGGATTAGTGTAAAGCTTTGTCGAAGGAAGAGTCCTCTACATGTTTTGTTAAATTGAATGTGTCTTCAACTTAATCGGGATCTGTAAGCTGCAAAAAAAAAAAGTGTTCAATGGTCGTTTTATTTGGTATGTCTGCCATCATGTGCCATAATTACAAGGTTTATTCTTGCCTACTTAAATTAAATTGCATTTTAATATTCATGCTTTAAGTACTAACTACTGTTTTGCCACTTGTAACTCATGGTCCATTGAGGAGGCCTTTCTTGATTAATGTAACTGGACATGAAGATCACTCCTAGTAGAAGGTCACGCCGGACATGACAAATATATTGACTTCTCTTGTTGATTAAAGAAAAAAAGTTACCTGTGCACTAGTTCAAATCCTTATGTATATTTAAATAAATGGAGATTATTTAGTAACTCCAATGGCCATTAGATGTAAGCCCACCTGCCACGTCAAGGCAAACCTCTTAGGTGGGTCCTACACTAACTATTCACCTTGTTTCCTTGAGCTTCAGGCAAATAAATCTCTGATGAGACAGAGAGGGGTATTTTTCTAAACTCCTACATACATATTAACCCTTAATAGGGATCACATGGGATGGGTGGCAGCATTGTAACATGGCTGTGTGAACGGTTCTTGAATTTCTTTTTGATTCATGTGATCATCATTGATGTTATGTGTGTGTGTGGGGGGGGTTTGTTTGTTTTTCTTTTTTCTCTCGTTATTTCTAAATGATTTGTCTTTATGACATTTTGATTGGTGATGGTCAAATCTAAGGTTGACAGTCAATCACAGGAAATAGTTTTTACAAAAACTTAGGTTACCAAGGTTGACCATTGCTACTCTAGACTAATTAAAATTTTTTATTTTTTCAGCTTGCCCAGTTCCGACAACGGAAGGGGCAATCCGACAGCCAGAATTCATCAAAAAAGTCCAAGAAAAAGAAAACCTCACCAGGCTCCAAATATCGCGAACAACCAGACGATGCTCCAGATGCTAGCTTATCGCAGAGTGATGAGGCTCCCTCCCAGAGTGCCACAAGTGGAGCAGCTGCCACTGCCGAATTCACCATTATGAGAACTGTGCCGCATGGTGAAATTATTAAACATGACCAGACTTACACTATAGAAGTAAGTGACACTAGAGATTATAAGTATACAACTATCCTGGAGGTAGAATGCTATTCGATCCCATAGCTGACTACAATCATTAATTCAATTACATTTGAGGTGTTTGGCATCGTTGTGTAGTTCTACTCTGTAGTAATTTTTTTTTTTTGATTCCTTGCTTTCATACAGCCATTTTAGAGTACCGCCTCTTATGCAGCTTCAGTGTGCTTGATAGGGATCTCCAACATTGGCTCCCAACTATAAAATAACAAAGTCTGGGTTAACATAGACCTAATTTTCAGATCACTTATTTGGAGTTATTTTTTTCACTGACACTTACTCAAACTGGTCTTCATGTAAAAGTTTGTTAAAGGAATTACAGGTGCCATTGGGTCATTTGTCTATAGAACAGACATTGAATTTCTCTTGTTTAGAGGTATAATGCTTTTGTGAGATTGTAGAAGTACAAACAAATGGCAGTTACTGTCTGGCCTTGACATCAGGGATTCTGTGATTGAACCTGGGTGATTAAGATAACTGGTTGTGTGCATACAGGTACACAAGCTACCTGTATATGCCAACAGTAGGCAAGCATTTCAAACTAGGTGGTCTATTGATATCACAGAAAAAAATGTTAAAGGCTTTAGGACTTCTCCATTTACTGTCGTGAATGCAAAATAACGAACAAGAGCTTTATCTTTTTTCCTGGTATTAGCTAGCCTGTATTATCACAAAAAAATCAGCACCATATACCACCGATAGGTTCCACCAACTCTGGCAAATCAAAATCAAATTGTTAGGCAATGTTCTTCTTCAGTGACGTATGGCTGAAACCACTTAGTACACTGAGCAAGGGGGTCCATGTTTGAATTAACCATTAGACTTGGGAAGCCTCTGTAATGTGAAAATAGTCCCAAAAAATAGGCCTTTACTAGGGTTGATAAAGTCTGCGTTAGTGAAGAAGGTTTTTTGCACCTCTTGTGTTGTGACAAGCTACTGACTGGACTGCTAAAGCTGGAGATTGCCTAATTTTTAATGCATCGTATAGATCAGTATTTTTCAGCCTACAGCATTATTTACTAAAGTGTGATTTCAACGTGAATTTAAAATTTAAGTAGCAGAACTGAAATCGCGGATGACTTAGAGCATCTTTCCATTACTGCAATTTAGAACTTAAATTTGAAGTTCATCTTGAATTATCCCTTAATGAATAACCCTGATAGTCAAATGCACAGTCCAGGATTTAAGCATTTCCCCATTATATTTTAAAGAGAATACTGACAAAACCTGGACCATTGATGTGCCTTCAGGACTGGTTTGAGATCCATAGAGATCATGCATTAACAATTAAAATACTCCTCTTTTGAAATTTAGATTTTCCTTGCAAATTCCAGGGATTTGTGCCTGACCTCTCACAAGTCCTGGGGGATGGCTAAAACCTTTCAGCCAGTCCTAGTGCACCTATCACAGAAATAGTATCACAGAAATGGTGTTAGAATCACTTTTAAGTGGGTGCCTTTTTCACTTTGCTTATTTTCATTAATAGATCGTAGTGAGTATCTTTTCTACATATATACCTTTTACCTTGTTCCTTCATACCAAACTGATTGTCAGATTACCACTGAAATTACGCCCTGTGTAAGCTGACAACTTGACTTGATAAGTTAGAGAGAGAGATGTCCTCAGAATTGTGGTTTCAGTTGATAGGATGCCCCTGAGCTTTTTTTTATGTTATCACAGTACATAGTTAAAGGACCACTCTAGGCACCCAGACCACTTCAGCTTAATGAAGTGGTCTGGGTGCCAGGTCCAGCTACGGTTAACCCATTTTTTAATAAACATAGCAGTTTCAGAGAAACTGCTATGTTTATTAATGGGTTAAGCCTTCCCCCAAAGCCTCTAGTGGCTGTCTCATTGACAGCCACTAGAGGCGCTTGCGTGCTTCTCACTGTGATTTTCACAGTGAGAGCACGCCAGCGTCCATAGGAAAGCATTGTAAATGCTTTCCTATGCGACCGGCTGCGCGCACAGCTCTTGCCGCACGTGCGCATTCAGCTGGCGGGGCGGGGCGGAACGGAGGAGGAGAGGAGGCAGAGAGCTCTCCGCCCAGCGCTGGAAAAAGGTAAGTTTAAACCCCTTTCCCCTTTCCAGAGCCGGGCGGGAGGGGGTCCCTGAGGGTGGGGGCACCCTCATGGCACTATAGTGCAAGGAAAACGAGTATGTTTTCATGGCACTATAGTGGTCCTTTAACTCTAAAACTGTTGTGATCTATCCGTGTGCCTGATATACTGGTATGACACAAGACTTTATTTTTGTAATCATCAGTCAGTCTTAAAACTAGAGTAAAACTAAGAGGACTCTGTGTTTAACAAGGTATTGACTATCCTCTGACTTCAGGTGGAATGGGTTTTCAATCACTTTTTTTCCCCGCCATAACTTTCTTGGTTTGTACTCCGCAAGTAACGCCAAGCCTCACTAGCAAGTCAGTAACCAACCTCATGCTGATGAGTTGCATTAACAATGAAACAGCTGTCCATGAGTGGTTCACTGGCTTTGCATCTCTTCCTGAGTTGTATTCAGCAAATATAATCTCCATGTAATGCATGTTTAAAGTGAAATAATGAGGCAGAAAGGTGATTCTTTGTTGAACTAATTTGCATATGCCCACCCAGCAATTTTTATGTCCTGACTGGTGCGTTCAGATCTGTATTTAACAATGTATTGACGAGAGAGAGAATGTGTGATCAATTTCTTTATATCTGTGTCATCCATTAGGATTATAAGGGCGTATTGCTCTCAAGTGATGACTATCTACAGCATTAAAAATGTCTGTTTTAGTAACTTTATTTTTTTCGAAATCAGCACTTTGGAAGAATTTATCCTTTTTATTTCTTTTTTTTTCTTCTTTTTTTTTTTTATCCCACAATAGTTTTGTTCTGTTTGGATTTTCCTTTAATTTTCATCACTTCTTTTTTCAAATTCCTGCATGATGTACATCCTTTTTCAACGAAACATCATTAGTTTACAAAAAAAGCTCACAAATGAGGACAATCAATGCTCTATTTGAGAACAGCATGAAAAACAAGACTTACATTAATTAAGCTGGACCCATTGAGTGTGCCTGACATGATCTTCCTTCCCTTATTTTCTGTCTAGAGGGGTGATAGATAACCTTGGTGCTGCGGATATTGGAGATTAATATTTTCCATGATGCCCATCCCATCTTGTCTTTAACCTCTTTGGGATCTGTAATGGGTTATTTTTTCATTTTTGTGACCGCACAGATTTGTTGTTTTGTTCTGATCATGTGTACTACCTGAACATCATGGGAAATATCATCCAAAATAAAAATTGCATTGTCCTAGACTAGAGCTACTCAAAATCGTGGAAAGAAAATAGAAAAGCAATTTTATTTTCCTTTTTAAAAAAAACAAAAACAAAAAACTAACTATATAGATCTAACCACTTTAAAGTCACTTAATTAACTTTGGAAATTATCCATGTTTTGTTTTAATTATAGCCTGAAAGTGAAATTTCAACTACAGCTGATGATTATAGCTCCGAGGTAAGACTGGCATTAAGGGTGTGTGCATGCTGCCTGGAGATAATTCATCAGTCTCTTTTATGGAACTTAAAATAATCACAATTTTAACTTGTGACACCATTTTAATTTACATTTCGTTTTGTGCATTTGTGTGTCATTATAAAAATGTATCATTTCATTGCAGTATTTGTCTACCCTACATGGCCAAAAATCTGTGGACATCCCACCCAATTGGTTTTATTTAAAAAAAAAAAAAAAATCAGCCACACACATTGCTATGAAGTGTACATTTGTAGAGCGCCAACTTACAAATCGGTAATTTTGTCATAGTTTTATATGAGCTAATATTGCCCAAGTCAACTTTAAATGCCATTATGGTAAAGTGGAGACCGCAAGGGGCAATGGCATCTCAGCTGCAAAGTGGTAACACAGGCAAGCTCAAAGAATGCGATTGTTGAGTTCTGAAGCTTGCGGCACACTTTTGCTGAGTTCTAAAAAGGACATTAGTGCAACAACTTTTCACAGTGAGCCCAAAATATGATTTTCCATAGATGAGTAGATTCAGATGGATGTCTCTGGGTTTGACAGGCACTTTGAGAGCGCTACCTTCCTGACTATGTAACACAAATTGTAAAGTTTGATGGAGAAGAAGCAATAATGATCTTAGGCTTTTTAAAATAGTTTGCGCTAGATTCTTTCATTCCATCAAGAGAGACATTTTAAAGGGCCACTCCAGACCCCTAAAGCACTTTAGCTTGCTGAAAAGCAAGATTTGTGAAGTGTGCCCTCTTTTTTTAAATTTGGAAATAGTGCAGATTTTAATAAAAAATTACACTTTTATAAATTAACCTGGTTACACCCCCTTGCTTTTTAAGCAGATAGGTCCTGTTACTTCCTGGTTTGGTTAGCTTATTTGCACTGAACTCAAAAGGCAGCAATTGCTTAGAAGCACCTGCCTTGCAATGACTTCTCATTAAGCTGCATTGGGAAGTCTGTGATTGGACAGACACAGAAAGTCTGGGCGGTGTTAGAAGAGGAGGGCTTGCAAAGAGAGGAGACAAGAAATGCGCTGTTTTTGCAAGATGTTTTTAGATTTAATTACAATGAAAAAATGCATAATTAAATGCATAAAAATTTTCATTTTAGATATATGTACTAAACAGTGGAATTTTATTTCTTTTGTATTTGGGCATTGGAGTGTAACACAACACTATTCTGTAGCCTACTAGACTAATCTGTGTTACAAACTCCGTTTGAGATCATTCCTTTTGAGTCTGACAGTCCTTCCATTTGCAAAGTGATTCCCATAGAGAATTGGTTTGTCAAGAGTGGAGTTTAACATGCTCATTGACCTGCACAGTGTCCTGAAGCCTGTTCCCTCAAACTCCTTTGGAATAAATGTTAATACCAATGGTGATCAAGACCCAGTTACCTAACATTATTTCCAGACCGTTTTTTTTTTTTTTTTTGCTAAATAGGTGCAAATTCTCACTAGCCATGTTCCTTTTTATAATGACAAACGTTTCTAAAAGACTGGTGGAGGCTAGCGCAACTAAGAGGGGACCACATCCCCATTAATACTTCTGATTTTGAAATGTGATGACTGAGGAGCAGGTGTCTACATATTTTTGATCGTGTAGTATATATTAAGAGAAATCTGTGTTTCTTTTTCTCTTAATTAAACCTAGGCTATATGTAGTCTTTTTATTGCATGTTGGTGTCAGAGAATATACAATCATGGGAACAGGTAATCTGAACTGAGATTTCACAAAATGATTTAAAGTTTCTATAAATGTAGCTTAATCTTAAAATTATAAGAAAAGGGTATACAATATTTGAATTTATCATGGAACCAGGTGAAATGATGCCACCATTATTGGTTACTAATGTTAAATTATGTATCCGGCTATAAAACAGTATTTTCTACATAGTTAACTTTTTCTGCATTGTGACGTTTCCAGTAAATTGGCATATTACTTTTTTGTGCCTGGAAAGCTAAATGGTGTATTTGTACAATGAAGAAAGAAAATCCATTTTAATGCAAATTCCAGGCTAAACCAGACCCTTAATTTTAATGCATTTTTGCATCTAGCGCCTTAAAACAAACAAAGAATAAATATACAGATTAAAACACATTTAGAAGTTCATTTGCTTGCTTTAAATTCCAGAACTGCATGTTCATTTATCAATGTAAAACTGGGGCAATTTTGAGGTGACATCATAAATATAAGGAAACATACCATTGGTTTCTATAGTGATTACTAATTAGCTCATTGACCCGTAATTGAAATTGTTTTACCTTGATAAATATGGAACTTTGTGTCTCTACTTAATGATATAACAATCAGTATTTTGTTGACCATCTTTAACTACGCAGAGTGTCTGCCCCTTAATGGTGCTGTTCTGCCATCCACCTGTTATTTCTCTGTCGAATATGGTATCTAGTCCATTGCATACGCGTCATCCTCTGCAGTCATATTCCATCACAGGCCACATGTTTTATCTCAAAGTGATTTCATCCCTTTTTTTTTATATTGCCAGCCCTTTTGGGCAGCTTTGTATTTTTCTTGGGTGGAACCGCCACCCTAGTAGCAGCAGCAGTAGGAGGAGGGCCTCCACCTAATGGGAGACATGCTTCTTTTCAGATTACAACAATATAAGTGCCTTGCCAGCGTCTTGCCTTGGGGGACAATATATAAAATAGTATAAAATATCCAAACGCGTTTCACCAAAGCCTTACATTGGTGAAACGCGTTTGGATATTTTACACTATTTTATATATTGTTAATAAAAGATTTTGGTCATTTTTACGTATAAACCATCATCTTTTCTATTACCTGGCTATTTTAATAACTTTCTATTTATTTATTTTTTATTTATATATATATATATATATATATATATATATATATATTTTTTATTTTTTTTATTTTTTTTATTATTTTAAGTCCTGTATACCATACTCCAAGAATCCCAGGTGGGGATTATACCACCTACGCTGTTACATAGAGCAGTTAGCCTGCCCTATACACTGTGAGTATATTTTATTATTTTATTTTACCATTCAAGATTTTATTGAGAGCACTATCGCTGTTTTACCTTCTCTTCGAGCTCCTGATACTCCGATCAAGATCACTCCTCATATATCCCATAAGCGGGGATGATACCGCTGTACGCCTAACCAACTAGAGCTAGCCTAAGCTCTATCGAATGTGAGTGTATCTACCATATTTTATTATATTTTTTATCAGTGTAGAACATACTGCACCATTACTGTCTTCATTTTATCTTCCCCAACTACGGCCACCTGCTACTACAAAGAAGAGGATACCTGCCGAATATCCTGTAAGCGGGGATAATACCGCTGCAAGCTATCCACACCAGAGCTGGGTTAAGCTCTGTTAATTGTATGTACGATCTCTTCTACTTCTTATATTTGGACTACTCTCCACGATACCGTACCTTCTGAACCCCACCAAAAGTAGAACTTTGGACACGACAATTTACATTGGACTCAACACTCAGTGTACACATCGGCGCAGACCCATCCTCCATTTTTTTTCTGCTCCTACCATTTGTATTCCAAGGACACTAGAGGCAATCCTTGTTTGGGACTGCTGCCTCTCTGACTAGCGCTGACTCAACCCCCCGCTCTGTCACTGAGTGTGTCTGTCAGTAAATGTGTGTGTCTGACACTGAGTGTATATATGCCTGTCGGTAAGTGTGTATGTGTGTTTGTCAGTGAGTGTGTGTGTGTGCGTCTGTCAGTGAGTATGCATGTGTGTGCGTCTGTCAGTGAGTATGCATGTGTGTCTGTCGGTGAATGTGAGTGTGTGTATGCCTGTGGATGTATATGTTTCATTGAAAGTGTGTGTTGGTTAAACAGTGTGTGTGACAGTGACTGTGTATCTGTGAGTGTGTATGTCAGTGCATGCATCAGTGATGGCGTGTGTCTGTCAGGAAGATAAATTTGGAATGGGGAAAGGGGGTGCCTGAGTTTTGTTATGCCTAGGCCAGCACAAAACAAGAATACACCACTGACTGTTAGGTGACTGACAGCAGTCAGAGAGGTCTGAATTCTTCTCACTGAATCATGGCAAATTTATGACAAAAATACACATATTAAAAAAAGAATACATTTTAAGAATTTTAAAGTCCTATGGTTCTTTGAGGACAAGCATGAATTTGCTGATTTCAAAACTTAAAATTGAAAGACAGAACAAGTACTCGTCCATAATTTTTTTTTAGCTTGGAAGAACAGTTGCTCTGGCATATTCTGTTCCTCCCTGGAGTGAAAGAGAATAGCAGTCTTGCAAGACACAGCGAACATATTGTCACAAAGTGGAACAAATCACTGCCCATTTAACACTGTAAGAATAAGCCAAAGCACAAATACAGATGTTTAAGACAATCCTAGGATAATCCTGTGTGATATTCTTGTACCTTGCCCAGAAGATTATTGCAAGTCAAGTTTTACTTACTGATTTATTAGTGCTCTCTTCTATGGTGGGCCTAATGCACAATGGCAATTTTTAAAAAATGTTCCCCCTCTTTCTCATTATACATAAAGATTTCATGTGTTCAGAAAATGTTCTGTATGAAGAAGGGGGAAAAGGGGGAATTTTAAGTATAGTCCTACTTTTTCTGTGGTTACCATTTCTTATTAAAATGTGTACTTGAGCATTTTGTCATGTTATCCACACAAAGCACCATAATCACTGCAGTTTTTGTACTAGTTGAGGAGGGAGCAGGCTTCCTGCTCTGCCTCCTGTTTTTGTGTCAAACTGTTTGAGTGGTTTGACACAAATCGAGGGTCCCTATGACACCCATGACGCAGACATTTTGCCTTTCTAAAGATGAAATAGGAACTGCACTCAATCCCATCACTCTGAGCCAGGGTGCAAGTAAACCTGGAAGCAGCACTAGGTCCTAAATACAATATACAGAAAACAAAGAGAGGTTTAGGCATTCCAAGGTTCAAGTAGACAATTTATTCAAACCCATTGTCACACCACAACGTTTCGACCTACAAGGCCTTTATCAAGCTTGATAAAGACCTTGTAGGTCGAAATGTTGCGGTGTGACATTAGGTTTGAATAAATTGCCTACTTGAACCTTGGAATATCTAGACCTTTCTGTTTTCTGCAGACATTTTGCCTGACCATATTGCTAATCCAGAATCCATGTCTGCATTAGCAATGTTGATTTCATCCAAATTTAGACTGAATTGTGTGCTTGTAGCAAAATAGTAAGCTTGAACTAAAGCAATCAATCAGAATAAATTAATGAATTAAACATTTAAAAAAAAAATGGGTGGAGGAGAGGGATATTCTTAGACCCTTTCACTTGCAGGATTTTTGCATTTATTTATTTAGTTAGGTAATTTTTAAAGCCCTCTCCTGAGGTGACACATGCGCTTGCATTGCAGCTCACTAGAGGGGGAGAGTGAAAACATTAGTCCAGCTTATCTGAAGCTCTTCCCCCTGCCCCATCATCTTTCTCTCTTCAGCTCTGTGTCCAACACCGGTCAGATGAAATGGCCAAGAGCCATGCTATATTTGTACTCTCTCTCGTGTGAAAGTACAGAGTTGGGGTTCACGGACGATCCTGCTGGATCCGCTAACTATCTTCTTGCGCATACTCATCAGGTGTGACGATTGATGGGTAGTGATGTCCTGAACGGTTCGGCGAACGGTTCGCCGCGGACTCCAGTCAGCAGACACATTCGAGCCAATCAGCAGCAGACCCTCCCACCTCCTGGACAGCTCACTAAGAATGCAGCTTCAAAATGGATGCTGTCCAGGAGGTGGGAGGGACTGGGAGGGAGGGTCTGCTGCTGATTGGCTGGAATGTGTCTGCTGACTGGAGTCTGTCGCGAACCGTTTGGCGAACAGTTCGGGACATCACTATTGATAGGGAAAGAAAAGATGAGGCAGGAAACAGTTTTAAGCCTTTTAAAAACATTTCAATGGCGTGGACGTGTGATTACTCCATATTGTCTTATGGTATCTTTTCATAGGATTTCCTATTCAGTCTTACGTTATTAAGAAGGCAAGTAATATATTATTCACTGCTTACTTTTTCATCAAAATTTCCCTAGAGGTTCTAGAAGTTTTCAAATTTAGATTAGTTATTTATAACATATACCTTTAAATCAGGGCTCTACAAATCCCAGGCGCCAGATCGCCACGGCGACTAGAAATTTCGCCCTGGCGTCTGGGATTTGCCAGCTCTCTAGCTTTGACGGCAGCCGCCATGGGGAATATTGCAGACGGCCACCCGCGGGAGCATGGAGGAGGCGGCCGTCCGCGGGAGCATTATCCTCTCTGCTCCCTCGCGCTGTGTAATGATGTCGGGAGCCGGAATATGTCGTCATTCCGGCCCCGGCATCATTAGAGAGCGCGAGGGAGCAGAGAGGAGCTGCAAACAGAGTATTGCTCCCTCGCACACAGGAAGAGTGCAGCCCCACTGGACCCCCAGGAAAGACTCACTCAGCTCTCCCAAAGGTAGGGAGGCTGAGTGGGTTTCAATTCAAACAAAATTGTGTCTGTAAGCCTGTGTGATTCTGTCAGAGTGTGTGTGTATGAGTGTCAGTGTGTGTCAGTGTGTGTGTATGAGTGTCAGTGTGTGTGTGTGTGCGTGTGTGTGTATGAGTGTCAGTGTGTGTGCGTGTGTGTGTATGAGTGTCAGTGTGTGTGCGTGTGTGTGTATGAGTGTCAGTGAGTGTGTGTGTCAGTGTGTGTGCGTGTGTATGAGTGTGTGTGTCAGTGTGTGTGCGTGTGTATGAGTGTCAGTGAGTGTTTGTGTATGAGTGTCAGTGTGTGTGAGTGTCAGTGTGTGTGTGTGTGTGTGTGTGCCAGTCAGTGTGTGTGTGTGTGTGTGTGTGTGTGCAAGCCTGTCAGTGTGTGTTTGTGAGCCTGCCAGTGTGTATGTGTGTCTGAGTGTGTGAGTGCCTGTCAAGAGTTTGTGTGTGTAAGCCTGTTGTCAGCGTGAGTGTGTATGTGAGCCTGTCAGTGTGTGTGTGTGTGTGAGAGAGCCTGTCAGTGTGTTCGCGTTTATGTACCTACCCCTTCCGATCGCACCTGTTTTTACTCACCTTTCTTCTCATTTCCCACGCCGTGCCAGTTTCGCCATGGCTGAGATGATCAATCTTTATGATCTCAGCTAAGGCAATGCTTTCCTTTAGGAAAGCATTGGGAGGATTTTGTGCATGTGCAGCAAATGTACCAATCTGCATCTCCTCATAGAGATGCATTACATTAATCAGTCTCTATGATGAACATTGCAGAGCTTGGAGACACTGAACCAGGGTGCTGCACATGGTGCAGCAGTGGCCCAGGACTCTCTAGTGGCCATCTGAGTGACTGTCCCTTAAGGTGTTACTAAGCAGCAATGTAAACGCTGCCTTTTTTTCGTGGAAAAGGCAGTGTTTACACTGAAACGCCTGCAGGGACAGGCTATAGACACCAGAACAACTACATCAAGCTGTAGAGGTTCTGGTGACTATAGTGTCCCTTTAAGAATTGCACTTTCTCGTTGAAAATTACTGGCTCCTAACTTTTTTACCTGGCTCCTATATTCCAAACAAATTTGTCAAGCCCTACTTTAAATATTGCAACATGCAGGCCAATTTAATTCAAATAATGTGCTTTTTTCCAAGAATTATTAATGTATGTTTTATGCACTTAAAACTATAATTTCGAATTGGAAATATTTCTACCCACATTGGGAGCGGCACCGCTGTCAGTGGCTTGTTTAGAACTTTTAGATTTTCAATATTTCTTTATGATTTAAAGGAAAGCAAACAAATTATCTGCCGACAATATGTTTACTTTCATTTGCATTGACCTATGATTTCTTATACTGCTAATTTTGATTTAATCCATTTGGATTTAGTAAAAGTTTTATTTAAAAAAAAAAAAAATGCTACAACTTTTCAGATATTGAGTGTTTGTCTTCTTTAACCGTGCTGGAAATTATTTTTGGTTATAGGTAATGAGTGACAATTTTCTGTTGACCGCAAACCCATCATCAGACCTAGACAGGGTACAGTATATTATCTGTAGTTATTTTTGCCTTATCACTAACTATGCATAGCTAACATTCTAAATCCCTCTGTGGTTTAGCATCAAAGGGGTTAGGCTTTTCTCTGAGATAAAGCCCTTGTAACTAACAGACTTTCTTTTAACCCAAGCTAGATCCACTGTTCTCCTCTTGTTAATCTGCCTCTGTGATATCCTTTGCATATTAATAATAGGGAGTTTTTTTTTGTTTGTTTTTTAAAAAGATCCTGTTTTTGCTCTGTCAGTTCCTCACACGTAGAAGAGGATTTGGTGGAAATGTGTCAGTGCTCTTGAGGCGCAAATTATCTCGACAACAAAGGTGGTTGTCATGGCAATAAGCTTGCTCTGTGCTGCCTGATATATTTTAATGTGGCAAAGTACTGGTGCTGGTTAATGCAGGGAACAGCACTTTGACTTTGTAGACCTGTCAATGCAGTGTTCGTTAACCAAGTTGGATTGATTCAGGAGGAAGAATTCGGTGTCCGGGAAACCTTCTCCGAGCATGGTACACAGAGCTCTCAGACACGACTCGAGGTGATGGAGGATGAGCTAGCTGGAAAGCAACAAGAAATTGAGGAGCTGAACAGAGAGCTGGAGGAAATGCGGGCAGCTTACGGCACAGAAGGATTGCAACAGGTACCTTTTACTTCCATTTCTGGTTCGTGATGCATTATGTATATTTTATTTTTTGAGTGCATTTTGTGTTAATGTTAGGTCTTTGGTGCACTGCAGTATACTTCTGTAGTGAAACGCTGCATATTGAGGTTATGCAGATGTTTAGCTGATGACAAATCTACCCATAGCTCTACAGCTGTTGGAACTAATACTCCCACGATCCTTTGCCAGCTTATAGCTTTAATAAGCTTTGCAATAGATCATTGAAAACTAAGGATGTAAAGGCTGGATGGCAAGATTTAAACTTGAGGAATAATAATGGTAATGTATGAAAGTGTTACATAAAGGCTTTTTGATTCTCGAATGGCATTTAAACTGAAGTATTACAAGCAAATACTGTTAAAATGCTTTCCAAATAAGTTTATTTTTATTTTGCTTTGGAATTGGGCATACTTAATGCCTGCTGGTTCATGTGACTGACCCTAAACAGTCTCTCTTCTGGGGAAAAAAAGATAGGGGGTTATAGATTTCATTCTCATTAAATTAGTTTTCTCTGAAATATTTCAGGACTTGGCATCATTCCCTAGAATACAGAAACCTAAAGCTGCTACTAGCTGCATTATTGTAGAACTCACTGTTTTTTACATTTCGGCAGCTTATGCGGGATGTTCAGTTCCTCAAACAGGCACGTAGAAAAAGCAGCAGTGGTTGATGGACATATAAACAGTGCCTCATATGCATTGTGTTTAAACTATAAAAACTCACTGAAACTACCAAATGTAATTCTCATTTACCCTTTATTTGTCTTCCTTGTGCCAACTGCTATGGTTTACCCAACATACTACAAATGTTTTTTTAATTGATTCTCTAAACCCACACCATTCTAGTCTTTAGAACGTGGTTTTAAGAGATGTGGTTTTTTTTTCATGAAAATGCACTCCCATACTCTCCGTGTAAGCGTAAAAAAACTCTGAAACTTACATTTTGCAGTTCTTCAGTCTGTTCACCGTATTTGATGATTTAGTGAATAAACACCCTAGTCTAAATCTTCTCTGTAATGTGTTAAGTACAGACACAAAACTAAAGTAACTTGCCAAAATAAAATCTAAATTTTGTTTAAGATTTTTGCATGCCATATACCTGATTTAAACTATTTCTGAGTCAACTTCAGACTTGTGAACTTTAAATATATAGAATGACTTCGTGCAGTGCTATACTTCCAGCTATTCATCTCAAACCCTCTGACACCAATCTTATGCCCTACCTTGCTTGTCCTACCCAGCCATCAATCTCATTCCATTCCTACCAGTCAATCATCTCATATCCTCTGACACTGATATTGTTTTTCCTATGCCCTTTGCTATCCATCCTATCCATATTGTGCTCTAACCATTTATTTTATAGCTCTCTATCCTAACCATCGATTTTATGTGTCTTCTCATCCATATAATGTTGCTCCTACCCAGCATTCCAATTCAAATCCCTCCACTATCTCCTTCATACATTTCATTTATCCTCAACTCCCCATCTATCTTTTGACTGTCTCTTGCCAACAGCCCTATGACCGTCTATTTTATATGTATCACCTATCCAATCACTTACCTATCCCTTAGCAATCCATATATTATTTTTCGTTTCATGCCAGTCTCTCCAGTCAACCATTGTTTTTTGTACTCCATTTTATTTGCATTCGTTCATCTGTTGAGGAATATTAATGATGGCAGGGATAATTAGGCAGATCTCTTTATGGTGTTATATACACATCCATGTGAAATAGAGAGCTAGTATTGTGCTAATTAGCATTGGTTATTTTCTGTGTTTTTATGACCTTTTCTAATGATCTTCTGTGTGTTGATAGTCAAGAGGAAGAATTGTTTGTAATAATACTATTATAAAAAAAACCTTATATGAAATTACTCTGGAGATGCATTGGTTTTTTTTTAGACAGGGTTAGTAAATTGTTCCATGGCTTTAACCCTTTTGGTGCATCAGGTTTAATCCAATTGGTGGCTGAGTATAATTGATTATGCAGTCTGACAATGTAAGATCAATATGTCCTTTTTACTTAAAGGGACACTAGAGTCACCGTAAAAACTAAAGCTAAAATGAAGCAGTTATGGTATATAGATCATGCATCTGCAGTTTCACTGCTCAATTATTTGCCATTTAGGAGTTAGATTACTTTCTTTAGGAAAAGGCAGTCCTAGTCATATTTCCCTGCATGTGATTTACTCAGCCTTCCTAAACACTTCCTGTATAGTGATATCTACTGTTTAAACTTCCTGTATTGCACAGTCTGTTTAATTAAAAAGAGATATATATATATATATACCGTATTTTCCGGCGTATAAGACGACCCCCAACTTTTCCAGTTAAAATATAGAGTTTGGGATATATTCGCCGTATAAGACTACCCCTCTTCCAATGCACACCAAATAAAAATTAGCCATGATGTACAGTGAGCAGACAGAGCTACACAGCAAGACATTAAAGGACCACTATAGTGCCAGGAAAACATACTAGTTTTCCTGGCACTATAGTGCCCTGAGGGTGCCCCCACCCTCAGGGTCCCTCTCCCGCCCGGCTCTGGGGAGAGGAAATGGGTAAAAACTTACCTTTTTCCAGCGCTGGGCGGGGAGCTCTCCTCCGATCCTCCTCCGTTCCTCCCATTCGGCTGAATGCGCACGCGCGGCAAGAGCTGCGTGCGCATTCAGCCGGTCACATAGGAAAGCATTTACAATGCTTTCCTATGGACGCTTGCGTGCTCTCACTGTCATTTTCACAGTGAGAATCACGCAAGCGCCTCTAGCAGCTGTCAATGAGACAGCCACTAGAGGAATTGGAGGAAGGATTAACCCATTTGTAAACATAGCAGTTTCTCTGAAACTGCTATGTTTATAAAAAAATGGGTTAATCCTGGACCAGGCACCCAGACCACTTCATTAAGCTGAAGTGGTCTGGGTGCCTAGAGTGGTCCTTTAAATAATGATAATCTGAAATAGCATTTAAAGCCCAGGTATGTGCCAGGCTGTTTGGGCATATAATCCATGCCTGCTGGTCTAGCACACAGGAGGCTAATTGCGATATATTCTTTTTACTCCCCCCCCCTCCATTCTTTTTTAATCCCCCCCTCCATTCTTTTTAATCCCCCCCATTCTTTTTACTCCCTCCTCCATTCTTTTTAATCCCTCCATTATTTTTTTAATCCCCCCTCCATTCTTTTTAATCCCCCTCCATTTTTTCTTACTCACCCCAAAAATTTTTACTCCCTCCATTTTTTTACTCCCCCCACCCTCCATTCTTTTTACTCTCCACTCCCTCCTTCTCACCTCCCCTTCCCTGTGCAGAGTGGGTGGCCGAGCTCCTCTTCGTCCTGTCAGTGTGCACTTCCTTTCAGTCAGGCCGTGAACAGGTAACTGAATCTCCTGTACCGCGCGGTACCTGGCCGGATTGACAGGACGAAGAGTAGCTCGGCCACCCACTCTGCACAGGGAAGGGGAGGTAAGAGAGGCAGTGCGGCAGCCGTCTGAGCGCTCTCTATAGAGCGCTTAGGCGGCTGCAGCATTAGAGGGGCCATATACCCGGCGTATAAGACGACCCCCCACTTTGGAAAAGATTTTAAAAGTCGTTTTATACGCTGGAAAATACGGTGTATGTATGTATATATATATATATCTTCTGCTCTATTATCTGCTTGCTAGACCCTGCAGAAACCTCCTGTGTGTGGTTAAAGTTCAATTTACAGAGCAGGAGATTAAAAACTTCTAAAGTTAACATTTGATTGAAAAGGAAATTGGTTGTGACTAGGGCTACAGAAACAAAAGTGTTTGAATTCTTAAATGGCAGTCTTAGAATTAAGCAGTGAAACTTCAGACTGCTTCATTAAGTTGTTTTAAAATGTAACCATTCCATTTTGAAGGAGGTTTGGGACAGAGTTGACTCCACATGTCAGTTTGGAAGAAAAAAAAATGGCACACAGACATGGGGGTAAGGAGACCGATTAAGCAAAAGTGTGGAATACTTGGTTCTTAGCTAAATGTAATTCTTTAAGAGTATTATAATATATATATATATATAAAAATATGATTGTTATCCCCTGGTATGGAGTAGCCATGTTAGCCCTTAAGCAATTTCTGCGTACCTGTGCACAAAATGGTTCAAATGACTTGGAGGAGGTCTCAATATGTGGAGGTCTATGTTTCCTATTTCTTCTTCGGAGTTACCAACCTTCCATTAATATCCCATTTAATGCTGTAGAATTACTTTTATTTATTTTATTTCTCTTTGCCTGTCTATTCAACTTGTTAAATGCAGTACAGAAGCCCAATACGCTATATTTATTATGCTTACAGTTAGATGCACTGTGTCAACCTGTTATTGCTACGGTATATATTGAACAAGTACATGCTGCAATCATATCATTCTCAGCTTCCACGTTCATATAGAAAAGTTTTCTTTATCTTCTTAAAATTGTATAATTACTCCTCTATAAGGTGTGTATTTGACCGATTGTTTATCTTCCTGCGCATGTAATATGATGTCTGGTTTACCTTTGTATAACAACATTTCCAATGATAACATTGTAAGTTAATATTGATAACCACGGGGCTTACTGTAACATTTACTTTGTTACTCTGCCCTTTGCAATTCATTTATTATTATTATTGGTATTTATATAGCTCCAGCATATTCCTTGGTGTTTTACAATATTATCAGATGGGGAGATTTGACAATAAATGAGACAATTACAAAAACTTAAAGGAACAATAAGTTGAAGAGGACCCTGCTCAAACGAACTTACGTTCTAGAGGAGGTGGGGTATAAAAAAAAATAATACAGAAAACATGCCTCTCAATACTTTTATTGCAGATATTCAGTTTAAGTGATTTTTCAGCCAATTCAGATTATCCTCTTGAGGCCAAAAATACATCAGCTTTTTTTTATTACTGAAACTTCCATAGTGCACTGCACAGGCCAGGCAATAAGTATTATTGTCGTATATTAGGCATTTATTACACCTGCCATATGGAGTGGGCTGAGTCACATGTGCCTGAGACATTTGTGTCAAACAGTTCCGGAATGGGTTGTCACAGAATCTGGGAACAGCACCAGTAGACTGATAGCTCCAAAACCACTACGATGGGTTATGGTGTTTAGAGTATCCTCTTTAAAGGTTATGATTTTTAGCTTTGCAGATATTTATTTTATTTTATTTTTACAAGTTTTACATTATTAACATACATTAACTAAAAACCGAGCTCTAAAAGAATACAGAAATTGTTAAAAGAAAAGATATTTGTTGACATCGCAGTAACTAGTGTGTTAAAAGCTTTGAAGAAAAACTTACATCCGTGGACAACAATAGAAGGTTTAAATATTTCCTCTCTGCTGAAGTGAAAATGTTCTGCCACTATTCCTGCGTCATTTAGAAGGTCATATAGGAGATTTAGAACAAAGAAATGAGCACGTTGATTCACACACGGTTATTTACTGAAGTGAGAAAGTGAATTTAGAATTTAAAGGAACAAATCTGTATTCCTGACCCTATAGTGTTGAAAATACTATTAATATGCTCCCCTTAAATAGGATAAAAACTCACCTTTATTCCAGCGCCGGTCCCACCCTGCCTCCTTGACTGAAAGCACCAGAATTGACAATCTCAGCCAATTTAATGCTTGCCTAAAGGAAAGATTGTCAATTCTGATGATCTCATCCAAGAAGGCGGGCTGGGGGCAGAGCCAAACACAGCTGTGGCCAATCAGCATCAATGCATCTCTTTGGGAAAGTTCAGCTCTGCATAGAGACGCTAAACATAGTGTCCCCGCTGCTCATAGTGGAAACACCTCTAGTGGCCGTTATCCCAGTTTTGAGTGTACCTATGTTAATTTAATTGTGTTATTTCAGTTTACACTTTCCGGCAATTCTTTTTTTTTCTAGTGAAGATTAATATATAAGTAACAATTAATATATATTATATGCTCTAGAGGGATTTTCACTAAAATGTGAATTGCTTAGAATTCAAAGTGAATTTCGAATTTTAACACTGAAAATATAGCTGACGATTGACATCTTACATGGTTATTCAAGTAATTGAGAATTAAAAGTGAATCTCAAATTCAAGATAAAAATACCCAAACTAGAACCGTTTTCTAAGTCCGCTATGCTTCCAGCTTGCTACTTTAGCCTTAAATTTGAAATTCACTTTAAATTCTCACATTACATAATAGCCCTGATCATGAATGTTCCTGTCTTGATTCTCAAATGTCATATGATCCATTAAAGACATTTTAATAGATGTACACTCAGTCACCACTCCTTACCAATTATCTGGTAGAGCCCAATTTTATCTTCAGAACATCCTGAAATCCACACAGATGTATTACAGAGTCTTGTCAAAGACCTGTATTTGACAAGGCACTGTAATATATCTCTCAGTCCATGCTGACTCATGAATCATGCAATTTCTGTAGGTTTTTACATTTTATGGTTGTTTTTTCATGCGCGAATCAACTTTAAATGATGCATTCTTTGTAATGTGCTACATTATCTGCCTGGAACTATCCATTTTAAAATGAATATGTTATATCCAGAACTTAATGCTCATTGTCTGCAACAATGCTTGGGTGTACTGTTGACATTTAAGTGATGTCCATTTGTTTTTAAAGGTTGTAAAATATGCCAGGAAAACATTCCCTGCATAACTACATTACCACCTTTAACCTGTGCAGAATCTCTGGAATCATGCAGTTTAAGTCCGGTTCTGGCCGAACTATCAGATAGGGGTATGAGTGGCAGGGCCGCCATCAGAAATTTTGGGGCCCCTAACACAGCTCAAGGTCTGGGCCCCCCTTCAAGCCTGCCTCCAAATCCCGCCCACAGGAATACACACACACTAACAGATACAAATACTGAAACAGACATACACACATGCATAGGGAGATGCTGAGACACACACACATATACAAGCAGACATACATACTGACAAACATACATATACATAATGCATATTGATATATACATACATACCGACAGGCATACATACAGACACACACTGGCATACACGCACTGGCATACATACACACACACATACACACATGCACTGGCATACACACACATACACTGGCATTCAGACACTGGCATACATACACATACACTGGCATCCACACACTGGCATACATACACACATACACTGGCATTCAGACACTGGCATACATACACATACACTGGCATCCACACACTGGCATACATACACACATACACTGGCATTCATACACACATACACTGGCATACACACACTGGCATACACTGGCATTCATACACCGGCATACACACTGGCACACACATACACTGGCATACACAATGGCATACACACACACTGGCATTCATACACTGGCATTCAGACACTGGCATAGACACACACACTGGCATTCAGACACTGGCATACACACACATACACCAGCATACACACACACATACACTGGCATTCATACACACATACACTGGCATACACACTGGCATTCATACACTGGCATTCAGACACACATACACTGGCATTCAGACACTGGCATACACACACATACACTGGCATTCATACACCAGCATACACACACACATACACTGGCATACACACACTGGCATTCATACACACATACACTGGCATACACACACATACACTGGCATTCATACACCAGCACACACACACACACATACACTGGCATACACACACTGGCATTCATACACACATACACTGGCATACACACACTGGCACACACATACACTGGCATACACACACTGGCATTCAGACACTGGCATACACACACATACACTGGCATTCATACACTGGCATTCAGACACTGGCATACACACACATACACTGGCATTCATACACCAGCATACACATACACTGGCATACACACATACACTTCATCCCCAGCCACCCTCCTCTCTTCCTTACCATTTCGTCGCAGGAGGGTGGCTGGGGATGATGGGCATCGGCTGCCTCTCCTCATGCTGCGTCCTCCTTCCCGCGCGGAGTAAAGTGGGAGGAAGTGACCGGACGTCACTTCCTCCCAGCAGCACTTGCTTCCGGCTGCATTTTTTTTTTTTTAAAGGGGCCCGGTCGCGCTATTACAGCGCTAAACGGGCCCCTGAAGATAATAGGGCCCATTGGGTGGCCCTAAATGATTGGGGCCACCTGATGGGCCCCATCAGCGTGTGGGCCCCGGTGCAGATGCACCGGCGGCAGTTCCGCTGATCCACGTGGGGCCCGTGACAATTGTCACGGTTGTCATGCCCTGATGGCGGCCCTGATGAGTGGGGGTGTGGCTAGGGGCAGTGCTGTTCTGATAAATTTTAGATGACTTACTAATACCAATTAATGCAACTAAAATATTTAAAATCAGAACATTGTATCTTATTTACACAGGCTGATTTCTAAACACGTTTATTGTAATTTAAAATGACACTCCACTGCTCAAATACAAAACAGTTCTATTTTTATTTATAAATGCAATTAATTGTGTATTTTTTATTGGGGATATATCTAAAATCAGCTTGCAAAGCCTGCAGTTCTCTTGTCTGCTGCCTTTACAAGCTCTCACCTTCTAACCCCGCCCAGACTTTCTGTGACTGCCCAATCACAGACTTACCAATGCAGCTCAATGAGAAGTCTTTGTAAGGCAGGTGCTCTGGGCTGTTGCTGCCTCTAGAGGTCATCTGCATTGAGATAGCAAAACCAGGAAGTAACATTACATGTTGTCTGCTTGAAAGCCAAGGGGATGTAACCAGGTTTATTTATAAAAGTATCAATTTCTATTGAAATCTGCACTTTTTATAAAATGTAAAAAGAGGATACACTTGTCACACATAAAGCTTTTCAGCAAGCTAAAGTGCCCTAGTGGTCTGGACCCATTAAAAACAACTTGTTCAACCTGTGAATATTCTTGCTGTGGAGCTTTGTTATATACCCAGACACACAAACAATATGGAGCTCCTAGAAAAGAGGGACATTGGGATAGAAATTAGTATTTGAGAGATCTGGTCCTGAAATAGGGGCTATCCCTCCTAAATAGGGATACTTGGGAGGTATGGCAAACTTTTTCAATGTTGTGCCACTAAATATTACCTTTATCATCTTGCTGAGCGAAATGGAACCCTGTAAAGAGTGGTTACGTATTTGTGACCTTTCAGTCAGTTTGAACAATGTAAATGATTACAGCCACACAGAACTAAGAACTCAAGATCCTCCTTCTAAAATAAGCAATGTGTACCCTAGGCAGCAGGTGGTGATAGGGGGCAGCCATCTTTTCTTTCTTTCTTTTGGGGGTGGGGGGGGGTGTTAGGCATTTGTTAATATGTGAATGCAAAGGTCTGCAATATATTGATGGTCTCCCTCTGTATACCATGGTATATAAATAGAAATTACCAATGGTTTGCCTGGATAGAAAAAAAGGGTTTGTTTACTAAATGGTGATTTGTGACACGTTTATAAGTTTACAGTATGTAGGCCAAAGCGGTGTATGTTGGTAGTCCTCTCACCTTTTAGTAAGTAAACCCTTTTAATATTACAGTGCAGTCAATAGTAGACTGCTTTAAAGCTATCTATATCGATTTCTTCCTGGATTACATTTCTAAGAACTGATGTTTTTTTTTTTTCTTTCAATAATTAAGTTAATGATCATGCTATTTTTAGAATGTTTTCAGTAGCGTCCATCACTTCTCAAATTGAGTAGCAAAACATTAATTTAATTTATTTTGTTTTCAATTAAAATCCTCTCGCATGTCAAGTTACACATCAGAAAAACAGTGTGCCGCCTTTCTTCTCAAATGGCAGCCAACTTTATGGTGAGATTATGCAGATGTACACTGTCATCTTTGTGTAGATTATTGCTGGGAAAGCTACAACTCTCCAGCGGTTGTTGGACTGTATTTCCTATCATCCTCAGCCTGTCGTATGGAGGGCTGGAGGTTCCCCAACCCTGTTGTTGGTAGTATGGTTTAGTGGAAGTTATGTTTTGCGGTTGTGACTTGTCTGTTATAGATATGATTTTAACAGTGTTCCAAATGAAACTTCTAATTGTCACAGCCACTACAGTGTTTTGTAGTGGTTATGGTGCATGGTGTGTTTGGGTGCAGTCCCTCTCTCATTATCCATAGAAATATGTCCAAATGTGAATTCAGTAATGGGTTGTAAATCTATTTGATAGGGCTGTCTAGGAGAGACCTTATTTTTGTCATACTACTCAAAAATGGTTTGACAAAAGAGAAGAGGGAGGGACGGTAACCAAACACTTCTTTTGCTATAACTTGTAAAATAATAGTGACTATGGCGCTTAGGATGTTCTATTAAAGTGTTTTTCTTTCCTTTTCTTTTTGAATGAGAAATGTCATCAGAATTGTGATGGTTTACATGCCCTATTATACATGAAAGTATAATATGCAGAAGTTACGCTTTCTATAACGGTCTTACCATTATAGGAATTTAACCTTGCCTCAACTCCTCGTCATTTTATTAATTATGTATTATATCCTCCTGTATTATTTCACTTTTGCTCCCTGATTATTGCTTTGCATACAATATATCACCTTTTAATACCCAGTAAGTCTCATGTATTCTCTGCAACATTTCCCTTTTATTATGTGCATTTACCAACATCTTCATGTTTTTGTGTACCGCTTCCCTAAACCCTGGTAGCAAAATTGAGAATGGCATAACTTGGGTGCAGTCACCTCCTATTTTATTTTCCAAGGACAACCATGCATGATGGAATAGATCAGGGGTATACAACTACATCTGCCATAATGCTGGCAAAACGTCAGTGGAGATGTAGTCAACGACACCTTGAATTCCAAAGCTTGCCTACCCCTGTGACAAATCATCACCCCTGTTTGCCTCCTGCTTTTACAAAGTAGTACCAACACAGCAGCAGTGAAACAAGCAGTTGTAGGTTTTCTCAACATTTTTTCCACTGACATGTCATCAGGATGTCTCTTAATTTTCACTTGTCATCTCCCCCTCCTAAATCCCCTTAAACATTAAATATAAATATGATATTTAACAAGAGAGTAGTGGTAATCCAAGACCCAGAAAAGTAACTGATACTATAAATTGGAGCCTCCTTACAAATACATTGTGTTACTGCTTTGATGATAAATAAAGAAGTTGTAAGTGAAATTAAAGTCTATATGGGATATTAGTCTGATAAATTGGATCACAATAAGGACATTATCCTTATATTAAATGTAGCTTTTCTCTCCTTTATTGGTGAACACTGAGAAATGCGTGAGTTCTTGATCCTCAGAAGGTTCTGGGCTCACACGGACTTTCCAAAACAAATGGAGTGGACACCACAAAATAACTTTACAGCACGTGTTAAAAGTGATAGCTTTGCACAACCTGCCATCTCCATAAATGCTTTCTTTCAGTGACAATGAACAGAAATCGAAAATCACACAGTTCAAATATTCATGTAAGAGAATGAAAGTGCAGAAACAAAATAAAAACTCCCCATGTACCTGTAGCCGCTCAAAATGGAAAATATTGGCTGATTTGTATTATAAAGGGCAAAGTAACAAAAACAGTCTTGGCATTAGTAGCAGAGTGCTAAAAACCACTAAATCTATATCCCTCTTAGTGATTCCTGTATGCTAACAGGCTAAAGGTTGACCGTTGGTAAGCTCTTCACCTGTAATGTATTTTGTCACATTACAATTATGGGACTTGATCAGGGGTATTTGTGTTGGGCTGCAGAGCTCACTGTGGTAATGCATTTGTATGATCAACCCCAATGTGCATCAGGACATAAAAATGGCTGCTGTTGGTACGCAGGATCAGATGCTTCAATATATTTATAATTGCATTTCCCCTCGTTCTGTGCTGAGGTGGTTGAATTTTTTTTTAATTTTAAAACTCAGTGTCTAATCAAATATCTTTTCTTTTCTATTTTTTTTTTTTTCTCTGTATGTTTGTTTACCAGCTTCAGGAGTTTGAAATGGCGATAAAACAAAGAGATGGCATCATTACCCAGCTTACTACCAATCTCCAACAAGCCAGGAGGGAAAAAGACGATATAATGAGGGAATTTCTAGAACTGACAGAACAAAGCCAAAATTTAAAGATTCAATTTCAGCACGTAAGGATATATGATGCAAGCTGAATTGGTCTAAACATGTCTATGTCTATGTATTTTTATTTTAAATTTGCTTAAACACATTACTACATTGGATCTCTAAGTTGATTACAGTTGATTCCCATTAGCAATTGCCTATTAAAAATGTTATATTCTTATCACTTTGGCCTTTATATTGCCTTACAAAAACTACCAAAATGGTTTATTACCTAGAACTAAAATGAGTTGACAGGCCCCATAAACAATTGTTTTAAATTTATAAAGCAAACAAAATATGTAATGGGCTTTGAGTATGTAGTTCTAATACTATACTAACCCCTAAGTATTTAAGGCCTCATGATGGGAGAACCTTACCATACTTTTATAAAGTAAATCGGATTAGCGTTCAAGAGGAAGAATAAATGAGCAAAGAGGGTAAAGTAAAAATAACAGGGGAACAATGCTTAGGTTTTAGTAGGAAATTGGAATAAGGATTGTGAAACAGTAGAGTTGTGGGAGGGGTGCTGCTTTTTTTTTTTGTTTGTTTTTTTATTACCATAAAATCTAAAAAGTAACTGAGAAGAATAAACCTTTTTTAATGACTATTGGATAAATAATAATAACATTAACATATTTCCATGTAGATCATTTTTGGTGCAATTTCGTTAAAACTGTTCATGTTTTCATAGCCACTTCTTTTAATGTTATGGAAGCAAAATAGAGATATTATTGAGCACTTTACAGTTTTCTAAACTAGTATATAAAAATTGCTTCCAAGAACATAAACGTGAAACTATAAACACTAGGAAATATTAATATTGTGCAGTTTGAAGCAACATGTAATTGCCATATAAATATCCTTTTTTTTTCCCTTTCTACTATAGTATTCCAAATATCATCTTGGCTTAAATTAAGATAACATTTTAGGCAGTAAGATTCTTTGTAATTCTGGAGTTAAAAAAAAGTATACAGTGTTCTACATACATAACGTAGTGATAAGTGATAATTATGAATACTCTTTCTGAAATACTATGGAAACCTATTTTTGCCCTTTATCCTATTTATTTATTTTCATTGTTGCGTTTAGTTACAGGCCAGTGAAACCATAAGAAACACCAGTCGTACAAGTACAGCGGCAGATCTGTTCCAATCCAAGCAACAGATATTCACCTATCAGCAGCAACTGGAAGAGCAGGGACAGAGGCTAAAACACTACCAAAAAGAGAACGAGGAGCTCCAATTCCAGATTGTGGCTCTGCAAGAGGAAATGAAAAATATGCAGCAGGTGTGTATGAACAAGGGATCTGATTTTAAGATATGTTTTTTCTATACTTGGACAGATTGTGTTAAAGGAATTCTATTTTTTTTTCTTCCTTTCTTTTGTGTTATTTTTAAATAGTTTCTACAAAATGGTTCCATGCACCAAAGCTAGATATGGAGCTCATACATGTGTCATCATTTCTCTTACTCTCCTTTTTTCTTGCACACAATAGAAAAATAAGTGACATTATATTTCCAGACACAGCACAAATCTATATTGGGTATTTCTACTAACTGAAGAAGCGCAGTATAGTATGCAATTGCTCAGTGAGCATATCACTAAGAGTAATCGCTCAGCTTCTTCCCTCAGGTGCTGTACTTACCTGAGCCATTTATATTCATAGGCATTTAATGTGTGTGTACATTTATACTATTCTGTATTGCTAACATAACTATCCTCTTCACTAATGTATAGTCCTCTTAGTACACCTTGTGGCTCCTGATACAGGAAAGAATGCCTAGCTAGGATGTTTGTTCATACTGCCGGTATTATTAACAAAATAAGAGAAGAGTTAAGATGAGCAAATGTATGTATCGATAGAATGTTATGAATTGTTTTAATATTCAATGTAGAGTTTTAGCTTGATGATGGCCTAATTGTATGATATTGTCATTAACTGCACTGATCCCTTGCTTATCAGTCTGACAATGAGTAATTTATATGCTGAGTTGGCACAGTACATGCAAGATTATTATCTTCCTATGTGAAGTGATATCATTGTAATTCTAACACCAGGTCAGTTTCCAGAAAAATATTGTATCAGAATTATGCATATATATATTTATATATTTTACACTGCTCACGCTTTAATCTTCTATTTATGTATTTTTAAATTAAGTTTAGAGCCTACTAAAACCAAGTTGATATGAGTTGGAACACTATGTATTTTCTGGCCTTAATTTGTGACGAAATACACATGTTTGAATTATGTAACTGATATTTAACTTGTTTTATACAAAGTGAACAAATCACTCGATTTTGTTTTTTTAATATTGGTATTAATGTGGTATCTTGTGAGGTTATCATAATATCACGTGCAACTGGGAACTTTCAATTTTTAGTTACAAAATATGTTTAGGGAATGCCAAAGAAAAGCAGTCATACATTGTATTGTTCTTTGCAAGCAGTTCTTCTGGTGATGAATACAATTAATAACTATTCTAGTATTCTGCTTTTAGACCTCCTTGCCCCCTATAAAGCTATTGCAAATTTACACAAAAACCTCTCTTGCGCATACGGTATATGACTCAGGACTGTTATTTAATACCTTTGACATATTTACTGGGGCTGATAAAAGGGCTCCCTGTGGCCCCATGAATGGGTTCTGCAAACATGCACCGTGTGATATTGTGCACAGTCTTAGGAACAATATTTTGCTTTAATAGGTGATGGTGGGAGGTATTTTGGGGTCAGGGACTATTCTGAATAGACCACACCCTTATCATACATGTATTTATGTTTTGAAGGTACACCATAATGAACTTGAAGCCTCATATGTGAAAAAGTTAACTGAAAAAGACCTGACTGTCAATGGCTTAAAATCTGCATTGATCGATGAGGAAAATAAATCATTTCAGTTACAGGAAAGAATCGCTGGTGCTGACCGATCCTTAGATGAATTGAGAGAGCAGTTAACACTTAAGAGCCAAGAAATAAACAGTCTTACTGAAGAACTAAACCATTCAAAGCAAAAGGAAAGAAGGTCTTCGGAGGAAATTAAGCAGTTAATGGGTACTGTGGAAGACCTTCAGAAAAAACATCACAAAGGCACTCAATCTGAGGCAGACATTATTCATCGCATGGAACTGGAAACACAAAGGAAACTGGAACAGCTTCAGGCAGAGCTAGATGAAATGTACGGGCAGCAGATTGTACATATGAAGCAGGAGCTTTTCAAGCAACATACACTGGAGATTGAGAAGCTTTTAGCCGAGCACAAAGCTGTGGTGGACAACCTCTCTAACCAAACAGAAACCAATGCACAAATCCATTCACTTTCTACCGCGATCGGTGAATTAAATTCACAGCTACAGCATTCTAATGAACAGAGAACTAAAATGAAGGAAGACTTCGATCAGAAACTTGAAGCTGTATCTTCCGAAAAGACGCTCCTACAAAGGCAAATAGAAGATTTGCTGCAGGACCTAAGCTTTGCAAAGGAACAGATTCATAGAGCAAAGCAGAGCATTAGTGAGAAGGATAGCAAGCTTAATGAAACCAGCAGTTTACACATCACAATCGAAAATCTCAGAGCAGAGCTGGCATCTGCAACTGAATTTACCAAAGAGATGGAAATAAAGCACGAAGCTGAAGTTACTAATTACAAGATTAAGCTTGAAATGCTAGAGAGGGAGAAGGATGCAGTTTTGGACAGGATGGCTGAATCTCAGGAAGCTGAGCTGGAGAAGCTTAGAACACATTTTCTGTTCAGTCAAGAAGATGATCTGTCCAAACTAAGAGAAGATTTAACTCGAGAACACAGGACAAACATTGAGAATCTTAAAGGTAATTTAGAAGTACAGTATAAACAGCAAATCGACCGGTTGCAACATGAGATGGGTCAGACCATCCATGACCTACAATCAGAAAAAGAAAGCTTAATAACCGCACAAAATTGTTTAACAATGGAAATTTCAAAACTGACGGACTTGCTACAATCTGTTAATGATCCAAAATCTGAGGCCATGATGGCTCGGATTAATGAACTCCAAACAGAGTTGGACTTTCTAAGGAAAGAAAGAGAAAAGGGTTCTGTAGAACAAGACGTTCAAGAACTGCAGCATAGAATTAAATTTTTGGAAAATGAACTAGAAGATAAAAATATGCTTATTGATAGGGTTGCAGCTCTGGAAAGTGACAACACACTTCTTAAAGATGAAAATAATACGTTACAAAATTCCTTGAAAAAAGTCAACATTGATGGTCACGAAAGAGGTTTAGTTGATAGAACAGACTCTGATTATCATGTCTTGAAAAAAGAAATTGAAATCCTCACAGCAGAAAATAAAAGACTTGGGAATCTAGAACTCCAGTTGAGAGATGAAATCGAAAGACAGAAGAACACATTTTCATTTGCAGAAAAGAATTTTGAAGTAAACTACCAGGAATTGAAAGAGGAGTATGCCTGCCTTTTAAATATTAAAAATCAATTAGAAAACAATAAAATTAAACAAGAAGAAGAATACCAAGTAAAACTTTGTGTTCTTAATGATGAATTATCGAAGTTCAAAGGTAATTCTTTAGAATCAAATGAGCTTTCCATTAACCGTTTGCCCAAACTGATAAAAGCAGATACCCTTGAAGGTATGGACATTGTCGAGAAAGATACAATAGAACTAATGGAAAAACTCGAGCTTGCCCAGCGCGATAAAGAAGAACTGTCTTTGAAAGTGTATGATCTATCCGAACAGTTACAATTTAAACAAAATGAAATTAATCAATTGAAAGACCAATTGAAATCCCTACACCAAGAAAGAGATCATGTGTTGTCTAAGGGTCAAAAACTGGATCATGTACTAAGCACAAGGAATGTAAACCCTGTTCAGGATGTCACAGAACATCCTGTAGAGACAGACGCTTTAATGTCTGTGAGTGACACACCCAATAAAGACAAAAGAACATTAGATAAAATGGAAGAATGCGAGAAAAATGTTCACCGAAATAACTGTGCACCATATTTGTTGCCGGATATTGGTGAACTGCAACAAGAAAATAAAAATGCTTTTGAAATCTTGTCTGACTCAACATCTAGGGTTAAGCATGAATCAGTGCTTTTGAGAAACTCACAACAGGAACAATACCACCTTCAAACCCAGATCGCTGCACTACAGCAGGAGCTGGTAAGTCCACTTAACCTTCATAACCTTTTTACATTGTTTGCAATCATTTGGATAACTTGCCAATATTATCTTTTTTATTTTTTTTTAATATAGTTTGAGAATTTTTTCTTTATCAATATATCAATGTCTTTTATGTCATCTTAAATTGTACCATTTTTGGTAAAGGTAAAAAAAAAAAAAAAAGTCAAAAAAGCTAAGACACAACATGTTTTTAAAGCCTTTATCTAAAATCACTGACCTACAATTTGGTCCGATTTTTAGCATACATTCAGACCGAATGCTTCAAATCCAGTTCCAGATTTAAAAATCTGAACTATTTGCACTCTTTGTTTCTATTGAGCTGTGTTTGCCAGCGTGGCAAAAAGATACTGCCATACCCAACTCACGTTATGTCAGGGGTCCGGGGCGGCTGTGAGGGGAGGCTGCACGCCACTTGCAGCACTCACCCTCAGTCCGTCTCCTCTCCGCCGCTCGCGTCCTCCACGCCTCCCAGCGGCAGCATGTATAACGCTGCAAGCTGGGAGGTCGCAAATTTATGCAAACGCCAGGGTCACGTGAGTGACTCGGCGTTAAAGCAACAGTACCACAATCACAGTGGGAGGCGTAGATATCTCCCACGTGTGATTGTTAATTCTGATTGGACGTTATCCAATCATAATTAAGCAAAGGGTATTTATACTTACCTTTCCTGTCTCAGTGCCCTGTTGTGGTCTTGTGATACCTGTATTGCAGTTTGCTCGTGTTTCCCTCTGGTTACCGATTATTTGGCTTGTTATTCCGATTATCCTGTCTTCTCCACTCCTTTGACCTCGGCTTGTTTCTCGCTCTCCCGTTTTCTGGCTCCCTTTACTTGGCTTGTCTCCTGACCATTCTTAGTGTGCTTAGCCCGGCCACTCTAAGGACCGGTATAGCATATTTCCTCTCTGTGTTCTGTTATAGCACCCTTCCTTCCTGTTAGTGTGTTAGGTTCCAGAATCGTGACACTTTATCTCTTAACGCTCAGTAATTACTACAGTAATTAGCTTCAGTAACATAGTTTTTCTTCTATCGCTAGTAGTACTTGCAATGGAATTTCTTGCTATTTATATGAACAGCAAAATTCGATTACATAATGCCTATTCAATACACTGTATCTATAATCAAGTCATTTGAAGAGTAAAGTCTTTACCATGTCTACCACTCAATTAACTGCTATTCTGCCTTGCGCTAATAGCTACTTTTACTAGCTATATATTGGCTCTAGACCTTATGAACTGTACTCTAGTCTAGACAGAAATCTGTAATCAAATCTTCTAGTCCTAGTGCATGGACTGTTTTTTTGGCTTTTTGTAATTAAAAAATGTAGCATTTCTTGTTAAGTAAACATGAAACAGAGCAGGAGATAAAATATTCTAAACTATGTATAGATCTGATTGAAAATGAAACATTTTTTGCTAGAGGCTGTTTTAGTCATAGCCAAGGAAGGTGTGGCTAGTGCTGCATGGACAGAAACAAAAGTAATTTAACTCCTAAGTCACAGAGAATTGAACATTGAGACTACAGGGCCATGATTTATACACTAAAACTGCTTCATTAAGCTGAAGTTGTTTTGATGCCCATAGTACCTCTTTAAACTTATATTGTTACAGCCCTATTGCATGTTTAGGCAGCGCTAACTATGTGGACATTTGTAGCTGCAGCCTGTGCACATTCCCTATGAAATTCATATATCCCCCACCCCGTTTGCAATAAAACTGCTTACATCATGAAGGAGGCAATGCCATGGTCCAAGTCAATGCTCATAGAAATAGAGGTGCATGCATTTAAATTTCCCCATAGAAAAGCATTATAACAATGCTTTCCTATGGGGGTTTTACGTTACATGACCGTGTTTCACTCAGTCAGTGCAGTGGCAGTGCCTCTATTGGCTGTAAGTATCAAAGGATCTAGAGTTGAACTTAACAACTGTAAACATTGCAGCGTCTTAAAATCAGTGCAGGGTTAAAAATACAGGGCCACTGCACCAAGACCACTAAATCAAGATGAAGTGGTCTGCATAACTGTAGTGTCGCTATTAGGACTCTGTGACTGCTAATATCAAAGTCCACAAAGTACCCGCTAAGTGGACTTTAAACTATAACTTTCTGCAACATGCCTCGCTTCACAGCCTGGTCATGCTGGGGTCCGGCAGCCTATTTGTTTAACCACATGGTGCTATATTTCTGATTAACAGTATAATTTATCTTCACAGTCCAGTTCAAACTGTCCATATATATATTCTATGCTAGCACTCGACCTTATTTCTATAATAACAAAAATAGTGATGCCATCTAAACAATATCTACTTAACCATGTTGGCTTTTCCAAACCTACATATAGTTAAACTAATATGAACTAACTTGGATAATAGATAAGCTTTACTATAACTAAATATATATGCTGCAATAATACTGAATGTAGGCTGTCAACCAGATGTTATTTTTGAGGAGATTTATAAATGTGGAGAAAAGTTGAAGATCCAGCACCCCCCTCCCCACCCCAGGTTGCCATGGTGATTAGTGCACTTTGAGAACTTTGCCCCACTTTTCCCCTAGCAACTTAAATATTACATTAATGTCTTTGATGTACAGTGCCATAAACAAGTCTTTTTGAATCCTGACATAGTTCTGTGAGTCCTGGAGTCCTCTAGTGGCTTTTAGTTGCTATGACTTGTTGCCATTATTATATACTCAACAGAAAGAAAGAATATACAAAGTTAATTATTATTGCAACAGCATAGGTGTTCAAAAGCAACTCTTTAGAAACACAGGGATCTAATTTTGCTGCTACGCCCTGCTTTGAATATTGCTTTTCTGTTTGACATGTGCATTCGTCACAATTTTCCTTAAACAAATTGATTCACCACACTTTTGATTTGTTTTTACACTGATCGATCAGCCTAAAAATGAATCTACAGAGTTTCTGTGGTGGCCAAAAAGGTTTGTTGTCAAACTAATCGATTGGTTTAATGAAGAGTGCAAGGAATGTACGTGTCCAGCTTCTGTTATAAGTTATTAACATTTTAAAGCAGTTTCATGTCGTTAATACTTTTATTCCATCATTTGTGAGAACAAGGATAATAAAATATGTACCTTGTTTGTTTGTTTTTGGGTTTTTTAACCTAATGATACGACCAGGCTTATTTTTAAATTTTTCTGTTTTCTGTCAGTGAAGGGATAATCTACATGATTTTCTGCCACCTAGAAGGGACTGCCAAATCACAGCTAGTCGGTGCTTCCAGCATGCCTATAAATCAAATGATCTTACTTTAAATATTAAGATGAATGGAGATGTCCACATTTCTGGAGTGTTCCCTTAATCTTTTTCTAATGAAGTCAGAAGGTCTCCACTTAAAGGACCACTATAGACACCCAGACCACTTCAGCTCAATGAAGTGGTGTGGGTGCCAGGTCCCTCAAGTTTTAATCCTGCAGCTGAAAACATAGCAGTTTTAGAGAAACTTCTATGTTTACACTGAGGGTTTTTCCAGTCTCTAGTGGCTGTCTCACTGGAGGTGCTTCCGTGATTCTCACTGTGAAAATCACAGTGATAAGACGCTGGACATCCATAGGAAAGCATTGAGTAATGCTTTCCTATGGGTGGTTTGAATGCGTGTGCGGCTTTTGTCGTGCATTCGGATCTGACGTTGGCAGAGGGCGGAGAGTCCCCAACTCCTTCAGCCCTGCGGGGAGTGAGGGGGGGATCTTATGACCCTATAGTGCCAGGAAAACAAGTTTGTTTTCCTGGCACTATAGTGGTCCTTTAAATGTGTTCACTATATATGCAAGGACATGCTGTGACAAACAGAACATTCTTGCTCAGATCTCAAACAAGTTCTTGTATCCTCTGTTTATTTTTGGTTCAGTGTGTTTGCTTAAGATCTGCATGTTATAAGGGAAATTCAAATGTGGACCCCGTGCTCACAGTGCCCAGAGGCTACACCTCGCTGATGATGCCTAACGACGGCTGAAACAGTCGTCTGAGGTTCATACAGGACTGCCCTTGTGGGATGGGATCAATCTACACCCAGAACTCACAGCACCTAACCCTGCAGGATTTGCCCTAAGCAGAGCCTGGGCCCCATACAGCATTGAATTTTTGCACCCTATGCCTTGTTAATTTATGATGTTCCCTATTTATGACTTTTACCCATCTGATCTCTGTCATTCCCTCATATCCTTAAATTTTAATTCCCTTTCATCTGCTTTTTCCATGAATTTGTTTTTAACACCTCAATACTTTCCAACCCACAATCTGTCTTATCTAACGCTAGATTCTCTCTTATAGCCTGGGCCCCATACAGCATTGAAACAGCACCTAACCCTGCAGGATTTGCCCTAAGCAGAGGTAGCATTTTTGAATAATCTCCCCCCCTCCCCAAACCAATCATGTCTACACCTAAAATAGCTTAATTCACACAATGAATGCCTTTTTAAACCTTACCCCTCCTAACCTCACCTACAATTTTCACAGCTCAATTCTCCATATCTATCAAACACAGCACCTATTCTCCTAATAATGTTCTCCCTTTTTTTCACTTTCTCTCTCACTTCCCTCATTATTAAAATCTCTCTATCCTTTTACTTACCTGTTCCTGCTGACATCATCTTCATTGCTCCCTCTCTACTTCCTTTATCTCTGTATTCATCACATGCACTTTACGCATATTTATCCAGCCTTTCTACACAAACCCCTCATAAATCCCCTAAATACAAGCTCTCATCCCAAACATTTAAATCTTACTCCCACCTTCTCTTCATTTCCATCCTACTGCTCCTGGCAGCTGGTGATGTCTCTCCAACTCTGGTCCCTCCTCTACTAAGCCACCTGGTGCTAACACCAGAAACCACAAAAATCTCATATCCGTTCCCTGTAACTCTCTCTCTATAATTCCTCCTTTAAAGCTGCCCTCTGGAATGCGTGCTCTCTGTGCAGCACCGTTAAATCAACTTCCATCCATGACCTATTTATCTCACACTCCCTAAACATACTTGCACTACTGGAAACATGGCTCTCTCCCTCTGATACTGCTACCCCTGCCTCACTATCCATTGGTGGTCTTCACTTTACCCACAACCCAAGATAAACTGAGAGTAAAGGTGGCGATGTAGGATTTCTGCTTTCACCCCACTGCTCCTTTGAAACTCTGCCCACTCCCCCTTCCCTCTCTTTCCCATCATTTGAAATTCATTCAATTCACCCTTTCAAACCCTTCTCTGCTAACATTGCCGTTATATATCGTCCCCCTGGTTCACCTCTCCTCTTCCTTGACCACTTTGCTGCCTGGCTACTCTACTTCCTCTCTTCTAATATTCCATCCCTCATTCTCAGGGACTACAATATTCACATTAACCCACCTTTGACCTCAGCAGCCTCTAAACTACTTTCAATTACTTCCTCCCTCGGGCTATCACAGTGGGCTAATTCTCCCACCCATGTAGCTGGCAATACACTCAACCTCATTTTCTCTCATGCATGTACAGTATCTAATCTGCAACACTCAATTTCCTCTCACTGATCACCCCCTTTTATCGTTTGCTCTTGAGTACCCCCCTCACCCAACAAACTCAGCCTAACCACCCTCAACTCAGGAGGAACCTTAATTCTATTGACCTCCCGCAGCTGTCAGCTGATACTGATTAACAAATTTTATTCATCCCTTCCCTCTCCTGTCCCTCACTGGCCATCTCCACATATAACACTACCCTCACCTCTGCCTTGAACGCTGCAGTCCCGCTCCAAACATGCACCTCGAGGAGGACACCCCCCCCGCCCCCCCAACCGTGGCATACTAAATCACACTACCTGCAAAGTTGCTCCCGTTGTACTGAACGCTCCTGGAGGAAGTCTCGAAACCAGGCAGATTCATATTGTGTTCATACAGCGCAGCCCTTGCCTTCGGTGTTAATGCCCCTCTACAGTCTGTAATCAATGCTGCCGCCAGACTGATTTTCCTCTCTAGACTGTCCTCTCACACCTCAACCCTCTGTCAGTCCTTACATTGGCTTCCTGTATCATATAGGAGTCAATTCAAAGTGCTAACCCATACCTATAAAGCACTGAACAATTCTAGCCCCTCTTATATCTCTTCACAGATCCATAGGTATGCCCTTTCTCGTTCTCTCCACTCTGCACCTCTACGGCCAACTCACGCTTGCAGGACTTGTCGCCGGTGGCTTCCTTCCTATGGAATAGCCTGCCTACCGCCATCAGGCTCGCTCCTAGTCTTCAATCATTTAAGAAGTGCCTTAAAACTCTTCTCTTTAGGAAAGCTAATGGCCTCCCAGAGTAACCTCTACCTTACATACCTGTCTCTTGCTCTATCCTAAAGGGCAACACTCTACTCTCTCCTCCAGCTCTGCTTCACTCCCACTCCTTATTTGATTGCCACTGCCTATAGACTGTAAGCTCGTTTGAGCAGGGCCCTCTTCAACCTATTGTTCCTGTAAGTTTTCTTGTAATTGTCCGATTCATAGTTAAATCCTCCCTCATAATATAGTAATGTGCTACGGCGATAATAATAATGTGCAAATGGTACAGGTTATCTCTGTAATGGCACAAGTGAGCAAAAACTTGTTTGAGACCTGAGCTTAAACCTAAGTGGGACCTATTGATTTTTTTTGTCCATTATAAATGTATATATATATATATATATATATATATATATATATATATATATATATATATATATATATATATATATATATATATATATATATATATATACATATACAAAAACCTCTCTCCGCCACAGGAAAGAGAAACACTAGTTAGCCGTTTTTAAAATCACTATTTTTACTAATCGCAATTACCTTCTTTATGTTGACCAAACTCAGAATTATACCATGACACTGTACCCACAACTCCTAGAAGCGTCTTTCACTTTGTCCTATTAACATGTTGAAAGATCTGAGGTCATGCAGTCCCAAATCTTAGAACTAAACTGGTCGAGTGCCCAGCTTGTTCATGTTTTTATTATTATTGGCATATTATATAGTGTCAACAAATTCTACAGTGCTTTAAAATTATAGAAAGGGAAAGTGTACAAGCTATGAGAATTTGAAATAGGTAGACATATATTTTGAGGCATCTTGCCCAAAGACATTTAGTAGTGATGTGGTCTGACTGGGATATAATCCTGGGTTTCCCAGTTTTAAACCAGATGGCAAAACAAATGTATTGTCAAGCTTTTTCATTGTATGCAAATACAATGTGTTACCACTCATAGAAAATTCCACACCATAACATCACTGCCCTGTCCATGAAATTTCACACAGAAAGAGCATTTTGTTTGTTGGATGTCCTCAAAGTGTTACTATAATCATTATTGTAGTGGTTATTATGACAGGAGAACACTGGCGGGGGTTCCCAAGTAATGGGGCATTTTGCAACAGTTTGCCGCCCTACCTGGGTTCCCACTGAACTCTGATGCTCCCCAGTGGTCCAGTTTGCACTTACTGCTTCTGCAGAGCTGCAGAAGCTCGAGGCCGTAGCCATCACCATTCATTGGCTGAGGGCATCAGCTGACCACACTCAGCTAGTTAATATCATTCTGTGCAACAAAAGTTGCACAGAATTGTCATTAGCCAGGCTAGAACTCTTATTCCAGGCTTGCTGATGACAATGCCAGAGGTGGAGTTATACTTCTGGCAGCAAAGAGGTTGAACTCCGTATGTGCTGAGTTTGAATCGAAAAACTGCACATGCAGACTCCAGGCACCATGACCACTTCAAATTATTTCTTTATATCTCACCTGAAGTGTAATGAATTGCCTGGTATTTGGCTTGTTGAAATGTTTACTCTATGAGAAAACCTTTATTTGCAGGTTGATGATTACTTAGTTATGATTTTTGATATATATTTCCAATGTAGGCTGATATGGCACTACAGCTGGAAGCACAGCGCATTACCCTGAATGAGATTCACATAGCTCGCTTGAAACTGATTTCTGAAAACCTCCAAAGAGAAAAGGAGCAAGAGCTCTGCAACCTTAAAGAGGAGATGCTCAGGATTCAAGAGGTAAAGCTAGAAGAGCTGCAGGATGTACATCAACGGAATCTACAATCACTCCAGTTAAAACACTCTGAATTCATGCAGCCTGAGAATGTTACAGGTATGTTATTGTGGAGTATCTTAGAGTGTAGGCCTAATATCAGCACATCAGTTTTTTTTCCAGCATATACCTATGTAATTTTGATCCAATGTGCCAATTTACTCTTAATGTATCAATTTCGCTTTCAGTTTTTTCCCCATCTTATCTGTCACTCCCAGGGTATTTTCTGTCACACCCCTATATTTGTATATTAATTAATTAGAACTTAAATTATAATAATGTTTTTATATATTTGCCTTTTCCTGTGTTTTTTTTTTTTTCTTTCTTTCTTTATTTATTGCCTATCAATCTGTTTTAGGTGTTTTATTTCTCCACTTATATTTCTCTGGGTCAAATTATATATTTTTTTTATATGTATGTATATTTGTCTTTTCCTGTGTTTTATTTATTTATTTTTTATTGCCTATCAATCTGTTTTAGATGTTTTATTTCTCTACTTATATATTCTCTGGGTCAGTCTCTCTGCCATTTCATTTCTGTGTTTTTAATATCTTCTTCTCTTCTACTGTATTTCCTGCAACTTTAACCATGAAGCAGTGACCCAATTCTATAAAAAAAAAAAAAAAAGTCCAACCTTGATACCTTCTCCCCATCTAACTACCACCCGATCTCCCTACTACGATTTGCCTCCAGGCTCCAGCATCCTTTAGGGAGTTATGTACATAAGACTGGCTGATTTCCCTGAAACTAACTCTCTGCTTGTCATGCTTCTCTCATCACTCTGTTTAAACAGCCCTCTCCAAAGTATCCAATGATTTAATTTCTGCAAAATCCAGTAGTCACTATACCCTTCTAATTTTCCCTGTCCTCTTTGCTGCTTTTGACACTGTTGATCATCAACTTCTTACAATTCTTAACAACTTCGGTCTACAAGACTCTATTCTTTTGTGGTTCTCGTCCTACATCTCCCAGTGCTCTTTCAGTGTCTGCTTTTCTGGTTCTTCCTCACCTTCATAATCTCTCTCTGTTGGTGTTTCCCTGGTTCTGTTATCAGTCCCATACTGCTCTCAATCTATACTTTCTCCTTTGGTAAACTAGTCACTTACCTTTGGCTTCCAATATAATATCACCTCTTTGCAAATCTGTATGTCTTCTGATTTTTCTACATCCCTCTTAAATTATATATCCAACTGCCTCTGCTATTTCTAAATGGATGGCAGTTCACTTCCTTAAACTCAGTCTCCCCAAAATAATACTTTTCATATTTCCTTCTTAAAACATTACTAGTCCCATGTCTATATCTGCCCTCAGTGGCACTGCCATCAGTATTACCTCACAGGCTTGCTGTTCTCTTCGATTCCAACCTCTCCTTCACCCCTTACATTGATTCAATTGCCATATCCTGTCACTTCCATCTCAGAAACACTGTAGCAGAGCACTCGTTCCACTGTAGCAGAGCACTCATATGGGGACTATTTACATTGTATTGCCTAGATATATCCTCTTAAAGGAAGGGGAAACGCGTGACTGAGAAGTGGTAATCCATTCTTTGAAATAATTGCTTTATTTTTATGTAGGGACATTGGTGGGCAGAGTTTTATACACCAATCATCTGGCAGGGACAAGGAAAACATGGGGAATATAAGTGAGACCCAGCATGTCCCTAGGTATTCTGAAGAGGTATAGTTTATCTAGCTACATCCATAGTTTAAGGTATCTGCCCTCTTGAATAACCAACATTCTGTGATTTAGGAATTATCCATTATGTTAACATTTCTTGACATTGTATTGTGCTTATGTATGAATATGATTAGGGAAATGTTCTAGATCTAGAGAAGTGAGCTCATACATCTGTTCTGTAATTACCATTGCAGGCAGTGACATTGGATCTTGTCGTGTTCTAATAGAAATGTTAATGAAGAGGATCCGTGATGAACAAAATCATATTAATGAGGTATGAGTATCTATCTTTATTTGTGTTTGTTAGCTGGGAAAAACAGCACCTATTTTTCCCCAATTGATGTCTTCATAGTAAGTTCATGTTGTGATAATGCATGTTATTTATTTTGTTTATAGTGCTTTAATCGAAAACATCTTGAAAACCAGAAAAAAGCAAATGAAACTGAACATGAGGGGGCAGAGCGGCTGCAGGACTCTTTAGGTGGATCAGTTGAACAACAACACTTAACTGAAGTACAATGTAATGCATCCTGTTTGTTCCAATACAAAACAGCTTAAATCTTTTTGTGTTAGCGGAGATGACAATGCATTTCAATATAAAACAATAATTCAGAGTTAAAGTTGGGCTGTCAACCTCAAACTTACCTTTCTCCTATTGTTTCCTCTTGTCTTTGTAACGCTACCTTCTCTTATGTATTTTTCCTACACTTGGAAATATATATATATATTTATTTTAATTTTATTTTATTTTAAAGGCACGCTTCACCCTTTGTTAGACAGACAAAGGACTTGAAGCTTGCCTTAAGCTCCACCCTGTTGTCACAGTTGTCAAGTGTAAGAAAAATACATAAGTCAAATTAGTTCCTACTTTTGTTTCAAAGAAAAATAGTTTAGAAATGAAGAAAAGAAGAACAGTTTCTGAAAGCGGAAATGAAGAGGTAACAGTAGGTAAGTTGTGACAGAGATAAGAGAGAAAGATAAGAGGTGACAGAGCAAGCCAATACTTACTACAGCCAAATCCAATTAGCATTCAGTTGGTCCACGTAAATCTGCAACAATCGCCAGGATTCATATGATGTCCAAATTAAAATTGGTGCTTTTCGCATCTGAACCTTGTGCAAAGTATAGAATTCAGAATATTCTCAAAGCACTAATTTTAATTTCATAATAATTTTATATATGTCTCCAAAAGCCTCCTATCGAGGAATGACTAGGAATTCGATCAGCTTGATAGGAGTTTGATATAAAATTCCAAACACAAATGGAATCCTTTTATAGAAGTTTAATTCAGCAATTAGATAACCTAAATTGCAAACATCATACAAAAGGCACCTGTAGTAGATGGTTGCAGTGTATTCCAAAACAATGCAGCAATTTAACAAGCTCAGAATAACTGGAGGACTAGCAGCCAAATAAGATGTATATTCATTGATTCTATGCTACAATTAAGGTGCCAAGATGTGTTCTACTCCCATTTATTATTTTCAGTGTTTCAGAGCGAAACACTGCACATACAGACTCCAGACACAATGACCGCTTCAAATCAGTGAAGTAGTTATGGTGGTTGGAGTAATAATTTAAGAATCTCTCATGTGAGGGATAAGAAACTTAAATTATAATGACAAGTTTCTTTTGTTTAACAGTTTCATATTTATTCCTATGCCTAATTTTATGGCGTATATGAAAAAGAAATTGTCATATTATACATATGTGTTAAAAAAACTTTTTTTTTTTTAAAAATAGTAGTTGTTTTTTCCATTAGTTAATCTTAAAAGAAAATCAGAGGTATAATGATTTTTTTTTTCATTTAAAATTATTCTTATCTCATTTGCAAAGCAAATCTAGCAACACTTCTGGACTCCTTTTTGGAAGAATATAAGCGTGTGACTGCACTATACAACTCGCTTGAAGAGGTACAGACTATATAATGCTTGACATTTTGATATTTGTGTAGAATAATGAAATAGTTACCAAACACCAAGCACTGTTCCTTTGTATGCACACACACATATTAATGTATTTGGAGCCATTGCAATTCTCATTGAATTAGCTTTGATAAATGAATACATTTAAGTTATGTTATGTAAGAGTTCAAGTTGTTCTATATTCTTGTAATTAGGTTGTACTTTGGATGTGCTGATTTTTGTAGACTAGTTCACAATTTGCTTCATAAAGACAAAACATTGAGAAGCACATATGTTTTCTATAAAAGCGATCAGCTGTGTATTGTACCCATAAATGCCAGAACAAAATCTACTGCCTGAAATATATTAGTATCATTGGTATATTTACTGTAAGGAAATGAAGTGGGGAAAAAAAATGGTCCTCTCTCATACCTTGCAACACAGACTCATTAAATTGTGGAGTTTGTATGAATAATATCTGGCACTTCATTAGAATAATGGAAGTACATATGCAAAATCTTGCTCTCTGTGTGATCACATTATTTACAATAAATATTCAAGAAGAGGAAGATCAAAGATAAATTTCACTATTGTCATTCACAATATGTACTTATGGCTAATCGAAGTTTCCTGTTGAAGCAGTATTCAAGGGCATCCCAAGTAAGCAATGCTTTACCCATTCATTGCTGGTATATGATAGTCGGTTTGCATAGTGTCCCATTTTGTTCCTAGACTCACAGTCGTCCTATGAGTGCAGATGCACAGGAATCCAATACCTTAAGGCACATTCCGAGTCCGTCCCATTCTTCAGCATCACACAGTACTGGTAAGTACATAAATATAGAATAGGCCATATGTATGAAGGACTGCTCTAGTGCAATCACCATGGAAACAGCTGCTGCTTGCTTCACTTTTAGAACCTTGGCCCAGAATTGCTTTTTAAACATATACCCAAAGTGTATAAAGTTAGTATTTTTAATGTAGCCCATAAACTTAGAATAACAGAATGGGCTTTGAGTGCCTGAGTGGTGCACTTACCTGCCAAGGGGCATTCATTGGGTTGAAACTTAGTTGTATTTGAAGGTTGGTTCCGTTTAAAATGTCATCTAGTGAATTTTTGCTATAACTGTTCTTCTTAGATGATAGTAAAATACTGAATGTCGCCTCGTCTCGGTCTGAGGAGGCTGAGAAGCTGAAGAATGCGTTTAGCCTGCAAAGGACGCAGCTCGAAGACCAGCACTCTCAAGAAATTGAGCACCTCCGCTTCTATTTCCAACAGCAGCTGAAAGAACGTGAGGAACGGTACACTACTGAGATAATACATTTGCAAGAGCAACTTCACAGTGTTAACCAGACCTCTCTAGATTTCAGGTTGGTATATGTGTGGGCTTATACTGACTAGCTTAGAGAATATGTGTCTGTTTGTTCAGATCAGAAGTCTCTTAACTCCCATCACACTCTGTGTGTCTAAATATCGTTATGGTAATTGTAGTTCAGTAGCAGCTCTATACACACACATATGTCATTGTTTAGGCTATTAATGTCTGATTTTGACGCTGAAGTGCAAATCACATAAAGGCTAACTGTAACTATAGTTTACTAGCCACTTCAGTGCTCAGGTTAGCTGTCAGTGGTTTCATATATTAAAACAGCGGGAAAACATGGGTGAAACATGGTTTCATCATTTTATTGGCTTTGTGCACTGTTTAATGTTTCAAGGAGGGACCTGCGAGTCTCATGTATTGCTAATTTCTATTTTCATATTGCTAGATATGTATTGCCAATACAAATAAAGCCTTGTTGAAACGAAACATGGTTTCATTCACTCTGCTGTTTCATCCTGAGAGTTGTGAGGCCGTAGTACAAATAATGTTCAAGGCTTTTAAATTAGGTTTGTTTCTTCTCCACCATTCAGAAAGTGATTTTGCAACATTATCATATTATTTAACATGGAAGGATGCATATAGGTGTAGCTTTCAATAAGTATTTGGGTATAGCTGTTATCTAGTATAGATTTTACCCAGTCAGTCATTTTATTGACCTTAGAATGATGGAAGGCAGGCTTAACAGAAACTGAATCTGTATCCATGAGGCTTGCACAGGTACAAGGGGTGTTGGAGCAATGTCCACTGGTATAACTTGCAATATTGGAAGATGACTGGTAGAAATTTGCCTAAGCAGGCAAGTTTTTTTGTTTGCTTTTTACATTCTGGATGCTTTGGCCTCAGGTTTACAGACCGTTTCCATTTCACCATTTAGACAAAGACTTAGTTGGGAGCCCCTTATTTCCCTTAGTTTGTATATTTCCAAAAGTTCAATTTGCCCTCAGGGAACAATAATTATCAGTGTAAACTAATGTTACCTTTGTAAAGTCATTTTATTGTCAGTCACTCGATCCTTATAAAAAGATGTTCCTTATGCATGTATTGTGTATTTAAGCAGGTAATTAGAATCATGCATCATATTTTTTTTCTCCATAAGGGTACTGTCTGAAAGCCAGCTGGTAGTGGAGCTGGGCTCCCATGAAGCTGAAATTTTTAAAAGTGTCTTGGCTCCAGTTACTGAAGAGTTAAAGGTAATCAAGAAAAAACACTGTGTACACCTGTGTATGCTTTCTGTTTGTACAGCACTATCTATGTACACAACTCTCCACTTTGTTTGTTAGTAACAATCCCAGCAATGTGCAATAAGGCCAAACAAAGAACCTTTTAATGCGTTCAGTGCTTTGGATAGAAGTTATGAATTTCTGCACAAGTTTAAAGGTCTGGCACCTGTATTTCCTGTAGTGCTTTTGCCGTTTGCTTATGGTAGGTGAAGCTGGAATTTAAAATTTTTGTATTCACTTTATACACATTTAATGCCTTTGTATTTTCTATTATAACTCTGTTACAAAAAACATGATGTATGTTAAATATCTGAAATCTGCAAGAGTTACGGCAGTAGTTGATTTCACCATCACAAATGTGATCTAGTGTGTTCAATGAAAATTCTTTCTAAAGTATGCTCAGGAAAGACTGTTTACTTTTTTTTATGGGTTTTTTTGTTTTTTTTTAGATGGCATTTTCTGGCCCCATTTACCAGCAGTTACATATTCTGAGACAAGCTTTATACGGGCGTTATGTAGATGAAGTAAATGCACTAAAAAAACAGCATGAAGCAGAATTGGATCGTCTGAAAGCAGATCTGATGGAGAAATTTTCCCTGGAGAATGCAAGTTTAAAAAAGGAGATCACGCAACTGACGCAGGCCAAGAAAGAAATTTTTTATGAAACCTTTGGGGAACTTTCACTGTATCAGCTTAGTAATAATGAGGAACAAAAACACTCCAATATAAACCAGCTATTGGAGGAACGTTACCGTGAAAGGATAGAGGAAGAAATAGCAAGAGTAAGTCAAAATATGCTTTTGCATTTTTAGGCTTAAAATGAACACAAGCAGTCCTCATAAAATGGCGCTTTGTATTGGCTCGGAGTGAGCATGTTTTTAGCACATTAGTCATATTGGAGGTTGGCCGGAGCTGAAAGCAGTGGTGGACACCTGGGTCATGTCATATTTCTTTAGTTGCTGTGAAAAAGGGTGATTGAAGTAAAACAAATATGTACATTATTTATATATATATATAAATCATAGTAGTAGTACCGTCAAGTTAGTCTTTGTTCAGTGGATAACTGGTGAAAAAGAAAAGAACAAAAAAACACTCCCACTGGCAACTATCAAGTGTAAGCACGGTGACACTGAAATAGCTCTGCCAAAATAGGTATTGCCGTAGCCTTGTTGGAGAGACCTACCTGCTAAATTCTTACCAGAACAGAATATCCTGAATAGTGTTCCCTAACAATCAGTTCAAATAGAACGCATCTCAAAGCACAGTTAGATACCTAACATAATTCTATTTAAAATCTATTCGCACAATACCATTTGATACGGTTTCTCGAAGAAACTAAATGCACACTACTCACTGGGCTCCATATTAAGGTTTTATCATGATGTGATGAGCATAGATAGGGAAGCCACAAAATTATTTATATAAAAAAAACTGAATAAAAATTACTATCTTCAGGGGTTGACTGTGATAGGGTGAGGGGGCTAAGTGTGACAAGGTGAGAAGTGTGGCAGTGGCAGGGTGAGAGGATTGAGTGTGACAGGTTGGGTGAGTGTGACATGGTTAGGAGGTGAGGTGGTCCATCGCTCTTTGTGAAAGTCAGGGTGCAGGTTGAAAAAAACAGAACTGCAAGGAACCACAAACCATCAGGGAAAGATTTCTAATGGGTCGGCTGGAGAAGGGTATTTAATCAGGTCCAGAGCTTATAGGTAATCCAGCTGGCAGTGGTGCCTATCTTCATTCTGCGCCTGGGCAAATGCACCTACAGCACCCTCCTAGATTTGCCATAGTGTCTTTGGCTGAGTCTACTAATTTAAACATATCTCAGAAATCGGATTGAACTTTTAAAGGTACGCTCCAGGCACATAAAGGACTTTATCTTGCTGAAGTGCTTTATTAATGCTTTATTAACCTTGCTGAATTGCTTTATTTAGAGCCTGCATTTTTGTTCAACAGTTTATAAAAGTACTGATTTCAATAAAAATCAGTAGGCTTGTGCACAAATCCCTTGCACTTGTTCTAAAATAATCATATGCCTGTTATTATATGGATGAACAAATTGATTTGTTAGGATGATATGAGCGAATTGATTAGTTCGTCCATAAATTAACAACTCTACATAGCTAATGGAAATGGCAGGCACGTTGGGCTATAATGTGCCTGCCTTCACAATGAGCTGAACTATAGCTCATTGAGAAGCATTGGAAAGCCACCTGCACATGCGTGCTCTCTGAGTTTCAGCACAAAGACTTCTCAATCCATGCCGGGAAAAGAGGGGGTAAGGCTTGCAAAGCCTGTGGATAGCAGGTGTGCAGCTTTTACAAGCGGTTTTCTCAAATGCCCCCAAAAGAGAACATGCTGAAAAACAAAATACACTCATGTTTTCGTTGGGAGTATATCTACAAAACAGTGGGATGGAGAGGGGGGGGGAGGGGGGGGAGCAGGGAGAGGATTCTGTGGAGTGTTCCTTTAATGCTTTGTTCATGTAAAATGTATCTAACAAACCTGAATGTAGCATCCATTATCTTTTAACACAAATGTAGAATCACTTCTGTAAACTCTAAAAACCATTACATTGCATAATTTCTTGGGAATTTGAGGTACGTCCCAATTACTAAAATGAAGGCATATGTTTTTTTTTCCATTTATTATTTATTAAATATTTTACCAGGAAAGATACATTGAGATCTCTCTCGTTTTCAAGTATGTCCTGGGTCCACAAAACATTGCATTGATACAGTAGGGTACAATAAAATACAAAAACATTATTAATACACAATATATACAAAATTTAATATAGAACAGGTAGGAAATATATAATCAACCATGACAGGTGCATTCTGTTTTGAGGTATGTAGAGAGGGATCTCTTAAAGGACTTTAGGCTTGGGGAAGATTTAGGCTTGGGAGGTCGTTCCATAATTGCAGGACTCTGTATAAAAAGGAGGATCGAGCCGCTTTCTTTTTGTATTGAGGTGGACTAAAAGTGCTGGTACTGAATCGGAGGTGGGAACAGCCAGGGAGAGCATTCTGCTCAGGTAGGGTGGGAGCTTCCCAAAAAAGCTCTTAAACACAAGTCTGGAAAGATGAAGGGTGCGTCTGGATTCCAGCGACAGCCAGGTTAGCTCCATGTCACAATGGTGGGTCCTGTAATTACATTGTAGCACAAATCAGCAGAACGAGTTATACAATGTATTAAGTTTATTAAGGTAGGTTTGCGGTGCAGGTGCATGTACAACATCCCCATAATAAATGATTGGCATCAGCATTTGCTGTACACTCTTTTCCTTTACTGTAGGACTGAGGCAGGATTTGTTTCTGTACAGGGCACCTAGTTTTGGAAAAAGTTTAGATGCAAGTTTTTCTATGTGGCCAAAAGATAGATTGGGGTCTAACGACATACTCAAGTATTTGAAAGAGTGAACTGCAGTTAGTGTTTTTTTTTTTTTATGGATAGGTGGGAATTGTGTAATTTATGTAATTTAGGTACTGTTCCAAAGATCATTGTGACAGTTTTGTCAGTGTTTAGGAAGAGTTTGTTTTTTGTGATCCACTTTTCTACCTCTGTAAACTGGTCTTGGAACACAGCCTCAAGCTTTGCTTGCATAGATTACTGTGTCGTCTGTGTACATGTGTACATTTGTACGCATTAGGCAGATAATTTATAAATAATGTGAATAGCAGGGGGGCGAAAATGGAACCTTGAGGAATACCACACATGATTGGGAGAGTTGCTGTCAGAAATGGACACATATTGTGAGCGATCTGATACATATGATGGAAACCAGGTTACATAGAAACATAGAATGTGACAGCAGATAAGAACCATTCGGCCCATCTAGTCTGCCCAATTTTCTAAATACTTTCATTAGTCCCTAGCCTTATCTTATAGTTAGGATAGCCTTATGCCTATCCCACGCATGCTTAAACTCCTTTTCTGTGTTAACCTCTACCACTTCAGCTGCAAGGCTATTCCATGCATCCACTACCCTCTCAGTAAAGTAATACTTCCTGATATTATTTTTAAACCTTTGCCCCTCTAATTTAAGACTATGTCCACTTGTTGTGGTAGTTTTTCTTCTTTTAAATATGGTCTCCTCCTTTACTGTGTTGATTCCCTTTATGTATTTAAATGTTTCTATCATATACCCCCTGTCTCGTCTTTCCTCCAAGCTATACATGTTAAGATCCTTTAACCTTTCCTGGTAAGTTTTATCCTGTAATCCATGAACCAGTTTAGTAGCCCTTCACTGAACTCTCTCTAAAGTATCAATATCCTTCTGAAGATACGGTCTCCAGTACTGCGTACAATACTGCAAGTGAGGTCTCACCAGTGTTCTGTACAATGGCATGAGCACTTCCCTCTTTCTACTGCTAATACCTCTCCCTATACAACCAAGCATTCTGCTAGAATTAGGTTAGTGGACAATCACCAATACCTGAGTTTTTTAGTTTGTGCAGTAGAATGTCATGGTCTACTGTGTCAAAGGCCTTTGCAAAATCAAGTAAAATAGCTCCAGTTAGGTCTCCTTGTTCCACGCCAGTTTGGATGTCATTGCAAACTTTTAAGAGGGCAGTTGTAGTGGAGTGATTCGTACGAAAACCCGATTGATCAGGGGTCAGATAGTTAGATTGTTGGTAATACTCACATAGTTGCGTATGGACACTTTTTTTCTAAGATTTTTGACAATACTGGGAGCAATGATATTGGGCGATAGTTAGAAACCAAAGTAGTGTCACCACTTTTATGGACAGGCTCTACTCTTGCATAGTGATGTCGCGAACCGTTCGCGAACGGCTCGCCGCGGCGAGCTCCAGTCAGCTGACACATCCCGGCCAATCTCCAACAGACCCTCCCACCTCCTGGACAGCATCCATGTTGAAGGCAGCTTCAACATGGATGCTGTCCAGGAGGTGGGAGGGTCTGGGAGGGAGGGTCTGCTGGAGATTGGCCGGGATGTGTCAGCTGACCGGAGCTCGCCGCAAACGGTTCGTGGCGAACCGTGGCGAGCCGTTCGCAGGAAGTTCGCGAACGGTTCGCGACATCTCTACTCTTGCAGTCTTCCAAAGTTTGGGTATGTATCCAGACACCAAGGATTCATTAATTAGGGTTGTGACGGGTTTAGCAATTGCCGGTGCACTGAGCTTCAACAGCATTGCTGGGATTTGATCAGGTCCAGACTGGTTTTTCATTTTTAGATTATTACGGTGTTTCTTAATGACCGTAATAGGTACAAGTCTGAAATAGAACTTCTCTATATTGGGTCTTTGCAAAATTAGTGGGGCCTGATCCACAATTGTAGTTTCAGGATGAGTCATTTATTAGCTTGGAAATCAGGGTAGTGGAGCGTCCAACAAAATTGTTAAAGGCATTTGCTACATCTAAGGGAAGTTGCAGGGTTTGGTTATCTACTTTGACAGTGAGTGGTTGGGAGTGGATTGGGGGGGAGATTGTAATTTATTTATTACTTTCTACATGTTTTATGTTATTCAGATTATCACAGAAATATTGGGCAATGGCCAATTTTGTTTGTTTTGTGCATATATTTCGCCATTGTCTATATTTAGACAGTGATCGTTCATAGAGCCAGAATGCTTGAACTTTGACCACAATGAATCCCGAAACTGGTACATTTGGACGAGTTCAGCTGTGATCCAATTCATATGTGCCTCTTTTACTCTCACCTTACGCAGCGGGGAATGCAAATTCCATACTTGTAGGAGCTCAGAAAGATTACAACTGCACAGACTAGGTCGGGGATAAAGTTTAATCTGTGCCATGGGAGGTTCTTGATGTCATTTAGAAAGGATTCAAGATTTAAAAAAAAGACCTGGTGATTTTAACTTTGGGAGAGGATTTAGTAACCTTTATTTTGCTCATGCTGTACACAAAACAGTGATCACTGAAACTGTTAGGGTGAACACCTGCCTCCTGGATTCCTTCAGGAGAAGTTGAAAGAATCCATTCGAGCAGGGTATGGTTATGGCTTTTAATGTTTATGTGAGTTGGGGAGGAAATTAATTGCGTTAGCTGCCAAGTCTTAAACAGCGAGCAAGAACTATTATTTTTAGGATTTAGCCAATCAATATTAAAATCTCCAAAGACCAACAGTTCACTTTTTGGGTTTTGAGCTATGGTTTCACTAAGGAGATGGGCTATGTCAGATCGGGAATGCACTGGGAAGCAAGGTGGGCGGTAAATTCCTGCAACAACGATTGATTTACTGCACAGGATCTCAATTGTGCCAATAAGGAAATCAAAGGTGGCAGGAAGGCTAAAGTTTTGTAAGGGGGTAAACTTTATGGAATTGTCAACATAAATGACAATGCCACCTCCTTTTTTTTTGCTCTGTCATTTCTATTACATGAATACCCATGTATTGCAATGGCAGAGTCAGGATTTTTTGCGGTTAGCCTTGATTCAGAAAGCACAATGCTTTTGGGCTTGTAAAGTGAACACCATTGATTTCAACACTCTCCACCAACACTCTTACCAGCACTCTTACCAGCAGATAAATTACAACAAAGCAGGCCATGATGTACAAGAATTTGGTTCTCGGATTGTGGTGAGTGGTGCTTAAGAGGGTAGTGGTAGGAACATCACAGGAGTGTGAAGAGGGTTACAGGGAATATTAACACGGTCACAGGAGCCGTGAACATGAGGGGAGGACATGAAAACAAAAATTAATAGGTTACAAATAATGCATGTATGGTGAGGTTATACATATTTATTGACAACTCCTATACTTCTCTACCTAGTTTTCCAACGGTAATGGAGTTGTTCAAATTACTCTATTCATAACAGTAGGCTTATGTGTTGACTCCACTCAGATACAACCTAACTTACCTGAATATCCTTTTAAAAATGACACCTTTTCTATTCAATATCCCCCAAACAAAGCTATCCTTTATGATCTAAACATACTTCCGTTCTGCGTTAAATGCAATGATTTCTTCTAATGGTTTAATTTCACATTTCCCTTTATAGACAGGGCATATCTCTCTCAAACCATCAGTTACCACAAATTGTCACATTTACTCCTCATGCCAATTGAAGAGAAACCTTCTTCACAGGTATCTAATTACTCAGACAATCTGCCTTCTTAAATTCCATAAGAATAAACTGCCTACTCACCCGTATATTCGTATTGACTGGGTTTTGAACAGCAATACCTACAGTTATTTATCGTTATACAGAAAATTTGCCTTACCAAGCCTATTGCATTTTATCCTTTACAAAACTACTTTGTTAAAAATAATTGGACATATATTTTTATGACTTATTAAAAGACGAATACACATATTTTGTAATGCTTTCTGTCTTATACATATTAGCATCCCAGTTTTAATTGCTTAAATGCAGTTTTCTGCTGTAAAACAAGTTAAATAAAAACAGCTGCTTATGGCTACCTATCAAAAAAAATATGTATCTGCAACTGATTTCCATGTAAACAAAGTAAGTAAAATATTGAGAATATTAGCTCCACACGGGTGAAAAAATGAATGTTGGAGAAATGGTTCAAGCCTTCTTGATGATCTTCTTACTGTTATCATTAACAATCTATTAGTATAGAATAGTAAGGTCTTGGAAAACCTCAATTGCAAGCATCCTTGCCAATATTAGAGTCCTTCAGTACTTTAAGGTACACTCATTAGTACTCTGCGTATTTGACGCATGACCGCAAACATGTTTATTTAATTGATTAGCCTTTACAAAGTCCTTACGTAAGCATGTGTAAGGCACACGTATGTAGTTCCTTCTACATTTCAAATAACAACTTTTCACTGTGATCCCAAAGCAAGGTCACCTTCACTACTGCTGAGAACAGCAGATCTTCCTTTTGCTTTTTTAAGTTCTTTGTCTCTGTTTCTCGTTGTTGGCTTTGCTCCATTTTCCTCTAATGAGATTGTGACCAGTCAGATAAAAATTCCGACTCTGAGCTCTCAAATGTCTGTAGCTGCGAAGCAGATCCTGTTGCATTTTCTTACAGGAAGACAAAAGCTTAGAAAAGGTTTTATTTCAAGCAGTGACTAATGTATCCATTGCACTTTTAACAGTGAGGTATTAGATTAGCCTCTGTTTATTGAACCTTTAATCCTAGTTTCCTAACTTTCACCCAATAACAGACACATATGTTGCTTTCTCATCCACCATCTTGATGCGCCTAGGTTGAGCGATTTTACTTTGTTGTCCTCATGCCATTACTTAGCTATATTTTTTTTAAGTACTTATCAAAACAAACTGTCACCAAACCAAATCCTTCATGTTAAAAGGCATGGGGGAGTAGCAGTTTGTAATGTTCTAATTTTTCTAAACAATGTTTTCATTGGTCACAAGATGTGTTGCTGATAGCTCCTGCCTGGTCATACATATCTACGTGACGGTGTAGAAGCTGTTTGACAAACACTGAGGTTCTCTAAGGCACCCGGAGTCTGCACCCACTATAGCTGCTTGGCTTCCAAGTTCGACAGGAGTGATTGAATGAAATTGCTGGGAGCAGTAAATTCACATTGATAATGCAGAAGTTTAGATTATAGATTGTCAGTGAGACAAACGCATAGGCAGGTTCCTAGTGCCATAGAGAGCCTTTTGTTTTCTCAAATCGCGTCTAAATTATTTGATATAAACGTGAGGGATAGCAACTGAAGACTCTCTGAGCTTTAGTTGGTTCGGGTGAGATGTAGGACTGTTTGACTGTGTATAGATGTTAAACTGAAATTGGTTTGGCTTGTCACCTTTATAATAGACTATTCTAGTTAGAGTAAACTTTAGACTTCTACTTTGACCTATGTTTGCGTCTTTGTGTGACTTGCTTTTATTATATTTATGTGTTTTGATTCTTCAGGTTATTGTCGAGATGACCATAGGATTTGCTCAGCAGACTGAACTTGCAAGATTGGCTACATTAAAGAATGGTGAAAGTGAAATGTCATGTGAACATGCTGTGGAAAACAGTGACAAGCTACAGGTTAAACAGGATAATGACAACGATGATGGTAAAACAGAAAATCTGCAATCAGTGGAATTACCAGCAGACGCACAGTCCGTAGAATCTCAGACCTTGGCAGCCCGTGATGTAAAGAATGATGATACAGAAGTTCAATCTGTAATTGCAGAACAGACCAACGAGCAGAGCCCAATACACCAGGATGCCACAGCAACAACAGAAACGCTTCCCACAGAGAAAACAGTTGTTCTCAACGAACAGGTAAGTAGCAACTTACAACCCATACATTTCTTTTTGTAAGTTTCTTGGCGATAAAGTGTCCATCATTAATGGACACAGAAACTTTTTATAATGCAATGGGCATAGAGAAACCTAACACACTGATGCCACAAGCTTGGCTAACCTACGCATACTTTGAATTTGATTGGTTATGAATAACGCCAGTCAAACTGACAAGCTTAATAGCATCTGAAGTGTCTAAAGGAAACTGTACATGTTAATTCTATTTCTGTCACTGCAATTTTTTTATTTTTTATTATTCTATATTTGAAGGACAGGAAAATTTGCAATACCATGTGTCAAGACACCGCAAACATGTACTGAAATTCCTGTACTTTTAAGTAAGGAGAACAATAAAATAAGGCAATCGAACTAAAAAAAAGTTATAAAAACACTTTTCAAAGGATCTTTCCAAAATTTTGTCGAGACAAGACTGACATACAGTTGCAAGAAAAAGTATGTGAACCCTTTGGAATGATATGGATTTCTGCACAAATTGGTCATAAAATTTGATCTGATCATCATCTAAGTCACAACAATAGACAATAACAGTCTGCTTAAACTAATAACACACTAAGAATGAAATGTTGCCATGTTTTTATTGAACACACCATGTAAACATTCACAGTGCAGGTGGAAAAAGTATGTGAACCCTTTGGATTTAATAACTGGTTGAACCTCCTTTAGCAGCAATAACTTCAACCAAACATTTCCTGTAGTTGAAGATCAGATGTGCACAACGGTCAGGAGTAATTCTTGACCATTTCTCTTTACAGAACTGTTTCAGTTCAGCAATATTCTTGGGATGTCTGGTGTGAATCGCTTTCTTGAGGTCATGCCACAGCATCTCAATCGGGTTGAGGTCAGGACTCTGACTGGGCCACTTCAGAAGGCGTATTTTCTTCTGTTTAAGCCATTCTGTTGTTGATTTACTTCTATGCTTTGGGTCATTGTCCTGTTGCAACACCCATCTTCTGTTGAGCTTCAGCTGGTAGACAGATGGCCTTAAGTTCTCCTGCAAAATGTCTTGATAAACTTGGGAATTCATTTTTCCTTCGATGATCGCAATCCGTCCAGGCCCTGACGCAGCAAAGCAGCCCCAAACCATGATGCCCCCACCATCATACTTCACAGTTGGGATGAGGTTTTGATGTTGGTGTGCTGTGCCTTTTTTTCGCCACAAATGGTGTTGTGTTTTTCTTCCAAACAACTCAATTTTGGTTTCATCTGTCCACAGAACATTTTGCCAGTACTGCTGTGGAACATCCAGGTGCTCTTGTGCAAACTGTAAACGTGCAGCAATGGTTTGTTTGAACAGCAGTGGCTTCCTCTGGTATCCTCCCATGAAATCCATTCTTGTTTAGTGTTTTACGTATTGTAGATTCGCTAACAGGGATGTTAGCATTTGCCAGTGACTTTTGTAATTCTTTAGCTGACATTCTAGGATTCTTCTTCACCTCATTGAGCAGTCTGCACTGTGCTCTTGCAGTCATCTTTACAGGACGGCCACTCCTAGGGAGAGTAGCAGCAGTGCTGAAATTTCTCCATTTACACACAATTTGTCTTACCGTGGACTGATGAACAGCAAGGCTTTTGTGCGAGGCATCTTTCACATCAGGCAATGCTTCTTGTGAAAAGCAAACCCAGAACTGGTGTGTGTTTTTTATAGGGCAGGGCAGCTGTAACCAACACCTCCAATCTCATCTCATTGATTGGACTCCAGTTGGCTGACATCTCACTCAAATTAGCCCTTGGAGATGTCATTAGTCTATGGGGTTCACATACTTTTTCCACCTGCACTGTGAATGTTTACATGGTGTGTTCAATGAAAACATGGCAACATTTCATTCTTTGTGTGTTTTTAGTTTAAAGCGGCACTGTCATGCCGAACTTACCTTTCCTCAATCTCTTCCTCTTCTCCCCCTCTCTCAGGATCTGTTCTTCATTTCTTCCTGTCTTCTTTAGTTTTCTTTAAAATCATAAGACAAAGTAGGGACTCTTTGCCTTATGGAGGATTCCTCCGCTTGACCAGCTCTGACCAGCGGAGGAGCAAAGTGTGCTTCATTTCCGCTGGTCAGAGCAATTTTCCCATGATCCCTAGCTTTCCTCAGTGTTCCCACAATGCTTCCTGTCATTTTACATGAAACTGCCGAATTGCGTTCTAACTGAATGACAACAGTATGTTCGTTTCTTTTAGAACGCAATTCGGCATTTTATTCGGATCGGAATTTCATTCTAATGAATGAAACTCTAATCCTATTCATTGCTGTGGCTGCATTTTGCAGCCGCTTAGTAGATAACTCCCTAATTCCCACGGTATCAGGGAGCTATCTACTAAAAGGCTGAAAGACCTAAATTGGTCTAACAGCCAACTTTACTAATACTAAGTAAAGATTACTTAGTATTAGTAAATAATATGCCCCTACTCGCTATATCGCGAGTAGGGGCATGTGTAGTAAGCAGTGAGCAGCTTATAGCTGCTCACTGTAAATATAAAATAAAAATAAAAAACAACCCCCCATGCCCGTGGGGGCCCTAAATAAAGATGGGGGGGAACCTACTGGCCCCCCCCCCGGCCCCCACCCCTGCGCGGTGGGTGGGTGGGGGCCCTAATAAAACA
>OW240915.1:43118896-43213223 GCA_933207985.1 Pelobates cultripes
TTTTACTAGGGCCCCACCCACCGTGCAGGGGTGGGGGCCTGGGGGGAGGACAGTAGGTCCCCCCCCCTTGTTGTTTTATTAGGGCCCCCACCCACCGCTCAGGGGTGGGGGCCGGGGGGGGGAGGACAGTAGGTCCCCCCCCCTTATTGTTTTATTGGGGCCCCCACCCACCGCGCAGGGGTGGGGGCCAGGGGGGGAGGACAGTAGGTCCCCCCTCCCCTTATTGTTTTATTGGGGCCCCCACCCACCAGGGTGGGGCCGGGAGGACAATATCCCCCCCTTATTAGTTTACTAGGGCCCCACCCACCGCCAAGCAGGGGTGGGGGCCGGGAGGATGCAGGTCCCCCTATTGTTTTATTAGGGCCCCCTTATTAGCTATTAGCCCCACCACCGCTCAGGGTAGCTGGGGAGGACAGTAGGTCCCCCCTTATTAGCCTAATAGCTCCCCACCCACCACAAGAGGGGTGGTGGGGGTGGGGAGACAAAAACAGGTTCCCCCCTTATTAAAGTATTAGGGCCCCCACCCACCGGCCAGGCCCTCCCTTATTGTTTTATTGGGGCCCCCACCCACCGCTCAGGGGTGGGGGCCGGGGGGAGGACAGTAGGTCCCCCCCCCCCATTATCTTTATGGCCCCCACCCGCCGCTCAGGGTGGGGGAGGGGGGGAGGACAATAGGTCCGCCCCCCCCTTATTGTAATTTACGTCTTTTTTTTTCAACAGTGAGCAGCCACAGGCTGCTCACTGTTTAGTAGACATGCCCCTACTCGCGGTATAGTGAGTAGGGGCATTTGGGAGATTTAAATCTCTCTTGTGCTATTATGGGGGTCATATTGACCCCCATAGAGTGAGAGGGGGTACTGGGGGCTTATGAAGTGGTGGGGAGCACTGCTCCCTGCCACTTCTATAGTTACATATTACAAGGAGGGAGCTGCATGCCGGTAGCTCCCTCCTTGTAATAAACTGCACGAACAAACATACACTGATACTCAGATACACTGATACATTGTGTTTGTTTGTTCGGCTGATCTTTCTATTCACTCATTCGTCTGTCTGATGAATGAATGAATAGATGAAATTCCCGTTCGCATGTCCAGGTGTTTCACTGGGCATGTGCGGGAATCTCAGTGTCTGCCTAGTGTGGGCTGATGACGTGTCCCACAGGGACTTCACCTACCCACACAAAGATGGCGGCGCCCTGAATCAAGATCGGGGCAGAAAATAAGGATTAAAAAATAGGTAATGTGGGGGGCTTAGGGGCATTTGGGGGTGACTAGTGGGTCAATTGGATGTAGTGGAGGCGGGAGGGGGGTTAAAAAAAAAAAACGGGTTTCGGCATGACAGTGCCGCTTTAAGCAGATTGTGAATGTCTATAGTTGTGACTTAGATGATGATCAGATCACATTTTATGACCAATTTGTGCAGTAATCCATATCATTCCAAAGGGTTCACATACTTTTTCTTGCAACTTAGGTACAAAAAAGTGTATGTAGCTGACATGTTTCTCACAGTGTATGCAACTATAATGATTGCTGCACATTTGTATAAGCGGAGCCCATCTTGCACTTAAAAGCAAGAGATCGGAACCTAAATATTTGTAAGTGTAGGGAAGGGGTAGGGAGAGACAGGGGCACGCCATATGTGCCCAAACCGAAAACCTTCTCTTACAACTTATCTTATAAAAGGTTCACCAACTCTTCCCACCTGGCCCAAACCTTCTGGCAAGTAACTTCACCACCTCTCACCACAGCCATGAGCTGATACATTAATTTATTATGTTCTATCACGGACTTGACTTCTCTGAGCGATGGGACATCCAAGTGGTTACGAGTGACTATATCTCAGCCAAAGTGATTTAATCACAAAGTTTCTGCTCATGTCTGGTCAGACCCTCCACTGATCTAAGAAGGACCATGGCTCCATCTCCATTGATCTCTGTAACATTTGACCTAATAGCCCTTTGAACTGATGCCAAAACCTACCCTGTCATGTTTCATTCAGCAGACAAAGAAAGCACTGAAATTGCAAATGTTCAAAAAAGATAGGCCAGTTGAATATAGTCCAAGAAACTCGAGGTGTCATGTTAATGGTAATTTGGTTATTGTCACTCTGGGAGTGGAGTTAATGTGTTGACATTGGATTCTTTTTTTTTTAAATCTGGTTTTCATTGAATATTCTATTCACTAGTTCCCAGGCAATTACTCACAAAATTATTTTGTGAAGATTATTTATTGCAGTGGGTTGCTTTCCCCAGAGCAATGGAGACCATCTTGATACTCTAAAAGGCATAATTAAGGGATTTTGCTAAATTATTTAATGTTAATTATATTACCTTTCAAGTATAGGTCACAGAGTCCATTTCAACAATGAAGAACTGGTGTTAGACTAATTCCTTGTATATAGTTCTCTGACAAACCAGAACCACTTGTGTAGATGATTTATTCTACTATTTTGGCAATGTTTTATTCGCATTTGCATTTTAGCATAGTGTTAATGCCCATTACTACAGACATTATTTTTTGCAGAATAATCAAAAATAGAGTTATTTTAAAGGTGTAGCTTGTCCAGGTGTTTATGTGGCATGGATTGATATAATCAATTACTGTATATCATTCAGTAAGGCAGGTTCAGGGATTTTAATAGTCATAAGAGATGTGACCTGTATGTACAGACATTGTTCAGTGATTGCTCTGTATAGAGATTGTGACAAGCATGTACAAGAAGCATTGAAAGGTATATAAAGAATTCGTAAAGGGTGGTGGCAAAGAATAACTAAGCAACCAATGGCTTAAATATGTTTGTACTTTAATGCATGCTTTCCTTTGTCCTTGCATTAAGAAGTATTTAATTCTGCCTCTGTCTTATGGAACAACTGAACTTAAAACAGAACTGTCACCTCTCTGAAAATTTGATTGAGTAGCGTGTATATTAGTCGTGGCACTGCCAGGTCTCTCAAAACAAATTAGGAGGAGAACAGAAGTTCTGTGTCCGTTTCTCCTCTTCCGCTAACTATGTTTAATGACAGAAAATAGTCTCATTTATAACAATGATTGACAAGGAGTTGAGACAATTGACCCACTTCCAGGATACACGTTGATTTATGCATTTTATTTTTCAGACGTCACAAAACCTATTTGATGACTATATGGAATAAGTAAACCTAATATTAAAAATCACGGAAAGTGACTATTACCCTTTAATTGTGCAAGTGGTCTTGAGAAAGCTGCCGAGTAGAGAGTTTGTTTCCTGAAACATTAATATCGGTAGTATAGTTGTCTCAATGCTGAACTTCTAGTTATGTCTCCAATTATCTGTGGGTTGTGGGCACCTCGGTTTCGGTTGTTTCATAATAAATATTGGGAGCCTAGGAAAGAGGGCAAAACTGGGAAGAAACCGGGGGACTGAGAAGAGAGGAAAATACTAAATGCATTAGACTAATAAAACCAAAATATATTCATGTTGAATCTAATTGTCAGTTAATGATTCCTGAATACTATGTAGAGCAGGAAACACAACTTGGTGATACTGGAAGAGTGAGAAGAAAAGACAAGCCAAGCGAAAAGGAGTGATAAAGGGTTGGAAGGGATTTGGAAAAGAGAATAATAAATAAGGCAGTTGAGGAAGATTGTATTCAAAGCGTAAGCTCAAACCTTCTGGGGTTAAAATGTGTATTCCTATTCAAAAATAGACCTGTGTATAAAGACTCTCAATTTATATTTAGTGATTACAATTTTCATGAGGCTTCGTTTTGTTTTACTGATTTAGTGTAAGATTTTTTTTTACTATGTTCAGCTATTTATTTAATCAAATACTTGTTCACCTCTTTTGAAAGACACCTGTACATTAACTTGGTTTTAGAAAGGATCTGCGTAACAGATGTTTATTGCTGTAGATCTTTACTAAGTCAAAAAAGCAGACATACATAAAGGCAACAAGATGTTTAGACTTATCCGATCAAAATATTTCCTTTAAACAATCACCCAGTGGGCTTGCATAAATGCTGTCACATTCAATCAAGGAAAGTAAATTATACATACAATGAATAGATTATCGGATGAAAAGTCTGAATTGTGTTCAAATGTTGTTGGCAAAAGAAAAGTCAAATATTTGTTCTGCTATTAAGGGATGGTTAAAAGGGTATTTCCACTGGAAAGCTCAGAGAATAGAGGTAAAGAAGTGCGTAAACCACAGCTATTCTGTAAGTAGAACATGTACTAATTATATTTCGTTTTTAAAAAGTTATAATTTAGTGCCAAAGCTTTGAAGCAAATACTGCTTATCTGCAAATGTTGTCTTTATAACACATGGCTCTTCTTAAATGCACATCTTGCGTGTAAAAGACTACAGTGTAGGTAGAAATGAACTTATGAGCCACTTCATTATGCTGCGTTCGTATTTTTATGTCTAATTTATCTGTTTTTTAAGGCATTTAGAATCTCTGCCTGTTGGAAGGTGGTATTTACTTACTTGTTTTATTGAATATACTTTTTCATAGAATGCTAGAGGACAGTTTTAGACTGCGGGTTTAAACTAGGAAATTAGAAAGAATATTTTTTTTCCTTATTAAAAAAACCACAAAACACTGAAATCAAAATTTCCTATTTATAAGTGTTTTTTTATTCACTTATTTAGAACCAAGACTATAAATGCATAATATTTCTGTTGTGTGCAACTTTACAGATTGATAGTGTCAGATTTAAACAATTGCATGCATGTAGAGATAGATTAACATTCCTATGGTGTCCCCTAACTGATTTTTTTTTTTTAATTGTTAGCCTGATACGTAGTAGTTTTGAGATTTGTTTTCTTCTATTGATTTATTGCATTCAATAATTTTTTGCTATTTTACTAAGTGATATGGAATGACCCTGTGTGTGCATATTTGTATGTATGTATAGATACACAGAGAGAGAGACCTACATTTATATATATATATAAATCATAGTTTCTGGAAGTATATGCAGTTTTAGTGATTCCTGCCCCTTTTTCATGTAGACTCAAGTTATGTATCTGGCATTAGCTCGGCATACTATACTTTAATTGTAATGTTTGCCCTACTGCTCTCTTGTCCGTTGGAATATAATATAAAGGGAACGAGTCTAATAATAGTAAAATAGCCTGTTCCCCACTGTCGGAGAACTCTATGTTGCATCTGGGAAGACCGTGCCATGACAGTAAACTATTTATTATTATTATTTGTATCTATATAGCTCCAACTAATTCCGCAGCGCTTATTTACTGTAAGTAGTAGCTTGGGGTTTGACCCACAAGTTAGAAATACCTGCATTGGCCAAGGCGTGTGTGTATTTTAAATAATATTTCAATTTGAAAGAGTGGAGAGAGAGAGGATGAGTTATTTAGTTTAAAATGAATGTTTATGAATAAAACTCACAGAAAATGGCATTTCTGGATAGACTTCCAGTTCTTAAAGGAAATCTGTGGGTTTCTTATGTGCCCCAAATAAAAGAAAGCCCTGTCTGCCTTTTAGGCTCAACTTTATTTTTAACCTTATTTTTTTTTTTTTTTTTGCCTTCCTTTCTTAATATTTTCTTTTTATATTGGGACGGTTTCTCCCAGTAGTTGATAAATGTTTAATATTATATCAGACATTTTATATTTGCATTTATGTTTAAAGTATGGTTTTATGTACTGTCTAATTGGAAATAATAATTATAAAATGGATGTCACAAGGAATAATCCTCAGAGTCTAGGATAACAGTAACCGATTGGGCTGAAATAGACATATTACCGGTCCTTAGAGAGTCAGGTTTTAGTATACAATAGAGGGGAAACGTAGTCAAATACAAGCCCGAGTCAGGATAACAGAGAGACAGTGAAAACAGAGAAGCCAAAGTCAGGTAAACGGTATATCAATAGAACAGGTCAACAAATCATAAAAGGATTACAAAGAAAGTAAAGGTCAGGAACAAAGCCTAGGTCAAAACCAGAAATATCCCAAGGAACATATATGTAACAAGGAATGCATTAAAAGAGTACTGAGAACAGAAAACACGATGGGGCCACAGTAAACCGGACCAGAAGAGTTTAAATAATGTTATGTGTGATTTGATTGGTCCTCATCATGCCTGCGACCCGTGAACATGGACTCTGGACTGACGTGGACCAATTCCAGCCAGAAATGACATTGTGTCCTCTGTGTGTTTTTAAGAGCATGCTCCGAATGAGAGTAGCATCCTCAATGCTGGGATTTGGACTGTGTGAACAGTTATTTAGTTCGGCATGCGGCCCACTCTGAAGTTCTAGATTAGCTCGAGGACCAGGTAAGTATATTTACAAATAAATAATCATGCTGAAAAGCTTTTTAATTTAACACTACAGAAAATATATACATATAGGGATAATTTTCACTAGTATGTACTTGAGAATGCCACAGCACTGCTATGCTGTATTGATATTGTATAACCATATTGCAGGATTACAACCAGATGGTTGCAATGGGTGCAGAAAGTGCCAAGCTGAGACTATTGTATGAGGAGCGTGTTGAAGACATGAGACAAGAATTGGTGAGGCTTGAACAGGAACGTCAGCAGGCAATAGAGGCTCTGAGACTTGCTCACGCGGCACAGTTGGAGAGGCAAATGTATGACCAAGAGCAACTCCTCACAGAACTTCATACAGTTAGAGCGCAGCTAGCTGATGTAAGTCGGTGTAAGCATTTATGATTTGATGTGAGAGTGGGACTGACACAAATTATTGGTAAATGAGAAGGTACTGACATAATATGGTGGGTTTACATTAAATATGAACCATTTGTTGTGAAATTGTGTGAAAAAATTTGCATGTGGCTGCATGATATTGGAAGACAAAATGTAATAGGTGTAAATTGTTTTTGTGTCTGTTTGTGGTTTATATTATACTAGTTTTTGAAATGTATATTTGTAGCAACTGTACAACTGCTTGGAGTCCTATGAGCAGTTAACCAATAGCAACGGAGTACTAATGCCCTTAAAGGAACACTATAGTCACCTGAACAACTTTAGCTTAATGAGTTTGTTCAGGTGAGAACTATAGCTCCCTGCAGCCTTTCTCATGTAAACACTGTATTTTCTGAGAAAATAAAGTGTTTACATTGAAAGCTAGAAACACCTCCAGTTGCAGTCACTCAGAGTGAACCAGAGGTACTTCGGAGTTGATGGAGGCATAATATGCCTCCATCCACTCAGATCTGCTGTCAGCAGAGCACAGGGCAGCACTGTGCACAGCATCATGTGATTCAGTATCTCCTCCCTCTGCATGCAGACACTGAACTTTCCTCATAGAGATTCATTGATTCAATTCATCTCTATGAGGAGATGCTGATTGACCAGGGCTGTGTTTGAATCATGCTGGCTCTGCCCCTGATCTGCCTCTTTGTCAGTCTCAGCCATTCCTATGGGGAAGCACTGTGATTGGATCAGGCTACCACATGTCCGCAGACTGCTTGTTTTTCTGAGTCTAACAGCATGCAGATTTACAGCTTCAGGCTTGAATACAGTAATATTTTTACTATATTTATGGAGGCATGAGGGGCCCAGGGGGGCTAGATGGTGGTGTTAACACTATAGAGTCAGGAATACATGTTTGTGTTCCTGACCCTATAGTGATCCTTTAACAAAAACATGGCTGCATACTCTCACATTGATACCAATATATAAATGAGTAAGGAATTTAATTGGGGCCCACAAATTTCCAATGAGCAGCTTTGCATAATTACTGGTTCTAAAGTAATTGTTTATACCGTTTAAAATATCTGTCAAAAATGGCCTACTTTTCCCTTGATGGTCAATCAGCCAAACGACTTCGTGTTGCCAGTATTACCAAACATCCCAAACCACCTTTAGATAGAAAAAGATTGTGATATTTTTTTTTTATTTTTTTTTGTGTGTAGGAGACAATTTGTTTGTGCATTTTTTTTGGTGTTTTTTTTTTTGTGCTAAATTTATTAAAACCCAAACTGTCATTGTGCGCCATTTTTCCTGCGTACAACACCAGTACCTGGCGCTGTAGGGATATTTAAGTTAATGGGACAAGTAGCCTCCTAAATAAAATTTTATCTCATCTTTTATTCTATAAATACCTGCAGTAACACAATAAAGCCCAGTTCTTGAACCACAAATGGGATGGATGAGCGTTTGCCTTCTTTCATCTTGAGTTATGGTGGGGCAGGCATGGGCTGCTCGCGGAGGCCATCCAGCTTTTTTCAAGCCACCTGGAAAGTGGGCAATCGCTGCTGCATGCTGAGGTGTTACAGAGCTTTTCATTTAGTCCTGTTTATTTTGGGCGCACTCAGAAAGGTGTGTTTTGGTGAGCCATTGAAAATTCAAACAATGCCATGGTTTCAAGAGAACCTTTTCCAAACATTTCCTAATTTTAAAGAAGCTAACTTCGGAGAATGAAAGACAGCTGGCAAAAAATAGGCACAGATAGTTTTCTTTCCTTGAATCTGGGAACATTTGTTCAGGGAGTCCTGAAGGTGGTTCAGGAGGAAGATACAACGGGAAAAAAGGAAAAAGGTTTTTCTATTCATCCCGACCTTATGTCCATGTTGAAACATGACTGGAAGAATCCTGAATCATTTTTAACTTGCAGGAAGCTGAATCATGGGAAACACTTCCCAAAGTTTTATGTGTCAATTGCACAGCTTCCACAAAAAAATAAAAAAAAAACACCTTACCTATCATAGAAACTGCTGGATTTAAAGGATCCTATTAATAAAGGACCAACTTTTTTTTTTTTTTTTTTTTTAAATACCATACTGCAGGGATACAAAATCAGATTCATTACAAGACCAAGTACTCAGTTCCTGTGTTCTTCTTACATCGGCCAGAAAAAAAGAAAATGACCTGCCTTGCGAAACTATCAGGGTATTTCAGAAAGGACTCCTGAATTTGAAGAATCTAAATCAATATATTCATCATCAGAAGATGTGAAGGATGTGTATCTCTAAATACCCATTGATCAAAGATCCAGAAGTTTTTTTTAAGATTCATTATTAGAAATGACAGAGAAATGTAGCTCTCCCTTTCGATTTTACATTCACCCCAAGAATTTCTCATTCTCAGGAATGACGTAGATCAGATCATCTTTTTCATCAATTACCAAGGTTGCTCTAATGTCCTTCAAGCTTTCAAGTCTTCCATTTCTTGGTGGATTACAGAAGTTATTCAAGTAGTTTATGCTGTTCGATGTTCGGTTCTTCCATCAGAAATTAAAGCTCATTTTACAAGAGCTGTAGCCACTTTATGAGTGGAGCAATGTCCACTCCAAAGGATATCTACATGGCCCTCCCTTCATACTTTCATCAAGCACTACTGGTTAGACATCTTTGCTTTAGTGGAAGATTCTGTTTGGTGTAAGGTGTTAGAAAAAGCCATGTTCCCACCCTTCAGGGAGTTTCTTGCTATTTCCCTCGGGTACTGCCGTTGTACACAGGGAAATGCGGATATTACAAACCACAGATTCTTTTTCCCGTAGTTTCAGCAGCAGTACAACTATACCCTCCCTTCTTTGAATACATTTCATACTTTATGTTCTTGTGATGTACTCTTTTGTATAACTGGGCTTCATCGGGTTACTGCAGATTTTTATAGAATAAAGGGGTGGGATTATTAACGTTTTAAATAATATTTAGGAGGCTACTTGTCCCATTAGCTTGAATATCCCTCAAGTATTGCCTCTGATAATAAAGAAAAAAGAATTAAGTGCAAGTAAAATTTCAGGTTTTTTTTTGGACATGCACCAGGTATCTTTCCACTTCTTTTTCTACTAGTCAATCCTGCCAGTCTAAATGTGGCATATGTTTCTGAAATAGATATTTGGGTCATATTCGTATTCCAAAATGTATTGATATTTAGGTACATATTTTTATGGAGGCCACTTAGCTCAAGATAGTTTCCAAACCGTTGACTGTAACTCAATTTACTGTTCTCATTCCGTAGCCAACCATAATATTAATAATTTGATTCCAAAATCACCAACATTTTCTGCAGTGTTGTATAGTAGAATCACAAGATACACCAGCATATTTAAAACCATAAGAGGTACTCTAGTCCCTCTTCAATGATGGTTACAGTCTAAAGATAAGGGAATTTGAAACACCGGGGGTGTATTCAAATAAATCAGTGAGTTATGGTGAAAGAGTGTACAAGATTTAAACCAGAACAACCAAGTCTGGAGAAGAACAAAACTGGTTTTAAATCCAGCTGAACTCTGTAAATTTGAATTATTATTTTTTTGGTCAGTGTTCCGTTACTGCTAATCTACTTTTTAGTGAATAGCTCCCTAATAGAAGTGATGCTTGCTGTTGCTGCAGTGTTTCAGAATTGCTAGCAATTGACTGGATTGCATTTGTTTTAGAATGTTCTGGTGTTTAGTGAAAACCAGGCCACAGAGAGGGAGAGAATGTTGTTAGAAGAGCTAGAAACATTGAAGCAAACATGTCCAGAGACCCGAGGAAAACAAGATTTTACTCAGCAGGATAACAGCTCTCAGACAGAGGTAAGGTGGGATCTTTTCAAAATGACTGTGTTTAAAATGGCATGTTTGAAATGTCATCTGTCTTTTCAGTGATGCTGTAATGGACCTGCTCTCATTAGAACACAGTTTTTTTAAAGAGCAGAATTAAAGTTGCCACCATTGTTGGTGGGAATCTAGAGTATAGGGCACTTGGCATTTGGATTAGGGGTTCATAGAATGTAAGCTCATGGAGCAGGACCCTCCGCCCCTCTGTTCCTGTACGTCCAGTTGTCTGGCTATAATTACTTGTCTGTTAGTCCACCTATTGTACAGCGCTACGGAATCTGATGGCGCTATATAAATAATAAAATAATAGGGTTAGAATGCATGGATGCTTAGGTCTCAGGGGCATTTGGGGATTAAGAAGTGGGACTAGGAGCTGCTCTTACGGGCTACTTAAAGTAGGGGTAACTGTATTCAAGATGTTGTGCCTGGCTGAGAGTGATGGGAATTCACTCCACAGCATCTAAAGTGTTTACCAGGTTTAAGGGGAACGCTGCTGCACTCACAGATTTGAAGTTACAAAACAGATGTCACCCCACTTAGTAATGGCACGCTTCCTTATTAATGATTTTTTTTTTTTAAGTGTATGATATTTAAAATTATCTAGTAAGATCTGCTGTGAAATGCAGTGAGTGCAGCTTCCAGCCCCCTGTAATTAGTGGAAGTGCTAGTCCCTTCCTCCTCTATGGGTGTCAGGTTATGCTGGAGCTGTTCCCGAGGTCCAAGCATGGAGGGCGGGATTTAACTGTGTATTGTCAGCTGGTAGGAGTCCATGGTTACCATAGCATTGCCAGGAGTTGTCTTTCTAACGAGGAAACTACAGCAGTGTTACTGCATGACTGTGTTATTTACTTAGAATTAGACATTTGCACAGGGCCAGGGGTATTTGGGGATAATTCCATTTTGAATTTCATTTTAGGCTTTCAATGTGAGAATGAACATTGCCTCTATCTGGGATATGTTGGCCACATAGCTAGTTATATACTCATGTTAACTACAGTATGACAGGGTTCCTGTCTCTTTTCTCTTATTTACCTTTGCAAAAACTCTCTCAGCATGAACCTGTCAAGGAGGTGGAGAACGAGGAAGAAATGCAGGAGGGTGGAGAAGAAAATGAGGAGAGTAGAGACTCCCTAGTGAGTGACCCCATCTGTGACAGGTATGCTGCATGCTTTCACTTCTTACCACAAGTCCTCTTGTAATGAGAACTTGGTATCCATTGCAAAGTTCCGTAAACACATTTTCTGTACAGAATCAAAGAATCCAGAGGATCATGGCAAATATTGGAGTATCCCTCCAGTACTGGGAAAGAAACTAAAATAATGTGATGTGTGCTGCATTTTTGTGTCCCATATTACATATTTGTGCAGACAGTTGTTTTTTTTGTTTATTTAACTGTATGTCATTAACCATTTAGATATTATTGCAATAGATGTAAGTGGCTGAGGGAAAATAAATGGTTTTATGTAATCATACAATAAAAGATTTCAATTAGCAGCATTGCTGTGTGTATTTAGAAATTATAATGCACAGGTTTGGCCCTTAAGTGTTAAAAAACATTTCTTAACTAGATATGTTAGAAAACAGAAAGTAAATAAATAGACATGCTTTAAAGTAAAGTTATGTTCTATCCTTCCATTTCCTATTTGTTGTCATTTTTAAGCATTATAGGGGAAAATGAATTACATTTTCGTATTGATTTTAACCGTTGTTTACTTGGAATCCGATAAAATCTATTACATTTGTGAGTTGTAAAACTTTCATTTTAATATATTTTTATTTTGGTTTAAATTCTGATACTTTTTAGAATCCAATATTGTCACTGTTTAGTGAATAATGCCATAAATGTCTCTGAATCTTTTCACTTGCCTATCTAGCAGCACTTTTAAGCTGGGTGCTTAGTTTGTATATACATCTGCAAATGATACATCGATCAACAGACTTTGTTTTCTGTACACGTGGCTAATGACGTTTCACACTGCAAAGTTTAATGTTCGCTGCTTTATATTATGCATTATGGACACATTGTTTATATATGTTCTGAAATAAAGCATTTTTATGGTGTGAGACATTATATACACAATATAAATAAGCTATCCTAAATTATATTTAATGATATTGGCTGTTCAAGTCAAGTTGGTTTTATAGGCATTCACTCATTCACCTTTTATTTTTCAATGTTCAGTATGCTTTAGGTTTATTTCATGGGTAAAGAGTTTTGCAGGGTTATTCACTAAAGTGCGAATTCAAAGTGAATTTCAAATTTAAGGTCAAAATATCCAAACTGGAAAAAGTCAGCTATGCATCAGCTACTCTGACCTTTAAGCGGCTCTGTCACACCAAACTTACCTTTTCCCAATCACTTCCTCTTCTCTTCCTCTCTTGGGATCTGTTCTTCTTTTCCTCATTTCTAAACTAGTTTTCTTTAAAACATAAGACTAAGTAGGGACTACTATATTTTATGTATTTTTCCTATGCTTGACTTTCTTTGACTCAAGGAGGAGTTTAAGCCAATTCCATTTACTGTGTCAAACTTTTCCCACAATACTCACTCTCCTTTGTTTTCTTTCCTTGCTTAATTTCGCCATTCCCAAACGTCCTGTCACTTAGACTGGGGCGCCGAGGAACTGACCAAATTTTGTATGAACAGAGAGTCGGTAAGATCAGGTAAGGCTCTAGATTTACATGTTAGAGCACTCTGATTGGTTGGCATAAGCCCACCAATCAGAGCGCTCTGAGTTAAATTGTACAGCGTGGGAAAGCTGTATAAGCCTTTCCCCCGCCCTACATAGCTCATACTGCGCGAAACCAATTGTCAGGTGTAGATGGAAAATTTTATTTTGTCATTTTTGTAAATGGAATCACTGGCGGAATTACTGTGATCACAGGGGTCGCAGCTGCTACCAGGCCCGTCACTCCAGGGGGCCCGGCGCCCTTCGCCATGTGTTGCGGCCCCGACCCGCGCGGTAGAACCTGATGGCAACGAATATCCCCCTGTGATGATGTCAGACTGAGCTGGGAGGAAGTGACTGCCCCAGTCTCTCCTCCCAGCAATTACCGAGCCAGCGCTGGACCCCAGGGAAGTTACCCTCCTGAGTTCTAAAAGGTAGGAAACAGGAGGGTGACTAAACCATTTTGCGTGTGTGTTACTGTATGTGTCTCTGTGTGTGTTACTGCATTTGTGTATGTCTCTGTATTAATTTGTGTGTGTGTGTCTGTTTTTCTCTGTATCTGTATGTCAGTGCGTGCCATGTGTATCTGTATGTGTGTCACTGTTTGTATCTGTATGAGTGTCATTATATGTATTTGAAATTTGAATGTTTGTCCTTAAGTGTTTGTGCATCTGTCTCTGTGTGTCTGTGTATCTGTATTTGTGTTAGTGTTTGTATCTATAGGAGTGTCATTCTATGTATCCCAAAGTGTGTAATTCTGTGTGTCTGTGTATCTGTGTGTTAGTTTATGTGTCTGCATTTGCATGTGTGTATGTGTGTCTATGTATGTGTTATGTGGTGTGTACCTGCATGTATGTCAGTGTGTGTTTGTATGGATGAGACACATTGAGGGGCTCCCGTGGGGGGGGGGGGGGGGGGGTTTATGAGACATATGAGGGGGGCCCAGGGCAATTTTCGCACCGGGGACCTGTGGTTTCTAGTTACGCCTCTGGATGGAATCATTAGGGATTTGCGTCCTTCAACTTAGACATTTTAGACGGGTTGGATAACATTTCCAATTTGGTTATTTTGACCTAACATTTGCAATTTTCTTATCAGTTCTCCGCATGGAACAATAGGGCACTATAGTGCCAGGAAAACGTTTCTGTGAAACTGCTATGTTTACAGCTGCAGGGTTAACCCTAGATGGACCTGGCACCCAGACCACTTCATTGAGCTGAAGTGTTCTGGGTGCCTATAGTGGTCCTTTAACCCCTTAAGGACACATGACATGTGTGACATGTCATGATTCCCTTTTATTCAAGTTTGGTCTTTAAGGGGTTAAATCAATCAAATTAAAATCTTATGCAAAGAAAGTGTTTTACTTAGGAGTCATATTATAACAATGCTCCCAAACATTATGAAATGCTTAGCAATTTCATTATCTTGGTTAGAAGCGTTTATTTAACTAGACACATCCTTGCACAATAGTTTTTACAGTAATGCAAGAAACTAATCCACAGTAGACTTGTGCACAAGTGAGTTTTGGCTGCTACTAATCAGTTAAATGTCTTTTAATCTGTGCTCGAACAAATCTATCCATCCAGAATTTACCTGTGGCGTCATATTCAATGAAAAAGGCTTGATAGGTAAATCCTGGAAGGATCCGAGTGCTTCAACTAATTAGAGGCACTGTGGATCAGTTTCTTTCACTTCTAATTTCGTCATGATCAAAAGTTACATATTAAAGGGCTAGTAAGACGTAGTTAGTGGGAGGCCGGATATACATGTGGGGAAAACAGCTAATGTGTTTCACCTTGTCTAAGCTGTACCGCTTTAACTACATTTTCTTGACGAGAACGTTCATCTATGGTACAGTATGGCACAGGCTGCTATTGTTGGGATCTGCATCTGGATTCTGGATATATACAGCTCTTATGTTACCTTTGTAACTTATGCAATAAAGTTGTGGAGACTTATGTAATATAATAAATACAGTTAAAGTTCCTGGATGCGCTATAAACTCCCCGTAAGCATCTTCTTCAGCAAGCTCTGCCCAGACCAGGAAATAACCCAGCCAATTACAATACATTCACATTTGTATGGGTGTCTCAAGCATATTTAAGAGCAGGGGTTTCTGTGAGTGACTTTTAGATACCCCTGGCTTTTTTCCTCTAATTTCAAACCCTGCCTGCTCATTCTTGTACCAAATTTCAGAAAATAAAACAAGTGAGTGTGTATTCTTAAATTCATACACAGCTAGATGCTTTCTTAAATAAATGTAATCATTACTTCACATCTACAGATGTAAGTTCCCAGGTCACCAATTGAACACTTTGTTTCCACCAAAACATTCAAAGAATTGGTCTCAGCCACTATTCATGAAAAAAAGTTGTGACCAAGGGTAAGTGTGTTCCGATAAAGGGTTTACCCACATAAATTATTCCAGTGTGCAGCATAAATTCTGAAACCTCTTTGCTGAAAACTTACCATGAATGGTATTTGTTCTGTGGACCTCCTTTCCATTTAACAAACCAGGAGTAATGAATGCTAATACAGCTTTAATGTAATGTCTTTTATGATAAAACAGCAAAAATAATAAACACATAAAAAGCAAAATAAATGTGATTTGCTACATGAACTAAACTAAGGATGTATTGTTTGTTTATTTGTTTATATATGTGGGTTTTTCACATTTAGGAACACCTTGAAAAGAGCAAATAAACGTTTGTTAAAGATTCTTCTTGAAATTGCAAAGACAACTGGTGCCGTTGAGGAGACCATTGGACAACACGTTGTTGGACTTCTTGACAAGTCAGGAAGACGCCAGTCTCTTTCTAAAGGGCTGGTTTGGAGCCCCGACCCAGTGTGTGCTGGGGATGTTCCTCTCACAGGTATGTTGTAGGTTTAGAAAGGCTGCAATGTATTATGTTTGAATTAGTTCAACATTTTCGCACATATGCTAAGCTTTTCAATAGCCAAAAAAATTTAGGCTCCCAATCCAGTAAATATCCTTCATGTTGATCTATACAATATTTAAAGCCTCGGGACTTCATATAAGATTTGTAAATTGTCTATTTGCATAACTTTAGACTTTTTCTATTAAATGTCTATTTATACACAAATATAATTTAAAGTTTTAGTAAGTATAATTCCGTTAAACTACAAGTTGTGTTTTTGTGTGTTTTCTTTGTTTTAGCTGGTTTATTATCCTTCTAAACAGTGCATCCGAATATTTATTAATTATGGAAAGCGGACAAAATATTATTCAAAGAATCATTGATGTAATTTTGCTAAAAACACGTGTCTGAGAGAGTACATAGGCGGAATGTATGTGTAGAAATGGTGTGACTCCATTTAGTTTTCAAGCAGTGCGTATCTGCTCTGTTTAATTTCTGTAAATAAGGAATTTTCCTTGCCTTGTGACAAACACTCCTAGCTGACCAAACAAAGGTAGGAAAGCTCAGCTTGGGACATCACTGCCTCCCCATCAAAGAAAAATTGTGTCAATTTATTTAATCTACTTTCATTATAAATAGCAGCATGTTATTTTGCTTTGTTAAATCATGCATCCAGTAAAATATAATATTAATCAAATAGAAAAAAAAGTCATAGGAAGTAATGTAGAGGGTATTGCATACAAATGCAGAATCAACTTTTTAAATATCTCAGTGCCCATTCTCAAAATATATGTATGCAGTCCTAGGTTATCTCTCTGGGACACATCACTCTTATGAGCTGAAAGGAATATCATTGTGTTCTCAATAGTAAAGGGGGATCTTAAACTTGCACACAGGGTGCCTTCTTGCCAGCACGTCCCCCCACACACACCCATACACGATTTGTAAAAGAGAATATTGTGAGGTCGTTCGTTCACCTTTCCTTTTTAATACTGCTGATGGAATTGAGTTGAATAGTTCATTAACCTTAGTATACAAACTATTTGGTTTACGCTTACTTAAAGAGCACTCCCAACAGTAAAAATAAATATATATATTTTGTTAATGTTGGAGTATTCCTTTTTTTATTTTAGATGTACCCTCCCTCACCATTTAAAAAAAAAAAAAAATTCTAAGCCTTGACTGTCTCGGACTCCAGCCTGCTACTTTCTTGGTGAGAAATATTGCTAATATCTTTCCAGTTCAATGCGTCTAGAGAAGCGCTTAGGATCTATGGTGCATACCCACTAATCTTTGTTCTCCACCAATCTGATCCTTTTCTTTGAAGCACTTGTTTCCTTTCTGGGGAGGTCTTGCTAAGGTCTGTTCTAAAAGTACCAATGCACCTTGAAATTAGTACTTTTTATAGCATAAGCTGAGGAGGACATGCATATAACCCCTAAAGCGCTTCAGCAAGATAAAGTTCTTTACAGGACTGACCTTTACTTTAACATAAGCTCAGTCCCTCTGTCACTGTGACACAGCACACTGTTTATTATATATGGCCTCTATATATTTTATATGGAGGGAAACAAATGTATTTGTATGACAACTAAACTATATAAACTTGGTCACAAAGTTTAACCTGTGCAAATAGATTAGCAGGTTACAAATGGCATCTGTTTTGCAAAAATGGTGATGTACCAAGAAGTAATAGAGGTCCAGGTAAACATTACATAGGAAGAAGTGTTTTTTTCCCAAACCTTTACCTCCAAAGGTACACAGTAGTGTGTCTTTCTTCTGTCAGCAAAGTGTCCGTCATAAAGATAATGTTCCTTCCTACTTAAACTAAACAGTTCAGATATGCACTGTTAGAGAACTATAGGGTGTAACACAGTTTTTACCAACATTCCATCTATTTGTGTTATTTCACACAAGCACGTGATTAGAAAATGTCACTTGTGATTGATGTATTACATTTTTTTTTCTCCTTTGTTCTATTGTGTTAACACATTTAATCTAGATTGAAATTAATTTGATCAGTGTTACTTATTCCCCCTAAATCTAAGCTAAATTAGTATCGTGAATATTTAATCGGTGTATTTTATATATATCACACATTACAATGGTGCCCATTATTGAATATATCAAAATTAATATCTGTATGAATGATATCTTCTGCAGCTACAGATAGACCATGTATTTGTAACATATTCTTATTTGTTGATGTGAATTTGTTTTCGCAACATAAACTTGTTTTTGTAACGTAACAAGTTGCCCAGAGAGGCCATGTATTTTTAATATTTTCGGACTTGTTGAGATAAACTTTTTTTTTCCCCTCAGCAGAACAGGTTGTTTCCCATTATAAAACGTTTTCTCAACATAAAAAAAACTTGTTTTCTCAATGTAACACACAATTTCTTACATTTGCCTGACTAGATTTCAGTCAAGCATTACAATGAGAAATTACCACTCAAAGTATATATTAATATAAAGTAGAAATCCCAGGCTATTTACCTAAGGATATATTCACTGCTATTGCCCTATTGCCATTTAACTGCCAATCTCTGCTAAATATTGTAGTACATTTTTTTTTCTTTTAATTTTTAAAATACACACATGTAACAAGTTTTTTTAATGAGTGTTTTGTAAACCTGATGTGTGTTATTACTGTACAAAACCCCATATTGTGTACAATGATACCGCCAATGAATGCTTTTACACTGTTTATTAAAGGACCACTCTAGGCAACCAGACCACTTCAGCTTAATGAAGTGGTCTGGGTGCCAGGTCCAGCTAGGGTTAACCCATTTTTTTTTAATAAACATAGCAGTTTCATAAATAGGTTAATCCAGCCTCTAAAGCCTCTAGTGGCTGTCTCATTGACAGCCGCTAGAGGCGCTTGCGCGATTCTCACTGTGAAAATCACAGTGAGAGCACACAAGTGTCCATAGGAAAGCATTGTAAATGCTTTCCTATGCGACCGGCTGAATGCGCGCGCAGCTCTTGCCGCGCATGCGCATTCAGCCGAAGAGGAAGAGGAGAGGAATAGGAGAGCTCCCCGCCCGGCGCTGGAAAAAGGTAAGTTTTAACCCTTTCCTCTCCCCAGAGCCCAGCGGGAGGGGGATCCTGAGGGTGGGGGCACCCTCAGGGCACTATTGTGTATGTTTTCCTGGCACTATAGTGGTCCTTTAAAGCTGCAGCTCCAGATACCATTTCAGTGTTTACTGTTAGAATTTTGAGAGATGGATTTGATGGGCATTATAGCCTACCATTGGTGAAAATAGACACTCCAGGGTATCTCATGTGTATATTGTGTCTTTACATACTGCAATTTGTTTTCCACTAGTTTGTGGTAAACAAAAAAAACTATTTTGTGTTTTCACATACACATTACATTGTAACTAGGTTGTTTTTTTTTAAAACTGATATGTTTCACTTAGATCAACCCCTTTCCCACAATTTATGCTCAGTAAACTCTTCTGAATAAATACCTTAAATGTATGCCCTTGGAAATGACAAAGTTTAATGGGACAGCAGGGGGTCTCCATTGTGCACATAGGTAGTCCCTCCCTGGCGTCTCTGTGTCTGGGAGATAATTGAGTCACTTCTCGCTTAATGAATAATATCCCAGGTACAGAGAGCCTTAGATAGAAAAACCCCCAAAACACCAAAACATTAACCAATCAACCCTGAATCCCCACACGACTGCAAAAGGTCTGATCTGAGCGCCAAAAGTGCACTCAGATCCATAAGGAATTGGGGAAATGCCACCAGGTTAAAGTTCTGACCAGCTGTTTGTTGAATCCTGGCAGAAATTAGTTCCATAAGTTCAATGCGTTCTGGTTTAATGACAAAAGAGAGCTATCCCTGGCTTTCAGGGAGCGATTGTTCCTCAGTGTCCATTGTACCTTCCCTCCAATTAGAGCTCTTCTAAACAGGGTAGAAGTAGAGGAAAATGAGAATGGGACTTGACCGGGAGCTGATGCTCATAGCAGGAGTTCCAGACAATTGCAGCTATGTCCCGCTAAATTCCTAAATAGTCTTTTAGGGAAACATTTATAAATTCAAGGCAGGTATTGCCACATATTGTGTTATTTCAGAAAATGAGCAATTTGCCAGGGCCTTATTGTGGGTCACATTTAAGGCCAATAAGTCTCAAAGATCAAATGAAATCAATTAAACTAAATTTAGGAGACAGCTCTTCTGGTAATTTCTAGATAGAAATCACTATAGCAGTAAAATAACAAAGTGGAATGATTTAGAGGGTTAATATGTCATTAATGAACACTAATCCTGTTCCCAAGTTGCACTGGTATTCAGTGTCATAATCTGATCTACTTCAGGCAATTAGTACTAAGGTCTGGCTATTTATATGATGCCCCCAAGGCTTCCACTGAAAAGCCCATATCTGCAAAATCAAAGTGCCAAACTACATATCCTGCTTAACAAAAAAGTGCAAAAAAGAGTGAAAGCGCGTTTCGATGCCAGTGATGCACATTCTTCTGGGGCTGAGAAATTACCTTTTCTTAAATAACACGCTATAACAATCCTGCATTAAAGGAACACTACAGGCAACTAATCAAGTTAAGCTTAAATTAAAGCGATTAAATTTAAATACCTGTGGTTAGTTTTTTTGTTTTTTTTCTTTCAATTCTGTGTGGTTTTCCTGCAGTGCTGTAAAATGTTTTGCGTTTTTCAGCAGTGTAACCCAGGTTCCTTAGCCACCCCCTCTCAAATTTCAACATGTTCCTGATTCTCAGTCTCTGTAAGAAATGTACCTTTTTCAGCCAATGAAAATAGAGGCATGTCTTATCTAGTGTAAAGAATGCTCACAGCACAGACTCCACTGCAGAGACAAGGCTACAGCCCATATGTGCTCCTCTCCCCCTCTCCCTGTAATGCAAGTAATACATTCTCTTCCAGCCCAAGCCAGCCAACCTCCTTACCCACTGTTTACCCATCCCCTGCCAGTCCCTGTAAGCCAACCTCACTACCCTGCTGACATCCAGCAGTTCATGCATCTCATCAAATACTCTGGAGCCATTAAAATAGCCCCAGCTGAAAAAAGGGAAGCCCCAGGTATCCATTGATACCTGGGACTCCCTGGTGTGAGCAGGGATTTAACTCTGCTCACACCAAAGCTGCAGGACGTGTCCGGCATTAAAGCCCATTATAATGTCCGTAAAGTGCTACAAGTGTTAATGAAACTTATAATTTTTTATATATTTTATATAGAGAGAGAGATAGATATAGAGAGAGAGATTTAAAAAAAAAATTTGTCAGACTCTGTTATCTGACCAATTACTGCTCAACCAACTTGCCTGCTGCTCTGAAACCACAGCAGCAGGCAAATTCAGTTGAGAGGCAGTTGGTCAGATAACAGTATAGTCTGACCCAAAATGGCTGTTTGTTCAGGTAAAAAAAAAAAAGTGTAATTTTCACTATAATTGTTATACATTATTGAATAAAATATTGTTAAAGTTCATTAAATGTTATATACTTTCATGACAAATGTCCTTTAAAGCAGCTCTCTTACCCGCCACCCACACATCCCAATAAATAAATAAATGAATCTTTGATACTGATAAAATCTTTATGAAATGCTGAAAGAGACAGTATTGGAATTTCACTGAAAGGAACTACTTTGTCTTATAAATTTCCTTCTGCATGACAAAAAGGTGGAGATACATCTGTCATGTCGTCAGGTTTGTCGAGCCCCCAGCAGTCACTAGTGATGGCTGTTGGTATAAAAGGCTTTGTCTATGGATGGTCACGTGGGATCCTCTAAAGACATCCGTATTATACTCTCAAGCATGCCTGATGCCCTGGCAGGTGAAGCTCCAGGACCTGAAGAGGATGCCATGGAAGAAGATTGCAGCAGCCTCAAGCGACAGGTTCAGGTAAGTAAAACACACCTTTCCCTGCACCCCACGGCCACCTCACTGCAAGCAGGCAAGGCACCATCAGGGACCTTTACAAAACATGTAAAGACCCCAGAAGGTGACAGAGCCGGTTTAAGATCTATTGCCAAGATATAGTCAATGTAGGGTAATGGCGTTGCTTGTCGTCATGGTACTGTAGGGATTAAACCTGGCTGTTACAATGCTAAAGTAAACTTGGAAATTATAAGTAAGCGTTGTCACTGACAAAGACTAACATTATAGTTCTTTAAATCTCCTATTCCTACGTGAGAAAATGAAGTTTTTCAAGGTTAGTATCAACTGTGAAATAATGAAAAAGTGGAAAACACCCAGAATACGTGTAGGTTACTATATAAAATATACAACAACCTGATGGAAAGTGAAATCCGTATGAATTCTGTATAAAAATCAGAAATTTGACATAGCGTGATACAGTTAAGTAATTCAACTTTATGAATAAAAATGATTATAGATGCACTCACAAACGCGCGTGAAATAGAGCTTCTCGCCCACCCAGGGGCAGTATGTAATCCGATGGATGAATTAGAGAATTACCTCATAGGATATATAAAAATAAAGGAAAAACAGAATAGTGAAGTTTGTTATAAAAAGTACAAAATCACATTTATTGGTCACACTTACATGTGTGTAAATCACAAAGAGCGTATCTCTCAATAACTTGGAACTCCATGCAATGTTGTCATCAATCCAGGAATAGGGATGAACAGGAGTAGTTATAAATGAGTAGCCAAAAATACAAATAAAACAATTAAAACAATATAAAATAAGTCCAATATAGAAATCCAACGCGTTTCGTCCTGTAGGGTGTAGGACTTCATCAGGGATGAAGTCTGATGAAGTCCTACACCCTACAGGACGAAACGCGTTGGATTTCTATATTGGACTTATTTTATATTGTTTTAATTGTTTTATTTGTATTTTTGGCTACTCATTTATAACTACTCCTGTTCATCCCTATTCCTGGATTGATGACAACATTGCATGGAGTTCCAAGTTATTGAGAGATACGCTCTTTGTGATTTACACACATGTAAGTGTGACCAATAAATGTGATTTTGTACTTTTTATAACAAACTTCACTATTCTGTTTTTTCCTTTATTTTTATATATCCTATGAGGTAACTCTCTAATTCATCCATCGGATTACATACTGCCCCTGGGTGGGCGAGAAGCTCTATTTCACGCGCGTTTGTGAGTGCATCTATAATCATTTTTATTCATAAAGTTGAATTACTTAACTGTATCACGCTATGTCAAATTTCTGATTTTTATACAGAATTCATACGGATTTCACTTTCCATCAGGTTGTTGTATATTTTATATAGTAACCTACACGTATTCTGGGTGTTTTCCACTTTTTCATTATTTCACATTGTTTCTTGGGTGTCTGTGAGGTACACCTAGGAATTCTTCCAGTTATAAATTTTATTTTGTAGTGTATATACTATTTTTTGTTCATAGTATCAACTGTGCCTCATACCTCCATCTTCAGCTCTAGCTAAAGTTAAGAGGGATCATAATTTGTGGAATGCAATTATGACAAGAACCAACATGTTGTGTTTTGTGAACAAGTAGTGTCATGTATTGTATTAAATATTTAGCAACAGTTGTGGTTAATAGATTATTTAGTTTTTTTTAGTATTAATTAACAGATTAACTGCTTATCATAACACAGAGCATTAATGGATTAATGTAAATTCTAGTTGCTTTACATGGATTTTTCCTTCTGTTAATAGCAAACTAAAATGTCAACTGAAAAGCTGATAGGTGAACTACAAGTGAGATGTAAACTGCATTAAAGGAACACTATGGTTTCAGGATTACAAACATGTATTCCTGACACTAAAGTATTCCATGTTTTCCTGACAATAGAGTCCCTCTGATCTCAGTCTTTAGTGTCAGGAACACATGGAATACTTTAGTGTCAATCTTGATGATCTAAGCCAATCCTATGCTTTCCAAAGGAAAACATTGGGAGGCTTTTGCTCATGCGTGGCAAAATGCTGTGCTGCGCTAGTCAGCAGCTCCTCATAATGATGCATTGAAACAATGCATCTCTATGGGGAACATTTAGCACGCGGTCCCGATAGGAAACATCTCTAGTGGCCGACTGAGTGACTGGCACTAGAGGTGTTACTAGGCAGCTACGTAATCACTGCCTTTTCTCTGAAAAGGCTGCGTTTACATTGGAAAGCCTATAGTCAACAGAACCACTGCATTAGGCTGTAGTGGTTCTGATGACTATAGTGTCCCTTTAAAACTTTTTAAATATGTTGGGTCAGCTCCAGGGCTCTCCTGGCACCATAACCAGTACAGTAGAAGCAGATGCTGTAGTGGTGATGGTTCTTGAAGTGTTATTTTACTTTCTTTATTTTTGAAAGTGCAAGTTAAACACAAAAGCAGGCAGTGTCACAACAACAGTTGCGTGCACAGTAAATGAAGACATAGTGAAACAGCGGTGTGACAGACTGTAGCAGGTAGTAGCACAATTTTACAATTTATCTTGAATATTACAAGAACTAGAAGTGGATATATAACAGGTTAGAATATATTAGGTGGTGTAACCTTGCCTGTGCCGCTTCTTGGTGGCCTATAAGGCCGTGTTGTCAACTGTCCCTGTCCTCCTTAGCTTGGGGTAAGGTTGGGGACAAGCTCTAGAGACGTGTGCGCTATAGCGGCTAGAGGCAATAGTGGTATGTGACATGGTTTTATGGCTCCTTGACCCCGGAGTCTGGGGGGGGGAGGTATGCCATCCACCAGGCTGATGTGTGTAGTATTGGTGCCATGGGCTTAATGACACTATAAGTATAATGGCTTATTAACGTTAAGATATCTGTCTGCACGATAAGATAATAAGTTGTTAATACTAAACAATAGTTAAACCAGGTAAACGACAAAAAAAAAACACAACAAAAAACAATACGTAGATGTGGGAGCCAAGCTCATCCTCGCCCAATATGTGTCAGCACCAGGCTGGTTGGTTTGGCTGCGATATCTCTTTATCCGACGGCTGCTCTGTCGGTTCAAGTGTCCTGGGGCTGCGCTGGCCCCTGTCCCTCTGATGTTGTCTGTCCCGCAGGGGTAAAGTCCGGAACGTTAGCTACGTCCCACTTGTGTGGAAGTCTTGTCTTGGCTCCTGCCTTCTGTCGGATGCCCAGCGTCTGCAGAAATTGTGGAGCCTCTTCCTGTGATGCCAGTCGGTGGTTGTGCCCATCTCGCGTGGCAATAAGAAGCCTTGGGTAGCCCCATTTATATGGTATATCCGCTGCTCTCAGTTGTGCCGTTGTTTCTTTTAGGGATGCACGCCATTGTAGCGTTTGGCGGCTGAGGTCTTGATAAAAGTTCAAGGTAAGGTCCTCAAATGCGTATGGGGTCTGGCCCCTGACGGCTCTGAGAAAGCCATCCTTGTCTGAGCGGGTTTTGAAGTTTAGTATGACATCTTTTGCGGAATCAGGTGTGTTGCGTGGGCGTCCCGGGATGCGAAATAGGCCGTCTAGGGTTATGCTTTTGGCCTGTTTGGGTGGTAGGGCGGCCTGGAGCAGTCTCTTAATGAGATGCGGTAGTTCCTCTGTTGTTACGGTGTCTGGGATCCCCCTCACCTTGAGGTTTTTTTGCCTTGCTGCATCCTCCAGCTGCCCCATGCGGGTATTCATCTGTGTGCACATGGCTGTTAGTTCCAGCGTTTGAGTGGCAGTAGCTTCTTGCTGGGCTTTCAGGTCTTGGACCCCATCTTCTGCAGTTTGTATGCGGCTCGTGAGCGTGTTCAGCTCAGACTTGAGGCCCGCGAGTTCTGCCGCGAAAAAGGCCTTGAGGTCTGTCACCATACCGGACAAGTCGACCTTAGTGGCTAGTTGGTGTTCTGGCTGTTTCGGGGGTGCATTCTGCTGCCTCCGTTGGGGTATCTGGGTTGGTATGTCACCAAGGTATTCATCGTCTGATGCTGAAAGTGACTCCATCTCCATGTCGTGGTAGGCATCCGCCATCTTGGGCCTGCATGCTTGGGACAAGAGCTGCCTGATATTGTGTGTGTGTGACCCGTGGTTTGCCCTCTGGGTTTTCGGGAGTGCTTCCCCATTGCTTGGTGTGTCCTCCGTAAGTGTTTCCTCGGTATATGGAGGCTTTTTAGGTGAGCCTTGAGGCTTTTTTAGAGCAGCTTTGTCGGAGCTCGGGTGCCATGCGTCTTGTCCGCTCAGCCGTTAGCTCCGCCCCCCTTGAAGTGTTATTTTAAAAACCACAATACTATATTAATTTATTTTCTTTGCAGTCTTTTCAAATGTTGAGAAACATTTCTAAAATTAGATTGGGTATTAATGCAAATCTCTGCCACCTACATATACATTTTAGTATTGAGGGGGATTGTTCATTGATTTTTATTATTATAATGGCTAATAGCTATAAAGGGAATGGAAATTTTACATCTCTATTAAAGGTTATGTAGTATACATAAGATAATATATGAGAACCACAAGAGAAAACTTACTTAAATACAACTCGTGGCACATAGAATGAATGAATGAAAGATGAATGAGTGAGGTTTTACACAAATACGTTATACCTTGCTTTGCTTCTAAATGTGTATTGCAGCCATGTGGACGTATTGACTTCTCATGCAAACCTGCCTCTAGGTGTCAGTAAAACCTCACACTGTCAGCATGTGGTTGTATTGAAGAATATTTGCACAACATATAGCTGCTTTGGCTAACCTTATTTCCCGTATCAACCATATTTAGAATATTAAATGCAACAGAAAAATCTAATTAATAAAATTAAGTCCCCCCCCTTAATAAAAAATTTAACTTGATTAAAAATATCAAGTCATCCTTTGATATTTAAGATATTATTAAATAGTTCTTTTGTTTATGGTCTTGATTTAATCGTTTTGGATAACCTTTTAAAATGATTTAATATATTGAAAAAAATATTTTGTATATCTTGATATATTTTTTGTAAATATGATATATTTTAGAAATTTTAATATTTAAAAAAAAAAAAAAAAGAAACCTGTAAAAGTTGATATAAAACAGTTAAATAGAGATGGGATCTGTGGCTCATGGAACCCACCACAGCCACATAAGACACCCAAACAAAAAAAAAAAAAAAAAGGGGCAACCAACCACAACAGGAATCACACATAAACACACAATCCATAGGGGCCAAGACGTCAGTGTCCAAGACAGGTTCACAATGAAATACGCAACTCCGAAAAACCACACAACCCACAAATCAGGGACACCTTCTCATCCCCACCCAACCCCCCTACAACCCCAGCAGAAACCCCACAGCGTGAAATCCCCATTCCACACTCCACCCCGGAACTGAACTTAACCCACTCTCGCCCATTAACTTGCAGTTCCGAATCCACGTACCATACCAAAGAAACTCGATCTTAGGTTCAAACTTGTTAATATTTGTTTGGTTATGTTTTGAATTGTTTAAATGTATGGAAAATCGACAGAACAGAATCGTATATGAGAAAATAATGTTGCGCTAGCAGTACACTACTCTACTGGTATATACATCTCTGTATCACAATGCATTACTACACTGTTTATCTTTTGGCTTTTGCACAAGCCCACACATTACCTTCTGTCCAACATCTGTATACTTACCATTTCTGTCAACCGGAAAATAAAGAATAAAAAAAAAAAAAAACAGTTAAATAGAGGCCTGTGTTGTATGTTTCTATGTTATAGCCAAGTTTTTTCCATTTGGAGCATTTTGAGTATATACATAAAACCATTTTTTTTTTCTTTTTCTCCATGGTAAATTTTTATTAACATAAATAGTACATGGCTCGTAAAGCGCTTTGGATTGTTATTTGTGTTGGAACTCTGTTAATCATATACCTTTTGTTAGCATTCCTGATTTTATTATTTACATGTTTGTGTACATTTTTGAGAGCATATTGGAAAGTTCTAGCATAAAAGAATTAAATCTGACACACTGAAGTTCTTGTAGAATGATTTAGATTTTTATGAAGCTGTATCAATCATATCTTAAAATGTTTGAAAACCCTGAACTAGAACAAATGTTTTTATGTGCTTAACTGTGTGTTAATCAGATATGTGGGCAAAGTGCAGTGACACACTTTAAATTAAGAGAATTTTCTAGCAAATTAACAAAGCCTTCTTGAAAAACAAAAAATTGTAGAATGGACACTTATCTGATTTTTACAATTATGCTATATAAATTGTTTGGGTCCCTGCCAAGCCGGTGCTCTATGCTATCTATATATTCTTCAACCCAGTACTGTCCTGTAGCAGTACCTATATTACCACTACACTACACTACACGTCCACTAGCCGTTGTAAGTGCTGGTTTCTCATTCTCACATTAAAAATACATCTAATATTATTTCTTTAAATAGGTTCTGTGAGTGACTTTGCTGAAGAGAAGATTGCACCTATCTGGTCAGGGGAGGAGATCTCTGAATTATCCCAGCAACTCACAGGAGAAGAATTTGTGGGAATAGATATAAATTCTGAAGATGAAGGTCGCATGCTTAATATTGTCACCCGACTCCAAGGAGCTGTAGAAAAACTGTTAGAGGTCATCAATGACACTAGCAACCAGGTACGCAGATTACAAATGTTTATTTGTTTACGTGTATCCATTTTGTACAGGTCGTATTGTTTGCTATAAATAGGAGTTCAAGAAATCAGTTTCTAATCATTGACCAAGAACCAGGAGATGCTCTTTAACGCTGCTATCAGTGGAATATTGAATGTATCCGTAAAAGAACCTGTTTCTGTAAATGTTTAGTGATGGACTTATATCACAAACTATGGACTTATATCCCTGCTTCATCCTTTTGTCCTCTGATCTTTTGGGGTTGTAGGGAGTGATAACATTAATGATAGGCCATAGGCATCCCCAGTCACTGACCTATAACATTTAATATTGTACATTACAGTAATGTATAGTGGTCAGGAAGTCCCCTGGTCACATAGAGTATTGTAAATCAAAAATACCTACATCCTAAAATAAATATTACTTCCATCAGTGTTTAATAGGGACATGGATACTTTGCTAAGATTTTTTATTTTTCTGTTGCCCTGGGGGGTGTATTATGCTGACTGTAGCCATAAATGCTTGGTATTTGCTGTGTAGGGATTTCCTGAAACATGTTGAGGGAGCTTCTCCGCAGTTATTGGTTGATACATGTTTTTACGAAGTTTTCATACATCCCCTACCATTTTGCACATGTGCTGTTATCTCACAGAAACTCGCCAGTTAGTGGATGATTTGAATTCCCTAATCCAACATTCAAAGAAACTATCTGGAAGACTTAAAACCACTAAGATTGGTGATTTGTTAGGCCTATTTACAGAACATCAAGGATATTGAGATTTTAATCTTGCAATTGATATGCATTGTCAAACTTACATTTGTGAAAATTAGACATTGGTTTAAAATTGAATGCACCATATTAATTTTCTCAAACAATGTTTTTAATGGTAACTTTGTTAAGATGCAAGTCTATTTTTATCTCCCCAACACTCCTCGCAAGGGGCCTTGAACATCTCAAGCAACATGTTGCTCTAAGTAGGCATTAGCTATAAATTGCCTTTAAAATTACTGAAATAGTATGTCCTTCTAAATGATTAGATCACTAAATACTGAATTAGATCAAATATATGTAAAAAAGAGGAACAAAGAAACTGCAGTATCGAAAAATCAAAACTTACAATCAGAAATAACTCAAGGAAATCTGATGAAGAAAATTTAACTTCTGTGCAGCTAGTTCATAAAGCCACCATGGCTCCCATAGTGGGTGGGTGGGTGGGTGGGTGGGGGTGTGTGTGTGTGTGTGTGTGTGTGTGTGTGTGTGTGTGTGTGTGTATATATATATATATATATATATATATATATATATATATATATACACATGTTCCAGCGCACTCACTTATCATACTAATCACAAACCTAAGTGAGGTATGCTTTATTCGTTATCCACTAAATTACATTGTTTCAAACGCTTCCATCTTGATAAAGACCGCTTGACGGTCGAAACGTTGATTAATTTTTTTGCTTATGGTTTAATATAATATTTGTTTCAAATCCAGTGAGTGCGCTAATTTTTTCAGTTTTTTTATCTGAGCACTAAGAACTAGCACCCTGGTTAGTTTTCTGATTTTGGCTTGAAGTTATATGGGAAGAGTGCCAGAAGAGAGAGAGAGATAGATAGATAGATAGATATATATATATATATATATATATTTATTATTATTATTATCAAATGAATGAAGGGAATAGGGCAGCAGTTTTTCTTCTATGAGCAATCTAAACACCACAACCGTTAATGTTGTTATTTTGCTAGTAGGCGGAAATCACCATTCCTGGGTGTTGGGTAAAACCGGTTTCAAGCTGTTTGATCAAACGCCTCCATGGCCCAGCCACTCGCCATGTTACTAATGCAAACGTTTCACTATGTCAGCCTATCATTACTGTACAAATAAGGGAGAAATTGATATTGCCAATGTGAAAGTGGAACTTCCACATTAACTATACAGCAAGTGAGGTCAAGGCTGCAGGTACTTGAGAGACCCCATTTTTTCAGGGAATTCACTGGGTGGCAAATACAGAGTAATAGTCCTGTAACCATTTCATTGATGTGTAGTTGTTATAGTGCTTAAACCTCCCCTTATGTATTTGATTAGCATACTATGTAAAGTTTCAGCTTTTTAACAGTTTAAGAAATGGAAGCCAAATGCAAGTACAAATATGGCTAAAATAACCAAATTTGTCTAATATATGAATAGAAAAAATTGGTTTCGCATAGCAGACTTTTTAACAGGGTTGTTAACTAAAGTGAAAATTCAAAGTGTATTTCACATTTAAGGCCAAGGCAACCAAACTGAAAGCATAGCTGACTTAGAGAATTGTTCTAGTTTGGCTTTTTTCCCTTAAATTTGAAATTCACTTTGAATTCTCACTTTAGTGAAAAAAAAACCAAAAAAAAAAACCTGTAAGTTAGAACAGAAAATTTGGACAACTGAATTATTTCATCATAGAGCCATTAGTGCTAACCATTTTTTTTGTTTTTGTATGTTTTTATAATTGTGTTGGTGTCTCTTTGACGTTGTGTAATATATCTGCTTCTCTTTTGTTGTTTAAGACTGTGGAATAATATTTTCCCAATGTTTCAGGGTAGTAATTATCATAATGAGATTGTAATTACCAAGCAGGTACCACCACTGCCATGCAAATTGTGACTACCACACTCATAATGTATAAAATACATGAATTACTTTGGTTTAGGAAGCAGCCCATATTTTCCAGTCCAGCTTGAGAATATAAAATACAGTATGACATAAAGCCATTAAGAGCAGTGACAGGTCCTCATTCCCTCACCACAGAACAACCTAATGCAGCACTGGGGTGAATAATCAACAGAGGTGAGTAAAAGAGGAAAAAAAACCTTCCCTCTGCTGCACTTCGGTCTTCTACTTTGCAGCCCCTTGATGCCTCTCGGGCGCATCATAAAATCCGTACAAGCAAATAAACGCTCAGTTTTTTTCTGTAGCAGAGTCAAAGCATGTATGCGACCTGTGTAAAACAATGCAGTTAACTTATTCACATGCTTTGCTTTGTGTCGCCTAACATTTATTTTAAAATAAATTAAACAATAATAATTTCAAAAATTGCTTTTAAAAAATTGTAGCTGAACCAATAACCAACATTTTCAAAATCTTAAAATTTCAAAATCTATGTTACTTGCCACTGCAAACCTTGGAAAGTCCATGGCATATTCATCAGGGATGAATTTCTACCTACCACCACCAGGGATGAATGGCTACCTTCCACCAACAGAGGTGAATTTTCACTTGCATCATGACTAGTAGAGAGTGGAAATAATAAGCCTTGATTAACTATTTGAGTAGGCTAAAAGTACATAACAGATCCTTTTTGAGTTTATAAATATTATAAGTTAAACAAAAAGAAGGCTAGTTCAGCTGACATTCTAAACGTAACTATTATTTTCTGAATGGCTTTATTCCTGTTTGTTTAGCGTTTGCTTTACCCCCACAGAGAATCTCAACATGTGATATAACACAGGGTGTTTCCTGAATAGCCAGCTGTGGAAACCTACTTGTGTTTAATAATGCGATATATTATTTTTAATGTGTTACAAGTATAAATAAAGATTTATTTTCAAAAACATATGAAAAGCTTGCTGTAACTTTTCCAGAAATTAAATTATGATTTAGCTATGATATATACAATTCCTTGCCAGATTGTAGTCATTAGTACAATACATAATTGTTTATACCATAAATAGTTACATAGTTACTTAGCTGAAAAGAGACTTGCGTCCATCAAGTTCAGCTTTCATCACATCTGTTTTTTGCTGTTGATCCAAAAGAAGGCAAAAAACCCAATTTGAATCACTTTTGCTACAAACTAGGGGAAAAAATCCTTCTTGACCCCAGAATGGCGGTCAGATTTATCCTTGAATCAAGAAGCTATTTTAACATCTGTATGGACTCTGATAAAACCACTTCTTCAGGCAGAGAATTCCACATCCTTATTGTTCTTACAGTAAAAAAAAAACTTTTCTTTGCCTTAGATGAAAACTTCTTCCAGTATTAACGCATGGCCTGGTGTCTTAAGTAAAGTCCGGTTTGTGAATAGATTTCCACACAATGGTTTGTATTGGCCCCAAATATAGTTGTATAATGTTATCATATCCCCTCTCAGGCGACGTTTACGTAAAGAGGTTTACATTTGTTAACCTTTCTTCATAGCTGATATGTTCCATTCCTTTTATTAATTTTGTAGCTCGTCTCTGCACCTTTTCTAGTGTCATAACATCCATCTTTAGAACAGGTGCCCAAAATTGCACAGCATATTCAATATGTGGTCTTACCAGTGATTTACAAAGAGGCAAAATGATATTCTCATCTCGAGAATGAATCCTCCTTTTCATGCATGACAATACCTTACTTGAATTAACCACTGCTGATTGACATTGCACGTTGTTGCATAGTTTGTTGTCTATAACAATTCCCAAGTCCTTTTCGTGTGTTGTTATCCCTAATTTGCTTTCATTAAGGGTATATGTTGCTTGTGCATTCTTTACGCCGAAGTGCATAACTTTGCATTTTTCAACGTTAAATTTCATCCGCCATTTGAGTGCCCAGTCTGTCTAAATCCCTCTGCAGCAAAGTAATATCTTGCTCACATAGTATAACTTTACAGAATTTTTGTGTCATCTGCAAACACTGAAACATGACTTTCAATGCTTTTTTTCAAGGTCATTTATAAACATGTTAAATAGAAGGGATCCCAGAACAGAACCATGAGAGACACCACTTGCTACCTCTGTCCAGCTTTAAAATTTACCATTAATGACAACTCTTTGTACTCTATTTTTAAGCCAAGAACACAAATTTTCATCTAGAATGATTTCTTTGAGTTTAAACACTGATCTATTGTGTGGAACTGTATCAAGTGCCTTGGCAAAATCCAAATAGATCACATCCACTGCAACACCTTGATCTATACTTCTACTTACTTCTTCGTAGAATGCAATCAAGTTAGTTTGACATGACCTGTGCTTCATAAAACCATGCTGATTTCTGCTGATAACCATGTTCTTCTCAAGGAATTCTTGAATATTATCCCTTAATAACCTTTCAAATACTTTTCCAGCCACAGAAGTTAAGCTCACGGGTCTATAATTTGCAGGCAAGGATTTTTTTGCTTTTGTTTTTTGAGTTTATTTCAAAGGACACTATATTGTGATCACTATTTCGCAAGTGCTCACCTACTTGAATGCTGGTCAAAATATCGTTGTTTGTTAGAGCCAGGTCCAGACAAGCGTCCTTTCTAGTTTGTGCTTGTACGAGTTGTGACATGAAGTTCAAAAACCTAATTCCCTTTGCTGAACTATTAGACCCTCTGTCCCAATTTATGTCCAGGTAACTAAAATCTCCAATAATTAACGTAACCCAGATTTGCAGCTTTCTTAATTTGCTCAAACAGCTGTTGTTCCTCGTCAATATTAACATTAAGTGGTTTATAACATATCCCAACCAATAGTTGATTTTCCTTCTTTTGCCCCAAGCAGATATTTACCCATAAAGCTTCCACACTTTCCTCATCACATTCCACTTGCTTAAGATTTGGCTGTAACTCATGGTTGACATACAAAATACCCCAAATACCCCACCACCTTTCCTGTTTTTTCTGTCCTTCCTAAATAGCATGTACCCATTTAAGTTAACTTATCCCACCATGTTTTAGTTATGCCTATTATGTCATTTTATTTAGTGTATGCTTTTGCCTCTAGTTCCTCCATTTTGTTATTTAGGCTCCTTGCATTAGTAAGCAATAACTTTCTGTTTTGGTTATTATTTATTTTTCTTTGACTGTCTGACAGTCTTTAAGGTGTAATATTACAGTTGAATAACCTGCATTGAGCTCACTGTTGTTGTGGAATTTAAGGATCATCTAAAAGTTCAATTCACCTACTTCCACCCATCCTGTCTGGAAGGACACACTTAACAGTGATCTATTTCTAAAACTAGCTTTTTTTTTTTTTTCATGTATGCAAGGGGGTTAGCTAATAATGAATACACCTTAATAGATATTATGAAAGTTAGTCATCTAACTACCCGAGCTAGATTAAAGGATTACTATAATCCTATTGAGAGGGGCGGACCTTTCCAGTGTAATATGCCCTACTATGCACTGTGGGGAATATCCCTCCTTTCAATGTGTAGCAAAACCTGAAATAAAAAAGTGTTACTTACCTTGAAACCAGCACTGGGAAAAGCTCCCAGCTCTGCCCCCTCTGACATCACTGCGCACACGCACTCAAGGCTGGCAAGTTGTTTTTTTGTTTGTGTTTTTTTTAAACTAGTGAATACAGAAGCTTGCTTCCCCGCGCTCTGTCTGTTGTGGGGGAGGGAATATTCACATCTGTTGTCAGCATGCAGTGTGTGATGACATCAGATGTAATTTATGCACAGAATTGACATTAGGCAGCCCGGAACAGAGTTCCAGGTTGCCAAGTCATGTGTGCTGGGGTGCAACCAGTCCCAGCCCGCAATTACAAATATCTTGCTATGTTGTGCAATGTTTCTAGTAGAAACACTGCACATACTGACTCCTATCACCATCACCACTTCAAGTTGCTGAAGTGGTCATGGTGGTTGTAATAACATTTGCCCTGGGCATTTGGGGGCGGCGTTTTTTGCCGCCCAAGGCAAATGCCTTATTTGCCTCGCGGCTAAAACATCCCTGGCTCTCAGCATAGCTAGTCAGATAAGATTTCAGTGGCTGGAGAGATATATTTACACATAAGTAAAAATGTGTATTAAATGCTATTGAAGAGTTACAGCAGTGTTAAATATAACCTCTACATTGCTCTAAAGTAGTTTTTACTTCAAATAAAGCAGGATGCTAAAAATTCTCAATAATACTATTCATATCTTGCAACATCATAAGTACATTTACATGGTCCATTTGTTATTTGCAAATTTATTTATTTTTTGGTTTTGTTTTTGTGTGTTTTTTTTTTTTTTTAATGTATTTGCTTTAATGCATATTTTATTTATTTTACCCCAACATTATCAGACCAGCCTGTAACAAAAAGACACATGGTTGTAATGCAACCTGTGTTACTTTTTGTCCTATCCACTTCAAAGTGTTCAACGTAAATTAGCTGTGGAACGTTTTAAATAGTGTTTACTTGCCTGAGTAATCCCAGGGCCTCTGTGAGAAAGAATTTTAATGATTCGTTGTGCTTGGCAAATCAGTATCTGTTTTCATAACATTAAAGCATCAATTATGTTGAGTGATTAACATTGCAAATGTCCTTTTATTATTTGGTAAACCTTCAGCTACTTTAGTCCTTTTCATATTTACATAGCAAAGGCCCAGGTTGTATTTTAAAAAAGACAGCAACCAAATAGAACGGTCTTCAATTTGTCTTTAAAAAAAAACCCATACATCTAACACTTTGAATTGCAGAGACAAATTACTCTGGAACGCACACTTTCAGTTTAATTTTATTTTTCTTTCTTTTGTTTTACACTAATCTAGTCATAAACAATATTACAATCCAGTGATAATCTTATGTGCAGCAATAATAACATCCACCATCTTGACCCACCTTTCCTTCCATGTTCCACTTGTTTTCCCATGTATTTATTCCCTCCAAGTTTGTCCTTTCTCTCAACAAACAAAAGAACTGGAACGTTGAGCTTTGGCTTGCACAAGTTAAGATTTACTAATGAACCCAACCCCAGATGCACATTAAGGATAAAGGGCAGAATTTCTTATCATTGTCTGATTCTATGTTTTTCATGGCTTTAATCCAGGAGATGTTTTTTTTATGAATATTACATCATGTCATGTATTGTGGTCTAACAAGAGACTGGAATCTTTAAAAGGTTCATTGTCTGACAAGCACCTGGAATCTATAATATGGTCACTGTCTCACAAGTACACTTTTTAAATAAATAACTGTATTGGTATGCTCAACCTTGGATTACCTTTCACAGAATTCTCTGTAAATTGTGTCTGAGAAAGAGATGAACAGATATAGGGAACACAGATCTAGAATCCCAAGTCCTACATACATGCTTTCTATGCTACTTATTTCCTTTTAAAATCTACCCAGTTAATACATGAAACCGTATTTTATTCTGCCATATTATGTTTGTTTCCTTTTTATTAAGATCAGAATTCTGTGCGTTGTTTATATATTTACCTTGAGAAATTAGATGTAGTTTAACTTGTGATGGAACTTTAATTTGGCTCAGCTATCTTCGATAAAAATGTCTCTGGGGTTTTAATGTATGCACTATCAATCGAATTAAAACCGCATTGAACTGAATGTATAATACCTGCTTTTTTCAAATCAAACTAATTGCTAAAGTGAGATTTGAAAATAGCTTGGGGACAATCTACACAAATGCATGACAGTAAGGTAAGAGTAGGGCTTGAGGTGAGGGGGTTTAGTATTCTCGTAATATTAAGATTAAATTACTTGGGGTTTTCACACTGGGTGGGAGAAATATAGAAGCAATATCCCTAGTCTTTATCAGGATCACTGCATTGACAGAATGTAGGGTAATTGGTTGCGGTTTGTGAATAGCACAGTCAGCCACGATGTATAGAGATTCTGCTCATTTTAATAGGTAACTGAACAGTTGTACCAGTTATGAATAGACCTTACAATTTACAGGTCTCCATTCTGTTTTCAGAAGGGAACCTGTTGATTTATTGAGTACCACCTCTTAAATTGAGTATAAAATTTGTAATTTATGACACAGAAGTATGATTATGATTGTAGAATAAATTAAATATTGAATTGACCAATCTATTACAATTGACCTAAACTGTATTTGTACGTTTATATAGCTCCTCACTGTTCATGTGACCAAAAATTAAATATCTAGTACATACGTTTGTGTTAAGACTGTAATTTGCTTGTTTTTAGAGAACTCTTTAAGTAAGGTAACTTTAATGTACACATTAAAGGATTTTACAGGAATTCCTGGGGGATTAACAGACTTTAAGATTATGTGTAAGCACCCTTTAAAATGAAACAACCTTCTGCAATGCAAATATCTTTGTGTTATTAGCAGTCTTAGTACAGTGTCCCATCTGCAAACTCACCCTTCTGGTTGTGTGAATGTTTGTTTTAAATTTCATCTAGTTGATGTTTCCAAAGCACTATCTTACCCTGACATTCTAATAATAGGCTTTATACGTAATCACTCCTCCTTGATATTCTTTATTGGGTCTCCTGAACTCAAGCAGGAATTTCCTATGACTTCACATTAAAGGGACACTGCTGTAAAATGTGTTGTTATCCTGTTTAGCCTTTAGGGTACTCTAAATTACTGTAAAACATTTCTAGGTAGGGATTCCGCAATGTTTTGGGGATAAATATCACTTGCAGAAATTGATGGGCCACATTTGGTAAGCAGTGCCATGTGGTATGTAGACATCAAATGAAGTAGGTAAAAAAAAAGTAGGTGATAAATCAGTCATGAATCCTGCAGCATATACAACTCTACGTAATACAGGGCAACATGTTTATGAGCTGTCAATCAAACGTAATGACATTATCTGTGTCCAGAAAAATTACGGCAACCCTTTCTTAGGGCAAAATATAGGTGCTTTCTTTGCGAGAAGGGGCTTATTCACTAAACAGGACATTTTAGTGGACTGAAAACTAAATTGCAAATTTTAGGCAAAATGCTGATTTGAAAAACAATCATGCTTGGCCATGGTCAAAGCCTGGCTATTTTAACCTACATTTTGCTATACGGTTTCAAAGTCAATAGAAATCACTGTTTTTTGAATAAACCAAAACATTAAGCAATGCTCCTGACCATATAAACCCATGTCTGATTGTAGAAGGTAGCAAAGTAGTTGATTAAACAATGCTCTTAGCAGTGGTGTATCCCGGTTTTGTGCTGCCCTAGGCAGAACAAAACTCAGGCGTGCCCTGCGCCACCCCCACCCAACCCTTCCCCCTGCCCCGCCTTCTCAATACATACATACACACACACACTCACTGACAGATACGCATACACAAGCTAACAGAAACACACACTCGCTAACAGAAACACACACTCGCTAACAGAAACACACTCACAGACACACTCACACACACACACACACACACACACAGTCAGACACACACAGTCAGACACACACACGCAGACACACACACACACTCATTGGCAAACACACACACTCACAGGTCAACTCCAACACTAACAGACACCAACACTAACAGACACCAACACTAACAGACACACACACACTCACTAACAGACACACTCACTAACAGACACACTCACACACACAGTCATACACACACACTAACAGACACACACACACACACTAACAGACACACACTCACTAACAGACACACACAGACACACACACACTAACAGACACACTCACACTCACTAACAGACGTCATATTCCGGCTCCCAGCCTCACTCTGCGGCGCGCGAGGGAGCTGAGCAGAGAGCTCAGAGGAAGAGCTCCCTCGCCAGCCGCCCGCCCAGCCCAGCATAGCATGTCAGTTAGCCGCAAGGCTAACAAGACATTTGCCCTGGGCATTTGGGGGCGGCGTTTTTTGCCACCCAAGGCAAATGCCTTGTTTGCCTCGCGGCTAAAACATCCCTGGCTCTCAGCATAGCTAGTCAGATAAGATTTCAGTGGCTGGAGAGATATATTTACACATAAGTAAAAATGTGTATTAAATGCTATTGAAGAGTTACAGCAGTGTTAAATATAACATCTACATTGCTCTAAAGTAGTTTTTACTTCAAATAAAGCAGGATGCTAAAAATTCTCATATGGCGTAGCCTTGAGAACAGAACATTCTGTGAAGCTCACACAGATTGTTCTAGAAAAGGGTATACCTCGCTGTACATCGCTCTATATTGCTGATCTACAACACCCTTCATCCACATCCAGGTGCAGACTTTAAACAGACTCTAAATCAGCTTTTTTTTCTAACCTTCTACTACTAGTAACAAATTATTCCAACCAAGTACCCCTTAATATCAGCTTTCTATTCAGTTGGTTCTGACAGCATCCGTTTCCCATTTAATACAATAGATATTTGAGACTAAACAGGTCCTGATGCTCCCCTGGCTGTATCTGAAGCGTCCCATAAGCTACATTTATCAGCGGTCCAGAATCCTTGCTCAATAGTAATCCTGTAAACTGTCCCATATATTATGTGATCTAAGTGGACACTCGGGAGCAATACAGCTATAGCGTGATATTCTGATATGACATAAAATGGATACATGTGATATACAATCACTGTGTGCAGGAAAGACACAGAGCATATTTACATCTTGGTTTTCATGAGGGTATCTTTGAGGATGCTGTAAAGTTGAATTACTCCTTTACATGAATGGTTAAGTTGTCTGAATGATAGTTGCATTGATATAGTATACCTCTTTTTCTATTCATATTAGCCCCTCGCCATTGATGACTGACTGATTCGCAGAGTTCTGTTTCATAGGCCCCTCAGGAGCAGCATAGGTTAACTAATCCGATTACTTACAGTGCGTAATGTAGGTCATTGAAACTTGAGCCTTGCTCATACAGAGTTCCTATTATTGACCTCCTGTTTAAAAAAAAAAAAAAAAGTTTCACTGTTCTGGACTGCAACTCTTGTCATCTTTCAAAGCATGGTGGGACTTCTTAACTGCTCAGTGCGTGGTTCTCTATCTGCTGGTCTTTTTTTGAATAAATTATTGTAACTATTGAGATTCTGGCAATTCATGTTTAAACAAGTTTGGAACACGCACATAACATGTACACTAATATACTATTAGTGGATTGTTGTTTTAGCGTCTTCTATAATTGACGGTGTATTTTTAAACCACTGCGAACAAGAGAACACTTGGCAAAGTTTATTGCAATACTCCTGTAGTTCTATAATCTTCAATGTAACATAATGCACAACCTAAACAAGGAAAACATGGTCTATATAATTAGAGTAATTACGTATAAACTCCATGCATGCAATTATTCATGTTCACAAAGTGTGTTAAATGCATGTGGAAACCTGTCTGTCTAGTTTTATTTTCGTTTTGCCTGAAATAAATATCATGCATGCCAGCGTCAGCTGCTTACACCTTTTGTTTATTCTGTTTCTGCAAAACTGTGACAAGTGTTCTATCTTGTACCACATCATCCCATTCGTGGGTGTAATGGCTTTTGTGCCTGAGGGCTTAAACTTGCAATCTTGGATGTTTTGTACATGCCTCTCCAGTCTGCAAGGAGTTAAACGTCTACCTGCCTGAAGGTAACAGGCCACTCCCTTCGACTTTGCCTTTTTTTCTCACGGAAGGCAGGGAGAGACACACAATTTTGCTTTGTGGGAGGTGATATATTTGAATAGTGCAGTAGAAATTGTTGCAGCTTTCAGTTTTTCACAAAGTGTGTGCCCTGTGTATGGAGAGTTAATGCTTTGCCTGTGGAGATTTTTCCCCGCTTTGCTGCTATGGAGATCCCGTTTTGTTGACAGAAGGTTTAACCTGTTGTGTGCTACTTGATGCTCAGCACTATATGTGCTGTATCTGCGCTGTCACGGATTACTCATCACACGTTTAGACCTGCTTTGCATGATGATGGTCTTGCTCCTTAAGGAATCCATCTTTTTACTCTACAAAAACAGAACCTTCCAAAACAACCAAAGAGGTTTATTTGGTTAGTCTCAATATTTGTTCTCCGTTTTATGCTTACATTGAACTTCCTTTGCAACGTGTGACTGTAATTAACTTGCTCCTTTTTCGTCAGTGTCACTTGTTACCTGTACTATGTTTCAACATAGCCTTAAATGTCAGGCCCTGCCTTTAATTATACCAGGAGAATGGATTTTGTGGTGTCTTTTTGCACCCCATTTATAGTAAGGTTTAGAAGCCTGTGGCTTTAGACGTGGAATGGATTCTCACAGATCCTTATGGGCATCGGATGTACTGCGTGGTTTATGGCCCACTGGCAACGATGAAGATACATACGAAGTAGAATCTCTAATTCCTTTGCCAGAACCCTATCCTTTTACTTGGGACTTGAATGATAAAAATGCCATTGTGGTAAATACTTCCATTGCCCATGTCAGCCACAGACAAAATGGGCACTTACTGAAAGTAGTCTCCAAAATATCGCTGCCCACACCACCATACTCTGTAAGTATATAAATATTTAGGTTGTATGTTGGTTGTTTTTTTATATAACATTGCAACATCAAGCAATCCATGTCTTTTAATGGTATTCTTATATTTTATTTCATAATAAAATTAGGAGTCTCTGGTCATCCTTTACTATAAAATGTGTACACCAGGACTAAATTTGTGAAAAATAAGTGCCAATTAATGCTACAATTTGAAATTTTTAGCTTTATATCATTTAATAGGTATATTTTGTCTAGGTTTGACACTGGTACCAAAAGAGGAGAACACATTAAAAGATGAGAGGCAGTTCCGTTTAATATTAAAATTATTTTGATGGCGCCAACATGTTCCGCATCGCTGCTAATGAATATATTGTCGTGTTGTCATCACATTGCAGTAGACATGGCCCTAAATGCTTTTTATTGTGTCAGACCAGTGATGGAGGAGTTGTTTCCAGTCATGTGACAAAATCAATCGTCCAGCAGTTGTTTTTGACACCCTTGAGAATTACACTTTCTACACAGACCTAATAATTACTTGATAGTAAGTGATTTAGGAAAATAACGGTCTTGTTTATGTCACTCAGCCATGTTTGTTGGCTCTATATTACTCACGAATGCCAGTAGTAAGAATCATGTAAGTTGTCCGCCTTGAACTTGACTTCATGTTGATAAAGATCGTTCTATTGTGACCATTTCAAGTGACTGACACAGGCTCATAAGATGATATTTGTTAATAAAATGTATTGTATTCGTTGTTATGCTAACATTTTTTTAAAAATGCTATAACCGTTGAATTTGGGAATAATGCAAGTGAATACATGGTTTTATAGACATTCATATCTGAGACACTATTGTAAAAGACTAATGGAAATCATGTTTTTTACTGTAGACTCAAGGGGTTTATTCACTGTTTGTGCATTAACTATGAGCCAAATAGCTTAGTTAATTACTAAAATTCCAAATTTGTGTTTGTTTTATGTTCTGCAGTGACAAATAGCCCATTTCAAAATATTCATTGAAAAGTTTTTTTTGTTGTTTTTTTTATGCAGTTTTAATGCATTTTGAGTTTGCCAACATCATGGTCCTGAGTATGTTTCAAACAGGAGTATGTTTAACTCTGATGGATGATAATGTGGCAAAAACAGGACTATGCATAAGACGTGAGGTCATGCATTTAGGAAGAAAGGAGATTTAGTTTGAGGCAAAGTTTGGGTTTAAGTAGACTTGGCTTAAGGCAAAGTTTTTTTTAATAATAAGGATGTGGAATTCTCTGGCTGAAGAGGTAGTGTTATCAGAGTCTGTACAGATGTTTGATCAGCAATTCGTTGAATACTTGCAAAAACATAATATTCAAGGATATCATTTTTAATTTGTGGAGTCATAGCTTCTTGATCCTAGGAGATATCTGACTGTCTTCTGGGGTCAAGATGGATTTTTTTCCCCAAAATTGGAAAGCACTTTAAACTAAGCTCTTTTGCCTTCTTTTGGATCAACCGCAAAAACCCACGTGAGAGAGGCTGAACTTGACGGACACACATATCTTTTCAGTCTATATAACTATGTAAAAATTACAGTGTGTTAATTAAACTGTCAGTTTAATGATTGCCATGTACTGAATCATCTTTTACAAACTTATACTTAATATTTTGGTCTAAAGGCAACAGGTGACACATTACTCATACGTTTAAATCATGTTTTCAATCATCAGAATTGTCAGGATTCTAAAAGCCTATCCCATTACTCGAGGGCTAAATAATTTATTTCCAATTATGTATATGGCAAGTTACACAAGTAGTGACAATCTGAGCTGTGCCAAACGCAATATATGTGGGTTTATTCACTAGACAGTGAATTACGGTATGTTGTGAACCCGCTTGTAATATTTAAAGAAAAATAACACCTTGGGGGAAAAAACTCCAACTTGGTGGAATGTTAATTTTCATTTACAACTGTTTCAATGGTTTATATTTTCCAGGTTCTCTTAACAACCCCCTGGTTAGTAAATACATCTAGTGTAATAAATTCTGCTTTATGGTACAAAGCCACTTTATTTGTGTATTCCTGTAGTTATGGTGCCAAGTGTTAAACTGCTAAACCATTTACGTGTCGGGCCTCCCGTATTATCTAATACCAACTTTGGACATTGTTTGTTAACTGAGAGCCATCACATGGCACCCAGGAACTTCTGGCACCATAATCACTACAACTTGCTATGTTTCTTAGAGTATTCCTTTAAAACAAGCATGTCAAACTTGTGGGCCGCATGCAATGAACTTCTTTACAGCCCACCCAACCGGGGGGCGCAAAAATAACTTGTCAGACTAATAAGTGATTTTTGCGGCCGCCTCTGCCTGCATTCCCTGAACCCCCAGGCAGCGTGCTGCTCCATAAGGGAACCGAACGCACAGTACCCTGGGAGGGGGAGCGCCTGCCCTTTCTGCACCGCTCAGTCTGACACCGTGTGGCACTGGAGAATGAGAAGCCCCCCTCCCCTGCTATGTCAGATGAGAAAGAGCAGGGAGGGGAGCCATCTATCAATACGGCAGAGCAGAGCCAATGCTACCATCACCCTGGGCGCCAGCTCTGTAAAAGAAACAGCTGCCTGACAGAGCAAGAGGAGGGAGGTATGAATGGAAGGGGTAGGAAGAGACATTGGTACTGAAGATAGGAAAGGAAAGGGGGTAGGGAGACATGGAGAGACATGGAAGGGAGGGAGACATAGGGGAGGACATGGAAGGGTGGGAGATATAGGGGAGAGACATGGAAGGGTGGGAGACATAGGGTAGAGATATGGAAGGGGGGGAGACGTGGGGGGGAGAGACATGGATGGGGGAGAGATGGAGGGTGAGATGGGGAAGGGAGATATGGAAGGGAGGGAGATATGAGGGAAACAGACACATGGATGGAAGGAGGGAGAGAGACATGGATGGATGGAAGGAGGGAGAGAGACATGGATGGATGGAAGGAGGGAGAGAGACATGGATGGATGGAAGGAGGGAGAGAGACAAGGAGGGAGAGAGACATGGATGGATGGAAGGAGGGAGAGAGACATGGATGGATGGAAGGAGGGAGAGAGACATGGATGGATGGATGGAGGGAGAGAGACATGGATGGATGGATGGAGGGAGAGAGACATGGATGGATGGATGGAGGGAGAGAGACATGGATGGATGGATGGAGGGAGAGACATGGATGGATGGATGGAAGGAGGGAGAGACATGGATGGATGGAAGGAGGGAGAGAGACATACATACATGGATGGATGGAAGAAGGGAGAGAGACATACATACATGGATGGATGGAAGGAGGGAGAGAGACATACATACATGGATGGAGGGAGGGAGGGAGAGAGAGGGCGCATGGATGGATGGAGGGAGGGAGAGGGCATGCATGGATGGATGGAAGGAGGAGAGAAGACATACATGGATGGATGGAAGGAGGAGAGGCATACATGGATGGATGGAAGGAGGAGAGAGACATGCATGGATGGATGGAGGAGGAGAGAGATAGATGGATGGATGGAAGGAGGGAGAGAGAGATACATGGATGGATGGAAGGAGGGAGAGAGACATACATGGATGGATGGAAGGAGGGAGAGAGACATACATGGATGGATGGAAGGAGGGAGAGAGACATACATGGATGGATGGAAGGAGGGAGAGAGACATACATGGATGGATGGAAGGAGGGAGAGAGACATACATGGATGGAAGGAGAGAGAGAGACATACATGGATGGAAGGAGGGAGAGAGACATGGATGGATGGAAGGAGGGAGAGAGACATGGATGGATGGATGGAGGGAGGGAGAGAGACATGGATGGATGGAAGGAGGGAGAGAGATATGGATGGATGGATGGAAGGAGGGAGAGAGACATGGATGGATGGATGGAAGGAGGGAGAGAGACATGGATGGATGGAAGGAGGGAGAGAGACATGGATGGAAGAGAGACATGGAAGGTAAAACAGAGACATGGAAGGGAGGGAAACGGAGACATGGGTGGAAGGGAGGGAAACGGAGACATGGGTGGAAGGGAGGGAAACGGAGACATGGGTGGAAGGGAGGGAAACAGAGACATGGGTGGAAGGGAGGGAAACGGAGACATGGGTGGAAGGGAGGGAAACGGAGACATGGGTGGAAGGGAGGGAAACGGAGACATGGAGGGATAGAAGAGGAGGAATAAGAGACATGGATGGGTGGAAGGGGGAAAGAAGAAAAGACATGGATGGAAGGGGGTAGGTGCGAGTGGAGTGGGCAGCCACACCTTACTCTGACTGGAGATTGCAGAGGGATTAGGGAGCATGCAGGCTACCTACATGGCTGATACTGCAGTTTGCAGAGGAACTGAGGGAGGGAGCGAGCGGAGCGGACACTGCAAACAGTAGCGTTACTACTGAGATAGTAAGTAACTTGAGGTGATGCTTTTGAGTGAATTATATATATGTACCTAGAATAACATATTGTTTTCATAAGAATGATACAAGTAATTTTAGTTTGTGTTGGTCTAGGTCGAACTCTTTTTATTTATTTATTAAATTTTATTTTAAATTTTTTTGTGGCCCACATAAACCTAAGCCTTGTTTATTTGGCCCGAGTTAGCCTTTGAGTTTTGACATGCTTGCTTTAAAAGGACAATAATGCTTACATAAAAATGTGAGTTATATTAAAAATATATATTTGAAGGAATCATGAATATGTTTGTAAGGGCTGTGAAATTGTTTTTTGTTTTCATTTTTATTGGTTCAGAAAATATTACCGGTATTTTATAGCAGACTAGGCTTCATTCGAGTTGTTTTTTATATAATCTACTCCCTTTTACTTTTTAATCTTTCTTTAAAATGTGGAACAGTGCATAACAGGTAAGTTTCCTATCTTTTAAAAAAATATATATGCAATTTTACCTTCCACTAGTAGTTCATATATAACCATTAAGGTTTAACTATTACTTTACAATTACTTGCATTTAAAATAGTCTTTCAACGTGGGTCCATCAACTAGTAGTTTGATGATGCCCAGGTAGTGATGTCCCGAACGGTTCGCCACGTACGGCGAACATATGCGCTGTTCGGTCCGCCCCCTATATCATCATTGAGTAAACTTTGACCCTGTACCTCACAGTCAGCAGACCCTCCCACCTCCTGGACAGCATCCATTTTACATTCATTGTGAAGCTGCATTCTTAGTGAGCTGTCCAGGAGGTGGGAGGGTCTGGGAGGGAGGGTCTGCTGCTGATTGGCTGGAATGTGTCTGTTGACTGTGAGGTACAGGGTCAAAGTTTACTCAATGATGACATAGGGGGCGGACCGAACAGCGCATATGTTTGCTGTCTGTAGCGAACCGTTCGGGACATCACTATGCCCAGGTTCACTACTTGACATTTGATGCAATAAAACAGGAATCTAGCGTTTAACCCTCTGAGCACTGATAGTATAGGATTATTTTCTAGAGGCCATTTATTAAACATGTTCACAGTTTTGCATAATAATAACAGACCTGGTGCATGCAAAGACAAATCCCTCAATGTAGATTCAATAATCTTTCTTTATTTATGCAGTATGTCATGCATAGGATTGTCTACTATCCTACTACTTACAGGTCGCAAACGAAAAGTTGTTTCAAAACTTATTCTGCCTTGAAACATCTTCACACTTTTATTTGTATGTTCTTTGACATTTTGCGCTTTGTAAGCTGCTGCAGAAAAGAAAATTATTTGTGTTCAGCTCCATCCGCCATGAACAGCAATACCCACTTTATGTAGGTTTGTCAGGCATTTTTGAAATTACAAATTACATTAGGGCCAAACCTCAAAATTTTAACAAATAGAATTTTGATAGTTTGTTGCATATTATTGACAAATAGGGGATTAAAAAGTAATTCTGCAGTAAACAAACGTCTGAAAGTGGAACAGTCATCATGGAAACTGAAGTCAGGTTTCTCCACTTTTAGAACCTTAGAAGCTGATATATACATGATAAATGGCAGTAACCCAGAGCTAAGCTTTGAGGAATCTCAAAAGAGAGTAGTAGTAGAACTGATGTTATAGAAATAAACTGTAAAGCGTGTTTTGAACCAGGGTAGAGCTCTATCATACAAGCAAAAGTAGTATAACGTTTGCAAAAGGAGGTAGATTTCAGTCATTTCAAAGGTAACAAACAGGATGTTGTGGATGAGTACATAGAAGTATTAACTGGATCACAATGAGAATTGTAAATAAAATAATAACACACCCTATACTTCTCAAGTGCAAGGTTACAAATAAGCTGATATACAATAGAGTTAGTGCACCAAAGAGTGAATTGTGTTTATTTGAAAACCAAAAATTAAGAAATGTGGTTTTCAACTGGCTGCAGTTTGCTTTTTACTCATGTGAAACAGTGCATGAGCAATAAAAGTCAAATGCAATTTAAACATTCTTAACCACTGTAATATTGTGCTACTTTTAGTAACAAATTTGATCTTTGTACTCATGCATGTGTATTACAGTCATGCTTAGAGTAGTATGAAAACAATAAGAAAATCCATATGGGCATGTTGAAACAGAACTACCTGTTTGAAGGGTTATATTGCTTAACACGAAAATTGTTGGCATGGCTGTCCCAGGACTGCCTTACCTCCCCAAATCAGACTTTGCTCTTTAACAATAACATTCCCTTGACATGGAGGGAGGCAACATTCTGTGTTGGAATGTTCCCACTGAGTAATAAAAAAAAATGGAAAATACCTTGTTAAATCACTTATCACAGCTACTGTATGTCATATACAAAATATATCCCATCCCATATATATTACTGTACTTGGAGATCTCAGAAAATGCTGGATTTTGAAAAATCATGTATAATCCTTCATAAGGTTTGTACCTTAGTCCATTTCAAGTAATCACACATTGTCACTGTCTGTCTTATGAACCAGTGATATTTTCATGGATCATCATTGTCAGACAAGCCTAACTAATAGTATAATGTCTGGGTGTACATGCATATTACACGTATTTCTTCTTATAATTTATTTTAAATAAATCATTCATCACGTAGTATGCCCTATCACTGGTTTACCCTGAAGGTATTGCCAGTGCTCTATAACAGAACATTTGCCAGCAATGGTGCATTGTGTATAAAAACCATTATGTAGCAACATTTTAAAAGTGTAGACATCAGCAGCTACAATCTATTGGTTTCCATAGGTCACTGCTCCACTGGGGGAGAATAAGTGATATGAGGGGAGAGTGAAAGCAAAGCTAACAGAGTGATTGGGTAAAAATGGTGGAAAAGAACTATTAAAGTTCCAGTCCTGACTTACAGAAAAAAAATGCAGTTCTGCCACTTTTAGGAAGCCTTGCCATAGAGGTTGGGTAGGTGTTAAAGCTGCTGGAGATGATGTAATTGCAAGGAAATGTTGTCTCCTAGAATAGGAGACCACTGAGCCCATTATCATTTCAAATCTCAACTCTGTAGAGTCAAGATAATGTCTTTTAAACTTCTGGAACTGTGACAGCCTTGTCTCATTAGATCCTGATGGAGTGCAAATCTATAATCAGTCACTGTTCCATTGTAACATTTACATAATCACACGCCATCCACAAGCACATCCTGTTTCAATTCTAAAGAAAGCCGCTTCCCATTAGTCAAGAATCAATGTGCCAATAATATTACACTGCTGGCTAAAGACAGGTATAGATGCTGCAGCATTGCCTTAATTTTAGAATATTCCACAACTCAGTTGTTAATTCAGTGCATTTAATGGACTACTGACCATACCGCATGACCTCCCTTAACCTTTAGATCATCTCTGAATAATTTTTGGATAATTTTTTTTTTTTTTTTAAATATGAATAAATATTTTTCAATATTCTTGTAATTTTAAAAAATTATCCAAAAATCTGAAATCCTTTAAATCGCCTATCCAAAAATCTGAAATCATTTAAAAAATCTATCCAAAAATCTGAAATCATTTAAAATGCCTATTCAAAAATCTGAAATCATTTAAAACGCCTATCCAAAAATCTGAAATCATTTAAAATGCTTATCCAAAAATCTGAAATAATTTAAAACGCCTATCCAAAAAACTGAAATCAAGTCCTAAATTTCTATTACAATAATAGAAAGGACACCACAGTCCCAATTCTTTAAACACATAGTTTACTTTAGGGCTTGCTGTTGGCTCAAGAAGTATGTAATTAATGGTTTAATTTAATTGCATGGGTACACACCTATATGTGTATTTATTTAAGTGAACACACCCAGAATAGGAATTACAGGATTTACATTTTGCCGATACAGTGCCTAAAGTTGTATAGCTATGTGTAGTTGACAATCGCACTACATAATGATCAACAAATAAAAGATTCCATCGGTAAACTTGAGAAGGGAACAGTACGATTTCTGCCAGGAACTGTGCTGTAAAAATAAGGATGTGGAATCACTGTGTTTACTTTTACATTAAGTAAAGAAGCCACCTGTCGTTTTGTCTTGCATTACAATGAATAATACTGCAGTGGACCAGAGACAGATCCTAACTTCACTTTGATCAATTGAATTTAAAAAAAAGAAACTAGGCTTATTACTGTCATTGCTTAATTGACCTTATCTGGAATATATATATATGTCTCCCTGCCCCCCTTTACCAGCGTATTCAAGTCACCAAACCTGTAACAAAAAGGAAATAAGATGTTCATCTATGTTCATCTCCTTTTTTATTTACACAATGGCTTCAAACAGGACAGAACTTAAAACACTTTGTGTTAAAGAATATATTCTTTGATACCATTGATTCAATAACATTTCAATGATATTTTAAGTTTTAAGTTTTGCACGACGAGTTTCAGGTTTTTTGTTTTTTTCCTCTTACCTAAAAAGCAAAGATTTGAAATAATGGAAATAGTCTTATGTTCCTTGCCTATGATTCTAATAAGAAACAAAAGCAACAACATATTAAAGACGTGCTTGTAGCTGGGGTGCTTGTAGCTGTGGATACATTTTATGAAACTTTAGTAACATATCATTTATACAAACTAATAAACACATTTACTATACTTATTTATGTGTTTAATTGCCGCAGACAGGGCCGGCGCTACCATAAGGCGGCACAAGCGGCCGCCTTAGGGCGCACTGGCCTGGGGGGCGCAATCCTCGGGTGACTGGCAGGAGGAGAGCACACTGCATAGTGCTCCCCTCCTTCCGGTCATTGCGTGTAGAGTTGCCGAGCGGGCGGGCCGCGGTTTACCCGGTCTGACAGGAGATGCAACAAACTGCTTCCTCTCAGACTGGGACAGGAAACAGGATCCTCTGCCGCGTACTGCCCGCTCAACCACGCTGCATGGAGAGAGCAGAAGGAGGCACAATGGAAGGTAAGAGGGGAGTGGGGGACAATAAAAGTTACAGTTACAGGAGGTGGGGGACAAGAAGAGTTACAGGAGAGGGGGACAATAAAAGTTACAGTTACAGGAGGTGGGGGACAAGAAGAGTTAGGGGACAGACAATAAAAGCTACAGGAGGGAGGACAAGAAGAGTTACAGGAGAGGGGGACAATAAAAGTTACAGGAGGGAGGACAAGAAGAGTTACAGGAGAGGGGGACAATAAAAGTTACAGGAGGGAGGACAAGAAGAGTTACAGGAGAGGGGGACAATAAAAGTTACAGTTACAGGAGGTGGGGGACAAGAAGAGTTACAGGAGAGGGGGACAATAAAAGTTGGAGGACAAGAAGAGTTACAGGAGAGGGGGACAATAAAAGTTACAGGAGGGAGGACAAGAAGAGTTACAGGAGGGGGGACAATAAAAGTTACAGTTACAGGAGGTGGGGGACAAAAAGAGTTGGGGGGGACAATAAAAGTTACAGGAGGGAGGACAAGAAGAGTTACAGGAGAGGGGAACAATAAAAGTTACAGGAGGGAGGACAAGAAGAGTTACAGGAGGGGGGACAAGAAGAGTTACGGGGGGGGGACAAGAAGAGTTACAGGAAGGGGGGAACAAGAAGAGTTACAGGAGGGGGGGCTATAAAAGGTACAGGAGGGGAGGGGGATAATAGGTTCAGGGGAGGCAATAAAAGGTGGGGGACATTTAAAGGCACAGGAGGGGAGGTGGGACAATGAAAGGTATAGGGGGAGGGGGACATTGAAAGGGACAGGAATGCTGGGGGGCAAAAAGAGAAACTCATAGAGGCTGAATGCACACGGGGGGGCAAAGAGACACACAGAGGGGCTGAGGGAGGACACATAGACAGACAGAAGGGTTGTGGGGAGAAAGAGATGTACAAAGGGACTTTGGGGGAGAAAGAGCCACACAAAGGAGCTGGGGAGAAGAAAGAGACAGACAAAGGGGCTGGAGTAAGTAAAAAATACACAAATGGGTTGTAAGAGAAACACAAGGAGATAAAACACAGCAAAGCGGGTGTAAGACACACAAAGGAGAAAAAGGGAGTAAGATATTCGAATGATAGGATAAAAACACTGAAGGGGGTAAGAAATTTAAAAGGGGGGTTACATGACACACAGGTGAAGATGCATTTTTTGGGGGGAGGAGGGGCGGCAAAACGCATCTTCGCCTGTGTTGTCAGAAATCCTTGCACCGGCCCTGGCCGCAGATGTGTTATATACCAGCACACCAAATGTTAGAAGCTTTTAGGAAGAGGGGCATTAGGATAGATAAGGGGGGCTGTCCATCGAGAAGAGTCTATTATTTAGGTAACTCTGTATTCTTTGTTGTTCTCTATAAAGACCATCCTCAAACTGTGGTGGTTGGTTTGTACTTTTTGCTGCTTAAATATAATTAACTTTATAAACTAGTGTTGGAGAAAAAAAACAACCTTTTTTTTTTTTAAACGATTATTATCATTATTATTATTAATATATTGTTCTATATGCTTATCTGTATCCTATAGGGGTCAATTCAAAGTACTAATCCATACCTATAAAACATTGAACAATTCTAGCCCCTCTTATATCTCTTCATAGATCCCTAGGTATACCCCCTCTGCTCTGCCCATTACCTTCTCCGGTTTGCTGTTCGCACCCGTACGGCCTTCTCGCGGGCAGCTCCCTTCCTATGGAATAGCCTGCCTACCGATATCAGACTCTGCCCTAGTCTTCAGTCGTTTAAAAAGTGCCTTAAAACCCATCTCCTTAGGAAAATGTATGGCCTTCCAGAGTAACCTCTACCTCACATACCTGTCTCTTGCTCTATCCTAAAGAGCAGCACTCTACTATCTCCTCCAGCTCTGCTACACTCCCACCTTATTTTATTGCTATTTTCTGTCCTATTGTGTTTTACACCCCACCTCCTATCAGTGGCGGATCCAGAGCCTGATCTCGGGAGGGGCACTTGTAGATTATTTAAAGAAATAATCCAGACACAATAACTACTACAGCTCAGTGTAATGGTTATGGTGTCAATAGTGCCGGGACCCCCTCCTAGAGTAAGTAGTCAAACCGTTTAAGAACAGTTTGACAACTTACCTGAGGTCTGCTGGGAAATGGGGCGGTAGTAGGGCATAGGAGCAGTGGTGTGTGTGAGTGGTGCAATGTGTAAGGGGTGCAGTGTGTGTGTGTGTGAGGGGGACAGTGTGTGAGCAGTGTGTGTGTGTGTGAAGGTTGTAGTGTGTGAGTAGGGGGGGCAGTGTATGTCAGGGATGCAGTGTATGTGTGGGACAGTATGTGTGTGTAACAGTTGCAGTGTGTGTGTGAATGTGGGCAATGTGTGTGTATGGGGTGGCAGTGTATGGGGGCAGTGTGTGTGTATAGGGGGCAGTATGTGTGTATGAGGGCAGTATGTGTGCATGGGGGCAGTATGTGTGTATGGGGGGGCAGTATGTGTGTATGGGGGGCAGTATGTGTGTATGGGGGGCAGTATGTGTATGTATGTATGGGGGTCAGTATGTGTGTATGGTATGTGTGTATGGGGGGCAGTATGTGTGTATGGGGAGCAGCATGGGGGGCAGTATGTGTGTATGTAGTATGTGTGTATGGGGGGGCAGTGTGTGTGTATGGGGGGCAGTATGTGTGTGTGGGGGTATGTGTATGGGGGGGGCAGTGTGTGTGTATGGGGGCAGTATGGGGGCTATGTGTGTGTGTGTGTGTGTGTTAAGGGTAGGGGGGGGGGCTTTTTTTTTTAATAATATATATCTTTATTTATTTAATTAGAAAAAACTAATATTCTATGTCACCCCTCCCTTCTTACCTTTATTGAGGAGGAGGGGGGACATATTTCGATCCCTGGTGGTCCCAGTGGTGATTCCCTGGTGGTCCCAGTGGTGATTCCCTGGTGGTCCCAGTGGGGGATTCATTGGTGGTCCCAGTGGTTACAGTGAACTCTAGCCCGCGCTCCCGGGCTAGAGTTCACTCTCGCGGCAACGCTCCAAATCTCGCGAGAGGAGGACCCGGAGGAGCTGCAGCCTGAGCTCCGGGTCCTCCCTCTCCCTCCTCTGCCGGCTCTGAGCACAGTGCCTGCGGACCGGGGAGGGAGATCTCTGATCTCCCCTCCGGTCCGCAGGCACATTGCAGGGCTAGCACCTGCATGTGCTGACAGGGGAGGGAGACCGGCGGATTTCTCGGGGGGGGGCAATTGCCCCGTTGCCCCCCCCGGATCCGCCAGTGCCTCCTATAAACTGTAAGCTCGTTTGAGCAGAGTCCTCTTCAACCTAATTTTCCTATAAGTTTTCTTGTAATTGTCCTATTTATAGTTAAATCCCCCCTCTTATAATATTGTAAAGCGTTACGGAATTTGTTGGCGCTATATAAATGGCAATAATAATACATGGGCGTAAGCTAAAGAAAAACTATTGTGTTTATTCACTTTGATACAACTTCTTAAAGGACCACTATAGGCACCCAGACCACTTCAGCTTAATGAAGTGGTCTGGGTGCCAGGTCCAGCTAGGGTTAACCCTTTTTTTTTTTTAATAAACATAGCAGTTGCAGAGAAACTGCTATGTTGATAATATGGTTAATCCAGCCTCTAGTGGCTGTCTCTTGACAGCCGCTAGAGGCGCTTCTTGATTGTCACTGTGAAAATCACAGTGAGAAGACGCCAGCGTCCATAGGAAAGCATTGTAAATGCTTTCCTATGAGACTGGCTGAATGCGCGCGCAGCTCGTGCCGCGCATGCGCATTCAGCCGGAGAGGAGGAGGAGAGCTCCCCACCTGGCGCTGGAGAAAGAGGAAAGTTTAACCCCTTCCTCTCCATCCAGCCCGGCGGGAGGGGGACCCTGAGGGTGGGGGCACCCTCAGGGCACTATAGTGGTCCTTTAAAGGAACACTATAAGGTCAGGAACGCAAACGTGTATTCCTTGGCCAATCAGCATCGCAATGAATCAATGCATCTCTATGAGGAGAGTTCAGCGTCTCCGTGCAGCATCGCTGTGCAGCACTGCCCCTCGAAGCACCTCTAGTAGCCATCTGAGGAGTGTTCCTAGGTTGTCATGTATACACTACCATTTCTCTTAAAATGCATTGTTTACAAGGAAAAGTCTGCAGGTACTGGTTATACTCACCAGAACAAATACAATAAGCTGTAGGTATTCTGGTGACTATAGTGTCCCTTTAATTCTTTCACCATAGGTGTCCAGTCCTACTTATTGAGTGGATGGGAACTTTTGTCTTTATTTTTTTTAAACTTTCTTGAATGGTCTAACTCCAAAGTCTTTATATCAGAGCCGAACCTCCCTGCCTCTTTTTCCTTCCGTTTTTCCAGTTTCTAAAAATCTGTGAACTGGAAGGCTGTTGCCGAATTTGTCGGGGTTCCACTATTGGCTGAGAGTAGTCAGCTGACGCTGTTAGCCAATCAGTAAATCCTAAAACTGGCTTGAAAATTGTTCTTTTCAAGTCTGTATGTGGATGGGAACCATGCTAACAAGAGTTACTCTAACCAGTAACAGTGTTTTATTAAAACACAATGTTTTGGTTGGAGTAACCTTTTATCCCCCGCAGCACATACTTCATGACATTGGAGCACAAATATGCTCCACGCGCAGTTGTGCACAGAATGTTTTATGAAATCATTTACTCAGGCATTAACTTTTAAGTAGCAGTTTTACATATTTTTTAGATGCGGCAGTTGTGGTTTAAAGAAATCATTTAGCAGTAGTAAATCTGTCAAGAATAGAATATAACATCTTTGTCATGGACTTCGGTAACTCAAGACATATTTTTGTTTAACACAGTATTATAGTGTATTTATTAAGGGACATTGTAGGGACCATAATTGCTTTATCTAACTGAAGTGGTTATAGTGTCTGGAGCTGCCCTGACACTGTCCTTTCATTCAGCATTAAACCGTGTTTAATGTTTTATATTTAATCTTTATTTAGCTTTACTTTTTTTTTCTTTTTTTAACCAGAAATATATCACATCTCCATATTTTATTTTATTTTTATTTTTTTAAATCTTAGTTTTTCTTGTGCGTGTGAAAACAGATAACATTTTATCTTACAGTGCCACAACAGCAACAATAAATTTATTTTGAACAGTAGTTGACAAGGCATGTGAGGAAACAGCACAATTTTATATTATAGTTTTAGGCTAAACATTGAGAGACTATGTCAGGGTGAGAGACGCAGTTTTAAACACAAGATCTCAGCTAGTTCAGAGATTGTCAGGTTAGATAGTAGCGGGATTTATACAGGTTGTGTATAAATGACATGCTTACTCGGGTAGTAGTGGTGTGTCCTTCGTCCCAGCAGTTTGTATATATGCATACATGGATAACATTGGATCATTAACAAGCTTAGTGGAAATGGCTGACTTTAACTGACGATTTCCTGCTATGTAGTGTAGCCTGCCTGTGGGGTGCGAGTATGTTGCAAGAGATTAATGTAGTATATAGCTAGCTGAGACCCACATGTCTGCGTGCAAGATAAAGTAGGAGATTTACTAACAGTATGTGATGTACCCTCCCTAGGTGCATGTGTTTATGGATAAGTACAGGTAAGAATGCGGCAGAGAGAGGGAGTGATTAATCCACTGAGGCTAATGAAACCGTGTGGCGTCAGCATCTGCATGCTATAAGCTCCATCTGGGAGCTCGGTCAGGCATATGTCAAATAGGCAAAATATCATAAGGTTGCATAAAATAAAATAAGTAGGCAACAGGCCTTACTAAAACATAATGATAATAATAAACATCTCAGGTGATGACTAAAGATATCACTTAAGTTCAGTTGCTCAACTCCGCTTCCAGTAGGAGAAGCCTGGCTGTCAGCCGATCCCTGTGTGTGGTAGTCCACGCCACGTTTGGTAAGGGGCTCTTGTGTTTCCCACACCCGTCTGCATACCGGGTCTGTGGGGGTTTTGTGCTATCTCTTGTCGGTTGGATATGGGTGTACAAGGTCTCCGTCTTCCATGTCTTCAGCACAAGGCCTTTGTGGGAGCCCATGCCTGGTGTCCATTGATCCGTTCATCAGGATCGTGGGCCCATGGGTTCTCCGGGTTTTGGATGACCCCCTGGGTATATGGACGGCAGTGGGGGGTTACCTCCATTTGAGCCCTGGCTCAGAAGAGGAGCAGGCGTGGAGGGCCTCAGCATCCCTCATTCGCACCACAGGAGGTGTAGGTACATGCGAGCTGTGTCCCTTCATAATCTCCAGTTTGGGTGAGGGGTATGGTATGCTTCCACCGTATTGTTGTGGGACCCTTGTTATGCATGAGAGGGTTGCCTCTGAGCTCGGTCATGGATTCGGCTCCAGAATTTCAGGCAGATGTTGTCAAATCTCTGAATGCGATGAGCCAGTCCTGTGTCGTCAGGCCTGGTGATGGTTGTTGAGTCACTTGGACGGCGGCCATATTGATTGCGCCGCGTGGGTCCCGAATTGGCCCCTTGCTTGATGCTGGATAGCGAGAGTCCTTCAGTGGGGACCGGGATATCCCCCCCGGTCCAGGGGGGGTAACGAGGCGAGTGGTAGACCTAATTTGTTGCAGCTTCATGTGGGGCAGGTGAACGGCCGTTTCACACGCCGGTAGCGCCCGATCACAATGCCATTGCAGATATGAATCAATATGGCTACAAGGAAGTATGTCATCTCTGTCTTAGCCACACCTTCAGTGGAGGCAGTGCTATTGGAAGCCTCATTTTGTGTTATACTGCTCACAAATAATCTAACTATGAATGAAATGATAGTGCCAGGGAACTCTAGGCACTTTAACCAATTCAATGAGATGAAATTGTTATAGTTCCTACAGTGTCCCTTTAAGGGAACTTTGAGAGGTATGGAATATTCCAAAAATGTTTTTGGGAGGTGGGGGTGGGGCAAGAGCTTATACTAAGGGTCAAAGTGTATACCTTGCCAGGCATAAAGATCTTGATTGCTCTGAGAGCACAATCAGGTAACTGAATATAACTTTAGCTATTTATGTGATAGACAAGGCTCTGTGTGCTCCAAGCTCATCTCTATTAATGATGTAAAATGAGAATGTAATTTGGTCGTTCATATAAATAAATAATGCTTTTCCAGTTTTGTTTCATAGCAAAGTGCACTTGCACCTTCAAGGATTTAGTCTAAGCAAAAATTGACTTTATATGTTTAATGGCATGTATAGATAATGCATTAAAAATATTGCCAAAAATATAATTAAAAAGAAAAATGCAAAAATCCTTGCTGTAGACAGGGCCCTCCCACACCAGGATGCATATAATGATTGTCTAATTTTGATCCATGTGACTGGCTTTATCCCAAAAACACTGGTCTAGTAGGGGATTATGGTAATAGTTGCTTATCTCCAATAAGCAGTTCCAGTCATCACACAGGATGACTGCAACTGCTCAATAAACTGATATAAGCATTAACTCCGCTGCTGTTGGTTTGTTGACCACAATGTTCACTGTTTAGTGAATCAAGACTTGTTTTATTATCTGGAAAGCACTGGAGCATGCGTCCGCAGTCCGAGATTTAGCTCTCTTTCTGGGAAGGAAAGAGAAAACCTTTTGTATTGTGTGCAGAATGCTGGACAGTTGAGCAGACAGGAGTCCATCTTTCACAGCTTTGGTCTTGAGCCGGAAAATATGCTGAAATGTTGCTCACTGTTGACCTATTTGACCGCTTGGGACCTTCTACAGACTTCTATCACTTTTCTATTACCCACCTGAAGGCTAAGGCTTGCTCCTGACTTAGTCGGAGGACTAACCTAACAACTCACCTGTGGCCCTGGAGGCTGATGATTTGATGCAGCATCTCCTGAGCTGCTCATCTGCTGAATTTATGGACACTCTACCTCTGGGTTTGGAGGTAGGCCCGTAGAGCGATGACTCCTTTGGTGTGAACCCGGCTGGTACAGGATGTTAGGGCCTCTGGCAGAACGGTAGCTGTGAGGCTATGCGTTCCCTGTCTCAAATGAGTAACCAGCAATGAGAGAGGCATATGTAGGCACCTATTGGGATCTGTCAGGACTTGATGGTACAGCGTAGGTGAAGGGGGCTGTTGGCCTTCAGGCTCTGTTAAGGGTCTTGGCAATAATGATCAGAAAGGCCTTTGAGTGCCCACTGCGCTGCAGACATCTCTATGGAGAAGTACCAACTGGCTCTGGAACTGTGTGCGGTGGAAGCACATACTCGGGGACCTGAACTCTATTGTTGGTCCTCTAGCCAATTTACAATGTATTTGTCCTATCCCCCTTTCTCTTCTATCACCCCTGTGTGCAAGGGAGAATAAAACTAAAGCGAGCCTTTAATAAAACTAGGTTATTTTTGTACAGATTTATGTTTTCCACTTATTTTTATTTGTTTTATTTTTCCAGTTGTGTGTGCTTGGTCCATGTCCCTAAGAGTAGGCCGAGCACATTTTTGTCCCCTGGGGTCTTCACGCAAGCTTTACTTTTTACGTCTCTTACCTTTTTTTTTTTTATATAGTGGGACGAACCTTTTCTGTCTTTCCTGCTTATTATACAAAGCATTTCAGCTTCAAAAGTATCTTTTCTTACCTCTAACTTAACATGCAGATAATCATAGCAGCTGATTAGGTGAGTAACATAGTATTTTTATACTCCTACAGTGAGGGGGAAAAAGTATTTGATCCCCTGCTGATTTTGAATGTTTGCCCACTGACAAAGACATTATCAGTCTATCATTTTAATGGTAGGTGTATTTTAACAGTGAGAGACAGAATAACAAAAAATAAAAATGCCAATGTCAAAAAAGTTATAAATTGATTTGCATGTCAATGAGTGAAATAAGTATTTGATCCCCTACCAATCAGCAAGATTTCTGGCTCCCATGTGTCTTTTATACAGGTAACGAGCTGAGATTAGGAGCACTCTTTTTTTTAAAGGGCAGAGATTAGAGCACTCTCTTCCTCCCACGCTGGTCAGGAAAGTGTCAGTCAGGTCCTTGAAGAAGAAACCTTTAGATCTAGAACCCCAGCAACTAGTTTAATTTGTCGCAGATAAGTACCTTAAAATACTGTTGATTTAATGCTATTGAGTGTTTGTTTACTAAACTGCACACCTTACTGTCTTTTTTACACAACAGCACAAAAACTCCCTGTTACAGCTGCAAAGATTAGTGCATTAGCTCATGTGTTGGTGAGAACCACACTTTTATTTTCACTTTAAAAAAAAAAAAAAAATCCCCCCTCACCCCCCCTTTAGGAATGACATGGACCCATACCAATAAGCTATTATATATTTGATTTCTTATACTGGTATTATATTTACTAGTTGATTTGAATAATGTGCCCCCATGTAGTGCACCATGACATCACCTTTCAAAAAGGTGTGACAGGAGGTCACAAACACACCTAAAGATTTGTCAGAATGTTCCTACTGTCCGAGCCACAGCCCCTAAAACAAATGTTTCCATTATGTGGCCGTGTGACGTGTTTGATGTGTAATAAAAAAATGTGTGAAGTTGTTTGGGGTTTAAATGCTAAGTAGCAATTTACCATGACTTGAATATGAATCTATAATATGCAATATACAATTTATTATTACATATTTCTGAAGTGTAAATATTTCTGGTTCGCAGTTTTGGTGAACTTTTAAGTGTGTTTCTTTCTGAACCCTCACTTGAACACCAACCAGAAAATTTGTAACTACCTAATTTTTAACAATGGAGCACAGATTAAGAGCCCTTACTCTATTTAACGAAACACTCCAAGACCACTGTAGTGGTTATGGTTCTTGGATACCCTCCCAGAGTAATCTGTGAGACCGTTTTAAAGCGGTTTGACAATATACCTGGGTTCCTCTGGCAGGAGAAGCAGGTTGTCTTCACTGAGCTAAGCAGCTGCAATACAGGAGCATGCTCATTTTCTGAAAGGTCAGTATTACTGACTGGATTAGCATTTGGGTTGTGTCTAGTGTTGGCAATGTTATGATGGCATATTTGTGGCGTTGCAAATAATTTGACAACTTACCTGAGGTCCTCCCCTATGAGAGCCCAAAGTTCTCTGCACTCCGCTAACCCCAGCGATGCAGGGCTTTTTGGCTGAGAGCCCTCAGCTGAACTCTCAGCCAATGAGCAACGCCATGCACAGCGCTGCTTAACTTATTGGAGCTAACCAGATTCTCCTGAATTCTAAATCCAGATGCAGGGATGCGGCTGCAGGAGCCCGGTGGTACCCAGGTAGATGTCAGACTGTCCTAAAACATTTACTCTGGGATGGGCACTTCTGGCACCATAACCACTACAGTGGGCTGTGCTGGTTAGGGAACTTGCAGTATTCCTTTATTAATGGCATTCCCTCACCTTTAAAGTGACACTATAGAGTCAGGGAAACCGCCTACTCACCCTTTCCCCCCGCCGGGCTCCCTTACCTCTCCTCCCCCGCTGACGTCATCATCTTTGTCTGACGTCACCGTCGCACGCACATTCACAGTGTCCGTAGGAAAGCATTTCTCAATGCTTTCCTATGGACGCTCTGTGTGATAGAGGCATAATATGCCTCAATCATTGCTGATGCGCCTCTAGTGGCTGTCCGGAAGACAGCCACTAGAGGCTGGCTTAACCCCAGATGTAAACATAGCAGTTTCTCAGGCAGGGTTAACCCTGGAGGGACCTGACACCCACACCACTTCATTGAGCTGAAGTGGTCTGGGTGACTATAGTGTCCCTTTAAGCACTTCTTCAGGCTGAGGTTAAAGATGCAGCATTAATTTCCATTACTTTTTTGATTGTACTCTAAAACATTTTCAAAAAAATATAAGTTTAAAAATAATATGTCATCTACAGCCTGTAGTTTTCAATTTACTTCATCCTAGATTTGATCGGTCTTTGTTTTCCAAAAACTGCAGCTTTCTTTTGTTAAAGTAAAATCAGTGCAGAATATAGTTTTCAAATTCTGAAACTAGAGAAGTAATCAGTCATCTGGAGCACCTTTGTTTGCCCCACTGTAATATTATTGGCTAAATGTAAAGTCCTACAGTCTGCACCTCATCTGCCGTTTGCACAGCATTCACATTTAATGCTCCACTCATGCTTGCATTTCACTTCAGGAAAATTAAAACCTACAAGCAGTTATTACTAGTTATACTAGTTTTATTATTTAACATACCTCCCAACATTGGGAGGTATGGCAAGGGCCAAATGGTGGGTGGACTACAAAGGGGTGGCAACAAGGAGCCCACAGAGAGACCTGAGGGTCACATATGGCCGCACATTATCCCTGCACACACCTACAATGCTAACAACCCAGCTTGAAGATAATATTGATTTTCTTTGATCTGGGTATAATACAATGATGAATTGGCATCCATGTCTGTCTGTGTAAACCTTTCTTTATTACATTACTACCTTTGCCCTTCATCTACCATTAGACCAAATTTCCTCTAGTTATGACAGTTGTACGTAGGCAGCAGCTGGATGTCTCAGGCTAGGTGTTCACCTTTGCACCTGTAATCAAGCGTGGATGTGAATTTAACTACTCCTAGCCTCTTATTGCATATTCAATGTTCATGTTGGAATTTGAGAAATACGCACATGAGACAGAGAAGCCATGGGAGAGAAGTAGGGGTGCTGTTAAAGCACCACTATAGTCATTGAGCTGAAGTGGTCTGGGTGCCAGGTCCCCCAGGTTTTAACCCTTCAGATGTAAACATGGCAGTTTCAGAGAAACTGCTATGTTTACATTGCAGGGTTAATCCAGCCTCTAGTGGCTGACTTCCTGACAGCTGCTAGAGGCACTTCTGCGACGCTGAATGCGAAAGTCGCATTCAGCGTGCACAACCTACATAGGTAAGCATTGAGAAATGCTTTCCTATGGGCGGTTTTAATGCACAAGCGGCTCTGGCCGTGCATGCGCATTCCGCTCCACTCGGGAGCTGACGTCGGAGGGGGAGGAGAGGTCACCAGCGCCGAGGGAGACCGGCGCTGGTTTAAAGTAAGTGGCTGAAGGGGTTTTATCCCCTTCAGCCCAGTGGGAGGGGGCCCTGAGGGTGGGGGGAAGGATGCAGCCGCATCCCTGCAAGTTTGTTTTCCTGACACTATAGTGAGCCTTTAATATTTTAAAGTTGCAATTCAGTGCATTCAACATCTTTTTAAATTATACTGGAACCGTAAACAGGGCCGGCGCGTCCATAAGGCGGCACAGGCGGCCGCCTTAGGGCGCACCGGCACTGGGGGCGCAAAATTCCAGTGACCGGCAGGAGGGAAGTGCTTTCTCCTGCCAGGTCACCTCTTGGATCCCCGGCGCGGCGTGCGACTGAATTGGATTCCGAGGTGGCGAGGGAGCTCTGATCTCTCTGATCTGCTCCCTCGCAGGCTGTTTACTGATGCCGCGGGAGCTCGAATATGACGTCATCAGTAAACAGCCTGCGAGGGAGCAGATCAGAGAGATCAGAGCTCCCTCGCCACCTCGGCATCCAATTCAGCCGCACGCCTCCCAGCAGCCCCACTGGACCACCAATGAGATACCCACGCCAGCTCTCCAGGTAGGGAGGCTGGGTGGGAAATTTTAATTTAATTTAGATTATTAATTACTGTGAGTGTGTGTATGTGTGTGCATGTGAGTATGTGTGTCTGTCAGTGTGTGTGTGTGTGTGTGTGTGTGTGTAAGTATGTATGTCTGTCAGTGTGTGTGTGTGTGTGAGTGAGTGCATGTGAGTTTGTGTGTGTGTGTCAGTGTGTGTTTGTCAATGAGTCTGTCAGTGTTTGTCTGTCAGTGTGCGTGTGAGTGTCTGTCAATGAATGAGTGTGTCAGATAAGTGAGTCTGGCTGTCAGAGATGTCTGTTTGTTTGTCATTGAGCGTGTGTGACTGTCAGTGTTTATACACCCCTGACTGTAGCGTGGCCAAGCGGAGTGTACCGTGGTACAGGAACTTCTGTTTCCTGTACCTGGCAGGACTGACTGGAAAAGCTCACTGTACCAGGATTCGCTCTGCTCAGCCACACTACAAGAAAGGTAGGAGGCACACCAGGAAGGGGAGGGGACCACTATGGGGGTGGGTGGCGCACCAAGGGACAGGGAGAGGAGGGGAGAGATACCCTAAGGTAAAGGAAAAGGAGGGAGGGAGAGGAACACTAAGCGAAAGGGAACAGAGGAGGGAGGGGAGAGGAACACTAAGGGACAGGGAAAGGAGGGGGGAAGGGAAAGGAACACTGAGGAACAGGTAAAGGAGGAGAGAGGGGAGAGGAACAGTAAAGGTCAGAAAAGGGAGGGGACCATTAAGGGTCAGGGAGAGGGGCTGGATGTGAAAGAAACACACAGCGGGGCTTGAGAAGGAAAGAGACATACACAAAGGAGCTGGGAAGAATAAAAGACACAAAGGGGCTGGGAGAAAAGGAGTCACACAAAGGGGCTGGGAGGAGTAAGACACAAAATGTGGGAGGATGTAAGAGTCATACAAAGAGGAGAGATAGGAGACACACAAAGGCAAAAATAGAAGATAAAATACACTAAAGGGAGTCAGATATTTAAAAGACGGGATAAGAAACACAAAAGGGAGGTTAAGAGGCACATGGGTGAAGATGTTTTTGGGGTGGCGGAAAAATGCATCTTCGCCTATGTACCCAAAATTCTTTGCACCGGCCCTGACCGTAAAAGCCAAACAGAAGCAACAAACTATCATTCATTTTGAAAACCATATTTTCTGCCAATCAACAGAATGTTTTTTTTTGTTGTTTTTTTTTGTTTTTTAGCCATTAGGCTCTATAATGGTGTGACAGTTCATGTTATACTCATGCTGGGTACTCTTTGCAGAAGTAGATGTGTCAGTGTAGCCTTCACGATGAATGAACCCCTGGAAAATGCAAATGCTGGGATTTTGGTGAGGACTGATCTGCACAATGCTGAAGTGTTCTCAAATGTTTAACATGTATGCCTTGGTCTTCTGTAGAGTAAATCCATACAAATATGTTAAGCAAAGTTTACAAATGAGTAATGTATTAACTGAACAGTTATTTCTCTGTTTCACCCTGCAGCTAGAACATGCCAAGGCAGCACAGACTGAGTTGGTGCGGGAATCCATCAAAAGGAAGCAGGAGACTTCAGAGCTGCTCAAAATACAAGATGAGCTTCAAGAAAGACTCAATGAGGAGGCCAAAGCCAGAGAACACCTGGCTTTGGAACTCAGTAAAGCAGAAGGTATGTGTATGTATAGTCAGGATACATTATCTAAATGGAGCACTCACATTTCATGAGTAGAGTTGACTTTATATTGGTAATTTACTCTACCGTATCTTTTTGATAACCTTTTTAAATCTAATTTTCCTTTAAAGATCTCCATTTTAAAGATTCATCTTCAAGTGTACAGCTCTGTAATAATGTTAAAGGGAAACAATCACTTCCCAGGTTTTCTAATGTTATGTTTACCTATCCTCTATATTTAACAAATCGCTCTTAGTGAGGTCTAAAATTTTTTAATTTAATTAAGAAATCCACAAAACTCTGGAGCAGAGCTCCTCCATCTTGGCCCCCTAACCGTTGTTTTTATAAGCTGTGCACATGTCAGTGTTCCTGTTTGTCCTCTTCCAAAGCAGTGTGCTAAGGCTGTGCCAGGATCGAACTGGATTCTGTTGTCATTTGCTAAACGTTAAATATAAACTTTGAAAAGAAAATGCATAAGCAAATGAAAAATGTGATAACTCAATTTCTAGGTATTTTTCAATGTTTTATTCAATGGTGTAATTTTTACAGAAGTTACCTTTTTAGGTTTGGGTGAAATCTTAAGAAGCTTAGAAGTTTTTTTTTTTGTTTGTTTGTTTTATTATAAAATTCTCAGTTTAAATGTTTTGTTTTACATAGTATGTCTGACCTCCCCCTCGCCACCCCAACCCCCCCCCCCAGCTCCCATAAGCCTGAGTCCATGCACATATGGCACTATTAAAGGAATGTCCAAGTGTGCATGTGCTTGAATGGCATTGCTCTGAGACCATGGTAGATGGTCAATGTTGCCCTGAGATCAGACGTGCTGTAGAAGTAAGTATGGTTTTCACTTATATCCTCAGCACTAATTTCTCTAGTAAACATTTCAGCAGTGTTTTCTAAGGAAGAAAAATGATAAACTGTCCCTTCCCAAGAGAAGGCTGTTACACTTTGCTATACACTCTTATACTAAAAGTGGATTGAAAAGTCTTGAATGGAGAGTTTAGTGGAGGTGGCTTGTGTAGTGGTATCACAGGGAGAAAACAACTATAAAATCATCTCCTATAAGCTAGCTATGTACAAACTCCACCCCCTATATTTTATTTAAAAATGGAGAAGACAGAGGTCAAACACCATAGATGTCATTGGCATGTTTGAGCCTGTCCACTCTATAATCCATTTAACACATATGTCTTCTATCGAGATAAGGAGATTTGTTTACACCTTTAACACAATGCTAGTGGTATATGGGCCACTGTAGCAATCTTGTTGTTCCCAGCCTTCATTAGGTTCTTCCTCTCCGTTAATCCTGCCAGTGATCTGAGCTGGTTTATACACACTCTCCATGAAAGATTTATCAAAGAATATATGTATTTGATAGTTTGGTGATAGCTCTATTTAACCCTCCTGTCAGATGTTATATAGCTTGACGATGCACATTTTTTTATGCAGCCAAAAGTCTTGTGTATTCTTGTTCTCAACTGTTCTAGTTCTTCGTCACTCTTATAGTGGTGATGTGGAAAATTAAACATCTGCTGTCAAATTTTCTGTATTTTACCTGTTATTGAGTAATACGTCAACACACACACACTTATAATATCCATTGTATAGCGCTACGGAATTTGATGGCGCTATATAAATAATAAAATTATATATATATTAGTAATTTAAAAAGTATTCCTTTATTCTAAATACATAAGCTCCAGATAGATCAATGTTTCAGTCCACACAGGGACTTTCATCGGGATGAAGATGAAATCCTGAACCTGAACCTTGATCCTGATGAAAGTCCCTGTGTGGACTGAAACGTTGATCTATCTGCAGCTTATGTATTTGGAATAAAGGAATACCTATTATGATAAGACCGTGAGTGCAGCCATACATTTTGTTTACTATTGTATCACTAAAGCCTTATGGGCTGGCATATTCAAAAAGTTGAGCCCGAGTGCAAGGAACTTGAATGTATATAATGTCAGAGGACACTAAATTTCATATTTTAACCTACTGGTGCTAGTCATTAGTGCAACATTTCATTCAGATTAAATTAAAAAAGAGGATCTGCAGAACAGAATTTACTATTCTAAAAATATGATTTATGATGTGAATACGCTTTATGGTGACAGAGGCATTGTCTCTTCATTGGCCTTTCTGCATTTGATTGTTTTTGTCATTTTCTTCATATCTCTGTTCTCCAAAACAATGGCTGACCCTATAGGGCATTATTATTGTAGAAACACTGTTGCTATGGCAGACATTGCCATGCTGTCACCTGGTGTGTAGGAATTATGAAATAGACAGCTGGAATTCAGAGACAATGCTGTAAACCTGTTTGGACTTGTTCAGTAAATATTTATCTTAGTTTGGTTATTAATAACGGATGACCCTTGAGTTATAGCTGTATGCAAAAGATACACATTTGCAAAATGTTTTTAGCACATCTATTTAAATGTCATTAAATGGGATAGGATACTTTTGATATAAATATGTACACATGGTGGAGTGGCAAAAAAAACAAAACGTGCAAAAAAGTGATACTCGAAAGTAAACCCATAAACTAATATATATGTATGGTAGCAACAGCTGTTAGGTTAGTAAACTTTAATCATTAAAAGGGAAAATAAACCAATACAAACATAAAAAGGGATTGTGTTAAATAAGGTTTAAAGACAAAACAGAATGATTTAACTTAACATCAGATCGTCTGTTTGGTAACTAGAGAAGCATATCCATAATAATGCTGACAATCCAAACAGCAAAAATATCTGTTGAAAAAGTTGTGATAGAGCTTACAAAACGTGCATCCCAAATTTGGCAATAAATGTGCATGTTACAATCCCCAAAAGTTTGCATAGCTGTGTGGCGTGGAAGTGGCCTTCCAATTTAATTCATCTTGGGCATTTTCACATAGAAGGAGACATTTATTTTATTACAAATACATTTAAAAATATATATCTTACATTAAAGCAATCAATGATTCTTCACCTTTACAGAAACTTTGTGCACTTTGTCTTCTAAACATTCAATTAATTTATCATTGAATCCGTTAAAGATATTTCATAGAAGAATCAATTCAGATTCCTAAATATAATGTAAAACGAAGTGAATTTCAGACTTGAGAAAGTTACAGCAAACATATCCAATTGTAAAATACTGTAATACCTTATACGCGACAGGCAGGTTTGAACAAATAAATGCTTGGCTCAAATCCTTCAACAGACTAGCATATCTGCTGCTTGCATTGCTGACGCATGCAGATCAAGAACAGTCTATGTATACGTTGCTTAATATATACGTATACATGGGAATTTACAGTATCTTTTATTCCCCAGCCACCCAAGTGAAGTCCATATGAAATAATTATTGCTGGGATTTAAATGATCCGCTTTATTGTACATCTGCTAATATTCGTTCTACAGCTGGTTTGTCTGAACAATTCTTCTGTGTAAAATGTTCATCCAAGCACTTAAAGGAGATTGCATGGTGCTTTTTGTAGTGAAACGTACGCATTGCTCACTGAAATCTCTCTTTGCTCTCTACAGGCCTTCTCGATGGATACACAGATGAAAGAGTCTTTCTTGAAAAGCAAATGCAGGAAAAAAATGATCTTATCCGGCAGCTTGAGCAGGAGCTGCAAAGTACAGGTAACAGGTTGCAGGAATTTGAACAGGAGCGGCAACAGATACAGGAGGAAAGGGAGCTGCTCTCCCGACAGAAAAATGCATTAAAGGCTGATGCAGCACCTGCAGAGCAACGTATGTATTATTCTAATTATCATTGTGTTCTCTGTATAATTATAGGTTTCGTTTAGTTGTGTGATCACGGGTTATTACGTATGTTTTTTTTCTTTTGCAAGGCTTTGCCATCATGTCACACATTAGGACCAACACCTTAATAGGTAGTTTATATAATGGTAATTTGCTCCTTAGTACCATAATTACCTTATCGAATCCTAAAGCCATGTATGGTGAAATCATCATCAATTAATCTTTTTATCAAAGCCAAAAAGTTCATAGACATTCAGATACTTTTATTATGAGATTAGTTAGATAGTGCTTTTCTCTGACCGTTAAGTTAAGTTTGAATATTAAACTGCCAATTAGTGGTTACAATTTAGCAGAAGGAGTAATATTTATTAAGAATATTTTATTAGGTGAATTAGGTTACTGTTCACCTGCAGGCATGTTATTGTAATTGTGAAATACGAGTTTTAACATTTTCTTGGTGCTTTGTAAGAATTGTCTGCTTTAGCCATAACTAGTCCGCAACCTCCATTTAAATTGTTAAAGGATAATTGTTCTTTACCACTTATAATCAAGCAAAACTAATGTTTTTATTGAGGTTCATTAACACGGAACATTTATTAGGCATGGAGGTTGATTGATTAAGCAACGATTTAGGATTAGTCAGAAGCCAGTTTTCTAAATTTAGGTTGTATTTTTCACCCACAAATTTATTTTATTGTCCAATTATCTTGTTTGCTTACCACAACTCTCTGCTTATGGTTAGTGTACAAAACGTAGATTGGTTAAGGTTTATGTTTTTAAGAATTCCTCTTATGCTTAAATTTTATATTCACTCGCATTGCCAGCCTTAATAAAAAGAATTGCATCATCCTAATAACTGGAGTGTAAAACATACCTGACATGTTGTAGCAATTTATACTATAATATATCATTTAAATCTAGAGATTCATGTAGGAGATTAAATTATTTATTCTGAAGTTTGGAATGCATAGAACAATTATACTATATATTACATCAAAAGTAGGTATAGATAGAATTTTTTTCATGGGAATTGGGGCAATTTGACAAGTGAATCGTAATGTTTAGTTGAAACAGAATTTAAGAGATTTTTTTCAATTTGGCTATTTAGACAAAAAAAAATTACATTCGCTATCGACTTTCCTGAAGTCTGGGTATAGTGAATAAACCCTTTAGCGTTTAGTATTATACTTCTCTTTGTTATACAGCAACAAGTTTCCTAGCAAGGGATGTAGCAGGTAAATTATTACAAAACTTAAGTACACTTGACAAAATAGCCACATTCACACTAGTTAATTACAGTTTGCTGGGGAAAATGTGAAACATGCATTTCGGTGGAGAGCCTTGGTATGCTTTCAATAGCTCTCAAGCTGTTGTGGAATGACAACTCCCAAGGACTTCATACAATAGAATTGTTTAATATTGTTTTAATTTATCTTCTTATTTGTGGTCCTTGAAAATGTAGATACTGTATAAATGAAAGCTGTTATTGCCACACAGTTCATACTTATTCATGCATACACACTGATTAAAACTGACAGTGCACTTTCATTTTATTTCAAATTCAGAGTTTTTTACTAAAGTGACAATTAGCAGAAATTCAAAGTAAATTTCAAATTTAAGAAAAAAAGTAGTCGAAGTGGAAAATTTTTCCAAGTCAACTCTTTTTCCACTGTGGCTGTCCTTTAGTTTTAAGTTCACTTTGAATTCCTGACAATAAGTTTGTTAAAATAGCCCTGTTTATGGTATATCCAGTGTGCTGATATGTAAAGTTCTGCCTTGATTTTTTTTTTACAATATTTGTTAAAAAGGTACAAAAACTGAAAAAGGAATGTTAAAAATAGTCTCATTCGGTGTGGGGGTGAACAACACATCAACAAGTTTACCTCCACTATGGCGCTAACATGGATTTATCCATTGCAAATTTTATTTTACGTTTATCTGTTCGACATTTTTAAAAATACATTGACAAGGTTATTAGTAAGTTATGACGAGTTTCTCAAGTGCAACACGCAGTAAAGGTAAGACCATTTATGTTCTAAATCCAGGGACAATTGTTGATTCTCCTGGACTATAATCTGGCGTTGGTAGCATTGGGTGTAATTCGGCATCCTCATATTCTTTGCTTGGTTCCCTCAATTATAGATTTGCTTTTCTGTTATAATTCACTCCCATGTCTTTGTTCAGCTGCTCCCTATTTTTTCCACCATTGTCATTTTGCAAAAGAACCACAGTCGGCATGTAAATTACTCTGCCCTTGTTTTGTTTTTGTTTTTTTGTTCTCCTAGGGTTAGTAGAAGCTGCAGTCGTTGCAGCTCCCAAAAAAGGTGTGTTTATACCCCGCATGATGAGGCATTCAAATTTGGGTGGCTAATTACACGGATTTGGAATTAATCTATGGGTTGTTTTTTTGGCTTTTCTGCATTTTGCTTCCTGCACTAACAATACTAACCTGCACCTGCTAAATAATCAGTATTTTCTTCTTTAACAACTCTGCTGTGGTGTTAAAGGGCCCTTACGGCAAGCTAGGGGTTAATCTTGAGTTTCCTGATATTTTCTTTGCGTTGTCATTAACATTCATTCATTTATTCATCATTACCCATCATCTTATCCATTTATTAAAAACAATCATAGAATCAGTGAGATGATTTAAAAAAAAAATAGAAATCAGTTTGGAAAAAAACAAATAATAAATTCTGATGTGCATTGATTTTTGTTTTGCGATCATTTGCAGATTAGCGCTCTATGTAAGATGATGGTGTGAGGAAGGACTTTCCGGATTGTGATAAGAAAATTGCATTTAGATTCTGGTGATTTTCTTTCCGCAACTATTTCACAATAATCATCTTTGTGAAGGTTCTCTTCTCTTGTTAACAGCATTTGGTCAACGTTTGCTGTTCATAAATAACTAGAAACAGTGAAACGTTGTGTACCCTATGCAACGGTGCAAGCTATCGTATATATTTGAGAAAAATATTGGATTTTTTTTTTTTATACATATATTGATGTATTGGACCATATAGACTTTTTGTACTGCTATATAAAAACAATTTCTAGTAGACGTTAAGATGTGTGATAGATGGATCCCTGTTAAATGGAAACTGGCAAATACATATGCAAATCGTAATGCATCATATACACTTTCAGGGACACTCCAGGCACCTGGACAGCGTTCGTGTATGTTAGAACCTGCAGATTTGAGTTCCTTCTGTTTGCAACTGAATACAGCTTGCTGAAATTAGACATTGGGAAATTTACATGTGGCGTTGTGCAGGGTTGGCTTCAACTAAAATAATTGATTTGTTGTGGATGAGGGATGTATCGGCACACAAATAGTAATTTCTGTCTATTGCATGGGCAATTGAGTGAAGGTAACTAAATGCCATTTATCCTGCCCCAGAAACAAGAGTTTTTTTCAGATCTAGTGTTCATTATGTAAATCTGGCATGAACCCCAGATATTATTAGTTAAGCAATCTTTTTGGCATATCAATTAAAAAATTGCTTTTATCAAGCAGAACACTTGTTATCTTATTCTACTTCTTTATTTGGAATTATAAAAAACTATCACGTTTCCTCTGTATTCCTAAATGCCAGTTTCCTTAAATCACGTTGCCGCAGTACTGTAGCACCCTCAAAATCATACACCTAGCATATTCTTTTAAAAACACTCCTTCATTTCTATGAAAAATGTGCTTGAAATTGTTACTGATAAATTCTGATGTTAAGTCAGGCACAAATGGACATAATTGAAAATAACTAAAATTTCATATTTATTAATACAATACTTTCTAATTAACTTATATACCGGTTTTCATGTACAATGATGGTGCCAAGTTATGGGTGTTTTTCCATTAAAGATGTAGAGTGTTGGACAAATTCTTAGGGATCATAAATATATCTTCCTGCCTCCTATATGCATTCCAATACATCAAGAAAATCCATTATTTTTCTTAACAAGAGCACTCCGGTGTATCCGGTAATGGAGAAAATTTCAAATGTTCTGTAGAAAATTAACACGGTTTATTCTGATTTTGTCTGAAAATAGAGCTGCTAGAGGAGGCAGAGAAGCTCTTGAAGGAAAAAATTGAAGTCCAGCGCCAGGCTGAAAAGGACTCTGGTGACTTCTACAAGCAAGTGAAAGTCCTCGAGATAGAGCTGGAGGAACAGGTGACTCGCTTTACAGAATTGGAGCAGGAAAAAAATGCTGACCTAGAGGACCTACGCCAAAAAAACCTTGCTCTCGAAAAACAGCTCGAGAAAACACGCAAATTTTTAGATGTAAGAATTCAGTTCATTTATTTCTAACACTGGAAAAAATGTTGCGGTGCAGTAATACCAACATACAAACCTGTAGATGTAGAACTAATTTTCGAAACCTTGCGACCGTAAATATAAGGAAAGCACATCATATTTTCCATAGGAAAACTTTTACAGAAGATATTACTGCGATGCTTAGAATGCTATTGTGTTCTTAAATCTTTACAAATGATTTAAATACAACTTTTGAAATAAAAACAAATCAAAAGATTATCAACAAAAAAAATAGTATTTCATAAAAAAAAAAAAAAAAAGCAAGATGTAGAAGAACGAAGTATTTACAAACAACAGGTCTATTGCTAAAGTGATTACCTGATTACAGTCCTCATTCTTGTTGTGTAGGAACAAGCAGTAGATCGGGAACATGAAAGAGATGTATTTCAACAGGAAATTCAGAAACTTGAGCAGCAGCTTAAAATGCCGCAAAGGTACCAGGCAGCTAATGATCAACAAAGCAACCAGGTAAGATATAAAAGTTGGTTAAAATGACTTGTATGTGTTCTAATTGTCTAACTGACATTTCTGTGTAGCTGTCATCATTTGCTTAGTTTATATCTGGCTTGAAATGGGACTTAACTGTTTAACACAGTTTAATGATATATTAGTTTAAAAAAGTCCACCTAAACACTTCCTGTAAAGAGTCATCTAATGTTTACACTTCCTTTATTGCAAATTCTGTTTAATTTAAAATCACTTATCTCCTGCTCTGTTGATAGCTTGCTAGACCCCCGGGAGCCCTCTGTATGTAATTAAAGTTCAATTTACAGAGCAGGAGATGAACATTTTTAAAAGTAAGTTGCATCTGACTGAAATTGAAACCATTTTGTTTTTTAAGCAGGCTGCGTCAATCACAGACAGGGGAGGTGTGGCTAGGGCTGCATAAATGTCATAGGCATGATCTATACACCAAAACTGCTTCATTAAGCTAAAGTTGTTTTGGTGACTATAGTGTCCCTGTAATCATTAGCCAGTTTCTTAGTGGCATGTAATTATTTCTATTCTTCCTGCTACAAGAAAATAAGCTCTTAGTATACCCTTAGGATAAGATTTCAGATTAGATTCCTGTTGCTTTGTTAGTTCAAAGGAACATCCCAGACCCCTAAAGCACTTTAGCTTTGTGTCCTCCTGTTTTGCTTTCTTTTGTTTGTTTGTTTGTTTTTTTGTTTTGTTTTTTTCATTTTACAAAAAGTCCAGAATTCAGAAGGAATTTGCACTTTTATAAATTAATCTTGTTACACTCGTTGGCTGTCAACCAGTCCTGTTACTTTCTGATTTGTTTAGCTGAGTGGATCTAAACCCAAGAATCAGGCAATTTCCCAGAGCACCTGACTTCTCATTACGTTTGGAAGTCTGTGAGTGGACAGCCACAGAATGTCTGGGCTGGGTTAGAAGGGGTTAGCTTGCAAAGGCTTCAGACAACAGAACTGCAGCTTTTGTAAACTGTTTTTAGATATATCCCAATGAAAAAAATGACATTTTAAAGTATGTGTGTTTTTATTGGGGTTATATCTCCTAAATAGTGATTTATTATATGTGCAGTGGAGTGTTCATTTAAGTTCTGGCAGACCAAATTGATTCTCCAAATTACTGCTTAACAGGAATAAGACCCCTTTCTTTAGTTTTATATTTTTTTTATGCTGCGTAAACAAAAGAAATAGCAGTGGAAAATTGGGGAAGGGACTCAGTAGAATAATCTTAAATATAGTTGTCTCCTCTGTATAGTGAGCACCACCCATTTTGAAGATCATGTTTCTATGATGGTGAAAGACACCTGTGAGTTTGGGAGTTGTAGCAGTTTAGTGAGAGTTGTCTTTACAAATTAGACCCCCATTAATCTAAGTGAAGACTCAGTTTATGAGTGCAACTTGTTCACTAAACTAGAATTGTGAGAAACTCAAAGGGAATTTTACATTTTAGACTTGGCTGAATTAGAAACATTCTCTATGTCCAATTTTTTTTTATTTTTTTATTTTTTACTATTCTTCATGAATAACCTTGTTTGTTGTAGATTTCTTAGTGCATAGAAATAAACCATACTCTACAATATGCACAGTTTATTCAGATTAGCTAAGTAAAACTTGTAGACCATTTTTTTTTTACAAATTATTTCACAAATTACAACAATTCTATTGATATATATTATATCGCTGTTCAATCACAATGTTATGTTAAGTAGTTTTATTATTTTTTATATAATTCCATTTTATTTTTCTTTGCAGGTGGAAACACTTGAAAATAATCTTAAGGAAAAAACAGACAAATGTAGTGAACTCCTTCTATCCAAAGAGCAGCTCCAACGGGATGTCCAGGAAAGAAATGAAGAGATTGAAAAGCTGGAGTGCAGGATTCGAGAACTTGAGCAGGCCTTGCTAATTAGCACAGACAGCATACAGAAGGTACTAAATTTCAGAGGAGATCTGGAATCGTGGTTAAGAGAGATAATAGTAAATTAGTATGTAGGAGTTTTGGTGGGAGAGTAAGATAATCTGCATGCTGTCCTGCATACAGCCAAATAGTCTGCGACCTGTTCTTGAGATACCATTTATAGATCCCTTCTATATTGTTGATTTTACTAACTGATAACGGGCAGGTAACAATGTGTGCTTGGCCATGTGTCTTAAACGAATTTCTTCTTTAAGGTCGAGGACAGACGGGCATCTTTAATAAAGGTAGTCAAAGGAGAAATGCCTCTGGAAGCCCAACTTCAAGTGGAGCGAGAAGCAATGGACAGAAAAGAAAATGAGGTGCGTAATCATCTTCTTGTCGCTTTCACATGCAACTTACTTATCCAGGTGTTTATCCCTTTTTTTTGTAATCCTTTCATGACAATTGAAATGCCAAAATTGGTCAACTTAAATCTTGTCATGAAGGGATTTAAACGAAATATTATGTTTGTAACTGAAACTAGATGTTTTGTATCCTTGTACCACTTATGTCCTCCTATTGTGTCCTAGATTACCAATTTGGAAGAGCAGTTGGAACAGTTCAGAGAAGAACTAGAGAATAAAAATGAAGAGGTCCAGCAGCTCCATATGCAGCTAGAGATCCAGAGGAAGGAGTCCGCAACCCAAATCCACGGATTGGAACAGGAGAATAAAACACTAAAGGTATTAATGCCGGTATAGCAATGGCCTGATCTTTCCTTTGTTTTACAATGGTGGCATGCGTAAGTTCATAAACAAAGCAGTTTAATTCACAGTTTGACGACTTGTGGATTTCTAAAGTGCATCACAAGGCTGGTTGAAAATAGTGGATGTTTTAATTTTGATGGCCACGGAACACTGATATTTTAGTGATAAAATCATTATTTGTCTTGGGGCATGTGGTGGCAATTAACAGTGGGTTATTCTCTGTAGCCTTTCTTGTATGGATATTAACCAGTTATTGTTCGTACATGAGGTATGTGGGATATAAATAGCCCACATTAGATTATTGTTGTCAATAGTAGTGTATAAAGTAAAAGCACAAGCATTCTGTATCTGGTTGGCTTATTGTGTTGTCTCGTCACCATGACCGACTTTGCTGTATAAATCAGGAATCCTTGCAGTGGTTAACCCTCTAACCTACAGACATAATTCTTCTGTGATAAATAGAAGTTGTCCCTGGTGATCTGTACATGTGTCACCACAGCTGTCTCCTCTCTTTGCCTGCTCCCAGCTATTATTCTTAGGTGACATCATATCCTAGTGTTTCTTTTAATAATGTGTAGAAAATGCGTAGGTTACGTGGCCCTGATATCGGCTTTCTGTTGGCATACTCCTGAGTGTTACTGTCAGGATACATCATGTTCTGGTGCTTCTATTTCATGTGTAAGAGAAATAAAAAACAGAAAAGAAATAGAATTTGTAGATGCAGAACATGTCTTTCCATTGTTCTACATATGTGGTTTTCAAATGTGATCCATTATGTCAACTAGATTATACACTGTTAAATTGAGACTTTATTCCTTCCCTGCCTCCCATCAGCTGTAGAATAACAGTTGCAGAGTAGTCTTTTATTGCTTATGCATTGATTGACCCATTAATAAAGCAGATCAAAAACCTGGATTCTGTGTAATGCCAAAGTTGGTTATACCAGGTCACAGAATCTAGTTCGCAAAGAATTCCCTTTATTGTTTGTGAATTACAATGTTTTAAAATGGCTGACTATTTTAACTTATTATTTATAAGTCACTTGTGGAAACAGTCTCTGTACGGCGACTGACATTTTGAGTTTGCTTTACATGGATCAGTTAAGAAGATAAATTTGTTTAATTCTTATTTCAGTGCTTGTTAAATTTTAAAAAATGCCATCACTCCTAAAATAGTTAAAGGAACACTATAGGGTCAGGAATAAAAACATGTATTACTAACCCTACATTGTTAAAATCACCATCTAGCCCCCTGGCCACCCCTTGCCTCCCTAAATATAGTAAAATCTTACTTGTATTCTAGTCTGTAGCTGCTCACCCTGCCCCATGTCTGCCTCTGACCTGCCTGCTGTCTGCTGACATCATCAGAAGTGTTGGTCTGAGCCAATCACAATGCTTCCCCATAGGATTGGCTGAGACTTTCAAGGAGGCAGATTAGGGGCAGAGCCAGCATGATTCAAACACAGCCTTGGCCAATAAGCATCTCCACAGAGATGAATTGAATCAGTGCATCTCTTTGAGGAAAGTTCAGTGTCTGCATGCAGAGGATGGAGACACTGAATGGCAGTGCTTCTCACTGTGCAGCACTGCCCCAAGAACAATCTCTAGCAGCCATCTGAGGAGTGGCCACTGGAGTTATCACTAGGCTATAATATAAACATGCATTTTCTCTGAAAAGACCGTGTTTACAGCAAAAGGCCTGAAGGAAATTATTCTACTCACCAGAAGACATACAATAAGATGTAGTTTTTCTGGTGACTATAGTGTCCCTTTAAGTGTTAAAGTAGTGTTTGAATGTACCTCCGTACATTTAGAGATAAAATGTGTTAGTTTGTTTTTTAGTTTTAATCTGTGATTTTTATTTTTGTGGGGTTTTTTATTTTTTTTTCCCAAGGATGAATGTGAAAATTTACTGCTTGATCTTCAAGGTGATTCCACTTTAAAAACCCATCTTTTAAAAGGGGAGAAATATGAAGAACAGCTTCTGTTGAAAGACCAGGAAATAGATCAGCTGAACGAACAGATTGTCAAACTACAGACACAACTTGAAGCAGCAACTGATAACAAGGTAAATATCAGAGGGCTAGAAATTCACCAACTCAAATGTCTCTGATTGCATAGTAAATAGAATATTAGAAAATCCTGTAAAACACATTTCCTTGCAGATCTGTTACCACAGTGCTATTAAAAGACTAATTTTATATGAAATATGCAAACTTGTGAAAGCATGTGCTACTAATAAATAGTATCCTTCTTGTTCTCATATAGTAAAGGTTGGCGTTGTTGGACATAAGTTGTTCGTGGTTTTTTTGTTTTTGTTTTTTTTTTACTTTTTTTGTGGACAATTGCAACACAAATCTTGTGTAAACAGTGCACTGTTTTATTCTCTAGTAGGACTTTGTCTTGACAACTGTATAGCATTTATGGACTCCTCACCCTTAATGGTGCATTCTATGATTGTTGTTTTTTTTTTTTTTTTGTTTTTTAATTCTTGATTTTTCGCTCTGACAGTCAAGCATTGTTACAATAGTGCAGACATAGGTGGATAAATGGTAAAACAAAACGGAGGAAGAGTCTGCGCTAATTCAATTGAGCAGCAACCCTAAAAGGGAAATCCCTCACGGAACCCTTATGTAAGAAATGCAAGAAAAGAGGGGGTCAAGGGCTGCGCTTCGGTAAAAAATTTTTTTTCAATATATAAGATTGTATATTTGTAAAATAAACAGCGATAATAAAATCAAATAAAGTTCATCCGGATTTTAAAAAAATATATAAAATAAAAACAGTCTCACTGATATGCAGTACCACGATATTAATCCTCAAGTATGGCTCCGTCCGTGTAGTAGGTAGTCCATATATGTGAAGATAAAAAACAAAAGAGAAAGCTGCCTATAGTGAAATATTGTATATCCTGATGTGGTATATATTCAAAGGAAATATATTTCACTCACATTTGGTGGAGCTTATTGCCAGCTCTGGGAGAAGAGACACTTAGTGGTTTGATCCCCACTAACGGATATACTTGGATGGTCCGTCTGTCCGGCTTGGAATTCCTGTGGTATCGGCTAGGATCTACTTCACATATGCGTTGATTCCTTAATGCTTGGAAGATAGGTCCGCCTTTCCAGTATCAGATAGTAGGTGTCCACGGAGTATATATGAAACAGCAAATAGTGCTCTCAGTATGAACAACAAAGTAATATCTTTAAGTGAGTTATACTTACAAGAATAGAGCAGATAGGTACTGCTCTATTGCCACAGCGCTGGTGGAATTATCCCCACCTAAGGATTTCTTTGGACGGAATATACTTTCAAGTAAAAAAAATAAAATAAATAAAAAAATAAAAATAAAAAAAGGGGATGGATAAAACTATAAGATTGTAAGTGATAATACAAAAAATATATATATATAAAAAAAAACTTTATATTTTTATATATAAGATGCCAGGGGTAAAAGAAAGTGTATAAAATACAATAAAAATAAGTATACAATTGGTCCTAGTATAAAAGGTAACCAAAAATAACTTTTATTGATTAAAATACACTTATTAAAACCATTTACGCGTTTCACCTTTGGGGTTTTCTCAAAATGGTAAAAGAACAGTACACCTGGCAAGGAACTGAATATATAAGTTTACAGAGGTTGAATTTAGCGCCAAATTTTTTGTGCACCAATCACAAACAAATGTTAAAACCAAACTTTCTGTACATTTCAAAGTGACATTATAACTTTGTAGGTATATTCATATCAGTATTAATGGGTTTAAAAAATTAAATTATATTAAAAATGAAGCTTTAAACAGGGTTTAGGAAGAGTTTCATGATTATTAATCTCGATCTCATAAAACATCTCAAAATAGTGTTAAGACCATATAGATGCCTTTGTTATTGCCTAATAAAGCTCACTGTATAAAAATTTATTTAAAACGAAGCTTTTGAAAAGATTAAATTATATTTTGTTCCGATCACGTGATCGGAACACTGCGCGCATGCGCAAATCGGCAAATAGACGAGAACACTTCCTGATATACACGGAGTGCTCAGTGGCTGGCTAGTATTAATGTTCTTAATACTAATAACAGGGGTATAATTTTAACCCATGAATTTAGTAGAGAACAAATAAACTTTTTAGATCTCAATATATCTATAAAAAATGGTAAAATAAATACAAAAACTTTTTTTAAAGAAGTCTGTGTCAATACAGTAATTGATAAAAATAGTTGCCACTACAAACCTTGGCTTGATAGTGCTCCGAGAAGCCAATTTCTTAGATTACGCAGAAATTGCACAGAATTGGAAAATTTTGAAGAACAAGCGAATGCCCTCAAAAATAGATTTATAGAGAAAAACTATCAAGAAAAAAACCTACTGGAAAATATTAATGAGATAAAAAACAAAAATAGAGATGAGCTTCTAAAGTATAAACCCAAAACCAAAAATGACTCAATATCTCTCCCTATCATTCTAAATTATACCAATAAAAGTAAAGAGATCAAAAAGATCATCCAAAAACACTGGCATATTTTAGAACATGATGAAAAACTTTCTAAAATTATACCAGAAAAACCGAGTATAATCTTTAGAGGGGCTCCTAACGTCAAATCTATTTTAACTACCAACTTCACCAAAGAAATCAAACCCAGGAACTTTGTAACCTTCTTTCCCCAATCTTTAGGCTTTGACAAATGTAAAAATTGTATTGTGTGCAAATCAGCTGATCCTACAATGCCACCAAAAGTAATAGAATTTACCTCAAACAAAACCAAAATTACTTTTAAAATCAAAGAATTTATTACATGCAACACCAAGAATGTTATCTACCTATTGGAATGCCCATGTGGCCTCCAATATGTTGGGATGACTTCAAGATGTTTAAAAGTCCGATTAGGTGAGCATTGTAGGAATATAAAAAATGGCTATTTAAATTCTTTATTTTTAGTTCAACACCAAGTACCACTGACCAGCAAAAAGTGGCCCTCGCAGGGGTCCTTATGTAACATACATTGCAGTGAGTTATACAATGAAGAGTAAAAGGTTTGTCGGATGGTCTGGTTATCGTGGACCGTGTGGTGCCTGTTTTCGGTTTTGGGTCCGTTCAGGACCTTTTATCAAACGTGAACAAAAACTAGTACTTTACAGTGTATTTAACATTGAGACATCATAATAACCTTCAGTCTTACACAATCCTAATTTCCGTCTAGCCGTTGCGTCTTGGTTTGGGTCTTTGTCGACTGCGTCTCCCGGCGGTCATGTCAGCCGGCTGTCCTAAGTTTTGGAGTCTCGTATATTCAGTGGTTTGAAAAGTTGGGGAGGAAGGGGGGGGGGGCACCAACCGGTGCTGTGGGGATGGAGCAGGAGGGGGAAAGGAAATAGTTGGTATATCTCGGGGCGCACGGCGGGAGGAGGTCCGCCAAACCACTGCGAACCTTTTCCAGGCTATATAACATTTTCGTTAGCGTACACTTCCCAGGGAAGCCAGATTTTTTGGAATGTTTTTTCCGTATTTCTGATTTGTGCTGTGAGTTTGTCCATCAAATAGGAGTCTTTGATTTTAACTATCACGTCGTTGTCTGTGGGGACTGTAGGTTGAAGCCACATTTGCGCGAGGGCTCGTCTCGCAGCCAGTGTGAGTTTATTTAAAAGTTGTTGCTCCTTCCTAGGAAGGCCGTCCGTTGGTCGGGACAGTAGCATCGCCCAGGGATCTAAGTCTATGTGTCGCTTGAGTACCTCTTTCACTAATGTTTGGACCCGTTTCCAGTATTTGGTCACTTCAGGGCACTCCCACCACATGTGAACAAAGGTGCCTTTGCCTCCGCAGCCTTTCCAGCATGTGTCTGTCGTGGTTTTCCCCATCTTATGGAGTTGTACCGGTGTTGTGTACCACCTCATGAGCATTTTATAGGATTGTTCCTGGTGTAGTACACAAATTGACGTCTTGGCCGTCGCTTCCCAGATATCCACCCAGTCCTCCCCTTCTATAGCCCCCCCTAGGTCCTCCTCCCACTGGTGTATATATCTAGGGTCTGCGGTTCCCTTTTCTGGGGAACTCAACTGCGCATATATGGCCGTGATCAGTCCCTTTTGTGTAGATTCTGCGTTGCACATTTGTTCGAAATTTGTCATAGGGGTCTGTGCTGCTTTTTTAATATCTGGGTTTTTGGCAAAGTCTCTCAACTGTACATATCTGAATACGTCTTTGGTTGTCAGGGGGGCCATGGCTTTTAGGGTGTCAAAGGTTTTGAAGGAATCGCCGTCATACATATGTCCGTATCTTTGCATTCCTGTGTCTTCTATCCCCCTAAAATCTCGTGCGGTCAGCCCGGGTTCGAATGCTTTGTTCCGTAAGTATGGAGTCAGTGGCGAGGGTGTGTGTTTTAGTGCGTATTTGGTGGCTGTTAGATCCCAGATCCTTATGGAATTAAGGATCGCCGGACAAGAGGTGCGTAGGGGGGGTCTGTCTTGTTTGGGTACCCAGATCCAAAATTGTGGGAGGTCTGTACACATAAGTTTTGTCTCTAGGTCTACCCACCTGTGCAAGCCCTCCGGGGTGTGCCATGCTATTATTTGGGCTAGTTGCGCCGCCAGGTAGTATTGATATAAGAGTGGGAGTCCCAGTCCACCCTTCGCTTTCGGTCGGTTCATTACTCGTCTAGCAATCCTGTGTCTTTTCTGCGCCCAAATGAAGTTATCTATGTGTTTCTGGATCATCTGCAGGTCTTGTTTAGTGACTTTGGTGGGTAGGGCCTGGAACAAGAACAATAGTCGTGGGAGTAGTGTCATTTTAATTGCGTGTTGTCTGCCAATCCACGATATGGGCTTTTCATGCCATTTTTCCAAGTCACGACAAAGCGCCTGGATTATAGGCGGGTAATTGGCACTATATAGTTTTGCCGGGTCTGAGGTGAGTTTAACGCCGAGATATTTAATTTCGGATCTCGCAAGTTTGAAGGGATAGGCGTTTTTAATGTCGTTAACGCTGTCTGCATCCATTTCTATTGGCATGGCCACCGATTTTTCCAAATTTATTTGATAGCCTGTAATGCGTCCGTATTCCTCTAGGAGGGTCATAAGTCGGGGCAAGGATTCTCTCGGGTTGGTGATCGTGACCAGGACATCATCCGCGTATGCGGAGACTTTGAATTCTTCGTCCCTCGCTTTGACCCCGGTTATGTGCTCGTCCTCCCGTATCCTCTGCAAGAGAGGCTCCAACGAGAGGACGAACAGCAAAGGGGAGAGGGGGCAGCCCTGTCTCGTGCCGTTGGCGGGCGTAAATGGGGTCGGGGTTGCTCCCTGTACGTTGGTCTGGGCCCTCGGGTCAGTGTATAGGGCTTTTATACCTTTAACAAAGTTTTCTGGCATGTGTAGGCGTTCTAGTAGCGCAAAAAGATAGCACCATTGCACCCTATCGAACGCCTTCTCCGCGTCCAGGGAAAGGATCAGAGAAGGCGTCCGGGTCCGGGTCGCCCACCATATGAGATCAGCACCTCTCCTAGTGTTTTCATATAGTTGCCTAGCCGGCACAAAGCCGACCTGGTCTGGGTGTACTATTTTACCTAGGAGGGGGTTTAATCTTGTTGCCAGTATTTTTGCAAAGATTTTTACATCAAAATTTATTAGGGAGATGGGCCTATAATTTGCTGCTTCGGTTGAGTCCCGCCCTGGTTTGGGTATAAGTGCGATGTCAGCTGTGAGCATGTCCGGGTTTGGATGTCCACCGTCCATCCATTCATTGTACATCTTCGTCAGTCTCGGAGTTATCACTTCTCTAAATGTTTTATAATAGGAGCCGTCGAAGCCGTCCGGCCCCGGGGCTTTGTTTCCCTTAAGGGCCGTGATCGCCCTATCTACCTCCTCTTCCTCGATGGGCACCCCCAAGGCAGTTAGGGCCTCCAGGTTCGGTCCCGTCATATTCGTCCTGGTTACGTAGTTAGTTACGTCATGTGTGTATTCCCTATTTTTACTATTTAGTTCTGGGGAGTGGTTGTATATGTGTGATAGGAACTCCGTGAAGATCTGATTGATCTCCGTAGGATTGTGGGTTATCCGACCTTGTTTATCTCGGATCGCCGAGATAGTGTGGAAGTGAGGCTTGGGGTTTAGTGCCCTGGCCAGGAGGGTGTCCATCTTGTTGGAGCGTTCGTAGTAGAGGCGTTTTTTCCGGACTAGGTCCCGACCGAGGTCCTCAACTGCTGTTGTCCTAATTCTGTGACGTAGGTCTCTAAGGTCCCGGAGGCCCTGTGTCGTGGGATTGCGTTTGTGGTAGGCTTCTGCCCTCCTCAGCTCCTTTTGGAGCTCGAAGAGAGTTTCGGCCCTTTGCTTTTTTCGGCGGGTTGCAAGTTTAATGAGGATACCCCTCATGACCGCTTTGTGAGCGGCCCATATCGTGGATTGGGTTAAGTCCGGGTTGTCATTGTCGTTGAAATAGGTCGTGATTTCGTCTATTAAGAGCTTCTCCGTGTCTGGGTCTTTTATTAGTGTGCCGTTTAATCGCCATTTCCATGGGGGTTTGGGGCCTGGTAGTCTGAGAGTGAGTTCAACGTCGGCGTGATCCGACCAAGTGATAAGGTTGATACGCGCAGAGTGAACCCATGGGATCCCTGTTTGGTTGACTAGGAACATGTCTATACGGGAGTATGTGGAGTGCGCTGCCGAGAAGAACGTGTAGTCCTTCACTCCTGGATTGCATAGCCTCCAGGGGTCAATTAAGTTCGTGTTTTGTATAAATTTGTTCAAAAGTTTGTCTTGGCCCCTTGTGGTCTGCGTCTTATGGCTACTAGTCGGGGCGCTGCGGTCGACTGTGTGGCAGGGTGTTGCGTTTAGGTCTCCCCCTAGTATTATGATTCCATACGGTAGGGTGTGGATTAAATTATGGAGCGTTTCCCAGAATTCCGGGTCTGGCTGGTTAGGTGCGTATATATTGATCAGGTGGTACGTGGTGGCATGTATAGTCCCCGTGAGGACAACGTACCTTCCCATAGTGTCCGTGTGCGTCATCTGGACCGTGAACGGGCATTTTTTATGTAGAAGTATTTCTACTCCGTTTTTTTTGGCCAGTGCCCTGGAGGAGTATGCCCTGGTATATAGATGGTCTGTTAGTTGGATCCGGGCTGACCGCAGGAGGTGCGTTTCCTGTATAAATGCTATGTCAGTTTTTTGTCTTTTAACTTCCCTCATCAGTAAACGTCTTTTGGTCGGGGTGTTTAATCCATTTACGTTCAGGGAGGTGATTTTTAAGGTCGCCATAGTGTGTGGTTCTGTGGAGTCTCACCTATCCCCCCGCGCTCCTTGTCTGAGACCGTCCCGCCGTGCGCCCCGTTAAGGCCTTGTGGGTTTGCGGCCCTTACTGGCCCTTGGGTGGGGGCGGGGAAGGGGGAGGATGGGGAGGGGCGGTGGGAGACGGGTAGGGGGGGGGTGAGGTAGCGGGGGAAGCTACTTTAATTTGGGAAATAGTGGGGAAGAAAACTGTCCCGGTCTTATCCAGGTGTGCCGGGTATCTCGGGGGGTGGCCACCCGCTCCGCGGCGAAGTGTGTAGGCACGGAGGGGGCAGTCATCCGCCAAGCACCCTGGAGTCTGTCCGCTAGGGTCGGTCATTTCTCACCCGAAAGTCCAGTCTCTGCGAGGTCAGTGGGTCTGTTCGCCCGAGTGTGTCACGTCTCATACATATTTACAAAACAACATTAATTATATCAAACATCCCAGCTTGAATGAAGGCACAGGAAAACCACAATATAATACAATACAGTGCACCATAGTACAATACCCCTTCCCTCTGTCCCTTTTGGTTGTGTTAGCGTAGGCTATCCGCTACTGACTATCTCTGCGACACCTGTGTTGTGCAGGGGTTTTGTGTTTTTTTTTATTTATTTATTTTTTTTTTCTCTCCTTCTTTCCTTTTCCTCGCCCTCCTGCTTACTATCCTGTAGACCCGGTGTTCCCTTGCCGCCCGACTTCCCATGTATGGGTGGGATTTTTTACCCTAGCGCTGTTGATGGCTGCCTAGTCGTAGCCCCTAATCTGTTTCAGTGTCTGGAAGTGGCGCGGGAGTACCTGGGATGAGCAGGGGGGGGGGGCCTAAGTCCCTATGTGTGGTGTCTTTTAAGATATGGGACGGGTGTCCCCATGCTGGACTCTGTATCCCGCGTTTCTATTGCACAATGAGCCACCCCCCCTGTCCTCCCCCCGTGTGCTTGATAGTGTACAATAAGAAGTATAAACTTGCGTATCCGGGCGAAATCGTGGTAGGCGCCCCCGTCTTTAGCAAGTCCATAAGGTGCGCTCCCAGGGACACCAGGTCTGTCGCTCTTTCTGGCTGGTTATTAGTTGCTCTCCTGCCGGTTGACAAAGTCCATTTGAGTCTATAGGCTTGGCTTTTGTAGGGTCTTGTCTTTAGCTTCGGGTCGTCTTTGGCGTCGATTTTCTAGGGCCGATATCTAGGGTGACTTGATCCTCTGTGTAGATGTCAGTTGGTGATGCTCCTTTGTCCCCAGCTCATGTAGCTGTTGTGTATGTCCATGTGGGATGTCATGCGCAAATAGCCTCTCCCATGGGGTTCTTTGCCGTGAGTCGGTGAGCCTTTTCAGGCCTGTTTACCTCTGTGGTTCTGTGATCTCTTCCTTTATATGGTTAGAGTGGAGTTCTTCTTAGACGTCTTGTGCTGCGTTTTCTGCATATGTTAGGGCGAGGGATAGGGCTGCGCCACAGCGCACCTCCTTTGTCGTCATTACTAATTCTGTATCGGCATTAGCTGTTTTTTTTTTGTTTTGTTTTTTTGTTTTTTTTTGTATTTGTTTTTTTGTTTTTATTTTGTTTTTTGTTTTTTAAGTAATTAGTTATTCGGTTTTTCGTATGTTTTCCTGGGTTTTCTTGCTGTTTGTGTTGCCCTTCCCGTCAGTTTTAAGGTAAGTTTGTCTGTGAATGGTGCTGTCAGGGTTTTGGTCTCCTGTGCCTCTAGAGCTGTAGGTTTCTTTGAGTGGGATGTCATCTGCTGGCCTTGCGTCTCTTTTCATTGTTGTGCATTGGAGCAAGGGTTTGTTTTACTGTCTATGAGGCGCGTTACCTTCGATCGCTGCCCCTTCTCTAGGTATGGTACCCAACGCTTGGGTGCCCCTTTGAGGGAGGTGGAAGTCCGCCGGGACCTCAACTCCTATCTCGTGGAGGAAGGCTCTGGGGTCCGCCGTGGGTAGTAGCACCGCAGGTCTGGGTCCATTGAATACCAGCATTTTAAAGGGGTGGCCCCATGCAAAGTTAAGGCCTTTTGCTCTGATTAGGTCTGCAATGGGCTTCCATTCTCTGCGTCTGGCAAGCGTGGCTGGCGCTATGTCTTGGAATAGGTGTAATGTAGCGCCATCTATGGCATAGGTGTGGTGTCTGGCACTTTTAAGTATAGCCTCCTTGGTGGAGAAAAAATGCCACCGCATAATTACGTCTCTCGGTGGCCCGTTGGGTGGTCCACGGGCTCTCAGCGCCCTGTGTGCCCTGTCAACCACCCACAAGTTTTCCGGTATAGCTGGCAGTTGTTCTTTAAATAGAGCGGTTAGCACCATCTGTAGGTCTGTATCTTTAATCTTTTCAGGCAAACCTTTAATTCTCAAATTGTTTCTGCGTGACCTGTTGGATGCATCTTCGATTTCTGCCTCTAGCTCTGCCACTTTTGCCATTAGGGTGTTGGTGGCTGAGGTTGCTTCATTATGGGCCGTCACCACGTGATCCATTCTCCATTCTAGTGCCTCTGTGCGCTGCCCTACTGTTTGTATCTCTGCCTTGACTTCGCGGGCTGATCTCTCTATCTCCCCTGCCAGGTAATGTTTGACTTCTGCCAGTGAGTGCAGTATATCAGAGGTGGTAGCCTGCTGTGACAGGACTGACCAGTCACTGGCGCTCTGTGGGCTCGGGCAGTTCGCGCTCACCTGACCGCTGCCATCTTTAGGCGCTTGCGGCCTAGGTGTGGTTAGGAGATCGGCTACAGAAGGGGTGCTCTCCCGCGGCTTCTTACCGTTTTTTTTATACTGTGCCATCTCCGGTTCTCCCCCTCTCTCTCGCCGGGTGAGTTGCAGAGGCTGTGGTCGGATGTGTGCTTCTGGCTGTGCGTTGCGGACCGTTCCGGGTGCAGAGCTCTCTGCCTAAGCGGCCATCTCGTTCGGCGGTCGAGCCACGCCCCCAAAAAATGGCTATTTAAATCACTCTCTATCTAAGCACTTTTTAATTCACAATAAAGATCCTAAAATGCTAAAATATATGGGAATAAAAAAATGCTCCCTACCCTGGAGAGGAGGAGATATAAAAAACATCTTAGGCAAAACTGAGATGGAATGGGTTTATAAGTTACAGACCCTAACACCAAATGGACTTAATGCAGATTTTGATTTGCACAATTTTTTATGATATCCTTATTTTCAACTTTTTATTTTATCTTATTCTATTTTTTACATCATCATTTTAACCTTATGTTACCATTCTGTCAATATCATTGTGCTATGCCTAGAAGATTATGTTTCTATTTATATTAATTTTTCTCATTATCATTTTTCCTCATTATCATTTCTGCCATTGTTTTTACTTCTATTTTAACCTTTATACAAAAAATGTGTGGGGCATTTTACAAGTACTTTTCCTTTTAACATTGTGTTTTTTTATGTTTAAAAGAGATTACAAGTGTGTATTCCTTCATAGGAGCGCCCAGTGACCGACAGGACTCTATTTCCCATAGAGCACTGCGTTTCTAGCCGGCCACTGAGCACTCCGTGTATATCAGGAAGTGTTCTCGTCTATTTGCCGATTTGCGCATGCGCGCAGTGTTCCGATCACGTGATCGGAACAAAATATAATTTAATCTTTTCAAAAGCTTCGTTTTAAATAAATTTTTATACAGTGAGCTTTATTAGGCAATAACAAAGGCATCTATATGGTCTTAACACTATTTTGAGATGTTTTATGAGATCGAGATTAATAATCATGAAACTCTTCCTAAACCCTGTTTAAAGCTTCATTTTTAATATAATTTAATTTTTTAAACCTATTAATACTCATATGAATATACCTAGAAAGTTTGGTTTTAACATTTGTTTGTGATTGGTGCACAAAAAATTTGACGCCAAATTCAACCTCTGTAAACTTATATATTCAGTTCCTTGCCAGGTGTACTGTTCTTTTACCATTTTGAGAAAACCCCAAAGGTGAAACGCGTAAATGGTTTTAATAAGTGTATTTTAATCAATAAAAGTTATTTTTGGTTACCTTTTATACTAGGACCAATTGTATACTTATTTTTATTGTATTTTATACACTTTCTTTTACCCCTGGCATCTTATATATAAAAATATAAAGTTTTTTTATATATATATATTTTTTGTATTATCACTTACAATCTTATAGTTTTATCTATCCCCTTTTTTTATTTTTATTTTTTTATTATTTTTTATTTATTATTATTTTTTTTTACTTGAAAGTATATTCCGTCCAAAGAAATCCTTAGGTGGGGATAATTCCACCAGCGCTGTGGCAATAGAGCAGTACCTATCTGCTCTATTCTTGTAAGTATAACTCACTTAAAGATATTACTTTGTTGTTCATACTGAGAGCACTATTTGCTGTTTCATATATACTCCGTGGACACCTACTATCTGATACTGGAAAGGCGGACCTATCTTCCAAGCATTAAGGAATCAACACATATGTGAAGTAGATCCTAGCCGATACCACAGGAATTCCAAGCCGGACAGACGGACCATCCAAGTATATCCGTTAGTGGGGATCAAACCACTAAGTGTCTCTTCTCCCAGGGCTGGCAATAAGCTCCACCAAATGTGAATGAAATATATTTCCTTTGAATATATACCACATCAGGATATACAATATTTCACCATAGGCAGCTTTCTCTTTTGTTTTTTATCTTCACATATATGGACTACCTACTACACGGACGGAGCCATACTTGAGGATTAATATCGTGGTACTGCATATCAGTGAGACTGTTTTTATTTTATATTTTTAAAAAAAATCTGGATGAACTGTATTTGATTTTATTATCGCTGTTTATTTTACAAATATACGATCTTATATATTTAAAAAAAATTTTTTACCTAAGCGCAGCCCTTGACCCCCTCTTTTCTTGCATAGGTGGATAAATGACTGTACAAGTTTTGTTTGTATGTAGTACAGAATACAGAGTAGCATAGTTAGTACAGGCGTCAGTCACATACTGTGCACTTGGGTGCGTTGCCGCCAGAGTTTTTCTTTTGTGTTGGCAAGCAGAAAAAAATAATAACTATGTACAGGGGTAGAATTGTTGAGGAGTGTTCTGTGTTATGAACTCTCAGGTTGGCTTTGATGAGTGTGTTGGGTTGTTGTGGCCCAAGCGTATGCGTGGGGTATTCTGATCTTGCCCGGGTAGGTCAGGCATTGTGCCCTCCCTGTCTGCTCTGTCCATGTCACCCCCTGTGTGCTGTAATTCCGCTATCACGTAATCAGGCAGAGTCTGATAGTGTTGGAGCTTTTCTCTCCTCCTGTTTGTTTACATGGTCTGGTGTGCTTGCAAGAGATAAAAACATACAAGGAGAGGATAGATATATATAGACAAGTAGAGATTGCAGCGTATTAAAGTTCGGAGATGAGGTGATCTCCTGGGGGCCGTGAACCCTGTGCCGCCCGTCCCAGTGGGCTGCGGCCTTTGTTCCTGCTTTAACCAGGTACCCGTTCTGCAGTGGAGCCGCTTCCACCCGTCCGGGTTATGGTATGATGCCGACCGTTGGGTGAGCCCCAGTTGTCGCTACTGAAATGTATCGCATGGATCGCGCCCCGGGCCATGAGTCTATGTGTCGTATTGCTCCCATGGACCCCACACCTTGTGGAATGTGGTCAATGTGTTCCTCACTTGGGCCGTGAGTTTATCCATCAGATAATTATCGCGTAGTTTTGTCCTGACCAGGGATAGCTGTGGGAGGTCCGGGCATGACCACTGTTGTGCTACGGCCCCACGGGCCGCAAGGTAGATCATGTTGAGGAGTTTTTGTTCGTGTCTTGGGAGGCCCTCCGTGGGTCTAGATAAAAGGCACGCCCATGGATCTAGTGTCATCCGTTTTCGTAAGATTTGGGAGCTGAAGTTTACTATGCTGTGCCAGTAGGTCGCCACCTTTGGGCATTCCCACCACATGTGTATGTAGGTGCCCTTCCCCCCACATAAGTGCCACTAATCATCTGTAGGATGCAATTTCATGTGTTTTTGTTTCACTGGAGTCATGTACCAACGGAATAGTGTTTTATAAGATTGTTCTTGGAGTGTTACGCATATAGTGGTTTTGGTGCATGCCTCCCAAATGTCTTGCCACTCCATTCCCTCCAGTACCTCCCCCAGGTCGGCTTCCCACTGGCCAGCGTATCGGAGTGCCCATCGTGTCTGGGGTCGTGTTGAGGTGGTTGTATAGTAATGTAATTAGCTTGGATTGTGTAGTCTCCATATAGCATAGTCTCTCGAAAAAGGTTAGTGGTGTCAGGGCTGCCTTTTTTACGTCAGGTCTCTGTGCAAAGTCTCGGATTTGCAGGTACCTGAAATATTCTCTAGTTTGCAGTGTGGCTTTGGTGTTCAGGTGTGCGTATGTGACTATTTCATGGTTTTCCTGTCAGGTGGACGTATCTTTGGAGCCCTGTGGCTTCTATCCCTTTGTAGTCCCGGTGGGAATGCCCTATTCCGAAAGACCGGTGCCATGGGAGACAGGGGGGGCTTAGTGAGTATTTTGTTTTAGTTTGGTCCCATATCCTTATGGAGTTCAGTATGGCCCTTTGTGTTTTCAGTGCCCATATGAAGAATTGTGGGAGGTCCTGTCCCGTCATTAGGGACTCCATGCGACCCAGCGTCGTGCATCAGGGGGTGTGTGCCATTGTATGATCTGGGCTAGCTGTGCCGCTAGGTAATAATTATATACATTAGGTAGTCCCAGTCCCCCCCTGGGTTTTGGTCTGTACATGAGGGTGCGTGCCATTCTCGGGCGTTTGTTGTGCCAAATGAAGGAGACGATTGCCCGCTGTATGCCCGTCAGGTCCCCCCGGGAAACTTGCACCGGGAGTGCCTGAAAGAGGAACAGGAGCCTCGTCAGCACATTAATTTTTATTGTGTTGACGTGTCCCAGCCAGGATATGGGCCTATGTGTCCACTGCTCCATTTCCGTAATCAGGGTCCGGAGCAGTGGTTTGTAATTGCGGGCATAGAGCGACGATGTGGTTGCCATTAGGCGGACCCCTGGGTACATGAATTCCTCTGTGGTTATTTTTAAGCGATATTGTTTGCGTATGTGCGCTATGTCTTGGGGCTGTATATGGAAGGGCATTGCTACTGACTTGGAGTAGTTGATTTTGTAGTCTGCTATGTTCCCAAATCTTTCTAGTAGTTGTGTCAGGTGGTGCAGGGAGTCCAGTGGGTCCCGGAGTGTTAGCATGACATCGTCGGCATATGCCGAGACTGTGAATGGTGTGCCGCCTATCTCTATTCCCTGAATGTATGGGTGTTGCCTGATGGCTTGTAAGAGCGGCTCTAGGGTTAGGGCGAAGAGCAAAGGGGACAATGGGCATCCCTGTCTGTTGCCATTGCTTAGGGTGAATGGCTGTTTGTGCGCCCCTGTTATAAGTGTTTGTGCCCTCAGGTCTGTATAGAGTGCGTGTATTGCTGTCACAAATGGTTCCGGGAACCCCTGGAACCGGAGCAGCTCAAAGAGGTAAGGCCATAGCACCCTGTCAAAAGCCTTCTCCGGATCTAAAGAGAGTGCTAGAGAAGGCGCTTTGGTCTCCGCCATGTACCACAGGGCGTCTACCCCCCGTCTGGTGTTCTCGTATAGTTGGCGTCCGGGCATAAAGCCCACCTGGTCCGGGTGGATCAGGCGCGGGAGTAGGGATGCTAGTATTTTAGCAAATACCTTGAGGTCTGTATTGATAAGTGATATTGGTCTGTAGCTAGAGGCTAGCGTGTCATCCTTATCTGGTTTTGGCAGTAGTACTACATTTGCCGTCGCCATGTCCCCGTCGGGCACCCCGCCTTGCATAAAGTGGTTACTAAGGGCTGTAAGGGGAGGGGCCAGTATCTCTTTGAATTGTTTGTAGTAGTTAACATCGTATCCGTCTGGACCTGGGGCCTTGTTTCCCTTAAGAGATGCTATGGCTGATTCCACCTCGATTTGGGTGATCAGTTCACTTAGGAAGCCTGCTTCTGCCTCGCTCACTTTGTGCAGTGTAAGTTCTGCAAGAAATTGTTATATGTCCGCCACGTAGGTGGTGTTATTGGCGTGAAGGCAGGGGGAGTGATTGTAGAGGTTGGAGAAATAGGAGGTGAATACCTTGTTAATGGCCTCAGGGGTCTCTACTAGCGTATCGGTGACCGTGCGTATTTTCGTGATGGTTTTGCCCTGTGGTCTCGGGCGGAGCACCCTGGCTAAAAGTGTGTCTGTTTTATTTGCTTTCTCATAGTAGAGCAGTGATGGCGAACCTATGGCACGCGTGCCACAGGTGGCACGCCGGGCCCTTTCTGTGGGCACGCGGCCACAGGTTCGCCATCAATGCAGAGTAGGCACCTGCCTGCCGAAACGGCAGACGCCTACTCTGCTTCCGGGTCAGGAGGCAGGGGGAGGGCTCTAGCAAGCAGCTCCCCTGTCCTCCCGCGCGATGCTGTGTGGAGCGTTGCCGCGCGTTACCATGGCAACGCTCCACACAGCATTGCGCAGGAGGACAGGGGAGCTGCATCACAGATCCCTCCCCCTGCAGTGCTTACCACCACAGGACCACCAGGGATGGCTGTGTGTGTCCCCCCCCCCACTTCATTAAAGGTAAGAAGGAGGGAGGGGGGGTATACTGACACACAGCACCCTATCCCCCCCAGCAGCACCCCTATCCCCCCCAGCAGTACCACTACCCTCCCAGCAGTACCCCTATCCCTCCCAGCAGTACCACTATCCCTCCCAGCAGTACCCCTATCCCCCCC
>OW240915.1:43213550-43302752 GCA_933207985.1 Pelobates cultripes
GTGTATTCAGCAGTCTGTGTGTGTGTGTGTGTACTCAGCAGTCTGTGTGTGTGTACTCAGCAGTCTCTGTGTGTGTGTGTACTCAGCAGTCTGTGTGTGTGTGTGTGTACTCAGCAGTCTGTGTGTGTGTGTCTGTGTGTGTGTACTCAGTAGTCTGTGTGTGTACTCAGCAGTCTGTGTGTGTGTGTACTCAGCAGTGTGTTTGTGTGTACTCAGCAGTTTGTGTGTGTGTGTACTCAGCAGTCTGTCTGTATGTGTATTCAGCAGACTGTGTGTGTGTATTCATCAGTCTCTGTATTCAGCAGTCTTGTGTGTGTGTGTGTCTGTATTCAGCAGTCTTGTGTGTGTGTGTGTGTATTCAGCAGTCTGTGTGTGTATGTATTGCATTTGTTGGAGATACTAATAAATATAAGCTTAATTTTATCTATTTATATCATTATTTAAAATTTGTATCATTGAACTCTCTGTGTTCTTTAAAACAAAAGTTATTAGTTCAACAGTACGACAGTACGAGTTGTTTTTTTTAAACTTAAACCTCAGTATTTGGGTTTAATTGTCGTGTTGGCACTTTACGGAGAAAAAAAGTTGGCATGTATTGCGGTTTGGGCACTCGGGCTCAAAAAGGTTCGCCATCACTGTAGTAGAGTCTTTTTGACCATTGTATGGAGCGTGACACCGCCTCCAGGGTTATGTCCCTGATAGAGTGTCTGAGGGCGTTTAGTTCTCTAAGTTTGGATTCAGTCGGGTTGGTTTTGTGTTGCTGCTCTGCCTTACGTAGAGCTGACTGTAGTTCGAGTAGCCTTTTTGTTTTAGCTCGCTTTTTATGCGTTGCAATTTTTATAAAGTGCCCGCGCAGGACTGCTCTGTGTTCTGCCCAGACCGTGGTGGGGTTGGCGTTGGGTGTTGCGTTTAGCGCAAAATATTCTGTGATAGCCTGTCGGGTAGTTTCTAGTGTTTCGTCGTCTCTGAGAAGACTAGTATTAAGTTTCCACGACCAGTTGGACTGGTATCGCAGGTTGCCTAGGGTGAGAGTTACGTCAGCGTGATCTGACCATGTGATGCTACTAATGTCTGTGTGTAGGGCCTTATCCATCCCCACCCCGTTAAGGAAAATGTTATCTATTCTGGAGTAAGTGTTGTGCGGTGTGGAATAAAATGTGTAGTCAGATGTGGTCGGGTGCTGTAGTCGCCATACATCCAGCAGGCCCGTGTGTGCCAAAAATGCGTGTGTAGCAGTTTGTCTTGTCCCCCTCTGCCACAGATCTCACAGTGCCAGGTTTTGAGCTTCTGTCCGATGCTGGGCTTGGCACGGCGTTGAAGTCGCCCCCTACCAGCAAAACCCCCCCCTGGCTCCGGCCACCAGCACCTCTAGGCTCTCCCAGAACTGCTGGTCCGGCTCGTTGGGTGCGTAGACATTGATGAGATGTATTTTTGTGGTGTAGAGGGTGCCTCCTATATATAGAAATCTCCCCTCCGGGTCAGTCTGGGTGGTAGTTATTTGTAGCGGGCAGTTTTTATGGATGAGGATCGCCACCCCCGTTCGCTTATGGAGGGAGCGTGCCTCATGTACTGTCGAGTAGGTCCTGTCAGTCAGTCTAGTGGGCGCTGACCTGGGGAGGTGCGTCTCCTGTATCAGTGCGATATCTATTTTCTTGGTCTTTAAGTCTCTCGCTAGTAATCTCCGTTTGTTTGGGGAATATAGGCCTTTGACGTTAAACGATAGTACCGTAAGAGCCATGTGGAGGTGTTGGCTGTGTTGCTGGTGTTACCGGTGCTCTGGGTATCCAGGGTCTGTTGTGCGCACTGTGTGTGGGGCCTGGCATGGTGGTTACCCTCGGTGACGCGGGCGGCATCCAGACGGTGTAACGGAGTTGGAGATCAGTACTTGTCATTAGAAATAGTGAGAAAAAAGGAAAATGAGTAACAACTAACAATTTCAATGTACATACAAATAAACATGAAAAATAAACATAAGGTGGTAATTTGGTCTTAACCTGTGCCAGATTAGGGTGGGGGTGGTCACCCCTCCCGGGTGATGTGAAAAAGTGCACCTCTCGGGGCCCTTCCACTGTGATGTTGTACACAACCAGCGGCCGCATAACTTTTACAGTCTGGTTTATCCCAGTTAAAGAGAGGTGGTCTTGCCTTTGTCCCTCCTTGGGTTGCATAGTGTGTGCGCCCCTCTCTCCCGCTGTGAGCTAATTTTGTCCTCCCTACCTTCTTCTGTGTGGGAGCCTTCCCCTCCTTCTATGCTTAGTGGCTGTGTGCCGGCCCCTTCCTACTAGCCCCACTCCCTCCTCCCCTCTCCCGCCCTTCTGTCAAGTGTGCTAACCCATGTTCTTGCCCTTTGATGGGCGCATTATCTGTGTTGTGCTTTTTGTTTTGTTTTTTGTTTGTTTTTTTTGTTGTAGCCCCCAGGGGTTGCTCTATGTCTTGATGGTTTCATCTGCTTGTCCCCAGTACTAAGGCAGCATAGTGTGTCATCTAGCCCCCCTCCCCTAACCCCACCAGGGCAGTTTGTGATCCCCCTAAATACTCAATTGCCTGATGTGGTGCCCCCCTCAAATCAACTTAGCTGTCCTGTGCATCTATCGTGCCGCCAGAGTCACTGTGGGTGCCCCTTTTGGGCTGAGCAGGTCTGCGTGGTGCCTTAGTCCTCCTGGGCAGCCGTTGCTGCGACTGTGTACCAGTCTCTTGGGAGAGGTATTAGGGTCCGCCGAGCGGGTCCTGGTAAGGCGAAAGCTCTCGGCGGTGTGATATCCAGGTCATAGAGAAATTTTCGTGGGTCCCCTCCAAGTGAGTACGTGAGTGTTCTTCCCGCTTTGAAAGCCACAATTTTAAACGGGTGGCCCGCCGTCTTTGAAGTGTGCTTGGTGCTAGATCTTGATAGAGAGAGATGGGCTTGCCTTTGTATGTTAATTCGTGATTTCTGTTGTACCTCAGAATAGCCTCCTTGGTGGTATAGTGGTGAAAGCAAATGATTATATCTCTTGGGGTGTCCGTGTCCACCTGCCGGGCGCGCAGAGCCCTGTGTGCCCGGTCCATGGCCCACTGGGCTTTTGGGATGTCTGGGAGTAGGCCGCTAAAGTATGCCTCCACTAGTGCTGTGAGAGGGCCTTCATTAGGTGTTTCAGGCCACCCTCTGATGCGGAGGTTATTCCGCCTGGTGCGGTTAGACAGGTCTTCAACCTGCATTTCCAGGTCAATAATGTGGTGGTCTAGGGAGGTGGAGTGCTGTACCACTTCATTATGGCCCTGTACCAGTACCTCCATTCTCTGCTCCAGCTCTGAAGTGCGGACGCCCAAGGCCTGGATTTCGGCCTTTATGTCTTGCGTGCTGCGTGTGATTTCACCCGCCAGGTATGTCTTTACTTCTGCTAACCTCTGCAGAATTTGTGCCGTGCTGCCGCCGCCTGGCTCCGTCTGTTCCCCGTCCGGTGGGGATTGAGAGCCTCGCGCGCCCATCCGGCGGCCATTTTGTGCGGCCTGTGCAGGTCACGAGGCCGCGAACATGTCGGCCACTGAGGGGGAGAAATCAAGCGGTTCCCCGCATTTCTTCCAGCGTGGGGTGGCTCCGGTGGCCGTGTGGGACATGTATAGGGGAAATGCAGGCTGCGATGCTGGTTACTGGTGCTGGATTGAGCGTGGATGCGCAGGAGCTCGCTCGTTAGGCTGCCATTCTAGTCGATTGTTTTTTACTTTATGATCAGGTGGATCCTTCTAGTATTGTCCTGTTATATAGATTGAGGAATCATTTTACTTTGTGTACTATACCATGCAGTACTTTTCCCATAAAAGAGGAATCACACTGTTTTCTGATATATTTTCAATTCATTTCAGGTAATTGAAGAGAAAAACGAACAAATTAAAGAATACAAGAGCCAAATAAAATGTTTAAGAAGCGACCAGGAGCGTTTGAAGAAGAATAGCGAGGAGGAGATAGAAAAGCTTAATGAAGTCATAGATAAACTTCAAGAGGAACTAGCGAGCATAGAACAGAAAGTGTCTGCTGATATTGCCAGCATGACAGAGGACAGATATAACAGCAGGCATCAACTCGACGACTTGTTGGCAGAAAAAGAGTTTTTACAACAAGGCATTGCACTGGGTGAAACCGAATTAAACCTTACAAGGGCTGCACACATAGAAAGAGAAGCTGAAGATTTAGAAAACCTGAGAAACACCAAGGGTAACGTTGAAAAAGAGACACGTTTGGAAAGTAACTGTGCCAGTAATTTAGAGTCGGAAATGGAAGCAGTATTAAAACCCTTAGCAAATCCTTCATATCCATCTCTACAGGACATGGAATTACAGTTGCATGAGTTAAAACAAATTATTAAAGAAAAGGATTATGAACTTTTACAGTATTCAGATCAGGTGAAGGAACTGAAAGAGCAAGTCCAGATGATAGAACATTTAAATGGTGTTATACAGAACCTTCAGGTGAAATTGAAAGAACAGAACATTTCTCTAGAATCCTCCAGAAAGGCCGTGGGCGCAGAGAGTTCTAAACACCACCTTGAAACTGTGAGGGCAGAAAAAACTCTAGCTGCAAAAGTTAATTTTGATGACACTATGGTGACTGTTTCAAAGACTGATCTTGAGGCAACCAAATCAGAATTAAATTTATTGAGAGAAGAGTTGAAGAAATTAAAAGAAAGGACAGAAGTTACAGTGCTAGAGAATGTGTCTTCAAGTAAAAATCAGGGGATAGTGGCAGAAGATACTGAAGCCAAATTTGAGAAGCCAGAGGAAGCGTTAAGAGCAAAGACGGCACAGCACTTGGCAAATGAAGCACTACTTGAGTCTGTTCAGGAAACCGCACAGGGTGCAATGAACAACATGGAGTCTCAACTACAGAAACTTCAGGGAATTATTAAACAGAAAGATTCAGAACTGGCACACCATGAAAACCAAACCACAACTCTGGAGAAGCAAGTCCAAGAAATCGAGCAGCTGAATAATATCATACGGACACTACAGAAAGATATGTCAGATATAGAGCAGCGGGTTTCTGTGGAGTTTGATAAGAAGATGGAAAGTTTGCAAGCTGAAAATGAATTATTAAAGAAGAAGGCTGTGACAAATGAAGAAGCTGCTATTCGAGCAAGGGCTGAACTGGAAAAGACACAAACTGAAGTGAAGGTGTTGAAAGACAAAGTCGAAAATCTGTTAACAACACAAGAAAATAATACAACCGTGCAAGAATGTGTTACTATATGCAGCAATGATGGGCTTATTTCTGCAGATATCAAAGCCAATTTGGAGAACTTGGAGGATGCCCTGAGAGAGAAAACCGCTCACCTGTTAGCCAGTCAAGCTCTATACACATCCATGCAGGAGTCCATGCAGAGTGTGATAAACAACATGGAGTCTCAGTTACAAGAATTTAAGATAATTATTCAAGTAAAGGACTCAGAGTTGCTCCAACTTGAGGGTCAAAAAGAGTTGCTTAATAAACAGACAGAGGATATCAAACAGCTGAATACAGCAATAGAGATCCTACAGAAGGAATTGTCTCAGGCAAGAGTGAAAGACAATGTCCAACCTTTAAGAGTGACACAGGATATAGAATGTAGCCATCAGTATTCAAGAACTTTGATGCCAAACGAAGGTTCTTTCCACCAGGATTCTAGGTTGAACTACGAGGAGGTGAATCTAGCAATGCTAGAGTTGGAGGAGACAAAAGCAAAAGTAAAGGTGTTGAAAGAAGAGTTAGAAAAACTCAGAACTGCTAGAGGAAATGCACTTGACTGTACATCTGTTGGGTCCAGTGTAGAAAGTAGAACCAATGATGGTATTGAAATTCAGGAAAACTTAGAGCAAAAGACTGAATTACTCTTAACTAACCAAGCTTGGCAAACTACTATAAACTCTATGGAGGCTGAGTTACAAGAGCTTCAGAAAGTTATTGCGGAGAAGGATCTTGAGCTTCTGCAGTATTCAAATGAAATAGAGTTGCTCAAAGAGCAGGTGAAAACTGAAGGTGATCAGCACGGTCAGATCATGTCAGCCATGGAAGATACGCTCAGGGAAAAAGTGGCTGCAGCTCTGGTGAGTGAAGCTCAAATAAAGGCCATTCAAGTGCATACCAAACAGATGCAACGGTCTGACACTTCTTCCATTCATGAAGAAGAGTCTAAAGCAACTCAGACCTCAATGTCCACACTGACAGAAGGGGAAGAAGCCGAGTCAAAGTTATCTGCACTCTCTTTGAGGTTACTACAGCTTGAGAAGCAGCTTGCAGACCTTCATGAACAGTTACAAGTAGAAAGGGAGCATGTGATTGCTGCAAATGAACTGGCTGCTGAGAAAGAAAGAAAGCTCCGTGAACTGCAAACTGTCCTGGAGAGCACCACTGGAAAACGTGAGAGTGTATGTATTGGATCTCCCAGTGAGAGTGAAGAGGCTGTAACATCACAGGTGCATGGTCATTCAATATCCTTTGTTATAGACTGTAAATGGCTGAATCCGTTGGTTTTACAAGGGAAATTAACAGGGTGATTCACTAAAGTGAGAATTCAAAATGAAATTAAAGTGAATTTCAATTTGAAGGTCAAAATAGCCAAACTGGAAAAATTATTTGTCCACTATGCTTTTAGTTTGTCTACTCTGGCTCTAAATTTCATATACTCTTTGAATTCTCACTTTAGTAAAGATCCTTTAAAATGTGATTTATGTCTGATGCCTTAAAGGAACATTCCAGGCACAATCACATCTTAATTGAACAGACGTTGTTATGGTGCCAGGAGGCTCTCGACACGGAATCCCCTTAAAGAGGTAACCCCAAAGCTTGTGTTCCTACGCCAATTCTCCTTGCCTCTCTGCCCTTCTGTTTTCTAAAGATCTCTAAACCAGAAGGCTCTTGCTGAATCGGGCAGCAGCGTCACTGATTGGATGATTATGGTCAGCTGATGCTCTCAGCTAATCAATGAATCCCCCATTTATGTTAAAGCAGTGTACTGTGTAAATCCACCTTTGTGACAAATTGTAACGTTTCCTTCTTGCCAATTGGTAAAGTAAACACAACAATGCAGGACTGAAGCTATTTACCAGTACTTGGACCCCAGTTGTATGGAATGTACTTCTTTAGAATTAAACCCCCTTCCTAATTTCCACCCTTGATGCTCAGAATGTTTGGTATAAAAATGTGTCACAGAATACCACAGCAGTATAAGTTGCAATAATGTGTGTTGAAAGATCATTGAATGCGTTGATGTTCAAAGCTAAATTTTGCTCTTTGGCAAAATAAGGTATGAGAAAGCTTTCATTTTTTTAGCAGTAAAACTTTTACACCAAAAATTCATTGACAGTTTGATGCTTGTATTAAAATAGTATATAACGCATTCACAAATAAATCTCATAGAATTGACACCAAACAGAGCAGTTTTAGAGGACTAGTCTGAAAGTGAACTTTAAACGTTCTGGTGTTGAGTTGGAAGGATTTTCTAGTACTAAGCTTTTCCGCATTATTTAAGCTTTTAGCTACATGTCTGTACGGATGGCTGTTATCAGCACACATACAAACAAAAAAATAATCAAACATTTAAAGACAACATGCATAGATTTCAAGTGAATGAATACCTGTGTTGCTAGCAAAGAAATACAGATCAATGCCCATTCAGTGTTCTAATAGAATATAATACATAGTATTATGTATAGAATATGATACATTAATGGAATCCAAACCAATCCAAAGGTGTCCTTTGATGACAATAGTATGTTTCAAAAAATTATTTTCAAATTTGACTGGAAGACCGTGTCACTCTTCCCAGAAAAAGCGTCATTGTTTATTGCTTCATTTTGTGCCATTTCAGGGCAATGTTATGGGTGACCTGGAACAAGAACTCCAAAGGATTAAAGCTGAGACACCCGCCACCAAAGAAGAACTGTGTCACTACCGAGAGGCGGCAGAAAAGCTCCAAGAGGAACTCCTGGTACACAACAGATACATTAACATTACATTTTGCAGAATTGTTGATTTAGTGTAAAATCCATCTAAAAAAATGTGCTCCTTTTGGCATGTGTCCTCTGTGCTTATTTACGTAGTATTTTTTTTTGTTTTGTTAATTTCTTTGTTTTATACATTACATTATTTCATAGCGATGATGGATCAATGGAACCATTTGGCTTCATTTCTTAATTTGAGAGTGAAAAGCATGCTTTTGTAAATTTTTCTGTATGTCAAAATAAGAAGAAAAAAAATCATAAATAATTAGAAAGTGTTGAAGGTCTCTGAGGTTTATTCACTAAACACAGAATTGTAGTGAGTTAAAAACTGAATTTCAAAATGTAGGGAAAAATAGCTGAACTTAAAAAAAAATAAAAAAAATTCATAGTGTGACATCTTGTTGATGTTCTAGTCTATGCCACTGATAAACATACAAAATATTCAATTTCCAGGAAACTGTTGAGTACACAAATATTGAATGACTTTAACAGTACTTTAACCTGCAGTGGGTCGTCAGTGTGTGTTATCTAAAGGACCACTATAGGCACCCAGACCACTTCAGCTTAATGAAGTGGTCTGGGTGCCAGGTCCATCTAGGATTAACCCTTTCTGCTATAAACATAGCAGTTTCAGAGAAACTGCTATGTTTACTTTAGGGTTAATCCAGCCTCTAGTGGCTGTCTCATTGACAGCCGTTAGAGGCGCTTCCGCGCTTCTCACTGTGATTTTCACAGTGAAAAGACGCCAGCGCATTCAGGCGATGACGGGAAAGGAGGAGGAGAGTCCCCAGCATCGAGGGAGCCCGGCACTGGAAAAAAGGTAAGGGATTAACCCCTTCCTCACCCTAGAGCCCGTTGGGGTGAGGGGGACCCAAGACCCTATAGAGCCAGGAATATGAGTGTGTTTTCCTGGCACTATAGTGGTCCTTTAACATTTCAATGGTTAGTCATTTTAAAATGGGACCAGCTGTAAACCTGGAATATATCCAGCACATCGCTGTTTGTAGTGACTGAAGTCTGTACAAAATAAATAGGTCACTTTTACCATTGAGAAGCATCATTACTAGGAAAAAAGCCCAGTTTCTTTATCACTTATCCATTAACATATCAGTTAAGCGGCTGGTAATAATTATGATAATATATCTGTATTCTGGTGTTACTTACTTTATCTCCTGCTCTGTAAATTGAACTTTAATTACACACATGAGGTTTCTCCAGGGTCTAGCAGTCTATAAACAGAGCAGGAGATACATTCTAAACAGAATTTGAAATAAAGTAAGTGTAAACATTAGATGACTCTTTACAGGAAGTGTTTAGGAAGGCTGTGTAAGTCGCATGCAGTGACTAGGGCTTCATAAACAAAGTGAGTTAACTCCTAAATGGCAGAGAATTAAGCAATGAGACTACAGGGGCATGATCTATACATCAAAATTGCTTCTTTAAGCTAAAGTTGTTTTGGTGACTATAGTGTCCCTTTAAGTCATATTACCTAATAGCTCTAGATTTTTTTTTTACTGTATTATTAAGTTTAACACATTTACATTTCACTAAATACAAACATGAATAGTTATATGGTGGTTAAACACATAATTTTCTTATTTGTCCAACTTGTGGATTGTTGAATGTGTGTCTTTTTCCAGGTGAAGGAAACCAATGTAGCTCATTTAGAAGAAGATCTTCACACCATGAAGAAATGCCTCTCTGAGGCAGAGGATAAGCTTGCGTGTTTCATGAAGAGGGAAGAGAAGCTTGCAGAAGAGAAAAAGCAGTCACTGGATGTCCTCGATGGGGTAGGAGGCCTGGCACAGGCTGCTTTTGACATGACATCCTCCTCATCACAAACTGACACAGCTTCAAGTGTGAACAACAGTAACCAGACTCCACCTGTCCACCTTGTCGATATGGGAATCCAGAATGAGCTAGAGACCACACAGCTGAACAGCGTGTCCAATGAAGTTAGAGAAATAGTAGAACAGTACACAGAAAAAATTGGTCAGATGCAAGATCTCCACGCCGCCGAAATTCTTGATATGGAAGCCAGGCATATTGCCGAAGCAGACTCCTTGAGGAGGGAGCAGTATGTTGCTGTGCAGACGCTGACTAAGGAGTGTGACGCTTTGAAATCAGTGATTGGAGCTCTGAAAGCTGTAAGAGTATGATCTTTTATATTGTTTATCGATGAAACTGGATATTGGTAATATGGTCACTAGAAAAGCAAAGTCACATCACAACACCCAATGGTTAAAACGGCTAAAGGGGGACAATTGATTTAGGAGGAATTATTTGAATATAGCTAGAGGTGGGATTTTATCTTGTTTTTAAGAGGTTATGACCTATTGGCAATGTTATAGTGTCTTCTCATTGTTTTTATTAAATGCCCCCCAAATAGGGGAAAAGATTGTAAATTACTTTTTTTTTTTTTTTTTCTTTCTCAACATCTATGGTTTTATATACAGCTATTTTTCTTTGTGTTTATTATTTTTAAACTATTAGGGAAGGACAATCCCGGATGCCACACTCTCTGATTCTTACCAGTTCACAGATGGAGCCTCTAGTGGTAAGAATTAGTTTAGCCTTTTAAGCTAAAAAGTGATGATTTAAATGTGTGAGTGAAATATCAGTGGCAATGTGCAATTGATTTAGCAAACCAAATTATGAGCTGCACTGGCTATAGTATACAGTTTATGTACAAATTTAAAAAAATCAAAAAAGAGAGCGCATATATAAATAGGATGAACGACTTAGATGATAGTCGATATATGTTCTAATTAAAACAATGTAAATGGTACTCAATGTACTATAATAATATTAGCGGCTAAAACAATAAGAAATTTCCCAATTCCAATGTACAAATGCTAATATAAGTTTCAGCGCTTAGTAAATAATCCCCTTAAAAATGACAAGGGTGCATTTATATGCAGATAGTGCATGTAATAATATGCAAAATATTAAGAGAATGTCTAGATTGTGTAAAACGACTATTTAGTCCTGCACAGAAACAAAGTCCAGATATTGTTGCAATATGTAGGGATTCAGAGATATACGAAGATACCTTGGAGAAAAAGAAACACAGAAAGATACATAGTGTGACTCTGTATCAAGAGTACTAGAATACTATTAACAGAGAAGGAGATAAGACGTTCTAAATTAACAAACTAAGCAATAAGGGATGTTTAAATATTAGATCTCTCCTTATGGGAAGTGTGCAGAGACTGTGTAAGTCACATGTAGGTGAGGTGTGACTAGAGCTGTATAATCAAATGAATTTTACTCCTAAATTGAGCAGTAAGGCTGCAGGGGCATGCGCTATACACCAAAACTGGTTCATTCAGTTAAATTTGTTTTGGTGCATGTAGCGTCCCTTCAAATTGCCTTTAGAAAGAAGGGCCCTAAGCCTAAAGCCTTAAACTAGGACAGTTTTTGAGAAAAATAAATAAAATATAGCTAGATTTTAAGAATGCATTTATTATGTTTAGTCTCTTATCAAGTAAATGTGGAAGAATTGAGATGTGTGTCTTTTTAACTCATGCTGTGATTGTGAAGAGTGCACCTAAAGTGCGTCTGTCCATTGCATCCCCTGCTACAGACACGGGCTCGGACTGGAGCCAAGGAATCTATGCTACTAATAGCTTTGTTTCGGCACCCGATGGAATAAGAGGCGATGATGACGTTCTGACAGATTTACTTCCAAACAAGATAAAGGTATCCGTAACAAAAAACTATTGGTTTGTCACAGGCTGTAGGTTTGAGGGCAGGTGTCTGTTTGTAGTGTTAGTAGTTACTCTTATTAAAATAAACACAAACAAGCTGTCACTGATAAGTTTATTATAACAAATAAATAGGTTTTTCACAACAAGTATTGTTGTTTTGTGTGAAGTGCTACAAAATATTCTATACTTTTTGTTTTTTATTGATCTGTAAATGCCAGATCTGGATTCTCAAAGCCAGTGGCGGAACTACCGTGGTCGCAGCTGCGACCAGGCCCGTCACTCCATGCCTCCACTCCTTGCTGGCTCGCCGAACAATGCGACGCAGTAGTTCCACCAACAGCAACCCCCGGGGCTGCATTGAAGAGGCCTATCGGGTGGCCCATGCTCTTGGCGCCACCCAATGGCTATGAATTACCTGGGGACCGGTCAACGCTAGGGCTCTTTAAGAGTGCGACTGGCCCCATTGATGACGTCAGAGTGCCCGCTGGGAGGAAGCAGTCACTTCCTTCCAGCATACACACAGTCATGTGGGAGGAGACTGCCGGAGAGGAGGGAGTCAGAGTGGGAGCTCTGACTACCATCAGCCGTAAGCAGCCACTGGACCCCAGGGAAGTCACCCTCCTGCACCTAAAGGTAGGAAACATGAGGGTGACTAAAATTTGTTTAGTCACTTACACTCACTCTCTCTCTCACTCACTTTCTCACTCACTTTCTCACTCACTTTCTCACTGTCTTACACTCACTCACACTCTCTGTCTCTCACACACACTCTCTCTCACTCACACAGTCACTCTCAAACACACCCTCACACTTACTCTCTCTCACACGCCCTTACTGTTTAAAGTCACTAGATCCTCCTGCTCGGTCTCCTGTCTTCTGCCTGTCATTCTGTCAGCCCAAGCCCACTCTGTGTGGAGGAGATCCTTATCTCCCATACTGTCGCGGTTCTGATTGCTGACAGGCTCCGAGTTACTACAGGACACAGGAGGCACGTTCACAGTGCCTCCTGTGTCCTGATAGCACATTTGATGTCTTCAGCCAAGCGTGAAGACGTCATACGTGATGAATGCGAAATAAGCTGCTGTTTACTCGGAAGACCCTCTGGTGGCCGTGACTGCCACTGGAGGTGTTCCTAGCTTCCAAGGTAAACACTGTATTTTCCCAGAAAATGCAGTGTTTACATGAAAAGGGCTGCAGGGTGCTATTGTACTCACCTGAACAACCCCATTAAGCTGAAGTTGTTCAGGTGACTATAGTGTCCCTTTAACTACAATGAAAGCTGATGTTTTAGACATTATCAGAGATTCCACCAACATGCAGTAAGGAATAAAACACTTGTCTAGTTTGTTGCTAAAAACATGTACATATTTTTTTTCATATATTCATTGTATGCAAAAAAAAACCCACAAAAATATGTATTGCAGAATCTGCTGAGGGCCGTACATAAAGAAGGAATTCAAGTTTTGTCACTAACAGAATCTGCTATTTCGGAACCAAATCTTCTGTCACTCGGCGCAAGCTCAGAATCTTGGATTGAAGAAAGAAAGTCTTTAATAGAAACCATTAGATGCCTGAAAAACCTGATTGGGAAAATGCAGAACGAAGAGAAATCGGAGGTATAATATGCTAAATACACTTGGCAGAGACTTTATTCATTGCTATAATGCCGTGTTTCACAAGTATTACAAATTGAAGTGATATATTACTAATGTTTCTGAAGAGTGGCAACTTAACCACCACAGCTACTACATTTCAATGCAATTGTCTTGGTACCAATAGTTCCCGGGTAGCTGAACCCTTTTTTTACGGTTTGCCACCCCCCAGCTGCATTATTAAAGAGGAATTTCCAATTCTCTGACTTCCCATAAATACTCTTGCGGCAGATCTTTAAAAATTCAATGTATATTCAAATAAGGTGAAACTCTGTCTCCAATATAATAATTTTTAGAGCTTTGCGCCAACTCTAGCATTACCAAGAAAATCGTATTAAACCACCGTATTAAAATATTGGGGTATGAGCACTAGTGTACAATGAGATTTGACATACATCACATTGAAAAATATTATAAAGTACATGTAACATTTGTGTTTGTTATATGAATAAGAATTTTGGCAACCTTGCTTTTATTTTTAAAGTGTGTGTGTGTGTGTGTGAGAGAGAGAGAGAGAATGAATCAGAATATATATATATATATAATTTGTTTCTCATGGAATTTTTGTTGCTCGCCTTCACTCCCGTAGCTTGAGGAGGGTTCCGAATTTCCAGATTGTGCCCCAGATTGGCGTGGGGAGCTCCTACGTGCTATACAGGATGTGTTCTGCAGGGAGCAAGATGTTTTAATGGCTGCTTTTCACACTCAGCTTGATACCTTGGGCTCCTGTGATGCAGCCACACTGGTAACCCAAATGGAACACCGGCTCCAGGAACTGGTAAGTAGAAATATTGATTTATTCAAGTACATAACAAAATACACAAACTTCACTGCTCATATGGAGGGGATTTCTAACTTCATATGTTTCCAAATGCCACCAGAAATAAATATTCTGAAACAGTAAGTAAAAAGAGAATAGGACTCTACAGGTTTATCTTTTGTGGGTAAACGCATCTTATATGATGTAATATGGGACTAAGGGAGGGATTCTTTCTCATTTGTACCAGTTTCAATCTGTTGGTCATGGCACATCAATATTTATTACTTGCAACGTGCACTGTGACTGTGATTTCTCAAAACATAATGATATTAAATGCATGTCTAGTGAAATGACTTAATCTTATTTGGACTCTTCATTTTCAGGGAATTGAACAGATAAACTCAATGGACTGTATACAGAATGCTGACAGGCGCAGTCTGCTTCTAGAGATTCAGGATCTGCGCTCTGAGCTCTGCAGCATACAGAATAATGGAGCAACGGACCAACCATTCCATTTACATACTGCAGGTATGTAGGCACAAGCTACTATTCCTTGTCAGGTTGAAAGGTATCTAATAGGCATTCATTGAAATGACACACAGTCTTGTTTAAAATGACTTGTTTGCCCCTGTTACAATATTAATATTTTTCATAATACGTTATGTAATGTAGACTATACTTGTTTTATTTAGAAGTAACACTGTTAATATGGTGCATCTGCGCAGTCGCAGTAATGTTAAAGGCCCCTCCCCCCTAAAAAACAACCCCACAATTTAGTAGATATACCCCCAATGAATACATGCATGCATATTTTCATGTATGTATTCATTGGGAGTATAGTCTAAAAGAGATTACAAAAGCTGAAGTTCTTATGAGCTGCAGCCTTTATAAGGCCTCCCTTTTTTCCTGGTGGAGACTTTCAGTCTACTCACGGTGGTCCTTTAACTATTGTTTTTCACAAAATATAAATATATACTACAAACCATGTGCCTTGGTGCAGCATTCTATACTATGCCAGATTTTTTACTAGGGCACTAATGCTCCCCCCTAGGTTAGAGATCGGCTGCCTTGGCATCACCTGAATGTTGAAAAAGCTGTTGTCCACAGCGCAAACAGTGCCAGAGCTAGCCCATTAATGTGCTGTGATAATTCTTCTGCAATAAACTAAGAATTATCACATTAGGTGTTCATTAGACATTACTCATCACTCTCACCAACTTAATCAATGCAGACATGATACAGGATCTGTGGCTGATGGCTCAAATTACTGTACTTGTGGAACTTTGCTGAAGTGTGTTTCCTCCGGGTTCGGTTGCAAAGACATCTGGTTATTATGAAATGTAGAAAAGCAGGCTCATAGTTGTGTTGCCTAAGGATAGGCAGCACTTAGCACTGCAGCTGTTATATGCTCGAACTCGCATGACTCTGTCACGTTGCTTCGATCACAATATGCCAAGAACACAGCATAGAAACTTTAAATACACCCATAGAGACGCTTCCTCCTCTTGGAATCAAGTGCTTTTGATAGCAGCATTTGATTAGAGGAGCGCGGAATTTGGCCCTATATGTCTAGTTCCATTCCTTTGTTTCTCTGTGAAAAGCAGCGGATTGGAGGAGATAGCAGGTGGTGCCTGGGTGCAACATCTTAATTCCCAGGACTACCAATCCAGAAAGAAACATAGAAACATATAATATGACGGTAGATAAGAACCATTCGGCCCATCTAGACTGCCCAATTTTCTAAATATTCTCTTTAGAACCTGGCATTATCTTATAGCTAAGGTAGCCTTATGCCTATCCCACGCATGCTTAAACTCTCTCACTGTGTTAACCTCTACCACTTCAGCTGGAAGGCTATTCCATGTGTCCACTACCCTCTGAGTAAAGTAATACTTCCTGATGTTTTTAAACCTTTGTCCCTCTAATTTAAGACTATGTCCTCTTGTTGTGGTAGTTTTTCTTCTTTTAAATATAGTCTCCTCCTTTACTGTGTTGATTCCGTTTATGTATTTAAATGTTTCTATCATATCCCCCCTGTCTCGTCTTTCCTCCAAACTATACATGTTAAGATCCTTTAACTTTTCTTTGTAAGTTTTATCCTGCAATCCATGAACCAGTTTAGTAGCCCTTCTCTGAACTCTCTCCAAAGTATCAATATCCTTCTGAAGATACGGTCTCCAGTACTGCGTACAATACTCCAAGTGAGGTCTCACCAGTGTTTTGTATAACGGCATGAGCACTTCACCAGTGTTCTGTATAATGGCATGAGCACTGCCAGTTTACAAATACATCTTCACAAATTCACATGCAATAAACAAATAAACCTAGAACAGTTGTAACGTGCTTATTAGCGTATCACAGACAGTCGAAGCCATACAATTACACACAGTTACATGCAGAAAGTCACACACACCGTTACAGGCAGACAGTCACACAGTCTGCAGTCAGTCACATACACACTGTTACAGGCAGACAGTCACACAGTCTGCAGTCAGTCACATACACACTGTTACAGGCAGACAGTCACACAGTCTGCAGTCAGTCACATACACACTGTTACAGGCAGACAGTCACACAGTCTGCAGTCAGTCACATACACACTGTTACAGGCAGACAGTTTCACACACACACACACACTGTTATAGGCAGACAGTCTCACACACACACACACTGTTATAGGCAGACAGTCACACACACACACACTGTTACAGGCAGACACACACATACACACTCTTTCCATTATGGGCACCAGGGGAGGAGTGTAGGCACTGCAATCCCTGAGGTCTACTGTGGCCTGTATTCTAGCCCAGTAGAGCACACAGTATGCTATGGACAGTGTAGTATAGCAGCATGTAGGACAATAGCAGCATGTTATGGACATTGTAGTAAAGATTCTTTGCAATTTTTATGCTTTTTTTTTTTTTGGTCAAACTTCCTGTATATGATAAAATAGTATTTCTCTTACTATACTAACATATCAGACCCTGTCTAAATATTTCAACATAAGGGAAATATAATAATCCCTAGATTGTTTCACACCTTACTGCCTATTATCTTGTAAGAGATCGATAAATGAATACAAATTATAGTGGTTTAAACTTGCATTATTAAGATAACTATTCAAGAATAGCTCCATCAGCATTTCAGAAAATATAAGCAAAAGGATAATCACACTTAGGGAAATTACAATGTCTTATTCCATTATTTACCCCAGTATGCTGCAGTATTCAGGCAGAGGGTTCCGGCTTTAGCTCTGCCCCTGCTGTCTGTTAGCCCCACCCACACGTGTCAGCCACACCCCTCTTTCTAGTGGGGTCATGACATTGTCATAAACTCCTCCCACTATCCTCCAATTGGTGCAGTGGCTCTGAGCTTTAAAAGCTCTGCCACTGCGTTGCTGGCTTGCACGAGAAGGAGAACTGACAAGTGATTTACTCTCCTTCCCGTGCAGGCACTACCCTGCACCACCAGTGTAATGCTGTGTGGCCAGGATCAGCATCCACCAGACAGCAGGCAGCCCGGCTCTTGTGTGTGTGTGTGTGTGAGCTGTGTTGGCAGTCTGGCGCCCCCTGCTGCTGCTAATATTAGAAAAGTCTGTTTTTCTAAAGTCTAAAACTTTTTGTTTTTATGTGGTGTGACTCAGTCACTGTTCTTATGTTAAACCACACTGACTGATGATCACTGGATCCTAAACTTTCACCTACAATACTATCTGATACCAAATTTCCATTTGTTAACACTTAATCTAGTATGGCCTCTTTATGAGTTGGCTCCTCAATGACTTGTTTTAGAGACAATCCCAGTAGGGAGTTTAGAATATGTGTGCTCCTGGCACAAGCAGCTATTTTTGTTTTCCAATTCACATCAGGAAGATTATAGTCACCCATGATGATAACTTCCCCCTTCATTGTCACTTTAGCTATTTCCTCAACTAGTAGATTATCTAACTCTTCTATTTGACCCGGGGGCCTATAAATCACACCTACACGAGTTACTGTGTGATTACCAAATTCTAACGTAACCCAAACGGACTCTATGTTCGCCTCACTAACTTTTATTAGGCCAGATTCTATGCTATCCTTCACATATAGGGCCACCCCTCCCCCTTTCTTGCCTTCCATATCTTTTCTATATAAAGAGTACCCTGGTATTGCTATGTCCCAGTCATTTTTCTTATTATACCATGTCTCAGTAACAGCGACTAAATCTACATTATCAGTTGCTATTATTGCCACAAGTTCATGGATTTTATTCCCTAAACTGCGAGCATTTGTAGACATGACTCTAATCTTAGCAGAGCTTCCATATGCGGTGGCAGAGCTTACATATCCCTTTCCTAATAATTGTCGATATATCGGCAGTGTTCTCTGTGACCTGCTTTGTAGATCAGTATAAAGATCAACTAAATTACACAAAGTAGAGACCCAAGAGATACCAAATTAAAATGTCTGGAGCACCACATCAGTACATGCAGAGAGACCTGGCACTGAAAGGGTGAAATGATCAATTATCTCTAAAGGCTCAGCCAGAGTCCAAATATTTCCTTGAATGACGGAGACCCTTGAAACAAGGGGATCCCAGAAGTAGCTGCTGAACTTAAACAGAATAAATAGTATAGTTACCAGGTGGCAAGTAGAGAAAAAGAGGGGGCTGTACTTATAAATGGATAAAAGGGTGAAGGGGGATAAATCGAAATACCCATATATACCCTATATAAACCACTGCTAGTTGTATTTAATAGCAGCAAAGGAATGTCCCTTTAACAAAAAAAAAAGGGAGACTCTAGCATTTATACTAGATAAAATGTACAAAATAAGGACACCTGAGCTGCAAAAATACAATAAGGCAACACAAAATATGTGTAATACATAAATCACCCCACTAATATAAAGGCAAGCAAACAGGAGCCTATACAAACATGCATAGGAGAAAAGAGAGCAAAGGAGGACAGGGGCAGACCCACTAAGGACAAGCCCTAAGTCCAGAGGAGAGCCCCCAGGACCAAAAAATGCCTGCCTAGAAAAACTCTAAATGCCAAATAATGAATTGCTAACTATACTAACTAACTAAATCAAACATACTAACTACCTAAGTGCTATCTAATGTGAGAAAAAAAAAAAAAAAGTTAAGTCAAATAAGGCGCTCGACGCGCGTTTCAGCGTGCATACACGCCGTCGTCAGGAGCTATTGCAAATGCAGTTCCTATTGAAACCGGTTAAATACCTAAGCAATCAGAAAAAAGTCCATCCAGCTGATCCAGCATGTGGGAGGGGTGGGTGACTGACATGGAGTCACCACTCCTCCTCAACCCTGTCATTGCTTATGCTAGAGTCTCATTGGAGAATAACAAAGTCAATCACTGAGAGGTGGGGAAGGGACTTATGCATAATCAGAACACACCTATCCAAACCCTGCTGCTCACATGGGGATAACCATTGGAAGATCTATCAGTCAATCAATACAGGAGGAGGGTGCAAAATCAAGCATCCCTCCTCCTGATAACAAAACTGACATAAACCTAACTAGCCAATATATATGATATCAATGAGAAGTATCAAAATGTAGCACAGGGAAGGGGCTATATAGTTAAGCCCCCCTCCCTCTAACTACACCTCTGGCATGAAACTGGCTGACAGATCACACAGTCAGTCATTATGCCAAATATTGATATATAAAATGCCTCCAAATGCATAAAAGCATTAAAGGCATATAATACAGCTCTTGTAACTTGGTGACCCCAAAAAATTATAATAACAGTCAAAAAGAATTTAGTTGTAAAAAGTAATTCATTATATATCCTCTATATACCTGGACATATACACGTAAATTTGCCAGGACATTAAAATATAGCACCCTGCTGTATAATGCTTCCACTGGGATTCATATTTATTAATAATGGCAATTAAGTATAAGGCTTAAGTTAGGTTTACACTGCAGAGGGTTATATATTCTTTATACTTTACAAATAATGAAACAGCGTTTCAAATCAGGATTGACTGTGACTACTGGTTAATCTCAAAAGAAATTCACCACCATTTAAGGCAGCTATGTAATATAATAAGGTATGAAACCTATTAGGAACCATGTGACTAATGCAAAAGAGAAAAAGAGAATTTTTATTATTGACTTATTTACATATTTACAGACAGCAAATGATTATTATAAGGTAGATCAGATGGTTGTATAGAAACTGTTGGTGGAAATACCTATCAGTCTACAAAAATGATGAGAATGAAAAACCTTCATTCAATCCCTGTGGTGACAATGTTTTCAATTTATATATCCAGTAGGATTCTCTTTGTTTGAGCCTACGATCCCAACCCCCTTTACGTTGTGTTTGGGTTATGAGTTCTATGCCCATAAAGCGTATCCTACTGGATGAATTTGCATGACAAGTCTTGAGGTGCCTTGAGATGGGAGTTTCCAGTTTACTTCTGACTGAGTTGACGTGTTCTCTAATGCGGAACTTAAAAGGTCGGAATGTTTTTCCGACATACTTCATGCCACAAGAACATGTCAAAAGGTAGATGACTCCTTCTGTACGGCAATTGAAGAAAGACTGTACAGAATGAGAGTCAAGATTCAAACTGTCGAAAAAAATCTTTGTTTCTTTACCTATGTACTGACAGGCACTACAGTGACCGCATCTATAAGTGCCTTTAGGTAAATAGGATTTAGAAGATTTATTAAATGGACCAAAGTGGCTAGGTACCAAAAGGTCCTTAAAGTTCTTCCCTCTACGTGCCGTAACGGAAGGAAAAGGAGAGATGACTGATTTGATATGGACATCTGATGTCAGGATCGGCCAATATCTGCTGAGAATCTGCAGCATTGTGTGCCAACCTGCATCATGTGTCCCAATACAGCGAATCTGATGGCTAGAGGGTAAAATTTTGTCCTCAAGAAGATTCACTCTGTCTGAGTTTAATGCCCTTGAGTATGCCTTTTTAAGAACTCTGTTTGGGTACCCTTTATCCTTGAAAGATTTCCGCAAATTAGCGGCCTTTATCTTAAAATCTTCGAGGGTTGAGCAGTTTCTACGTAAACGCAGATATTGCCCAATCGGGATACCCGCTTTGGAGGGATAGGGATGATAACTATCCCAGTTTAGAAGGCTATTTGTAGCTGTTACTTTACGGTACAATGTTGTGGAGATTCTACCGTCCTCTTGTAATGACAGAGTGATGTCTAGAAAGTTCAAATGTTTACCCCCAATTTCACTGGTGAAACGCAAATTCAAGACGTTCACATTCAGCAGCCGTACAAATTCATTGAAATCATTTATTGTACCCAGCCACACGATGAATACATCGTCGATGTAACGTTTCCAGCAATGTATTTTGGTCAAAAATTGAGACAAGCATTCGTCAGTTTGAAGGTTCTTTTCCCATATACCCAAGTATAGGTTCGCGTATGAAGGGGCACAAGATGTGCCCATCGCTGTACCCATTATCTGATGGTAAATTGTACCATTAAAGAGAAAGATGTTTTTAGTGAGCACAAGAGTAAGGACTTTACAGGCAAAATCTATGTATTCCAAGGAGAAATTTGATTGTAGCTGTAGAGTTAGTCTTAAGTTCTCAATCCCCAAAGTATGTGGGATAGAGCTATAAAGAGACTCCACATCAAGGCTACATAATAATGCCTCCCTAGGTACAATGGTATTTTCCATAAGTTGTAACATTTGTTTTGTATCCCTTACATACGAGGGAAGTTTTAATACAAATGGACTCATTATCTTATCAAGATATATACTCATATTTTGAGTCAAATTGCCTGTGCCAGAGACTATTGGACGCCCAGTAGGACTAGTTAAAGACTTGTGAATTTTTGGAAGGCTATAGAATGTGGATGTCATAGGATATCTTGTGAACATGAATTTAAATTCATCTTTTGTGATGAATTTGTTGTCAAGTGCTTGTGACAATAAACTTTTCGCTTCAATAATATATTCAGTAGTAGGATCGTTTTGTAGGACTTGATATGTCTTAGTGTCACTTAGAAGACAATTGACCATCGATATATATTGAGAGCGATCCATTATAACTATATTGCCCCCCTTGTCGGAGGGTTTGATAATTATATTCATGTTGGTGCGCAGGGATTTGAGCGCTTTTACCTCAGTATTCGTTAGGTTTCCACTAGACTTAAAGTCCAGATCATTAGGGTTTATTTTATCAATATCCCTGCAGACCATTTCCAGAAAAACCTCCACATTCTTATAATCCTTAAAATGAGGTGTAAATGTGCTCTTAGGTTTTAAATCCGTTGAGGGCACATTTGGTTTTACATCCTCATTAGATTGTAGTAATTCAACTAGAGTGTCTAGACAGTCCAGATCTTTAACATTCAATCCTAAGTCTCGTGCTTTCTGTTCCTTCCTAGCAGTATGGTATTTAAACAAAGCCAATTTACGAGCGAAAAGATGTAAATCTTTGGTCCAAATAAATTTATTAAATGGAGGAATGGGTACAAACGTCAAACCTTTCTGCAAGACTAAGTTCTCTGTCTCTGATAAAGTAAATGAAGAAATATTTACAACTTTCAAGTGATCTGGGCCTAATTTTGGTACCTCCGTTGGCCCCTGCTCCTTTGAGACTGCCTGGTACTTGGGCCTTTGAGTTCCTCGGCCTGCCTCAAGCCTAAAAAATCCACCCCTTTACGAAGTATACTTTTCGGAATTAGAGGTTGGGAGGTTTGGCTGGATGGGGCAACAATGTCTTGTTCCTCGTTATCAGTAGACTCATACTCTGAAGTACTAAAGCAGTCAGAGTCAATTCTTACTCTTTTTTTAAAATGGCGATATACCTTGCCAGTCTCAAAGTCAGTAGAGTCTCTTAAAAATTTCTGATGTTTTTTAGTCTTAATTTGGTGTGAGAACTTATCTAAGTTGTTTTTAAGTTTAACTTCAAGACTCTGAAACAGAGGGTCTGTGTTGAATTTTTGGACCACTTCTATTTCAGTGTCTAATTCCTGCTGTATCTTAGTAAGTTGTAAGTTCTCATATTTGCAAATAATCGACATAAATGTTATAGAGCATTTGGATGCTGCCTCTTCCCATTCCTTATTGAAGCCTTCAATTTCTATATTTCTAGAGGGAGGTACAAGGACTCTTAACCCCCTTGGAATAATTTGTTTCGCAATGTATGTATTTAAAGTAGAAATTTCCCAGCTGGTCTTAATTTGTTTTTTAAAAGTTCTAGTTAGTTTATTGAAGCTTGTATGTATATTGGGAGAGAAGGAGGATGGTAAGGAGGTACTCGTGGAGAAAACAACATCGGCGTCTGTGCACCATTGTTGAGCATCCACTTTATTGGACAAAAAACCTGCCATATTAATAAATCAGGGAAAAAGTAATATAGACTTGGTATAAAGGCGGTAGGCTAAATGGTGCAATAACACCTAAATAACAAAAGTGTAAAAAGGAATGAAAAGACAGATCCCCATAATCACAAAAAAAAATGTGAATTGGTGAGAGCTGTCTTAAAAAGAGCCTACCTCAGAGCTACAATATAGGGGGTAACCCAGAAATAAATATAGTTGAATGACGGAGACCCTTGAAACAAGGGGATCCCAGAAGTAGCTGCTGAACTTAAACAGAATAAATAGTATAGTTACCAGGTGGCAAGTAGAGAAAAAGAGGGGGCTGTACTTATAAATGGATAAAAGGGTGAAGGGGGATAAATCGAAATACCCATAAATACCCTGGGTATTTCGATTTATCCCCCTTCACCCTTTTATCCATTTATAAGTACAGCCCCCTCTTTTTCTCTACTTGCCATCTGGTAACTATACTATTTATTCTGTTTAAGTTCAGCAGCTACTTCTGGGATCCCCTTGTTTCAAGGGTCTCCGTCATTCAACTATATTTATTTCTGGGTTACCCCCTATATTGTAGCTCTGAGGTAGGCTCTTTTTAAGACAGCTCTCACCAATTCACATTTTTTTTTTTTTTTTTTGTGATTATTGGGATCTGTCTTTTCATTCCTTTTTACACTCCAAATATTTCCTGTCTGTGGTAAGGAATAAAAGTTCTTAACCTAACCATGTAGAATGTGTAATTTAAAAAAAAATATTTTTTTTTGCAAATTGGCTAACCATACCTTGCCAGGTTTGGGTTCAAAGGGAAATCCCTACAATGCAATTCTTTCTTAAGTAATTGGCATAACGTTTCTGTATGGGTAGGCAGACCACATAACAAGCTAAAGTTTCCCATACTCATAAAGTCTTCTATATACGGGATAAATGCATCCACACGGACACTCGGTATTAATTAAAAAAAATAAATAAATAAACACACCATTCCACACAACATCTTCATATATGCTACAACAACTCTATAGTAAATACCCAGTCCCCTTCCTTCTCACTGACTGTTGACCTCTTCGAACAACACTACAATAATAACACCTTTCCATACTTACTCAAGATCTTTGCAGCCTCGAGAACAAGTTTACATTTTGATGTTTGACCACTCTGATCCGGAGTCATCAATGATTTGCCTTTTTTAAATTTTTATTTGGGGGGAGGTAACTCCACATCTATTGATCTCCTGTACATGACTGTTGCCTTAACTTTTGCCCAATTGGAGTCTCATGTGTTTTGTGAATGTTTTCAAAAGCAAAATCAAAATGCATTATGATACAAAAACCAAAACCAAAACATATCCTAGCCATATTGTCCCAGCCAGCCATTAGTTACATTCCCTTAGATGTGCTTTCAATAGCTACTTGAACTATATGAAATTAATGGCAGTTATTTCCCCCCAGGAGATGTATTTACTAACCGTGTACAGCAAGACCAGCCTCAGCAAGCACAACACACCCACTCACAGCTCAACAGTTTGAAAGCAAAAGCTGCTGAACTACAGGAACAGCTTAATTCTGAGAGAGCCCTGGTAGCCGAAATAAACAATGAACTTGCACAAACCAAGATAGAACTTGAATCTACGCTGAAACAGCAGCACAAGCACTTTAAAGAACTAGAGTCTCTCAGGTATGTACAATTGTTACTCTGGGGTTGGCAAGCAGGTTCGTCTGGGTGAGTGTTACTTAACACACAGTGCAGAACATAGTTCCTCTGCCCATCTGTCGACTGCCTACAACTGTATGGAACTTTGGGTTTTCTAACCTCCACCCGAGGGACTCTCTGGGGTTTGTGATATGCTCTTCAGCAATAATACTGTCTCAACTTTCTCAGGAACACATTTCAGTGGAGGTCACGGTCATTACACATTTACGACACATTATGCTCTTAAATATATTATAACTGAAAGCTGAGCATTACAGTATATCAATGCTAAAAACACATACATGCTAAATTTGTTCTATTTAGGTGGTTCTGTTCTCTTTGTACAGAGGTGCCCGGACGTAATTTTGTGTTCTATTTGGGTCTAGTTTTATTGCTTACAGTATCTTTTCATTTTACAATATGTTTGTTTTTTTATTATACAGAATTGAACTCAAGCAGCGAACAGATGAACTGGATGGTGTAAATGATGCATTGACAAGTGAACAGAAAAAGACCAGAGAGTTACAGTGGGTGTTGGAGAAAGAAAAGACCAAAGTAGAGCGCAGTGAGGAACGAGAGAAAGAGGAACTAGAAGTAAGAGCATTCAGTGTCGGGGTTTGCAATTTTAGACTATACAGGGATCACATTTTAATAAATGTAATGCTCCTGTGAATAGTGTAAATGTTCAGTAACAACTGTGTGCTTTGATATATGGCAGTGGTAGGATTATCGTTAGAGTCAAGATAGGTATTAAGTCAATGGGAACAATGAACATTTGTTGTGAGTGTTGGAGCATAGATTGTGGTGTGCTTGTAAGTGATGTTCCATAGAGCGATGTATTCCGTGTCTAGGCAGTGATTGCTGTTCTTTAACAAGCGGTGATTGATAGTGGTGAGATGAACCTGGTGGGCCAATGATTCTTATCTGTTATGAGCAATAACACAGTAGTATTTTGCCCTTTAGAGCAGTAAACTTTTGTTTATAGTTATGAAAACCAGCAAATTATTTTATTTTTATTTTCTTATTGTTCAGGACCTGAAAATGTTAGTTGAAGACCAAAAACTGAAGAATATGGAGCTAAGCAAGCTCATAGAAACAGAAACACAAGCAGTGAAGGATCTCCAAGAACGAATCGCATCCATGGAATTAACCCATAATACAGAACTCTCCCAAGAGAAAAACAGATTTTTAGAACTTCAGACCATCTTTGAAGTAGAAAAAACACGTTCTAGTGAGTTGGCAAATGCCTTGCAATGTAAAAGAGAGATGGAATCGCAGATACAACTTTGTGAGCAAAATGGGCAAAATCCTCCGCTCAACCCAGCTGAAGACTTGCTAAAAGAGCTGAACGCTCAGCTGGAAAACAAACATAAACGTATAGTAGAGTTAATGAGTGAGATGGAGAGCTCCAAGCTGGAGTGTGTGCACCTAAGACAAAGCATGGAGGAGGCAAGCAAAAACCATCAGAGAGAGATGCAGGCCGAACAAGACGCTGCTAGAGTGGCACACGAACAGGCAGAGGAGTTAAAGTCCAAGGTGGAAGATCTTCAGCATAGGCTAAAGGAGAATGTGTTGGAGATGCAGAAACTTCAGGCAGAGAAGACCTATTTGAAGGAAACCATCCAAGAGCTTCAAAAGAATGGTCATGAAGTAATTGATGGACTGGTAACTGAAAGAAGAGAGTTGGGGGACAATGTAAGTTGGTCAGAGTCTATAGTAGTGGTGCTTAAACTTACTCTGAACATTCTTTCTCCTACCATCTGTGCTTCTGCATTTAGGAAATGGTGTTTTGGCCCAAGGGGAACTTCACAAGGGCTATGGGATCCTTATTGGCAACCAGAATCATTACTTACATTTTAGGGTTTTATTGTGTTAGGCCTTTTCTACCAATTAGCAGTAACTTCCAGTTCCTTGACATTTTTACCATCGCTGACTGTATTTATACAATTGTAAAATAGCAGAAATGGTCCAGGCACTCAAGGATGACTGAATAGCAGATTTAATGAAGACTGGTGCGTATTACAAACAGCAGCAACATCTTGACCTTCAAATGTGTTTGAAACATTGCGACTGCTGCTTGTAATACTTGCATTGCATTTTTTTTCTTGGTCCCTAATTTTGAGGGCTCAAACCCCTCGGCCATGTGGTTGACCTTCCATCATACTCAGTTGTTTGACATATAGTGTCAAACAAGATTAATTGCAATACTTGTACTGCTACACGTACTGTTACAGTGATATGTTAACCAGAACAGCCACAAAAAATGAGGCAAATAGTTAGATGGAGTAGAGAGTAGTTAAATTTGCTGCTTGTTTTATCTTTTCCAGACTGGAAGGAAAGCTCTCATTGACCAATGTAGAACACATTCTCAAAACGAAAAAGGAGGAGGAGACGCACAAGAAGCAGGTTTCAAGTCTCTCAGTCCAGTTAATGGTGACCAGTTTTCTGGAGGGTCTTCAGTCAGTATAGAAAGTATTCAGAGAAGATTGCAACAAGTGTCCAGTAAACTCAAACAGCTGGCCACCAAAGCCAGCCAAAGGTTAGATGCTTTATTATCTGAGGATCTTCACGCCATTAGGAATTAATAGAATATTTTAATTAAGATAAATATGTATGTGTTGTACACTTTCAAATGTTGATTTTTGATATTATTGCTTGAGTAGATAGACTGCATAGTCCATACCACAAATAAAAAAAATAAAAAAGTTTTGTTTTTTACTTTTTTTTTTATTTTATTTTTTTATATATATATATAAGTGAAATCTAATTTGTGCAAAACTAACTAGTATAAAATCATCGCCTGGTAAAAGGAAGCTAAACCACTAATTAAACTACTTTTTAATGCAATTTACCAGTATTTTGTTTGATGCTAGAATTTCTCACTATACTATACAAAACATTGTCATTTTTAGTACAAAAGAAGGCTTCTCACGATGATGATATTGAGTGTGCACTTGCTGCCACATCAGTTCAACTGAGAAATAAATCAGATGTTATCCCCTCATTCCAGTACAAATCTTATGAATGATGTGATTTTGTTTGTTTTAGAGCTTAAAGCTGCGATTTTACTTCTGAGTTTTTCATATTTTTTAGAAACGCTTTGTATAGATTATTTGAAGATGTTAATGCTGTAAAATATTAATCTGCATGTCACTTCTTACAAGTGCTGTCTCTCTGCCCTGCAGGATATTATTTGAGGAGGCAGACAATGAGGACTTTGTCTTGTCACAGAACATCTTGCAGGAGGTCAAATCTCATCTTGAACAAGTAGCAGTAATGTCACTTCAAGAAAAGGTGAGATAAAACTAACAGCGTGGTGGTTGTAACTTGTTGGTGGAAACATGATGCGCAATGTACAGTAGTAGGCTATTTTAAAGACTTATTTCAAACAAATATGGAAATATGAGACAATAATACTGGCAACTTATAGATATAATCACTAGTGTCCTGGTCACATATTGCTAAGCCACTAAAACTGGTTTATGTATGTTAGGTATCATGTTATAATAAAAGCAGCAACACTGATTTACGATAGAAAAAAAAAAGGGACATTTAAATTAACTTTAAAAATAAATCTATTAGTTTTCGACAGAGTGTTAGAGCCCTTCCTTTTGTTAGAGCATTAGAGTTTAGATTACTAGGGGTCATCATAAGATGTACCTGTAATCCAAGCCCTGGACAGTCTCCTCTCTGCATCTGTTCCACCTCCAGTGAAAGCATTGGGAACATATGGCACATGCCTGCCAATTGCTGCTTTGCACCAATATAATGCTTCTCATGTAGAGCATTGGAAGCATTTGGATTCCTTCTGCTGTGCGACACCACATGTGAAGACCTACGCAAATAGAATACCTTCAGTGAGCAAGAGCTTCCTGTGGCTGTCACGGTTTAGGTAATTGGCAATGATTTACATTGCCCGAGGAAAGAGACACAGGGTCTTTAGACTAAAACCACTACATATGTGCCACTTTGTTTTTTACCCAGTGCAAACTTTTAGAGATCAGGGCATCACATTTATTGATTAAATAGTATAACTAGTGTGACCGTTTTGAAGAGATCCTTCTTTATTTAGCTGTATGTGGACAGCAGTCCATAATCCTTATTTTAGTCACTAAAGCCTAGAACTGTGTTCATGTTTTTACATATATAAAATTCTTTATTTTCTTCTCACCTCCAGAATTTAGTGATTCCTGGTACACCATCAAACACTCTTACAGAGAGATTGCTGACACAAAATGCTGAGCTTACAGGGTATGTAAGCAGGTTAACAGAAGAAAAAAATGATCTCCGCAATGCCGTACTCAGGCTGGAAGGTGAAGTCTCTCGCCACCGTTTGACAAGAGCATCTGGTGACCACGTATGTAACGGATTGTTCTGGGTTTATACCACACCTCCAGTATTTGATTTTTTTTTTTTTTTAAATAGCAGTTTGGCTTATCAATTTTAGATTTCAATTCAAAACAATAAATAAATGGATTAATAAAAATCCTGATGTTTTGAATAGTGTTTTGTTTTTCTAAATTATTTTCTAGTGATTTAAGGAAAAATTAACATAATCATAATGGCAGGTGATATAGTTAGTCCTTCAGGTTCCCAAACATAATATTGATCCCAATATCACTTGTTATCATCAGTCTTACATATCATCAGTGGACAATGCAGTGAATGTGGATTCAGTCATAGCATCTGAAAGAGAACTATGGAACAAGGAGAAAGTTCAGCTTCAGAAGTCTCTGAAACATTGCGAAGCTGAGCTGTCCAAAGTGAAGGCTGAGCTAAGGAGCGAAGCTGCACATAGGGATTTAGGGCGCGAGTCGGAAAATTCAGCGCTTAAAGTGAGTGTTTGGTTTGTTTTTACATGTTTTACTTTTACTGTTTTGTTTGGTTTTTTCAAATGTTTTGTACTGTACCATTTCAGTTTTGCTCTTTAGAAATATATAGAAATGTTTTTTAATGTATTTGGATTAGGGTCAACACAGGCATCCCTTGCTGAATATAGCAAGGAAATTCCTCTACTGACACCAGCAGGGGGAATTCTTCTAACACTATTGCTTAAATTAGGATTGAGATTAGCCTTAAAGTTATGATTAGGGTTACACATGGGATTACGGTATGGGTTAGTATTGTGGTGAGGTTTATGATTGGATTAAGGGTTTAGGAGTTGGTTTAGGAGTAGGGATTTAGATTGGAATTAAGATTAAGATCGCTACTTTCCAAAGATATACATATGGGGTATATTTGTACTCAGACGATGTTTTGGAGTACAGCTCAGATAATTTTATGACCACGGGACACACTAGATTTAAAAAATAAGGATCAAAGATACTATGTGTATGTAAAAATGTAAAAATAAAAATAAATACCACAAACTCTGAAACAAAACGATAACCAAATGTCAATTTAATAAAGCTCATAATATTTTATGCGAGAGTCCCCATGGTGTTCACTTTTGCAAATGATATGCATTGGTGGCGTAATTTAAATAAATGAGCGACTAAAAAGTGGGCAGTGTTGACAATGCTAGAAATTATGATTGTTATCTTTGGAACTATAGGTTCCATTTAAACAAACCTCTTACATGTTAAAGACACCTACATTCTCATTAATACTTTCAAGGTAATACAGTGTTTTTATTATTAAGGTCATTTCATTTTCCCATCCATAGCTAATTTGTTATTTTATATTTGGATATTAGTAAGCATTTGTTATGGTGTGTCTTTCAGAGAATCTATGGGAAATACCTCCGCTCAGAGAGTTTTAGGAAAGCCCTGGTGTATCAGAAGAAATACCTGCTGTTATTGCTTGGAGGTTTTCAGGAATGTGAAGAGGCTACTCTAACCCTAATTGCACGGATGGGTGGCCGACCTAGCTACACAGATTTAGCTGTCATTACTAATCATACAAGAGCCTTCACACGATTCCGATCTGCTGTTAGAGTGTCCATAGCCATTTCAAGGTACGTGCTGGGATCTCCACGTTCCCCTAGCCAAGATTAAACTCTCCCTTTTTCTGGAGTGCATCACATGGACGTTTCTTCCTTTGTTCTTGGAGTTTTAAAACAAATCAGGTTGAATCAATTTATTTTCTAGATTGTGGCATCATCATTTATGTTGCATTATGAAAAGCAAAGGACACTGTAGCATATTATATTTGTTATGTAGAGCACAACTTGTATCTCTGAATAACTGTGGTTTTGTGATGTAATAGAGGTAATACTTTATTTACGTGTTAAAGGATTTTTGTTTTTTTGTTCCCAGGATGAAATTCTTAGTCCGTCGGTGGCAGAGAGCAACTGGATCCAGTATAAACAGAAATGGATTTGGACAGAGCTCTGGTACAAAGAACACTTTCACTATCATGACCAATGTTTTAGCGCAGGGGTCTTTAATCTTTACCCACAACCTGTTTTTGGACTACATTTCCCTTAATTCTCTGCATGCATTTGTTGTATATGTAGACTAACAAAACTGGATTAGCCACCAATTTAGCAGTTACATGCCTCCTAACAATGGGAGACTAGACTACAGACTAGTCATTGGAACAGAAAGGTAGCAGTCACAATGGAATGACCTGCCTCTGTGAGGCGGGTGGGGGGGTAAGATAACTAAAAGCATCTCTGATCTCTGATAGCCCTTAGCTCGCACAATGGAAGCATGTTTTATGGTGTGATTGAGTTGGGAAGTGAGGAGTTTTATTATTATAATTATCAGACTTGTAAATGGAAAGATCACTATCAAAAATGATCACAGGTTATCAGATATCAAATGACTCCTCCGTGGGAGAGGGGAGAGTGTGACTGTAGAATAAAAATATCTGTAGGTCCATCCAATGAGGAAACTGAAATACATACCAAAAGGCAAGGAGCCAATCAAACCACACAAAGAACTATAGAAAAAAACTTGTAAATTCTGGTGGGTCTGCAGCAGAGTCTAATTCAGGTTGGAGCTTGTTAAAAACACTCCCCTGTAAGAAGGCCAGCGGTTATTGTTATCATTGACAGCACGTTAGGTTAGGCATGGCAGGTACAATTAACGTAAACTTTTCTAAAAAGTGTTTTGGACACACATTCATGGGGCACAATAATCCAATTACAGGCAGTGCTATTCGCGAAAGTGAGAATTTTAAATTAATTCTAAATTCCACTATGCTTCCAGTTTGGCTACTTTGGCGTCAAATTTAAAATTCGAATTCACCTTGAATTCTCACTTTAGTGGATAACCCTGTGTGTGTATAAAGGTACAATGGTGTGTACCTCCACCCCACTTATACATCCTTCACCATGAACTGGACTGGACCATGTCTGGACAGAAAGAATTTGAATAGGAGTTCAGTGTGATTGAGACATGAGCTGCAGACTGAGAGATATAAACATAAGTCATTTATCATTTCAGTGAAATTTTTAATATTAATTATAATGTATTAATATGTATTTCTATAAAGCACAGGTTTAGTAAGGGAAAACTTATTTTTATATATGTTAAAACATATTTCGATACATTTTGTATCGTAGTTATTGCCTTTAAAATACTTGTTTGATTTTGTTGATGTCACAAAATAAAATTTGCGTCTTGTTTCAGGTAATGAGCTGAGAACAGACTCTCCGTACCTCCCCAGTGGCAGTCTGGAGCACTATGGGGACCCCAGGCATTCATCCTGCCGATCTCGATCGGGCTTCGACTCACCGCAGTCCACTGTGAATTCTCAGCATAGGTATGCATCATCTAATTCTATTTAGCAAGTGAAGACTACTCATAAGAATTGTGTATTGAAATATAATATTAAACGGTTACTCCAAGCATCATAATCTCTATTATTATTATTATTATTATGTTATTATTTATATAGCGCCAACAAATTCCGCAGCGCTTTAAAATGGGTGGACGAACAAACATGTAGTTGTAACCAGACAAGTTGGACACACAGGAACAGAGGGGTTGAGGGCCCTGCTCAATGAGCTTACATGCTAGAGGGAGTGGGGTAAAGTGACAGTGGTGGTTATGATGCTACGAGTAGCCGTGGCCGGTCCCTGCTAATGCCCTCTTACCTGGGTCCTCGCCAATCGCTGAGTCTCTCCCCTGGGTTATGTTTTTCTGGCTTCTGCAGAGCTACAGAAGCAGATCCAGTTGTCATTCATTGGCTGAGCGCATCAGCTGACCGCTCTAAGCCAATGAATGGCACACTGTGCATAGACAGTTGCACGGGATTGACATTATCCAGTGCAAAACTCTTATCCCGGGCTGGCTAATGACGCTTCCAGTGGTGGAGTTACACCTCTGGCAGCCAAGAGGTTAAACTCTGTATGTGCAGTGCTCCATATTGAAAAGCTGTACATACAGACTCCAGGCTCCATGGCCACCTCAAATCACTGAAGCGGTCATGGTGATTGGAGTAATCCTGTAATAATTCATTTTTAAGAGATATTCATGTATAACAAAGGTCTGTAAAATGAAATCCATCATTGACTTGACCTCACCCACAAAATCTAAACTGATATTTTATTGCATAATAATATCGTATAATAATAAATTATATAGGACATGAATTGAATTCAGAATAGCTTTGAAAACAAAGTACTTTCAATGGAAAGTGTACCCTATATTTAAAGTATTAAAGTGTACTCTTGTGCATGCTGTATTCTCGCATGCACGAGAGTACAGCATTGAGCTCTATGGAGAATCCATAGACAGAGCCAAAATCACTGGTGACGGCTGGGTGATTTGACACTTCTTGGCGGTAGCTTCACCGTGAATCAAAAAGTGCTCTCTTTGTTTACATGTTTTGTGTTTGTAGTTAAGGAATAATGGAGAATCTATAAAACAAACAGAATCCTTGTACACTGATGCCATCATTAAAATGGCATATTAAAAAGGTTTTTTAGGAGTACACAGTTTGGAACCTGAATAGGGTCTCTGGGCTATATCAATTGCACTTCAAAGGTTGGAACATGTACATCAAATTCATCATGTCCTGGGCACTTTCCTTAAATAAATTACCTGTATCTGTGCAATGGAGATCTTTCTAGCACTGAGTACACCTACATCAGGGCTTGAAGTTTCCACTCGCCAACAACGAAATTCACTCCTGGTGGCTGCGTCATAGATCATCCAAGCTTGCAAGTAACATTTTTTGGCCACGCTCTGCATGGGGACGCTGAATTTTCCTCATAGACATGCATTGATTAAATTCAATGCATCTCTATGAGGAGGTGCTGATTGGCCAAGACTGCATTTGGCCCCACCCCGTTGCCGATTTTAGCCAAGCATTGGATTGGCTGGCTAAAAATCTGCAATTCTGATGATGTCAGCGCCGGTGGACTCGAGCGGCACTGAAAATAAGGTGAGTTTTTACCTTTTCTAATGAGCCTAACAGGGGGCAAGCCACCTAAATGGTGGGTTTAGCACTATAAGGTCAGGAATACCTGGTTGTGTCCCTGACCCTATAGTGTTCCTTTAACGATATACTTCTGAGACCTGCACAGTGATAATATCCATAATGATTCTGCTTGTTAACATGTCACTGTAATGACAAGACACTCTTTCCTTGGTGTTACTGTTATAGGGAATCTAAAACAATTTGTCGAATACAATAAAAGTTTTGAGAAACAAGACAAATCCATATTTTTAAATGAAAGTAGGGTAATAACGTCAGTGGAATATGTAGAAGTGTGAAGGATTTGCTGAAATATATGACTGTATATTCTTTTTCAATCATATAACAATTCAGGGTTTTCACTCTTGTATTGCCCACAGGTATATGGGCGGCTCATCTGAGATAAGTCCATGCTCTCACATCCAACACTATGACCCTGACAGAGCATTAACGGATTACATCACTCGTCTAGAGGCACTGCAGAAGAGGCTAGGAAGTGTGCAGTCAGGTAAACCATAACAAGCATGTGGCATCATACAATGTCTCTGGATACTTTGTTATAGGTCCCGTGCATTGGTCAGCTGTCATACAGTTTATCCTACACTGCAGTGTAGACCTCAGTAATCTGTATGAGTTCTCTTACTGTTTCTTTTTTATAATCAAGGCTTGTTATTAATGCAACTGTTGAGCTACATGTTCCTTGATCCTCTGCTGCAAGCAGTTTTGAGGGAGAATATGTGCAGCATTTTCACTGAAAACCGTGATCACATAAGAAATCTCCTCCACTTCCTGTTTTTTAAAACTAACTGTATCTGTGCAATGGAGATCTTTCTAGCACTGGGTACACCTACATCAGGGCTTGAAGTTTCCACTCGCCAACAACGAGTAGAAATTCACTCCTGGTGGCTGCGTCATAGATCATCCAAGCTTGCAAGTAACATTTTTTGGCTACGCTCTGCATGGGGACGCTGAATTCTCCTCATAGCGATGCATTGATTCAATTCAATGCATCTCTATGAGGAGGTGCTGATTGGCCAAGACTGCATTTGGCCCCACCCCCTTGCCGATTTTAGCCAAGCATTGGATTGGCTGGCTAAAAATCTGCAATTCTGATGATGTCAGCGCCGGTGGACTCGAGCGGCACTGAAAATAAGGTGAGTTTTTACCTTTTCTAATGAGCCTAACAGGGAGCAAGCCACCTAAATGGTGGGTTTAGCACTATAAGGTCAGGAATACCTGGTTGTGTCCCTGACCCTATAGTGTTCCTTTAACGACATGCAATTGTTTGAATAACCAGTGGATTACAGCAATGTTTTGTTTTAATAATGTTTTCTATAAATAGGAGTCTTGTTACACCGTTTCCTACCTGCCATGGGCAGGTTATGCCCATTGTGTCTATATTTGTATTTTCTCATCTTCTGACCGGGACATGACTCTGTGGTTCCTTTTTTGAGACGGCTGAATATCGCACTGAATACAGTTACTAGAATGATTAGTCTAGCAAGGGAGAAGGATATATTCATACAGTATTTATACAAGGAGCACTAATTCATCAATAATTCAAATCAAGTATTTGCTGGCAGGTTTTGAAATGGACATTCCCACCTTGCAGTCTTGATATTTAAAACCCTATGAGTGGGTTATGCAATTTTATTTCTTACATGATTTTATTCTGAAAGCACTTTCCATGGTAGAGATACGATATAATTACGGATAACTGATATCTCTACTCTATTTACTCATCAATGGAAAAAATAAACATATATGTATAACACACACACATTTTGCTTTTGTTCATTTTGTCACCCTATTTTTTTCCCCCTTATTTCCTGTACATTAATATTGATGTATGATTTTAATTTTTTTAGCACATGATGGTGAAGGAGCTTATACCTGCCAACTGGCAATAAATATTCTCTGTTTATTTACTTGTATACTAGACGTTTCATTTTCATTGTCTTTTCCCACACAGGTTCAACTGTAAATAATACGACACACTATGGTATACGAAGATAATACCCTTGCAATACTTGAATTGCCTTCCCTGTGCTGCTTCCCTATTTCCGAATTGCATAGATCTCGGGACCATCATCAGCCCAGTGAACAGTCGGACATTATTCCATGAACACATCGAGCAGTCTGGAATTTCTGTATATGAGCGTTTTGTGTTTTGTTTTTAAATCAGCCATTAAATTACTTGTACATTTTGTGGATTTCTAATTTAAATGATTAAGTTATATGTATTTATCAAACGGGTGAAAGGAACTTTTCTGTAACTGGAGACCTTGCTTGAAGGCCAAGATTACTGTCTTGCCCTAAAATTTGCTACTGGCGACGCGGATTGAACATAACATTTGTAGAGAACTATTTTTGTAATGGTAGGAGTTTCGAATTTTATGGGTATTTTGTCAAGGTACTGGAATAAATTTCATCATTTTAACAATTTGAACTGTTTTTACCATTCAACTTTATGTCGGTACTGATTTACATACATGTTTGTCTTTAATTCTCTATATTACGTGTACTATAGTGTTATCAGATGCTATTTGAAAATGGCACATTCAGGATGTGAATTAACATTTGGTAGAAAGGGCATATTTCCCAGAGCCCTTGGCCCTTTAAGGCCCCTCTAAGCAGACAGTTATATAGGGACAACATCCATTATCGCCTATGGGCCCAAAATGAAATAGTCACAATATATATGTAACCATACCTGTTGCTTTATTTTAGTCTGTAAATATATGTCAGCATTTTCATATATTTTAGGAATTCACCTGTGTTGTCCTTAATTTACCTGAATGTTTCTTTACAAAAAGGTTTGAGATGCTCATATTGACTAGTAGTCAGAATAACTGCTTCAAATCCTAGTTTTATCCTAAGTAATCCAACACAGACCTGTGCAGGTTAGGAGGAAGTGACAGATGTAAGGAACTAGCAAAAACGAAGTGTATTTTGAATGCAGAAAGGTACATAGTTACATGGGCTGAAAAGAGACATGTGTCTATTAAGTTCAGCCTTCTTCACATTAGTTTTTTGCAGTTGATCCAAAAGAAGGCAAAAAAAAACAAAAAACAGTTTGAAGCACTTCCAATTTCTCAACAAACTAGGGGGGGAATCCCTCTTGACCCCAGAATGGCAGTCAGATGTATTTTTGGATTAAGAAGCAATTACCCTACAATTGAAAGATTATATCATTAAATATTCTGTTTTTGCAAGTATGCATCTAGTTGCTGTTTAACCCCCTAAGGGCCGCGGAGGTATGAGGTGCGTCCGACAGAAAACGGTCCGTAAGGACCGCAGACATACCTCATACTTTCGAGGTAAATTTGAGCACTGGAAGCAATTGTGAGCATTTCCAGCCGCTCTATGGGTATTACACAATGCCTTGATATCGAGGCATCGTGGAATACCCCCCCACACTGCCGGGCACTCGAATGAGCGCGATCACTTCCAGGCTGCCGCACATGGCGCCCAGCAGTGTAGACAAGAGCATCGGAAGCCTTCAGACAGGCTTCTGATGCTCTGCCTGTACTGAGCATGTATACATGTTCAGGTGAGTGCAGCTGTCTTGGTTTCATGTATCTATGAGATATATATATCTCTATCTAATACGTATATACCTTATATACAACGTCATACTAAGTATTTTTTTATTTATATATATATATATATATATATATATATATACACATATATAAACAGTAAAATTACACACGTGTATATAATATATAATAAATATATATATATATATATATAGATATCTATCCATCCACATAGATGAAAGGTGCACTCACAGGTCTTATGCCAAAGTTTTTTTTTTTATTTACTTGTGCAAATTACATGTTTGCACCCAGGCAAGAAACTTTTCGTTATTGATTGGATAAGGGTGAGTGCCAAGGTGACTTACATATATATATATATATATATATATATATATATATATATATATATATATATATATATATATATATATATATATATATATATATATATATATATAAAATACCAGTAGCTCCTGCACTCACGCTCAAATTACCCTTGTTGCCCGGGTGCTAGCAAGTTATGGCCATCCATACAAAAATCCAACAAGTAGCTGCACTCACGGTAAATAAAAAATCAAAATTTATTGAAGATAAGTTAAAACATCCACGATCAACGTTTATATATATATCCCAGTAAACGGAAAGCACTCCAGGGTCTTTGAGATATGGTAAAATGTAACGTTTAATTCATATAAAAAAATAATAAAAAATCAAAGTTTCGGCTCACATCTAGAGCCTTCTTCATCCATTTTAGGAGCTGCCAGCAGAGGGACTGACCGCTGTCAGGCAGTCCCCCAGGCTTCTAAAAAGTTAAAAAATAAATAAATAAAATAAATATTATACATATACAGGTGGTCCTCATTTAGCGACCTACCTACGACGGCTCGCACTTACGACCAGGCGTAAGTGTGAGCCATCGTGGGGATAACCTGCTCTGGTGCGCATGTCTATGTTTGGGGAAACTTTCCCGAACATAGACAAATGCACCAGAGCAGGGACTCCCTTAACTCAGGGGTGCTCAAACTCCAGCCCCCCCAGATGTTGCTGAACTACAACTCCCATAATTCTCTGGCTATGTAATTCAAAGAATCATGGGAGCTGTAGTTCAGCAACATCTGGGGGGCCGGTGTTTGAGGACCCCTGCCTTAACTCCTCATTTACCGACCAATTCGTTCTATGACAGGGTCGTAGGAACGGAACACAGTCGGTAAGTGAGGAGGGTCTGTATATTATATGTATAATAGACTATAAAATAATTAAAGCATTTTATATGTTATACATATATAATTTAATTATAATTGTACATATATATGTGTAATATATAAAATGCTTTAATTGTATTATTATTATGATATTTATAGAGCGCCGTCAAATTCCGCAGCGCTTTACAATGGGTGGACGAACAGACATGTAGTTGTAACCAGACAAGTTGGACACACAGGAACAGAGGGGTTGAGGGCCCTGCTCAATGAGCTTACATGCTAGAGGGAGTGGGGTAAAATGACACAAAAAGGTAAGGATAGTAATAACTCCTGACTGATTCCTCTTCTGCAACTGTCACTAGTCTAATAACAGTTTAATTGATATGCTTTTATGAAGTGGGTTTTTAACGATTTTTTTGAAGGAGTGGAGACTGGGTGAGCATCTAACGGAGGAGGGAAGCGAATTCCACAGGAACGGTGCAGCCCTCGAGAAATCTTGAAGGCGAACATCAGAGGTGGGAGTACGGACAGAAGATAGACATAAGTCTTCAGCAGATCGTAAGGGCCTAGACGGGACATACTTGTGTATAAGGGAGGATAGATAGGTGGGATCAGCATTATGCAGAGATTTGAAAGCAAGAACCAGAATTTTAAACTGAGCTCTATATTTTATAGGAAGCCAATGTAGGGACTGACAGAAGGGTGAGGCATGGGAGGTGCGGGCGGACAGGGAGATGAGCCTCGCCGCCGCATTCATTATGGACTGTAACAGCGCTAGTTGGGAGCACGTGAAACCACTGAAAAGTGGATTACAGTAGTCAAGGCGAGAAAGGACAGTGGAATGGACCAGCACCTTAGTCGCATCTGGTGTTAAGTAGGGGGCGGATGAGCGCAATGTTTTTGAGATGGAAATGACAGGATTTGGCGATAGATTTAACATGAGGCTTGAAGGAGAGGTCGGAGTCAAAGAGAACACCTAGGCAGCGAGCCTGTGTGGTGGAGCTGATGGTAGCACCGTTGACTTGGAGGGAGACAGACACAGGAGTAACAACACTTGAGGGAGGAAAGACCAGAATTTCAGTTTTGGTCAAGTTTAGTTTAAGGAAGTGGGCAGCCATCCAGTTAGAAACAGCAGAGAGGCAGTCAGAGACACTAGTCAAGAGGGACGGGGAGAGGACAGGTAGATTTGCGTGTTATCTGCGTAGAAGTGATATTGGAAGCCAAAGGAACTAATGAGTTTACCAAGGGAGGCAGTATAGATGGAGAACAGTAGGGGACCAAGGGCTGAACCTTGGGGGACACCAACAGAGAGGAGTTGGGGAGAAGAAGCAGAGCCAGAGAAAGAAACATTGAAAGAGTGCTGGTCTTGTAGACCGATATTGCGGAGGATGAGGATGAGTAGTGACCACTAGATTTTGCAGTGAGTAGATCATTGGATATTTTGGTCAGTGCCGTTTCCACAGAATGCTTAGCGCAGAAACCAGACTGAAGCGGGTCCAGCAGAGAGTTGGACTCGAGGAAGTCTGTCAATCTCGCATACACAATTCTTTCAAGGATCTTGGATGCAAAAGGCAGTAGCGAGATAGGACGATAGTTGGATGGGGAGTTAGGGTCAAGATTGGGCTTCTTTAGAATTGGGGTTACAGTTGCCTGTTTGAGGCGCAATGGAAATATACCAGAGGAGAGAGAGAGATTGAGAATTTTAGTGAGAGATGGAGAAAGAGAAGATAGAGTACGGATGAGATGTGAGGGAATTGGATCTAGGGAGCAGGTAGTGGGGCGGGAGGACTGGAGCAGAGCAGAAACCTCTTCCAATGTAGCGGGTGCGAATGAACATAGAACAGCAGAGGGAGTGAAGTTAGGGCAAGTATTGTAAGGGGAAGAAGAAAGATGAGAGATCTCTTCTCTGATTGTAGAGATCTTGTCAGTGAAGTGAGTTGCAAAGTCTGAGGCGGTCAAGTTAGCAAGTGGAGGAGGAACAGCAGGGCGAAGAGAGTTAAATGTGTGAAATAGTCGTTTGGGTTCGCGGGAGAGCGTGGTTATGAGGGTATTGAAGTAATTAACTTTTGCAGAGGAAAGAGCCAAGCTGTATGAGCTCAGCATAAATTTATAGTGGAGAAAGTCAGATGCACAGTGAGACTTTCTCCAACAGCGTTCAGCAGTTCTGGAGCATTTTTGGAGGTATCGAGTGAGCTTGGTGTGCCAGGGTTGTTGTTGGGGGGGCCTGCAGTGTTTAAATGTACAAGGTGCCATGATGTCTAGTTGAGAGGAGAGGGTGGAATTGTAGAAGGAGGTTGCAGAACTAGGACAGGTGAGGTTTGAGATAGGTAAAAGGAGAGTTTGGAGATTAGTGGATAAATGCTCTAGGTCAAGACATTGGAGGTTTCTGTGAGTGATGTTCAGACGGTGGTGTCAATTGGGTCTTAGGTATGCCAATGTCAAAAATCAGCAGATGGTGGTCAGATAGAGGAAAAGGAATATTGGAGAGATTAGAGGCAGTACAAAGGTTGGTGAAGGCAAGATCAAGAGGTGTTTCCTGCTGTATGGGTTGCTAAATTGGACCATTGCGTAAGGCCAAAGGAGGAGGTTACAGAGAGCAGACGAGAGGCATCAGTGCAATTGGGGTTATTGATTGGGATATTGAAATCCCCAAGTATAAGGGAAGGAGTGCTAAATGAGAGGAAGTGGGGAAGCCAGGAAGAAAAGTGCTCAATGAATAGTCTAGGATAAGCGGGAGGGGCGGTAGATGATAGCAATTCTTAAAGGAGTGGGTTTAAATAGGCGGACAGTGTAAACTTCAGAAGAAGAAAAGGATAGGGCAGTGGGAGTTATGATTGGTTGAAAGGTACATTGAGGGGAGAGAAGGATGCCTACGCCGCCTCCTTTACAGTTGAGTCTGGGAGTGAGAGAGAATTGTAGCCCATCAAAACATAGAGGCAGGAGTAGCGCTATCAGAGGGGGACAGCCAGGTCTCTGTAAGTGCAAGCAGTGTGAGTGAGTTTGAGATTGAAAAGTCGTGTATGGTTGTTGATTTTAAAATTACTGCAGATGGAGCGGGCATTCCAGAGTGCACAATTAATTTTGGTAAGTGAGGGTAAAGGGCAGGGTATTGTGATGAGGTTGGTGGGGTTTCTGGTTGTTAGTGTGTGTGTAGAGAAGGTGAAGGGCCCTGGATTGGGAGAGACATCACCAGCTGCTAGAAGTAGGAGGAGAGAAAGTGACAGGAGGTGTGAATGGGTTTTGTATGCATGGGGGTCTAGGATGAGATGGATTGTGGGTTGGAGAGAGTGTAGAAAAATGAGTAAGGCATGAGATGAGAGAAGGGGGGAGTATAGCAGAGAATGGCATATGTGGATGAGTGAAGTGGGTGTAACGAGAGATTTTTATACTGAGGGAGACTGTGGAAATAAAGAGGAGGAGAGAACAGATCATTGCTAAGCTGTGAAAAATAAAAATTGGAGATAATTGGAATATCAAGAGCAGGTGAAGGTGTTTTATGGGTTAAGAAAGTGCAGGAGTGTACTAATAAGAGGCAGGTTTTTTTTAACCTAACTAAAATGTAGGTGTGACAGACTATCTATAAATGTAATAATGAGTGTGGGGAGGAGAGAGTGGGCATCAGGCTTGCTCACTGAAGGAATGGGCTTGCAAAGTTGGGGAATCAGGCTGTTGAATAAAGAGATGTGAGGGTCAGAAAGCTTGCAATAAAGTAAGGGAGGGGGAAATGTATCTAGGTACAGAGATGAAGAGATGGATATTCAAATAAAACACATATCAATAAGAGAAGGGAGGGGTCAGAGGTCAGTCACAAATCAGAGGGGAAATAGAGGAATGCATATAGGTGAATAAAACAATTACATACAGGGCTAGCAAAACTACACTTTAGCATAACAGACAAGATATAAATACAAGAAAATATACAATGTACACAGGATATATTAAATAAAAATAAATGAAGGTGTGCAGGATAGAGTCTTAGTGTGTGTGTATATATATATATATAGATAGTTTATAAAAACGTTAACTTTGACCAGCGTTTGTGATTAAGTGGCTACTACAAAAGACTGGACATACCCCATTTTGAATACCCTGGGTTGTCTACATTTGAAAATAGTATGCCATGATGGGGTTAATTCACATTTCTGGACTACCATTTGGTCTCAAAAGGCAACACAGACCCAGCAGACCAATCTGACAAACTAAATTGGGCAAGCCCTATATGGACCCTGTAACGTTCCAAAACACCATAAAATCTGTACATGGGTAGTATTGTTATACTTGGGAGTCTTTGCTGAACACAAATATGAGTGAAACAGTAAAACTTATGACGATGATATCACCAGTAAAAGTGCAGTTTTTTGTGTAAAATGCAAAAAAGCTAACTTTGGCCAGCATTTTTGAATGGTTGTAGAATTAGTGCATGTTAAAATACCACCATTTGAAATACCCTAAGGAGTTTACTTTTCAAAAACATATGGTTTGATGGGGGTAAATTACATTGGCCGGCTTAAAAAATGTCCAATAGGACATGGGTGCATGATGACCAGCGGTGAAAATTCCAAGTTGGAAAACTGGAATGCGCACCCTCCAAAGAAGTTCTTTTAGCCCCCAGAGAACCCGAAACACTTATACATGGGGGTATCACTGTACTCAGGAGATGTTGCTGAACACATATTGGGGTGTTCTTTGGCAGTAACTCTTAAAGACTTTTCATCATTTTATTTTATAGTAAATTATATGAAATTATGAAAATAATGGTATCTCTAGAAAGATCATTTAATGGCAAGAAAAACTATATATATGTGTGGGTACAGTAAATGGGTAAGAGGAAATTTACAGCTAAACACAAACACCGCAGAAATGTAAAAAGAGCCCTGGTCAGGGTTAATATGTAAAATGCAGGAGGAGGGGCACAGGAGGCATACAAGTTGTGTTGGTGCCTGAATTGCCCCTTTAATGAAACTTCTTGTACCAATGCTTTTAAAGCGGCTCTTTCGTCCCCATCCAAAATGGGTAAATCATAAAGATAGAATAATAAAGATAGAATCTTTATGACATACTCACATAGACTGTGTTGTAATTTCACTGAAATTCTCTGCACACTATCTCCTGTGATATTACATTGGAAGGTGGGCATATTGCAGTTTTATTGAATTAATCCTCAGACAAGTTATTTTGAAAATCACGCAAATTGAAAGTTTGTTTAATAAAACCTATATACACAACTCAACTTGTCAATCGAACATAAAATTTTATACACAATTATTTCACATATTTTATAAAATGCATAACTTGCACAGGGTGTTTGTTAAACTTTGAATTCCAGATATTTAGCCAAACCTAGATTATATGGAACCATTACCTAGCTCAACTATAGTCACAGCTTAGATATTTGTTCCTTAAATCTGCTTTCAAATTTCAGTTCACTATAGAGTTTAGCAAATAAATCCCACAATTGCAAGTGTTTTTTTTTTTTTTTTTTTAAACCCCACCCCCCTTCTTAATTTAAAATTTTCAAAGTAAAATGTATCTTCTGTTGAGCAGTTAAAGTTCATGGATTAATGTTTCCTTCTTTTATATCTGATGACTGGGTTGTTTGGGGTGTGAATCATGGTGGTATAATTTATGGAGGGGAAATATCCATCAACCAGTTCAAACTCATACAAACGTAGCATTGTAGACCAAATGGTTTTAATCTGGACGTAAGCAAAATTCTCACCAATGCAACGATGCCGACCTATAATAAAAGAAAGTGTAGATTTATTATACATCAACACAATCCTTTAAAATCAGTACATGCAAAACATAAATGAGTAAAAAGCATACATTGATTGATATACTGTGATATTGCAGCCATTCGTATTTGCATAAATTTAGAGATATACTTGAAAAAAATCAAAAAAATCAAAAAAAAAAAAAAAGAAAGGATACTGGGTGCAGTTTGGCATTTGGTGTGCATAGACTATACCTCCCATCCAATCACAGTGCTATGTGTCATTTTACACAGCGTGGGAAAGTTCTTTGGAATTTTCCCACGCTGTGTAAAATGACAAAGAGCACTCTGATTGGCTTAAACCCACCAATCAGAGTGTTCTTAGCCTAATTGCAGGGCGTGGCAAGGCTTTATAAGCCTTCCCCCACCCTGCAGAGCTCAGTCTGCGCGGAGCCCTCCATGGGTGACGATGGATTATTTTTTGCGCTCTGGTTTTTTCTTTTTCGTCGGGTTTTTTTTTTTGCGCTCGGGATTTTTATTTTATTTTCAATTCGACGGTTATGATGGTTTTTTATTTGGCCTTTTTTGGGGCTGAAAAAAGAAGATTTGAGAAAAAAGAAGACATCGAATGGTAAGTTTACTTTTATTTTACAGGTTAGCTATTTTATTCCCGCCTCACTATTTTTTAGGGTGAGGGGGGTAGGTAGGGACTTTTTATTTGGGGGGGTGACTAGGGGCTTGGGGACCCCTAGTCACCTTGGGGGGGGATTTACTTAGGGCCCCCACCCGCAGCCCAGGGGTGGGGGCCGGGGGGGAGGACAGTAGGTCCCCCCCCTCATTATCTTTGTGGCCCCCACCTGCAGCCCAGGGGTGGGATGACAGTAGGTCTCCTCCCCCCCCCCCCATTATCTTTGTGGCCCCCACCCGCCGCCCAGGGGTGGGGGCTGGGGGGGGAGGACAGTAGGTGTCCCCCCTCATTATCTTTGTGGCCCCCACCCGCCGCCCAGGGGTGGGGGCCGGGGGGGAGGACAGTAGGCCCCCCCCCTCATTAGTCTTTAGGGCCCCCACCCGCCGCCCAGGGGTGGGGGCCGGAGGGGGGGTGGACAGTAGGTCCCCCCCCTCATCACTATGGCCCCCACCCGCCGCGCAGGGGTGGGGCAGTAGGTCCCCCCCCTCATTATCAATACGGCCCCGACCCGCCGCGCAGGGGGGGGCGGCAGTAGGTCCCCCCCCCCCCTCATTATCAATATGGCCCCCACCCGCCGCGCAGGGGTGGGGGCGGGGGGGGGGGGATAATAGGTACCCCCCTTATAGTTATTAGGGCCCCGCTCAGGGGTGGGGGCTGGGGACAGTGATTTCATCACATTCTTTATGGCCCACCCACGCCCAGGGGTGTGTGAATCCTGGGGAGGAGAGTAGGTCTCGGGGGAGGAGAGTAGGTCTCCCCCCCCCCCCCTTCAACCAATAAGAGTCCCTGTGGGTTTTAAAATTCGCCTGCCCATTGAAGTCTATGGCGGTTCGCGAACATTTGCCGAAGTTCGCGTTCGCCATTCAAGAACCGAAAAATTCACGTTCGCGACATCACTAATGATAAGTCTACCAGAATAGTCTTTGCTGAACCACAATATAATTATGTAGGTGTAATGACTCTGTGCCTCAATCACTGGCATTACCTGCACCAAAAGGAACATATGCAAACTTCTCTCCTGCTGCTGGATTTTCATGAAGGTATCTGTCTGGGTTAAAATCTGTATTTTGTACCCATGTGTCTCGTAGGCGATGGTTAACAGTTGGAGACACGCATACCTGGTGTCCAGGAGGAATCACGTAACCTCCAACAGTCTCCTAAAAAGACAAACAGAATTCTTATCCAGTACAGCTGCAGAATTTTTTTTTCATTTGTCCTTTTCCAAAGATAAGAATGAAGAACATTTTGAGCTACTAAAACCTAGAAGAAATTTTAATATGTAACTGTACAATGTTATGTCATAAGTTTGAAATGCAAGAAAAAAAAAAAAAAAAAGAACTTTGGAAACCTATTTTGAATACATACTTAGGATTTAATATTTTACCACCAGTTTAGCCTTGTCAATTCGATTATATTTTTGCTCCAGGTGTTATGGGAGAGAGTATGAGATGGAAGTACATTGTGTACCAATCTTACATGAGCACAGGAGCTTTATAGGTAGTTACTGGGTACGACTCTATGTTAGCCACATATTGAATTCTACTTCCATGGGACATGAATTCATAGAGCAATTTCCCACTACCTACTCAAATATAAAATATACAAGGAACCGGAGAGTATCTGAATACAAGAAATTACATACACTCAAATTTTACTAGGAAACTGCTTCATACCAAACACCTACAGGTAAACTGCATTGTATCTGTTTTAGATGTTACATTGAGACATATTTAGAAGAATGTGTAGCAAGCTCTATGTAGCACTGCTATTATGGTGTATCCGATACAGACACACACATATAGCTGGCAAGACCAGCCGTATCACAGTGCATCATCCAATGTGGAGCCCTTAAGCAGGGGAAACATAGTGCGGCCTGATAAACCAACATGTTACGAGTACATTCTGCAGAAACCTTAAATGTACTACTGACCTGGGGTGTCCTAGCCATTCTCATCATTGTCATAATGGGGGGTCTCAGTCTTAGAGTTTCCTTTATACACCGGTCCAGTACTTGCATATCCTTTAGCTGCAAATGAGAATGTACATTAACACTGTATGGTATTTTTAAAAGGATAAGACTAAAGTGAAGTGGCTGTTCCACTAGAGATGGAGAAATTTGGACATCCACTTCACCAAATGATATCTCTAGATTTATTACAATAATTGTTAGGTATAACCTTTATTAAGCCGACTAGGCAAAGCAAAAATGATAAATAATAATAAAGTAGTAGTGAAACACTCGTGAAAAAACACGTGAAGTAAATTTTTTTTCTATATTTGTACTGTATGGTATTGTTTACATGATCAAGGAAAATGTACATGATCTCTGTATGTTAGCCCCATAATTAGTTTGTTAGGTAAAACGTCACTGTAATTTAGGATACACTGAACAGAATAAGATGTTTAATCATTAAACTGATTATTTTCTAACTTGGCTTTTAGCCGAACAATTATCCAAGCTGCACTGTTACTTACTGGTTGTTGAATACACCCCTAAGAATATATTTTAGATGATAAAATAAATAAAACATAATAAGCTTGGAAACATGGCTGGCATATGCAGAGAGGGGGGACCTTTTACACTACCCATTACTCAATATAAATTTCTGTCTTTAGCAACAGGGGCAGTGGCGGTGGATAATAGCCAGGAAAAGAAAATTATGGTAAGTCTGAAATAAGTCATGTTTATTGCTTTTCAAACTATCACAAACTGCAGACTTGAGAAGATTGTTTGCCCTATGGCTAGTGGGTGGTGATGTAATTTACAACTACTGTGCCAAGAACCAGCCACTGCAAGGAGGTTAAAGTAGAAAATTATAATTAAAGTTGTCATACAGATACATATACTGTCAGGGCCGTCTTTAATATGGATTGGACCCTGGGCAAACATTTGCTTGGGCCCCCTGAACCCGGTCGTCCCCTCCCTGGCATGCAATCATGCCCCCCACCCCAACGCAGAGGCGGACGTAAAGTAGAGAGGGCTCTGGTGCATGAATTATTTTGGGCAAGAGGGGGCAAAAGGTAGATCCCCATCTGTCATGCAACGCCAACAATGCTTTGACAGCTGGGGCGCTACCATTTTTCCTATGCATGCAGGGTTATATTTAGCACTGAGCAGTATTTGTGTGTTTGAGTGTAAGCATGTTTTTGTATGGAGTATGTTTGTGTGAATGTATGGGTGTGTTTGTATGTGGAGATGGAAATTAAATGCAAGTATGCATTTATGTGTAGTGTTGGTTTATGAATACACTGGTGTGTTTATATATAATTTTGTTGTTTAAAAAAAGAGGTGTGTTTATATGTAGTGTTGAAGTTTGAATGCAGGTGTGTATTTGCGTGTAGTGTTGAATGCTGAGATGTATGCACAAATACACATGCACTGTCACAAACACACACAGTGATACACATACACACACAGAAACACTTGCAGATACACAGATATACACAATCATACAGATGCAGCTATACAGACACATTTATACACACTGACACACACACATACAGACACACAAACTGGCACACATGCAGACACACAGATGCACACACGCACACACACACGCAGATACACTAACATACAGATACACAGACATACACAATGACAACATACAGACACACAGATACATAACCTGACAAATGCAGATACAAACACTGACACACATGCAGATACACACATTGGCTACATACAGATACATGCACAGGTATACACACTGACACACACACAGACACTGTGACAGACATACATACTGACACATACACAGACATACTGACTGGCACACAGACATACATACAGACACACAAACTGACACATGTATCTCTAAGATAGAGATATATATATATATATATATATCTCTATCTATCTCTAGCTTACAGATACACTGTTTGAATAATTTCTTTTTAGCAGAGTCCAGCCTGTGGGATCTGAATAACCAGCATGTTCCCTGGAATATTACCAAGAGGTAAACCTGACTTATTGTTGGGAATTTCCCTCCTTGTTGGGGTAACAATTTCCACTCTCCACTAACCTCACCTGGTGAGGTGCCATGGACCCTCCAGGTTTACAGTGGCAATTAACTTTTAGACCTTTGAAGGAGCTGAATTTTCACCCTGCTATAACAGCTCACCTGATCATAGTTTAGAGATGGCAGATCTTCTCCACACACAGCTTTCTGCTCCGCAAAGCACTGATCCTGAAAAGATTTATTTTTAGCCAAGAAAAATCCCATCCAGGCACTGGTGGTGGAAGACGTGTGTTGTCCAGCTAATAGTAAACCAATTAGCATTCCTGCAATCTCATCATTGGTTAATGGGGTGCCATCCCTAGGAGAAAGGAGGAAGATTATGTACAGAAAAGCAATAAAGATTAATTATATACAATGAATTTTACTGTACAGGTTTGTGGCCTTAGAACAAAGAAACCCCATTTTGTCTTCAGGGTTTTTCCTCGAATCTCAGTCCACAGATGTGTGAAGCAAGTGGGGGGTTAATTCATTAAATCAGTCATTGACAGTGAAGGTAATATATACATTTTATGTTAAAATAGCAGAGTTGGTTAGAGAATATCTTCAATGGTTATTCGGCTATATTGGTGGAACGTTGCGATCCTCGTGTCAATTGCCCACTATTCCCAGGTTAATGAATACATTACAGAGTGTCACTCTTCAAAGCGTAACGGAGGAGAAGAGAGTGTTCAGCTCAGGGTGCTATTAATGACATTATGTTAAAGCATGCAATGTTGGTGCCTTACATTTCATTCTTTACTTTAACTAATCTTGCATTACCAGTCTAGCTTAATTAACAGGGAGCTAAATAGATAGAATAGGATGGCTCTTACACGGTCAAATATACCAAATGCAATAATTGTTACCCATTAAACTATGAATTATCAGGCTACAATAAATAGAATAATGTTGCAAGCCAGTTCAGCTATTGGGACTTAAATTATAGCATTAGGAATACAAACATGTCTTCCTAAAACTAATGTGTCTCTGTCTCTAGTTAGAGTCAAGACACTTAAAAAAAAAAAAAAAAAAATGAGACTCCCTTGGCACTGCCCAACTCTCGTCCTCCTGAGAGGTCATCGATGAGGCATGGATTCCCTATCTCTGCTCCAATCCAGTGGTCCTTGTAGAGGAGCATTGGGGACCTACTGTGCATGATTCCAATGCTTTCCTATGAGCTTCCTTATCAGTGACCGAATTTTACTGTGACTATGATTATCATTATTATTAGCAGTTATATAGTGCCAGTGTATTGCTTTACAATATTATAAGGGGGAGAATTTAATAATCAATATTAAATGTTACAGGAACAATAGTTTGATGAGGACCCTACTCAAACAAGTATACAATCTAGAGAAGGTGGGGTATTTAAAAAATAAATAAAATAAAAAACAAAAATAGGAAGGGCAATTGTAGCATGGTTATGGGAAGCGGGGGCAATGTCAGAGTAAAGAGAGCAGTTAAGACATGTGTTAAGGACAGCACAAGACAAAAGGAGAGAGATCTGATAATGTAAGATTGGAAGGCATTATGTTGTGTGGCGAGAAGAAAGGAGAAGTGCAGCATTACACATTATTATTCAATGCTTTCCTATGGGGTTTCAGGTGACGCTGGATGTCATCATGCATAGCATGAGGACGTCCAGTGTCAGTTAGGTAACGATGAAAACTCAGGGCACTCCCTTATCTACTAAGCAGCAACTTTGCTGCTGGCAGATTGTTAGTTTTTGTTTTTTTTTAAACACCTAATCTAGGCAAAAAATAATGGGAGTTTAGTTACATTTTACGATCATACATGGCATAAGCCGGCCACAATGTCAATTTACCCCATCTTTGGCAGGTCCTACTCGAACAGTCAAATGTCTGTTAAATGAGCTACTTACTCGGGGAAAAATTTCCAATCTCGCGTTCTCTGCAGTACAAGGCTAAATAGGGCCCTGGGATGAGGCACCTGTGACAGGGAGGGGTGCAGTGTCAGGTGACCAAAACTTACCTAACAGCCCAGAAGTCCCTCTAGTAGCGGTTTGGTAGATAGCCACTAGAGGTGGAGTTAACACTGCAAACCTGCAATTATTACTTTTGCATGGTTAAGGGACCTGGGGAACTGCACACAGACCACTTCACTTAGCTGAAGTGGTCTGGGTGCCTATAGTGTCCTTTTAATCTTTTCAGTAACGTAGCATGAAAAGCTATCAGCTGCAAGGTTAGTTGGCAAGTGGCCACAACAGGGTGAAGAAGAGAGTGGAAGGTATCAAAGAGACACCTGGGATTGTGGGAGAATGAACTAATGATAGGAAAAATATGATTGTTTAGAAAAGGTGAAGCCTGCGCTGTACGAGCGCAAGATGTATTGTAATGGAGAAAGTCTGACAAGGTGTGAAACTTCCGGCAGCATTCAGCTAAATGGGAGCATATCTGCAGATAGCGGGTTGACTTGTTGTGCCACAGTTGGAGGCACATCCTCCTTCAGGTTTGCAGAGATGGGTTTAAATAGGCAAATTGTTTGAACTTCAAATGATGAGAAAGAGAGGGAAGGGTTTGTAAGTAGAGGATTTTCAGTTTAGATATTGTGACCTACAATATGAAATTCACACTCTCTTGAATAACTTCATAAGTTATTTCGCAAGCCAATTGTCACAAGACAATAATATTAATTCCTTATTTTATACATACTTGTACGTTGCGTCCACAAGTGTTTGCAACATATCATCGTCAGGATCTTTCGACTGCCTGCGCTTCTGGATCACCTTGTAGAAAATATTCTTGATTTCTCGGTGAGCCCGGTCTCTGCGCCTGTAGAGATTATACCAATTTTAAACAGATTTAGCGTCAAAGAACAAAGACTTATTTAGATTTTCAGATTACACAACAGGACCATGGTAACTCCCCTAAAAGTCATTTATAAGATTTTGTTGATATTTGTCAGAACTTTGAATATATTTTAAAGTTAAGTTACTTTTTCTGTGTTTGTATTTACCATTCTTGCTATTAAATTAAACGTGGTGGAAATACACCACTTGTTAAAAATCAGGTCTTAAAACTTCAAGTCCTATTCCGCTAGCCAGACCTAAAAAGTTACTTGCCATTGCAAGCCTGAAAAGTCAATGGAACCGTCACCGCAGCTAAGTTTCCCCTCGCCAATATCTAGGAAAAAAACATTTGATTCAATTATTTGTTTTAAGGACTACCTGAAGCTGGGTAATGGTAGCCATCCGGGCAGAAGCCAAGCTGCGTGTGTGAAACCTCCATCCAGATCTGCATATAGTTGTGCCACTTTTTCATTGAGAAGGTTCCGAATCTCCTTCCCATGTAGGCATCGACTGGCTGTCAGGATGATCAGTTCTGAAAGAGCCTCAAATAAATCTAGAAGGCGGGGTGAGAAAAAACATCATAAAATAAATGAACCAACTGCCTCAGAGAAAGAATATAAAATCAAGTTACTAACAATTTGTTCAAAAGTAACAATATATACAAATGGGAACGGATGCTATGTCACAGGATCTTCACAAGAAGTGAACAATAAGTAGTTTATCAGCATTACTCTATGAAGTGTGGCTCAGAGCTCAAAATCTTAAAGCAGTGGAAGAAAAAACACAATTTGTTCCATTAATTCCTAGCAGCATGTGGCTTGTGTTTGACTGTCCCTTTAACCCCTTAAGGACCAAACTTCTGGAATAAAAGGGAATCATGACATGTCACGTGTCCTTAAGGGGTTAAGATTATAGTCTTCTCTGCTCCAAATTAACAAAAATCAAAACTTGTGACAACATCATGATTTCAAAATTAGCAAATTCTAAATTTATCATGAAAATGATAAAATATTATAATTTAACATACTTCCGCTGACTACAAATAGTTCTCAAGACAAAGCTGTTTAACTCGGCGGCACTTTGAATGGAAAGACACTGCTTCCTAATACCTGCTAATGTTCTCTTTATTAAGGGGATCAGCGAATATTTAACAGCATTGTACAACTCATAATACTCAGGTTATGGCCACAAGGAATACATCAAAGGAGAAAACGTATAAGGAAAGGGATAGCAATGAAACATAAATGCATGATGCAAACAATCTGTAAAAGTCCATGCAGAAGAGGCAGCTGTAAGCGGAGGTGTGTGCAGCTAACAAACATCATAGTGTTGTAATACATCACAATTCTTACTTCCAACTCCACTGTCCCCCCAGCGCTTGAAGTACTCCTCGGTCTCCTCTTCAATCATCCTCACGTGGGTTTTGAAATGAGCGATGTTTAGTCCAGTTTTCAGCATTTTTTTCTGTTCCAAAAAGATCTGTCAAAATTCAAAACATAAAGAAAGTAATTACATTTTTGTGTAATTTTATAGCCATCAGGTCATCTTTTTAAAGGGACACTCCACAAACACACCACGTGGTGCATTTGACAAAACATATTAAAAAACTTAAAGGGACACTATAGTCACCTGAACAACTACAGCTTATTGAATTTGTTCTCGTGAGTAGAATCATTACTATCAGGCTTTTTGCTGTAAACACTGTCTTTTCAGAGAAAATGCAGTGTTTACATTACAGCCTAGTGATAACTTCACTGGCCACTCCTTAGATGGCTGTTAGAGATCCTTCCTGGGTCATGGCTGCCTAAAATGCATCCAAACATTCAGTATCTCCTCCCTCTGCATGCAGACACTGAACTTTCCTTATAGAGATTCCTTGATTCAATTCATCTCTATGAGGAGATGCTGATTGGCCAGGGCTGTGTTTGAATCATGCTGGCCCTCCCCTGATCTGCCTCTTTGTCAGTCTCAGCCAATTCTGATGATGTCAGCAGACTGCTTGTTTGGTTTTTTTTTTTAGGCAAACAGCATGCAGAGTTACAGCTTCAGGCTTGAATACAGTAAGATTTTGCTATATTTGTGGAGGCATGAGGGGCCCAGCTGGTCTAGATGATGGTTTTAACACTATGGGGTCAGGAATACGTGTTTGTTTTCCTGACCCTATAGTGATCCTTTAAACCCCTTAACCCCTTAAGGACACAGCTTCAGAAGCTTGACTTACGCTTAATGACACAAGCAATTTTTGCATTTTCTTGCTGTTTGCGTTCAACTGCAATTTGCATCTCTCTCATTTATTGCACCGACACATATTATATACTGTTTTTTAAAGGACAGAAAGGGCTTTAATTTGATATAACATTATATATATATATATATATATATATATATATATATATATATATATATATATATATATATATATATATATATATATATATATATACACACATACATACATACATACATACATACATACATACACATATACATACACACACACACAGGTGTGCAGAATTATTAGGCAAGTTGTATTTTTGAGGATTAATTTTATTATTGAACAACAACCATGTTCTCAATGAACCCAAAAAACTCATTAATATCAAAGCTGAATATTTTTGGAAGTAGTTTTTAGTTTGTTTTTAGTTTTAGCTATGTTAGGGGGATATCTGTGTGTGCAGGTGACTATTACTGTGCATAATTATTAGGCAACTTAACAAAAAACAAATATATACCCATTTCAATTATTTATTATTACCAGTGAAACCAATATAACATCTCAACATTCACAAATATACATTTCTGACATTCAAAAACAAAACAAAAACAAATCAGTGACCAATATAGCCACCTTTCTTTGCAAGGACACTCAAAAGCCTGCAATCCATGGATTCTGTCAGTGTTTTGATCTGTTCACCATCAACATTGCGTGCAGCAGCAACCACAGCCTCCCAGACACTGTTCAGAGAGGTGTACTGTTTTCCCTCCTTGTAAATCTCACATTTGATGATGGACCACAGGTTCTCAATGGGGTTCAGATCAGGTGAACAAGGAGGCCATGTCATTAGATTTTCTTCTTTTATACCCTTTCTTGCCAGCCACACTGTGGAGTACTTGGACGCGTGTGATGGAGCATTGTCCTGCATGAAAATCATGTTTTTCTTGAAGGATGCAGACTTCTTCCTGTACCACTGCTTGAAGAAGGTGTCTTCCAGGAACTGGCAGTAGGACTGGGAGTTGAGCTTGACTCCATCCTCAACCCAAAAGGCCCCACAAGCTCATCTTTGATGATACCAGCCCAAACCAGTACTCCACCTCCACCTTGCTGGCGTCTGAGTCGGACTGGAGCTCTCTGCCCTTTACCAATCCAGCCACGGGCCCATCCATCTGGCCCATCAAGACTCACTCTCATTTCATCAGTCCATAAAACCTTAGAAAAATCAGTCTTGAGATATTTCTTGGCCCAGTCTTGACGTTTCAGCTTGTGTGTCTTGTTCAGTGGTGGTCGTCTTTCAGCCTTTCTTACCTTGGCCATGTCTCTGAGTATTGCACACCTTGTGCTTTTGGGCACTCCAGTGATGTTGCAGCTCTGAAATATGGCCAAACTGGTGGCAAGTGGCATCGGGCAGCTGCACGCTTGACTTTTCTCAGTTCATGGGCAGTTATTTTGCGCCTTGGTTTTTCCACACGCTTCTTGCGACCCTGTTGACTATTTTGAATGAAACGCTTGATTGTTCGATGATCACGCTTCAGAAGCTTTGCAATTTTAAGAGTGCTGCATCCCTCTGCAAGATATCTCACTATTTTTGACTTTTCTGAGCCTGTCAAGTCCTTCTTTTGACCCATTTTGCCAAAGGAAAGGAAGTTGCCTAATAATTATGCACACCTGATATAGGGTGTTGATGTCATTAGACCACACCCCTTCTCATTACAGAGATGCACATCACCTAATATGCTTAATTGGTAGTAGGCTTTCGAGCCTATACAGCTTGGAGTAAGACAACATGCATAAAGAGGATGATGTGGTCAAAATACTAATTTGCCTAATAATTCTAATTTCCCTGTGTGTGTGTATGATGTGTATGTATATATATATATATATATATATATATATATATATATATATATATATATATATATATATATATATATATACACACACACACACATATATATATATATACTTACTTATTATAAAAAAAATACAGAAAAATGCAAAAAAAATGAAAAATATTGTTTTGTTTTTTTTACAGTTTTTGCAATAATAATGTGTGCATAATTAGTGCAGGTTAAGGAAAGTAATTAAAAATAAATTTATTTATTTGTTCTGATTTACAGAATATATAATGTGTCTGGGATTTTAAGTTTTTTTTTGGTAGTTACAGGTCACAAAGCACAAGGAGTAAAATAAACTTTTAATGTGGAGCGATTTTAGAATTTGGTATGTTTGTCTTGTAAGCTTAATAGCCATAAAAGAAAACAAAATTGCCACACAAAAGTATATATTTATATAAAGTAGACATCACGGGCTATTTACCTAAGGTTGTTTTGACACTTTCTACGTAGCCATTTCACCGCCAACCTCTGCTAAATATTGGAGTAAAATTGTGTTCTTTTTGGTTTTTGGCACACAAACTTATAACAGAGAAATTCTCGTGTATATTTTGTAAAGTTGGTGTGTGCTATTCCTGTACAAAGTTTTATTTTGTGTTCAGTTACATCTGCTGAGTAAAATGACACCCCCATTGTATGTCTTTTGCACTATTTCGTGAAGTTACAGTGCCATACAGGATACCTGTCCTTTTCAGTATTCACAGTAGAATTTTGAGAGATGGATTTAATGAGCCTTAGCTTCCATTTGGGGTATTATAACAGTTTGACTGTTCAAAAACCCCCCACAAAGGCCTACCATTTGTAAAAGTAGACACTCCAGGGTATCTTATAAGGTGCATATTGTGCCTTAACATGCCCCCATTTTTTCACCAATATATGCCAAAGTATGTGGTAAAAAATAATTTTGTGCATTTTTTACATACGGATTGCATTTTTGCTGGGCGTTTTGTATATTTCATATGTGCCACTAAGTTCAAACCCCCAAATTATGCTCAGCTAAGTCTTCTGAGTAAAATGACACCCCATATGAATGTCTTTGGCACTATTTCGTGAAGCTACAGTGCCATATAGGAGACCTGTCCTTTACAGTATTCACAGTAGAATTTTGAGAGATGGATTTAATGAGCCTTAGCTTCCATTTGGGGTATTATAACAGTTTGACTGTTCAAAAACCCCCCACAAAGGCCTACCATTTGTAAAAGTAGACACTCCAGGGTATCTCATAAGGTGCATATTGTGCCTTAACATACCCCCATTTTTTCACCAATATATGCCAAAGTATGTGGTAAAAAATAATTTTGTGCATTTTTTACATACGGATTGCATTTTTGCTGGGCGTTTTGTATATTTCATATGTGCCACTAAGTTCAAACCTCCCAAATTATACTCAGCTAAGTCTTTTGAGTAAAAATACACCCCCAATGAATGTCTTTGTCACTATTTTGTGAAGCTACAGTGCCATATAGGAGACCAAGCCATATCCGTTTTTACCAAACTTTGAATTTTGACGCTGGGCCTATGTGCAATTTCCAAGCATCTTCGCAGGTTTTAAATTCAAACTACCCCACAAAGGCCTACCATTTCTTAAAGTAGACACCCCAGGGTGTTTCAAAAGGTATAGTTTGAACCTTAGCGTGGGATCATTTTTCCGCTAGCTTGTACCAGATGTAGTGGTAATAAGCGTTTTTTCTGCCTTTTTGACATACAAAGTGAGTTTGCACAATATATTTTGCAAACCTTATGTGTGCTACAGTACCTCATATGTACAAGTTTTATGGTATTTTGGGAAGTTACAGGTAGGGATCGACCGATTATCGGTTTTACCTATATAATCGGCCGATATTCTGTATTTTCGACAATATCGGTATCGGCTAATTCAGATACCGATATTGCCAATAATACCTCCTAGGACCGCCAGGCTCATTACAAGCCCGGCAGTCCTGGGGGGGGGGGCGGGCATCAAGCATTTACTCACCTCCCAGCAGCTCCTCCAGCCCCCCCTCCACCCCCAGCTCAGCCAATGCCACTGGACCACCAGGGACTGCTATTTCCCCCCTCCCTGGCCAAGAAACAAGCAGGGAGGGGGGACAACAAAAATAATAATTAAATATTAAAAAAAAAAAATTTTAATTAAAAATGCCCCCTCACACACACACTCCATTATATACACATACACTACACAAACACACTGTGTATATAATGCAGTGTGTGTGTGTGTGTGTGTGTGTGTGTATATAATGCACACTACACACACACACACACACTACACACACACACACACACACACACACTATACAAACACACTGTGTATATAATGCAGTGTGTGTAGTGTGTGTGTATATATAATGCAGTGTGTGTAGTGTGTATATATATAATGCAGTGTGTGTAGTGTGTTTATATAATGCACACTACACAAACACACTGCATTATATACACACACACTATACAAACACACACTGCATTATATACACACACTATACAAACACACTGTGTATATAATGCTGTGTGTTTGTGCAGTGTGTGTATATAATGCAGTGTGTTTGTGCAGTGTGTGTGTGTGTGTATATAATGCAGTGTGTGTTTGCATAGTGTGTTTATATAATGCACACTACACACACACACACACTGCATTATATAAACACACTACATTCATTATATACACACACACACACACACACACACACACTTTGCATTTAGTATATACTGCATTCACTTTACGCACACTACCCACACACTACACAAACACTCTGCTTTCATTATATACACACACTACACTAATACACACTGCATCCACTACACACTACACAAACACACACTGCATCCACTACACAAACACACACTGCATCCACTACACAAACACACACTGCATCCATAACACACTACACAAACACACACTGCATCCACTACACAAACACACACTGCATCCACTACACACACTACACAAACACATACAGCTCCCCTGTCTAAACACACTGCATCCACTACACGTGGCATGTATATTTTGTGCATTTACCTTTAGAAATAGTTTTTATTTTCCAAAATGGTAAATGTACAGAATATCGGCAAATTATATCAGCTATCGGCCTGAAAGTTCACAGAATATCGGTATCGACTCTAAAAAAAATAAAAATAAATCAATATCGGTCGATCCCTAGTTACAGGGTTAAATATAGCATGTTACATTTTAAATTGAAATTCGCCAGATTGGTTACGTTGCCTTTGAGACTGTATAGTAGCCCAGGAATTTACACCCATAATGGCATACCATTTGCAATAGTAGACAACCCAAGGTATTGCAAATGGAGGATGTCCAGTCCTTTTTAGTAGCCATCTTGGTCACAAACACTGGCCAAAGTTAGCGTTAGTATTTGTTTGTGTGTGAAAAATGCAAAAAACGCCAATTTTGCCCAGTGTTTGTGACTAAGTGGCTACTAAAAAAGACTGGACATACCCCATTTGCAATACCTTTGGTTGTCTGCTATTGCAAATGGTATGCCATCATAGAGGTAATTTTCATTCTTGGGCTACCATAGTGTCTCAAAGGCAATGTAACCAATCTGGCGAATTTTAATGTGAAAAAAAAAAAAAAAAAACTCAAATCTTTTTTTTTTCACATTAAACAAATATTTGTGTTTCAAAACAGTAAAAAGTATCACAGCAATAATATCGTCCGCGTAAGTGCTGTTTGTGCGTGAAAAATGCAAATAACTTCACTTTTACTGGCGATATCATCATTGTAATACATTTTACTGTTTTGAAACACTAATATTTGTGTTCAGCGAAGTCTCCCGAGTAAAACATGTACAGGTTTTATGGTGTCTTGGAAAGTTATAGGGTTAAATATAGTGCTAGCAAATTAAATTCCGTTTACTTTTGGCTTGGGTTGTCAGGCAGGTCCCACTAATTGTAATTAATTACTATACCTAATTATGTAAAAATATTACACAAATATATATGTAGAATATATTATTTCGTTCTACGTGTATTTTGATATAAATATATATTAATATCACAATACAGTTAGAACGAAATAACACATCTATATATTTTTTTAATTTTATTTAACGTATTTACATATTTTTTTTTAATATTATATATATTTAGAACAATAATTATATATATAAATCAGTATCAGTCTACATGTAATTTGATAATATATATATATATTTATTAATAGTAAAATACACCTAGACAGTGTGTGAGATATATATAGATAGATATATATATATATATAATTTTTTTATTTTTTTATTATGATCTAAGTATATTATTATTATTATTTTTTACACTGATTTTAATTTTATTTCATTTCTAGCCAGCAGGGGGATTAACTGTCATTACAGGCAGTCCCCCTGCTGGAAATGCAGCAGCCAGCTAATCTGGCCATGTGATTGTGAGGTCACTCTCACATGGCCGGGGAGGCCGTAGGTGGAAGGAACCCGCCGCGGGGGACTCCCTGGGATCCCAGGTAAGTCTCCCGACCGCGGGCGTGAGATCGCCGGCGACCGTGTAAATAAGAAAACCGGAGGGCATACTATTACGCCCTGCGGCGTTTAGAGCCACTTAGAATAGGGCATAATAGTACGCCCTCCGGTTTTAAAGGGTTAAGGACCAAACTTCTGGAATAAAAAGGGAATCATGTCATGTCACACATGTCGTGTCCTTAAGGGGTTAAGGATTTTTTTTTTTTGCATGACATCAGACATAGTGAGACAACAAATGCAAAAACTATAACGCATTGCTTTCCATAAACCCCTGCTCAGGGACATGTGCCTTGTGTGTATTATTGGTAAAAAAACAAACAAAAAAAAAAAAAACACACAAACAGGTGGCAATTCACGCTTTTGTGAATTACCCAATTACACATTTCCAAGAGTTAAGGGTCAAAGAAAAGAAAAAAATGAGGGGGTTTGTTCGGAGGAAGGGGGTTGAAATGTTGCATTCAAAATGGCATTTCTATGATTTATGTGTGTGTGTGTGTCTGGGAAATGTGTGAAAATTTGGGACATAAGCACTGAGAGATAATTAAAATGTTGAATTGACCTTAATAAAACTTCAGAAAGAAGAGCCATGGGATTAAATGATTCCTGCAGGTCATTTACTACATTTTTATTTTCATTTTTTCAAATTAATGGAAAACCTAAAGAAAAAAAAAAAAATAGCTGAAGGAGGAAAATTCTCTATCTCAGCTAAAACCACAACTTTCCATTTGGATTTTATTTATAAAGTTTGGTGAATAACCCTATATGTTTGCTTATTTTTCACAATATCAAGTCAGAATACATTTTGAAACACTATTATATTAATATACATTCAGGATTTAAAGAACTCGATTGTGCTAAAAAAGACAGAAAGTAACAAAGCCCCTTTAACTGTTGGACTGTTTTATTGTTTTTTCGTTTTTTTTAAAGTTAACCTTACATATAACCGTTTCTTACATTTTGTATGTAAATTAAATCTAAACTCAAAACTAATGAAAAATAATAATAATAATAATGGTGGTGTATTTAATGGTATCTAAAATCTTACCGGATTAGGAACATCGTAGGCAACTCCTTTGCCAAAGACTGGCGTAGTCAACCTAGAGTATACATCTTCGGCATTCAGATCCTCATTTTTACTGTTAAAGAGCAAGGCGGCTGCGTCACTACCTACCAGGTAAGTGAAGGTTTTGCCCACCATAGTGAAACTGAACACTGGTCCATACTGCAAAAGAAAACCAATTGTTTTAAATTTATAAACAGAAAATAAAATTGGCCAAGACAGAGAATATAACTGACACAAAAGCAATATTTAATGGGAATCATTATTGCCTTAACATTCATCTAATTAATGGTACATAGTGAAAAGCTGATCAACAAGCACAATAACTTGCTATATGTTAGCAAAGCATCAAGGGAAATGTAGTTTTCAACAACAGTCAATGATGTCAGGAAGAAGTGACAAATGACAGGCATACTCTATCACAATCCAACTGCACATATGTTTTTATATCATACTGGCATTTACGTTATTTAAGTACTTTTATATGATCAGTATCTAATTACGTATATTTATTAAACAACAACAATTTCAAATACAAAAGGGATAAATTTAAATTGAGTCCCTGCTCGAATTAACCCCACACTGTCAGGAAATCATGTGATCATGATGCCAGGGTCCTCTCAAAATATTTTTTTTTCTCTCACCAGTAAAAAAAGTTTTAAAAGAAATAAGCCACAACAAAAAGGCTACAGATCCGCTTTGAAATAAACAAAACTTTTTATGCATAGAAATATTCCAAGTGGCAAAATAAATTAGTTTAACTAAAAGAAGTGCTTCTTTCTCAAACCTAGACAATCAATGTGTTACATCTGCCTTACAATGTGTGTAGTAAAAGGAAAATAAAGTGATGAAATAGACTTACCTTTTCATATGCATTTTCTAGGAAATCGATTGGGCTTTTACCAAAGGATATGGCGTGTCCCAGAAAAGGTATAGATGATGAAATAAATGGAGGGTATTTCTGTAGCAAAAGAGGACACACATTTTACAGTGAGGTCACATTTCCCAGACATACACACACACACACACACACACATATAAAACATAGATATGCCATTTTAAATGCAACTTTTCAACCCCCTTCCTCCTAACAAAAGAAAATAAAATAAAACGTTTTCCTTTCCCTTTAACTCTTGAAATATTTCTTAGTGAGATATAGATCTCCTGTTTTCATGCAAATAGCATGTAAAAAAAAAAAAAAAAAGCGATACACTAGCAGGAGCCAGTATCGAATGCTTTTGGTCCATAATCACTGACATATTGTGGGCATTAACAAACTATAGACTCTGAGCAGGATGGGAACTGCCAATCTTTGGGCCATGAACTACTGGCAAACAGACAGATGTTGGTAGAGGATCGGTGTCCAAATTGAGGTTCTCTAGTTTTACAGGTTTAGGATGGAGTTACACATGATTCTGACAAACATGAGCTTCCTCTGAATATGTGATTCCAAATCATAGATGTTTACCATGTCTTTCAATGAGGTTGCTTTATCCCCAACCACACAAAGTGAACCCACAATGTGGAAGATGATGACCCTTTTTCATTATAGACACTTTCTCGATTATCTTTGAATATACAATGAGATTGAGGACCTTGTCCACTAAAACCAGAAAACTTACACAATTCAATCTGTAATTAGATGGTAAAGGTTTAAAAGGTTACTCCAAGCCAATGCATGGAAGTGGAAGACCCTGTACGTGCAGCTTTTCACTATGAAACACTGTGCATATTTAGATATATTACCGAGTTCCCAAGCTAGCTAAAGACAATGATGTGCATTTTCCCAGCTGATGGCGTTCAGCCAATGAACGAGCAGCAGGATTAGCATCCATGTTCTGCAATAGCCAGATATGACCGTGTCGACATTAGGGGAGGCTCTGGTAACGGGGAAACCACTGCAAAACACTTTGCCCAATTAGGAGTAGGTTGTAACATGTATAATGCTCAGAGTAACCCTTTAAACTCTGCTGTCCTACATCTTGAAATGTGGTTGCCAGTTAAACACAGATCAGAGTTCAATGATGAATACACCCATCTGACTTTGCAAGGACTACAGCAAATAAACTGTTAAATTATTGGACAATACACATACCGCGTTGTCGGTGTCAATAGTGCTTAAATGTTTGAAGGCCAGCTTCGACAGATATGCCAAGAGGAGAAGAAAGGTAACTGGAAGCAGGACACGAGATGCCACACTGCCTCCAACAGCTTCTTCAAGCAGGGCACCCCCTGCCTGCCACAGACTCACCAGCATGGTTGCCTGTTGGAGAAATACTTGCCATTTAGATTTTTGTTACTACATGTGAAAAGCTGCAGTAATCGAAGTGTCACTTGGTCCAACATATCACTCCTTTCCAAACTGAGCCCATCAATCAAATATTTTACACAAATGGCTGAAGGTACAAATTACAAGGAATATGGAGATACTCAGGATTATTAACTAAAGTGAGAACTCAATGTGAATTTAAAATTTAATTCCAGAGTATTGGAACTAAAAACATAATGGACTCAGATCATTTTGCCAGTTCAGCTATTTTAACCTTAAATTTGAAATTAATTTTGAATTCTCCTTGTACTCGAACTTTAGTAAATAACCCATCTGATTTCAAAATAGAACTGCAAAATTTAGGGTAGAATACCAGATTTAGAAAACTTCTCTATTTTAAGCATAGTTGCATTCTGGCTATTGTAAGTTATAGTTTGCAATTTGATTTTCAATTCACTTCCCTTCCCTTAGGTCAATGGTTCAAGAAGAAACATTCCAAGCACCATAAACACTACATATTCTTGTAGTGATTATGGCGTCAGTCCTTATATGGATATATACACCGTATGATGCATTCTGACAGTTATTACCTGGGTAGATATACTGTCTGCCTGTTTTTACCTAGATAGATATACGGTATGATACAAAAGAATAAAAAAAATTTAAAAAATCTGGCGCAACCTTTATCCCCTCTGTTAGACTCATATGGTATGATACAGTCAGTCTGTCCTTACCTGGGTATATACACAGTGTGATGCTGTCAGTCAGTCTGTCCTTACCTGGGTATATACACAGTGTGATGCAGTCAGTCAGTCAGTCTGTCCTTACCTGGGTATATACACAGTGTGATGCTGTCAGTCTGTCTGTCTGTCCTTACCTGGGTATATACACAGTGTGATGCTGTCAGTCAGTCAGTCTGTCTGTCCTTACCTGGGTATATACACAGTGTGATGCTGTCAGTCAGTCTGTCTGTCCTTACCTGGGTATATACACAGTGTGATGCTGTCAGTCAGTCAGTCTGTCCTTACCTGGGTATATACACAGTGTGATGCTGTCAGTCAGTCAGTCTGTCTGTCCTTACCTGGGTATATACACAGTGTGATGCAGTCAGTCAGTCAGTCAGTCAGTCTGTCCTTACCTGGGTATATACACAGTGTGATGCTGTCAGTCAGTCAGTCTGTCCTTACCTGGGTATATACACAGTGTGATGCAGTCAGTCAGTCTGTCTGTCCTTACCTGGGTATATACACAGTGTGATGCAGTCAGTCAGTCAGTCTGTCCTTACCTGGGTATATACACAGTGTGATGCTGTCAGTCAGTCTGTCTGTCCTTACCTGGGTATATACACAGTGTGATGCTGTCAGTCAGTCAGTCTGTCCTTACCTGGGTATATACACAGTGTGATGCTGTCAGTCAGTCTGTCAGTCTGTCCTTACCTGGGTATATACACAGTGTGATGCTGTCAGTCAGTCTGTCAGTCTGTCCTTACCTGGGTATATACACAGTGTGATGCAGTCAGTCAGTCAGTCAGTCTGTCCTTACCTGGGTATATACACAGTGTGATGCAGTCAGTCAGTCAGTCAGTCAGTCTGTCCTTACCTGGGTATATACACAGTGTGATGCTGTCAGTCAGTCAGTCTGTCCTTACCTGGGTATATACACAGTGTGATGCAGTCAGTCAGTCAGTCTGTCCTTACCTGGGTATATACACAGTGTGATGCTGTCAGTCAGTCTGTCTGTCTGTCCTTACCTGGGTATATACACAGTGTGATGCTGTCAGTCTGTCCCTCCAGCTCTCAGTAATGGAGATCCTGCTCTCAGGTTGTCTTTGCAGTTAGTAAGGTAGGGGGGCGGAGCTCAGCAGCTGCTGTCAGTAAAACCCAGCCCACTGACAACGAGGACACGCCCACACAATGTGCCGATTTACTCCGCCCAGACCGCCCGGCAGAGTCCGCTCTCTGTACTGGTTGGAAGGCGGAGGGATCACGCCGCACGTGACCCGCTATTGGCTGCTGGCGGGAAGGCGGAGTGATTCTGTGTAAAGAGGCGGACACACAGACGCCCCTACGCCGGGCTGGTGAGTGTTGCCTTGTGGAACCGCGCTCTGATTGGCTAATGCGAGCTGAACTGATGTCTGCCTATCTGACGTCACGAGCGCTCGGCCTAATCCGCAGAGCGGCTGGCGTGAGAGGCGGTGAAGTCAGTCAGTCAGTAAAAGGGCGGGCAGGCGGTGTGGACGTGACCCGCGTTATAGTGAGAGTGAGCTTTATACAGAGACAGGCATGGACTCTGTTCACACACACAGTGACACCCAGCAATGTTTAAACCGGAATTCATAATTCGGAAACAGCTGAAGTAGAGCTGGTGACATAATTAAAGGGTCAGGCTTGGCACCATAACCACTGCATGCTGGTGTAGTGGTTATGGTGCCATTAGGTGGCGTTGTCGGGACCCTTGTTCCAGAACCAGCAGGATGTCCCCAATCAGCGCCAGCGTATCCATGTGTTTTTATTTATCACCGGAATTTATAAAGCGCTAACGTATTCAGCAGCGCTGTACAATAAGGGGAGACCGTACAATATACGCAGGCCAGTGGCGTACATACCACGGTCGCAGCATGGATTGTGTGTACGCCACTGACGCAGGCCAATACAAAAGGTAAAGAGGGCCCTATCCGTGAGCTGAGATCTAGCCATTGAGGCCCAGTAGACATGTTTGTATATAGAGGCCAGAAAGGCGGACAGTAGCCAAGTGTGCACAGTGCGTACATTACCTTTTTTGGTGGGATTTTCATTGCCACTATTTATTTAACCCATCCATCCCGCGTCCCATACATCCAATGATGGAATGGTGTCAGGTTTCATGTCAAACCATTTTTGAGGGGCTTAACATAAACAAGAGGAGTCAACAGTACATACCAATAAACATTAACCACCTCTAGTTAAAGGACCACTCTAGGCACCCAGACCACTTCAGCTTAATGAAGTGGTCTGGGTGCCAGGTCCAGCTAGGGTTAACCCATTTTTTTTTTTTTATAAACATAGCAGTTTCAGAGAAACTGCTATGTTTATGAATGGGTTAAGCCTTCCCCCTAATCCTCTAGTGGCTGTCTCACTGACAGCCACTAGAGGCGCTTGCGTGCTTCTCACTGTGATTTTCACAGTGAGAGCACGCCAGCGTCCATAGAAAAGCATTGTAAATGCTTTCCTATGCGACGGGCTGAATGCGCGCGCAGCTCTTGCCGCGCGTGCGCATTCAGCCGGCGGGGCGTAACGGAGGCGGAGAGGAGGAGGAGAGCTCTCCGCCCAGCGCTGGAAAAAGGTAAGTTTTTACCCCTTTCCCCTTCCAGAGCCGGGCGGGAGGGGGTCCCTGAGGGTGGGGGCACCCTCAGGGCACTATAGTGCCAGGAAAACGAGTATGTTTTCCTGGCACTATAGTGGTCCTTTAAGTCAATTAAATATGTATAAAGTGATGTAAAAGAGCAGGAAGCGGAGTGACAACCCCCACCCCCAAGATGATCTAAGTGAGGGTATAAGTGGTGTAAGATGACCCACAAACCTAATAGTGTAGTATTTGAAATGATATGTTTTAACCCCTTCACTACCTAGCTCTTTTTGATTAGAATATATATTTATATTAGCATAGCATTTATTTGTAAGTAAGGGTTGCATAGATAAAACAATTACATAAGAATATGCAAAAATATCAGTGAAGAGGCTCACTGATGGCTTCATTTTTTCACATTTTATTATGTTGCAGCCATATGCTACAATAAACAAAGAACAAAGAGTAGAGTCAGCGCTAATATATCAGAAAGAGATACAAAAGGCAGCAATCCCAAACAAGGACTCCCTCACGTGTCCTTGAGATAAATAGGGGAGCGCCCAGCTTCAAGTCAATCTTAACTTCCAACTTTACTAGGGAGGATGTTGCAAAACCTCAATCCCGCCTCCTACCCAATACCAAAGGGTTCTTTAAGTGCAAACGTTGTAAAGTTTGTAAATCCACCAACCAGTCCACCAAATCCAAAACCACACAATTCAAATCAAATAAAACCAACAAAACATATATTAAAGACAGGGCCGTCTTTAACGCGGGGCAAACGGGGCAGCTGCCCCGGGCCCAGTTTCTCTTGGGGGGCCCGAGGCACCTGCCCTGCTGACCCCGGCGGGCGGGTGGCCGGTCGGGCAGGAAGGCGGGCCCGCGAGGGAGCACTCACTGCTTCCTCTTCAGCCGCACTATGCGGCGCGCGAGGGAGCTGAAGAGGAAGCAGTGAGTGCTCCCTCGCGCGCCCGCCTTCCTGCCCGACCGGCCACCCGCCCAGGAGCCCAGCAGCACCACTGGACCCCAGGGAATCCCCCAGCACTCCAAAGGTAAGGAGGCTGGGGTTACGACTAAAAAATAAATGTGTGTATATATGTGTGTTAGTGTATGTGTGTTTGTGTGTTAGATGTATGTGTGTGTGTGTCAGCATGTCTGTGTGTGTCAGTATGTCTGTGTGTGTGTGTCAGTATGTCTGTCTGTCTGTCTGTGTGTCAGTATATATGTGTGTGTATATCTGTGTGTGTCAGTATGTGTATGTGTCAGTATGTCTGTCAGTGCGTCAATATGTCTGTTAGTGCATGTGTATGCATGTGTCAGTATATCTGTCTGTGTGCCAGTATGTCTGTGTGTGTGTGTGTGTGTGTCAGTATATCAGTCTGTGTGTGTCAGTGTATGTGCCTGTGTGTCAGTATTTCTCAGTGTATGTGGGTGTCAGTATTTCTGTAAGTGTATGTGTGTCAGTATGTTGATCAGTGTATGTGTCTGTGTGTGTGTGTCAGTATGTCGGTATATGTGTCTGTGTGTCAGTATGTCTGTATATGTGCCTGTGTCAGTATGTCTGTCAGTACGTCTACCAGTGTATGTGTCTGTGTGTGTGTCAATATATGTACCTGTGTCAGTGTGTCTGTCAGTGTATGTGCCTGTTTATCTGTATGTAGTCAGTGTTTGTATCTGCTTGTGCGTCAGAGTGTGTACCTGTGCATCTGAGCCGCAACTTTAAATACAAATACACCCCTCCATTCAAACTTCAACACTACTACAAGCACACTCCTACATTCAAAAACAAACACTACACATAAATGCACACTTGCATTCAAACTCCAATACCACATACAAACACATTCACACAAACATACTCCATACAAACACATGCTTACATTCAAACATACTAACATGGCTCAGTGCTAAATACAACCCTGCAAGCATGGGAAATCGGTAGAGTCCCAGCTGTCAAAGCATTGTTGGAGTTGCACGACAGATGGGGTTCTACCTTTAGTCCAACCTTGCAATTGGGGGTCCCAATAAAATTCATTCTACTTTAGTACCGCCACTGCGTTGGGATGCGTTGGGATGCCGTGATTGCATACCAGGGAGTGAGGGGCGAGAGCGGCAGGGCACAGGGGGCCCAAGCAAACACTTGCCCAGGGTCCATTCGTTATTAAAGACGGCCCTGATTAAAGATTTTATCACCTGTGCATCTAATAATGTAATTTATCTCCTGGAATGCCCATGTGGTTTACAATACATAGGCATGACCACAAGGAGCCTAAAAACGAGATTAGGCAAAACAACACTGTATCCAAACACTTTTCTATCCATAATAACGATCCAGGCCATTTAAAATGTATTGGTATAAAAAAAATGTACTATTCCATGGAGAGGAGGCAATATAAAAAATATTTTGGGAAAATGTGAAATGGAATGGGTTTTTAACTTAAAAACCTTAACCCCAAATTGTTTAAATGCTGACTTATTTAATTTTATATAATATTATATTGTGGTGGAATCTCGGTAAAAATAAATTTAGTAGGCCGAGATTACCACGTGGCATGTGTACGTGCATATGCTGACGTATCGATCAGTTGGTTGCACGAGGCAAGATACGATCAGTAGTGTACGGAGCATGTGCAAGAATACAGGATGTAGTATTCCCCTCCTCCATTGTGCTGGACAAGCCATGCGGTCAAGCAGGAAGTTAATTCTTATTTGTAATGATTGGTCAAGAGAATGTGCGGGTGGAGCTTAATATGGGAGGAGTTATGTGCCTATATAGGGAGCCTGCACTATTGTTCAGGGCTCAGAACTTGCTGTATTTTTGGTGACATTAGTCCCTCTGAGTCCCGATCGGTGATCCAATAAAGAATCTCTTCCTTCCTGAAGAAACCTGTGTCCATCCCTCTGTGCTTTGCTTCCGTCAGTTTCTCCGGTATCATTTGGTGCATTGGCCGGGAAGCTCATCGTTCAACGGTAGCTGAGAGGCAGAGGCGTGAGACGGTCTATCTTTGCCCACGTTCTCTACGGCTGCACCCCTGAACTTCTGCGTGGACCTCCCTTCGTCTCGGCGCCACTGGTCTGTTGTCCAGGAGATCATCGGCCTCTACGTAAGAAGTGCTGGGGTGTCCCGTCGATGAGTGTGAACTCAGGTTCAGGAACGAGGAGGTAAGACAACTGCTGTTTTAGACGGCAGACCCACTAGGGGTATACCGATTGTGCGGTAGGCCCAAAAGGGGTTTAAATCTGTGTATGGAATCTGCCCCTCTGTCGGAGGGAAGGAGCGAAGGCGCACCGCTCGATCGAACGCTCTTTAGTAAGACCGTTTGATCTGGTTAGTCAGGCGGGGTCCTGTGTAAATAGCCCTAGCCGGACACCGGTGTCTTGTCTAGACTAGCGTTCTAGGGTGTATATTACGTTCGCTAGGTCGGAGGGACCGGGAGACTAAGCGGCGCCTGTGTAAATTCGGTTCGCTAGCTCTCAACCTATCTTGGCTAAGTGGGAAGGCGTGTAAATTTGGAACCCACTAGACTTTTGATAGAGTAAATAGACTAGAAGGGCAATTTTGTAAATTTCGCCCTCTAGTTCGCTATATGTGGTGTTTGGGCAGTGTGGCTAACCAAAACGGGTGTATATAGTTTTAGGTAGTCCATTCAAGGTACTGGCCAATAGTTTAGTTGGGATTGTAAATGTGTTAAAGATTGTTAGTAAAGTGTATATCTTGTTAGATAGCGCGAGCTCAGCCGTCTAGCGAGAGTGTTAATAGTGTGTTGCTGTATCATAGTGCACGGTACCATAACCCTGTATATTTACTGACACTGTATATAAGTACTAATCATTGTCGTCTATTGCATGTTTAACACCGTAACCACTAATAATTGTATTGTGACCTTAAATTGTGCTTTGACCTATGCTAACCGTACTGTAACCGATACTAGTAAAAGACGATGTTACTGGGGTGTGTTATAGACGGGTAATTCATATATAGAGAATTATAGCGTGGGTGACTGTATAGTTTCGCCAAAGGGCATAATATTGATTATTTAGTGACTGGTGTAACAGCTGTGTGTGTACGGGAATTCCCTGAGTGATTATTGTGTTATTGTGTACGTTTCACTCGGTAACTGTACCACGTGGTGCTGTTGCCAGAGGAAACGGGTGTGACTGTTGAATAAGAACGCGTGCATAGTATTCGTTGTCAACGACGTTCCATTGATAAGTATGGGCGCGTCAGAGTCAACGATTTCGGATCCCTTAGGTTGTATGGTAAAGAATTTTAAAAAGGGATTCAAAACATGTGATTTTGGGGTTAAAATGTCTCCTGTACGTTTGGTCACTTTGTGCACTAGGGAGTGGCCTATTTTGGTTGCGGCATGGCCGCCGCGTGGCAGTTTGGATCCAACCCTGGTACAGCGTGTACACGTGGCTGTGTCAGGTAGGCCTGAACTTTACGGACAGTTTCCATACATTGATTGTTGGGGGCAGGCCGTAAACGACTCGCCAAAATGGATTCGGATATGCCACGAGGAGCAATGTCGCCTCATGGTGGCCAGGACTTGTTTGTCCACTAGGACTGGTGTTAGGCCCATTTTGGACACGCCCCCTGAGTCCGAGATCCCTTTGCCGCCTCCTTACTTTCCTTTAAGAGGAAGTGACGCGAATGCAGGAAGCTCTGCACCCCTTCCCCTATTGCCCCCATCCACTTCCGCTTCCTCCTCCAGTACAGAATCCACCCCCCCTCGTATTAAAACTCCCCTTCCGGAACCAGGACCAACCCCCATTAGATCTGAATATCCTGATTTGGCGCCACTTCAAACTTCCGGTCAAGCTTCTTCTAGCTCGGCTCGGGTATACTATTCACTAACTTTTCCCAAAATCAAGTTCCCACATCCTCATGCCCTATTACCTCTCGACCGGAACCTTTAACTGACGCCCCTCCACGTAGCCCCATACTAACCCGACAACTGACCGGTACCCAACAATTAAAACATTATCAGATGCCTCTTCGTCTGAATCCTGGGTCAGCCTATATCGATGCCGCAGGTCAAATGGCACATGCTGACCCAGTCTTCGTATATGTCCCGTTCACGACTACCGATCTCTTGAATTGGAAGACCCACAATTCCTCGTACACTGAGAAACCACAAGCTATGACCGATCTGTTCACCTCGATAGTTCAGACACATAACCCGACATGGGCTGATTGCCAGCAGTTATTAATGACATTGTTCAATAATGAGGAAAGGACAAGGATTAACCAAGCGGCCATTAAGGCGCTAGAGGAGAGAGCCCGTGCTTTAAATCAAGCCAATCCGGCAGCATGGGCCGCAACACATTACCCTAACACCGATCCTGACTGGAATGTAAATGGCGCAGATATGGCTCAACTTAAAGCCTATAGAGATGCTATAATTGCTGGCATGAAAGCCGGAGGGAAGAAAGCTATTAACATGTCGAAGACAGTTGAGGTGATTCAGAAAAGTGATGAAGCGCCCAGTGTCTTTTATGACCGATTATTGGAGGCATACCGCTTGTATACCCCCTTTAATCCGGAAGACGCTGATAATTCCCGAATGGTAAACTCCGCCTTTGTCAGCCAAGCTTACGGAGATATTAAGCGCAAGCTACAGAAATTAGAAGGGTTTGCAGGTATGTCTATCACCCAACTAATGGAGGTAGCGAACAAAGTATATATGAATAGGGAAACAGAAAGTAAGAAAGAGGAAGAGCGCAAGATGCGTAGAAAGGCAGATATGCTAGCGGTAGCGATCGCAGGCGTAGATAGACGGGGCCCAGATAGAGGCGATGGTAGATGGAATAGGGAGCCTTTGAGTAGGAATCAGTGCGCGTACTGTAAGGAAGAAGGGCATTGGAGGAACGAGTGTCCGCAAAGAGAGCAGTATGAGAGAGACTTACCCAGGGCAGGTTACGGAAACTTTAGAGGCAGAGCGAGAGGTAGAGGAGGCCCCGGAGGGAGTAATGGTAATAGAGGGAGTAATGGGAACAGAGGAAGTGTAAGGGAAGATAGGTACTATCCAGCAGCGCAAAGGTCCCGCGATAGAGAAGGTAGGGACTTTGTGGGATTGGCTGACACGGTCATGGAGGACTATTGATACCGACCGGGCTCCATCCCCCTTGGTCGAGCGGAGCCTATGGTCGATGTATCAATAGGGGGAAAAAGGAGTGCGTTTATGATCGACACTGGTGCTGAACATTCGGTGGTGACTAATCAAGTTGCTCCTCCATCTGGAAGAACTATTACTGTAATAGAAGCAACTGGAAGAAGTGCTGAAAAACCGGTTCTTAAAAGTCGACTCTGTACATTGGGAGGCCACGTAGTAAAACATCAATTCCTTTATATGCCTGAGTGTCCAGTCCAATTGCTGGGGCGTGATATGCTATCCAAATTACAAGCGCAGATTACGTTCCTACCAAATGGAACAACATCCTTAAAGTTTAATGGACCCTCAGGTATTATGACATTATCCGTACCAAAGGAAGAAGAGTGGCGACTTTATACAGTGTTGACTAGCCAAAACCCGAGGAGTGATGAATCCTTATTTAACATACCAGGAGTTTGGGCAGAGAACAACCCACCAGGACTGGCCCGCAATATTCCACCTATTAAAATTGAACTAAAACTTGGGGTTTATCCAGTAAGCCTGAGACAATATCATATTCCGCAGAAGGCTAAGAAGAACATCCAATCTTATCTGGATAAGTTCATACGGTATGGTATCCTAAAATTCTGTACTTCCCCCTGGAACACCCCATTGCTGCCTGTTCAAAAGCCCGGTACAGATGAGTATCGACCTGTGCAGGACTTGAGAGCAGTCAATGATGCGGTTGTTAGTATACATCCAGTCGTGCCCAATCCATATAACCTGCTTGCTTTAATTCCGGGCGGGGCTACTTACTTTACAGTCTTAGATCTCAAAGATGCCTTCTTTTGCCTCCGAATTGCCGTAGAGAGCCAATGTATCTTTGCTTTCCAATGGGAAAATGCTGTAACGGGCTCGAAACGCCAAATGACCTGGACAAGATTGCCCCAGGGGTTTAAAAATTCACCTACCCTATTTGGTTCAGCTCTAAGCCAAGATCTACTAGATTTTGAGTCTATCCCAGGAGAGTGTGTATTATTACAATATGTAGATGACTTGTTGATAGCAGCAGTTACAAAGGAAGTATGTCAGCAAGCAACGCATGATCTACTACACATCCTCTGGAAGGCAGGATACAAGGTGTCAAGAAGGAAGGCTCAGTTGTGTTTGCCAACTGTCAAATATCTGGGATTCCATATCTCTGAAGGTCAAAGAATTATGGGGCCAGAGAGAAAAGAAGCTGTGTGCCAAATACCGATACCCAGGAATAGAAGACAAGTGCGAGAATTCTTGGGGGCAGCAGGCTTCTGTAGGATATGGATTCCCAGCTACGCGATACTGGCAAAACCTCTGTATGCAGCTATCAAAGGTACAGAGCATGACCCCTTCTTATGGACTCAAGAACAGCAAACGGCATTCGAAGATGTGAAGAGGGCTTTGATGAGTGCCCCAGCATTAGGTCTACCTGACCACACACGGCCATTCTACCTGTATGTACATGAGCAAAGAAGAATGGCTGTGGGAGTATTGACACAGTACTTGGGATCATGGCAAACCCTGTTGCCTACATGTCTAAGCAACTGGATGCAGTGGCCAGCGGACTTCCACCTTGTCTAAGAGCTGTAGCTGCAGCCGCCCTGCTAGTAGCTGAAGCCGATAAACTCACTCTGGGTCAAGAACTTTATGTACGCGTTCCACATGCAGTACAGACGTTGTTGGATTACAAAGGAAATCATTGGTTTAGTAACAGCCGTATGACCAAGCATCAAGCAATGTTGTGTGAAAACCCAAGAGTGCATTTAGAGATTGTAAATACCTTAAATCCAGCTACCCTTTTGCCACAACCTACTGAAAGTCAACATGATTGTTTGGAAGTAATGGATGAAGTATTTTCAAGTAGACCAGATCTTCGTGATTTTCCCATCCAGAACCCTGATGTTCAATATTACACCGACGGCAGTAGTTATGTAAAAGAAGGGATCCGCTATGCAGGATATGCAGTAACAACGATAGACAAGGTGATAGAAGCTCGGCCACTGGCAAAAGGAACATCAGCACAAAAGGCAGAATTGATAGCACTGACACGAGCGTTACAATTGGCTGAAGGTTTAAGAGTGAACATCTACACGGACTCCAAGTATGCGTTTTTAACCACTCATGCCCACGGAGCTTTGTATAAAGAAAGAGGACTATTGAATTCAGAAGGCAAAGAAATCAAATACGCAGCTGAGATCCTACAACTATTGGAAGCAGTGTGGGAGCCGAAAGAAGTCGGTATTATACATTGTCGGGCGCATCTGAGAGGAGATGGTGATGTAACCAAAGGGAATCGGATGGCAGATAGTGCAGCTAAGCGTGCTGCTGAATCAGGAAGACAGGAATATGTGGGGCATATAGCTGCTCTTATACCAGCTCCACTGTCTCAATGGACTCCAATTTATACAGCTCAGGAAGAGGAGTGGTTAAGGACTGAACCTGGAAAGTATTTGGAGAACAAATGGTATCAGTTAGAAGATGGAAGAATAGTTATTCCAGCATCACTAGCGGTAGAAATTGTCCAAAACTATCATAACGGGACACATTCTGGGAGAGACAGTACAGAAGAATCTCTCAGAAAACATTTCTACATACCAAGATTGTCCAACTTGACTCAGGCCATTGTACGTAGATGTGTAACGTGTGCTAAAAATAATGCAAGACAAGGACCAGTAAAGCCACCAGGAGTCCAGTTTATGGGGGACTTCCCATGTCCGATTTACAAATTGACTATACAGTGATGCCTAAATCGGGTGGACATCGCTACCTTCTGGTAGTGGTGTGCACCTATTCAGGCTGGGTAGAAGCATGTCCTACTCGTACAGAGAAAGCAGGAGAAGTCGTGAGATTCCTGCTACGAGAAATAATACCCCGATATGGACTACCCTGCTCTATAGGATCGGACAATGGTCCAGCTTTTGTTCATCAGTGCCTACAACAATTGACTCATATGCTTGGTATAAAGTGGAGGCTTCATACGGCATATAGACCCCAGAGTTCTGGTAAGGTAGAGAGAATGAATAGAACTATTAAGAATCAGTTGGCTAAAATGTGTCAGGAAACCCAACTTAAGTGGAACGTTCTCTTGCCCATAGCTCTATTGCGAATCCGTAGTACACCTACCAGAAGGATGGGCCTCTCTCCTTTTGAAATCATGTACGGGCGACCACCTCCCGTGCTTGGTAACTTAAGGGGGGATTTGAGTCAGTTGGGAGAAGGAATTACCCGGCAGCAGGTTGTGGAGTTGGGTAAGACTATGGAGGAGGTACAGAAATGGGTACAAGATAGATTACCTGTGAATATTTATCCCCCAATTCATAGTTACCACCCAGGCGACCAAGTGTGGATTAAAGAGTGGAATAATGTGCCGTTAGGGCCCAAGTGGAGAGGTCCTTATGTTGTTCTTCTGTCTACCCCTACAGCGATAAAAGTAGCCGAAGTGGCTCCGTGGATACATCACTCCAGGGTTAAACCAGCAGCAGCCGATTCCTGGCAAGTTACAGCAAATCCAGAGAATCCCTGCAAGATCCGGTTAAAACGCACGACTCAGTCGGAGTGACGAGGAACCTTGTGGATTACAAATTTTATTGTTTCAGAGACTTGGTAAGTGAGTGAGAAGGCCATAATAAAGCCTGTCCACTCACCAACGAGTGTATAAGTCAGGGAAAGTCTTGAGGGGACCCCTGTGAAGACGAGCAGAACTCCATTCCCTGCAGTCCTTACATCCTGGAAGCTGAGGTGCCTTCACACGGACGAAGACTGAGGATGACGACGAAAGATGTATTTTTAATAATGTTTATTTATGTGTATTTTTATATTCAGGAAGGTAGAGGTACCAACACTCCTAGCTGTGAGGTATGCATTAAGACTACAAGAACAGGTAACCATATATCCCAGACCCTAATTTGGCATTCGCAATATGAGTGTAAAGGAGATGTATCAAGATGTAGATACTTAAATATAGAATATAGTGTGTGTCATTTAGGAGTAGGAGAACCTAAGTGCTTCAGTCCTGAGTATCAACCCCGTACAATTTGGTTGACTCTCAGAAATGGAGATCCTCAGGGGACCCTAATTAATAAGACGGTATTAGAATCCGTATATTCTTCAGGTGCTCTGCTATTTGATGCGTGTAAAGCAATATCAAGTGGTAGAAAGCCGTGGAATGTATGTGGGGATCTTAGATGGGAGAGGACGTATGGGTCTAACGATAAATATATTTGTCCCAGTAGTAAAAATAGATATGTAAGTCCAAGATGTCCAAATAGAGATTATAACTTCTGCCCATATTGGTCTTGTGTGGGGTGGGCGACTTGGGGACAGACAGTAGACAAGGACATGATTGTGACTAAGTTGCCTATTGATCCATATTGTAAGTCTATGGAATGCAATCCAATCCATATACTTATAAGTAACCCTGACAAGTTCTTAGATAAATATGGTAATTTATTTGGGTTTCAAATATATGGGACGGGTTTAGACCCTGGGACAATATTGTTTATAGGGATAGAGACTGATACGGTAACCTCCCAAACTCATCAAGTATACCATTCCTTTTATGAAGAGATGAGCATAGATAATAAGATCCCCCATAATGCTAAAAACTTGTTCATTGATTTAGCCGAGAGTATTGCCGGTAGTCTTAATGTTACCAACTGCTATGTGTGTGTGGAGGTACTAACATGGGAGACCAATGGCCTTGGGAAGCAAAGGAGGTAATGTCCGGTTCTGAGGCAGTTGACCAATTAATATCTACACAAGCCGACTATCATATGAGTGTTAGAGGTAAATCTGAGTGGAGATTGAAGACCTCCATCATAGGTTATGTTTGCATAGCGAGGAAAGGAATGATGTATAATACTTCTGTAGGAGAATTAACTTGTCTAGGGCAAAAAGCTTATGATGATGATACAAAGAATACAACTTGGTGGTCGGCTTCAAATGTCTCAGAACCATCTAACCCGTTTGCAAGATATGCCAATTTAAAGGACGTATGGTTTGATCTATCCATCACATCTAACTGGAGAGCCCCAGCGAATTTGTACTGGATCTGTGGTAAGAAGGCCTATTCGGAGTTACCACAGGACTGGGAAGGGGCATGTGTGTTGGGTATGTTAAAACCATCCTTCTTCTTGTTGCCTATTGAAACAGGTGAGACTTTAGGTGTTAAAGTGTATGATGTGAATCATAGGAAGAAAAGGGGACCCATAGAGATAGGTGCCTGGGAAGATAATGAATGGCCTCCCCAGCTTATTATAGATTATTATGGGCCAGCCACGTTGGCAGAGGATGGTACCTTTGGTTATAGAACCCCTATTTATATGCTCAACCGCATTATAAGGTTACAGGCGGTGGTTGAGATCATTACTAACGAGACATCACAAGCGCTCAATCTTCTAGCGAAGCATAATACCAGGATGAGGACAGCAGTCTACCAAAATAGATTAGCCTTGGATTATCTTTTGGCAGTAGAGGGAGGTGTATGTGGGAAGTTTAACCTGAGCAATTGCTGTCTTCAAATAGATGACGAAGGGCAAGCAATAGCTGAGCTTACTAGCCATATGGTTAAACTAGCGCATGTGCCTACTCAGGTATGGAAAGGGTACAATCCAAGTAGTTGGTTTGGTAGCTGGTATGAGTGGTTTGGAGGGCTTAAGGCAGTGGTAGGTGGAGTCCTACTGATTTTAATGTTGTGTCTACTCCTGCCGTGTCTTATACCCTTAGTAGTTAGGTCTGTGCAAAGCCTGATAGAAAATATAGCAGAGAGGAAGGCTGCTGCACAGATAATGGCAATTTATAAATATAAGGCTCTAGATCAGGGAGAACTAATGCAGGAAGATGAGTGTTGAAGATTCACATCATAGGATAAGTCTGGTCTGGTTCAAAGGTAACTTGTGGTGTATGTAAACCAAGGTTAAGTGATGCCTCAAGTAATTGTAAAATATCAAGAGGCATCAAAGGGGGGAATGTGGTGGAATCTCGGTAAAAATAAATTTAGTAGGCCGAGATTACCACATGGCATGTGTACGTGCATATGCTGACGTATCGATCAGCTGGTTGCACGAGGCAAGATACGATCAGTAGTGTACGGAGCATGTGCAAGAATACAGGATGTAGTATTCCCCTCCTCCATTGTGCTGGACAAGCCATGTGGTCAAGCAGGAAGCTAATTCTTATTTGTAATGATTGGTCAAGAGAATGTGCGGGTGGAGCTTAATATGGGAGGAGTTATGTGCCTATATAGGAAGCCTGCACTATTGTTCAGGGCTCAGAACTTGCTGTATTTTTGGTGACATTAGTCCCTCTGAGTCCCGATCGGTGATCCAATAAAGAATCTCTTCCTTCCTGAAGAAACCTGTGTCCATCCCTCTGTGCTTTGCTTCCGTCAGTTTCTCCGGTATCACTACTGGTGCACAGGAACCAAAATTTAGCGCTTACCTGAGTGCTACACACACACCTATATTTCATTTTCTTGAAAACAGATTTGAGCTTCACTACAATAATCAGCTTAAATACAAGTATATTGCAGATTGAGCCTCTCCCCACAGTCTTTAGTGTACAATAGAGTGTTAGTTGAAACAGAAATTAATAATGCAGAAGTGTTAAAGTGGATCTGTCACTTTTCAGTATTTCATAAAGAAATACTTCTTTGTGAATTTCTTTGACTTTCCAACTCAATCCAAAGATACCATAAGACAAAGCAGGACTGTTTTGTCTTATGGTAAAGCCTGAGCTTTACAAAAGGCAGAGTTCTGCCGTCAACTTTTGTCCAAAACCAGCAGCCGCCACAAATAACAGCTGTGGGATTCAGGCTCTGGATAGCAGTGACTGCCTAAAGCGTAGTCGTATTTATTTTTTTGAATACAAATACAAAGAAACAAGTCCTGCGCTCAAACTCCCATTACTCCTGGGCGGCAGCAACGACCATAGTACACATCAGCCAAAATACATATAGTAAAAACCAAAGAAAAAAAAGTTACGTGCGCTCTTTCCACATCCCGATGTATTTTTAAACAATTGGAGGTTTTTATTTACCTCCACTGGCCATGAGAGGGTATGCCCACCTGCCACGTCAAGGCAGACCTCTTGGGTGGGTCCTACTCTAACCATTTGCCTTGCTTCCTTGAGCTTCTGGCAAAGATATCTCTAATGAGACAGAAAGGGGTATATTTTTATATACATCCTTACATGCTTATTAACCCTTAATAGGGAACACATGGGATGGGCAGCGGCATTGTAACCTAGCTGTGTGATACAAAAGTGAATACAAATACAAAGAAACAAGTCCTGCGCTCAAACTCCTATTACTCCTGGGCAGCAGCAACGACCATAGTACACATCAGCCAAAATACATATAGTAAAAACCAAAGAAAAAAGTTACCTGCGCTCTTTCCACATCCCTATGTATTTTTACTTCAAACAGTAAAACCTTATGGCAAATGCCTGCTAAATTACAAAGAGGAATGTACTGTAAAAGTTACTATTCTACCATGTATAAGATGCATTTATATGAAAAACATTTGAAATCAGTTACTTAACATCTGGATGAAAACCCATTAAGGGGTCTCTATATAATGCCACTATCCACCAGCAGATTGCCCAAAAAAGAAACATCTGAATGGGCTCATTTGAGGAGTAATCAGAGACGGTTAAAGGTCACATAGGAAACTACAGATTTGACCTTTAGTGAATAAAAGTGTAGCACACACACAGCATGGAATGTTGTTCCACCCATGATATTGCAGACTAATAACAAAAGTTACTCATCCACTAGACTAGATCATATGTTACAGACATTTCATCAGCTGTTAGAAGTCAACATACAACCTAATCAGACTGACAATCAGATCATGCTGTTAAAACACTGATACAGACTGAAAGTCACTTAATAAACTGACTAGGAATTGAGGCACAAAGATTAGAGGATACTTTAGTTCCATAGGTTAGTACCAAGGCAAACATGCATTTTGTAGCTGAATTCAAAAGTTCTATATCAGCTGTCAGAAGTCAACATGCAACTCACAATCAGATCATGCTATTAAAAAAACTGATGCAGGCTGAAAGGCTACGCATGCGCAAGAGTACAACACCAATATGGCTCCTAGCAACTTTAGCTTGAACATGGTGCAGTGTGACGGTGGAAGTCGCGAGGGACAGTCTGAGTTAAGTAAAACTCACCTCCCTTGCACCCCAAGGCCACCAGATCCACATGGGATATGTCTCTTTTGGGAGTCTTTGCGAAATATATAAAGACCTCGAAATTGACTTATCTGCTTTAACTTTACATTACAATACAGCTGAGGGGAAGGTGTAGTATAGATAGGGCCTGTTTACATAAAAAAAAGATAGGAGCTATAGTTACGGTACTCCAAATAGGCAGTAAAATAACAAGGTACAGGTGCTGCTATCCCACCTCACTGTGGCTCCTGCAGTGATATATCTAAACAGAATTTTGAAAGAAGGAGGGAAGCGCAACCAGTGTGTGCAACAAGTGCTACAGCTTTAATTATTATTATTTTTGCCTTTTATATAGCGCCAACAGATTCCGTAGCGCTTAATTGAAGAACAAGCATCTATACAAACATTTCGGGCAAAGCTGTTTCTCAATGCATCTTGTTCTTCAATTAAAACTGTAGCGCTTGTTGCACACAGTTTTGGAGGTGCTTCCCTCCTTTTTTCAAAATGTTGTTTGCATAGGACCCTGTTTATGTCAAACAGTTTGTAAGCAGGTTGGCATTAGCAGGTAACTCTAAGCAACATATGGTTTTCTTAAGAGTTTCCCTTTAATATGGGAATGGCTAATTGTCAATAAAAAATAATTCAGTGTTTAGTAATTAAATCCCAAAATATATGGCTAATTGTCAATGAAAAATAATTCACTGTTTAGTAATTAAATCCCAAATTATAACTAGCGCCTCTCAGTGTGAGAGTTTTTCCTCCAGCCACATGAGGTGTTATTTACTCTTGTAGACACAGGGCGTGGCCTATGTAATATATAGTAGCAGTGACAACGGATATGCTGGGTGGGCGTGTCCTACAAGGCTCGCATAGCTCCACCCCCCGACCAATAGCAGGGAAGTCTGCGCTATGAAAGCCGCGGTTGCTAGGTAGATTCTAGTGTGGCCTGCAGGACGGCAAACAGTCAATACAAGATGGCGTCTCCGTCAACGCAACAACCGGAGCCGAACCTGTGCGAGTCCCCGGTCCCGGCATCCATGTTCTCCCCGGAGCCTGAAGCCGAGGACTCAGACTGCAGCCTGGACGGGGAGCCCATGCGGAATGGGGAGGCAGATCTAGATCTGACTTCTAAAGTAAGGCTCGGCATGGGGGTCCTCCTCGCTCCCAGCCTGGCCGGCTGAGGGAATGGGCTGGGGGACGTGTCACTCAGGACAGGGCGGGGATGTGGGGCCCTCTAGCTGTCACCGCTCTGCGGGCACCGACATGACGTGTCCCGGGCCGGCATTCACCGTCCGCTATGGCCTACAGTGCCCTGCTATGGGTCTGTTACACGATCACACGGGTGACGTGGGCTCCTGCCCAATACAAACATGGGGGCAGCTCATTCAGCAGCCTTAATAATATTACATTACATTACACTATACTACATTATATTACATTACACTATACTACATTATATTACATTACACTATACTACATTATATTACATTACACTATACTACATTACACTATACTACATTATATATTACCTGGCAGGAGAGGCCATACAGCCTTACTACATTATATTATATTGCATTACCTGACAGGAGAGGCCATACAGCCTTACTACATTACCTGGCAGGAGAGTCCATATAAACAGATACTGTATATTAACTATCCTCCAACACCCAGCCTCCCATTCATTCATACTCTGTATTGATCGGTCCGTGGGAGAGACAGGTGCCACTCCTAAAGTATGGGACCCACTCAGCACTCTGTGTGTTATCTAGTGCAGGACATATGGATCAGAGTGAAAGGGAAGAAAAACACCCCAAACTCAGCTATACTATATATGATCATGTGGCACTCTGTAACTAAACTTGGCTCTTGGCCGGGCTGACGTATATGTTTGTAATTTTCTGCATTAAAAATACCTCTTGTTTTATATTTATATGCTATTAAGAAACATTAGTTTGGTTTTAAAAAAAAACAAAAAAAAAACCTACATTTAAAGAACTTCTTGTTTGGTTTTTCTGATGAGATGTAGCGTGTGGGGTGTTTTTTGTTTTTAATGTATGTGTGTTGCTTTTATGTAAAAGCTTACTTTATTTACTAAACTAACCTAGGAATTTATTTTCTTGTGTTTATTTAAACGCTGGTCTGGCCTGATTTGGAGTCCCAGCTGTTTTAATCGTGTTTACTATAACATAAAAGTAAATTCATTACTAATAATGCTATAAACTCGTTTCTATTGTGCCTCTTGCATGATCTATCGAACTAAATTATTCTAGTATGATTCACCTTAATCAAAAACATGTTTGTGTTAAATGAATTGACCAAAGTGTGCAATATATTCTCCACACTTTTTTTTTTTTTTTGTACTTGTAATGACTTTCGTGTGTTTAATGTGTATATTTAAAAAATCTCTCTCCTCCGTCAGCAGACAAATAGATGTGACTTCATTGCTTATTGTTTTCTGTCTATAAAAGCATTCTGTGAGAGTGCGCTGTAGTGCCTGGCCAACATTTACATGTAACATGGTGAAGGTAGCAATTGAGCTGTTTCCATGGGACTATTCTCCTATGGCCCTGACTATCAGTTGTCCACTGGGGTCTTCTTCAAAAGACTTCAACTCTCTTCTCCATTGCAGACATTTGTAAATGGTTTTTTAATGACTCAGGGTTTTGGGAATGTTCTAGGTAAGTTAACTGTGGAATGCTGGAATAAAGGCCATATTCTAATGTGTAATAAGATTTTTAGTTTCTGATGTGTTCTTGCACATAATTTTGTAGAAAAAGTTGTGTATTTTCTAAATCTCTGTGCCTTGATTCTTAATCAGATTATTAAATGATTGTCAGTTTTTTTTTTTTTTTGTTGTTGTTGTATGTTGACTTCTAACAGCTGACGAAATGTGTCTGTAACATCTGATCTAGTGGATGAGTAACTTTTGTTATTAGTCTGTAATATCAGTGGCTGGAACAAGTGGATGCTATGTGTGATACACTTTTATTCAGTGAAGGCCAAATCTGTAGTTTCATATGTGGCCACTTAAACTTCTGGTTAATCGTTATTCTGATATACAGATGCCTGCCCTCTACTGGGGGATAGTGGAATTGCCTAGTGATCACCCAGTGGGTCTTAGTCCAGATGTTAAGTAGCTAAATTCATGTGCTTTTTTTTTTTATGTATCATATACATGGCAGAATGGTAATCTTTACACTGCCTTCCTTTTTGCTACTTGGCAGATATTTGCTGTAAAGATTCAATATTGCAAGGAAATAAAAAAAACCTATCCTTGAGGACACTACTGCTCACCTGTCTGTAGCAAACATGTCCCCCTTCAAGCTGCAGGTGTGTAAAATGTGTTCTGCTTTATGCAGTTACTTACCACCTTCTTACTCCTGTTTTTATCATCAAATGTAGCTGACCTTAGGTAATCACATTCACAAGCACCTTGAGAGGAAATCTTTTCCATTACATAGTATTACTGTATGCATCCTCCAGAAGAGAAATGCATATAAAGGTGTCATTTCAGGCAAAGGAATCTTCTCTCTCAATTCTGGAATTTACAACTGGATGTGACCCTTCTTCATGAAACAAACTGGCATCAGTGACTTGCACATTGTGGAGGACCTTCCACCCCTCTAAGGGGGTGCATGTATCCAACATCCTTTTTATAAATAAATTTAACTTGTCGTTTTTTTTTTTTTGTTTTTTTTTTCTTCTACTTTTTAACATTATCAAAAACTAAATGGTGCTTGAGTTTATTTCCTGACAAAGGATAAAAAGTCACTTAAAAAAATATAAATTCTAATATTTGTTTACACCCTCTCTTCCTACCCTTCCCATTCTCCCTTTCAATGGCCTCCGCTGTACTAAATGAAACTCAAAAGTACATGTTCTAAAACAATTAACATAGGAAACAAATTTTAAAAAATGAGCATATTGTTTGATATCACAGTAGAATTTACTATAATAAATATGGCTTTTTTTTTTTTTTTTTTTCATGTCCATTAATTTCGGTGTAGAAAGGCAGACTTAATGGACAGGTGAATCTCTATTTTACTGAAGAGGAAAAGGTCAAGTGTATAAGATTTCAGCTGATGAAATGTCTCTAACTTCTTGAGCGAGTAACTTGTTTATGCCTTGTAATAATATGGGTGGGACACAAAATGCATTTCATGCTGTATGTCTCATCTTTTGTCTAGTATAGCTAATCTAGGTCTTATATTTGCTTCTATGTTTTAGTTCGCTCGCTCGCACTCTCGCTCCCTAAAGTGCTCATTTTTAAGAATACAAGTCCATTAGAAATATACCTGTTCCAGTACAGATTAGGAACATTTCACACAACCTCCTGGATATATTTATTTTTTATTTTATATGTACTTATACTGACTATCCTAAATCTACAACACGAGCTGAGGGTTTCCTAATAAAAAATAAAATGGCAGGTGCGGGAGGAACCATTTCAACCATAAAACATGTCTAATAGGTACATGTATAACATTTATGTAATATCCAAATGGCACAACATGAGCAACTGGGATTGGTAAAGGTTGAGTACTATCAATACATGCATTTGTTACTGGTGTATGCAGCAGAATCATTGTCATCCATGTTGCCTATTCAAATGCACCAGCACTAGAAAATGTATTATGTTTATCAGTAGTTCCCAAACAAGTCTTCATTGACCCAGCTTTTATCAGTATCTCCATATGTGCGGTGGTTGCTATGGAAACCCCCTAGCTGGCACTTCAAGCACTGGCTATAGAGTATAGAAAAAGAGTGACATAATATCACTCTATTTTGGCAATGAAGCCAGTGTGCCGAGGTTTGCTTCATGATGCGTCTCCAAGCAGAGAAAGTCAAAGAACGGAGATGGTGTGGGGACAGCCAAGAGGTGGCAGTTACGTGAGGTGATGCCCACAAATCTTTACGATGATGCTGGAATTCAGAGCGATGATTAAATCTCAATTTTACATTGAATACATCCCTTATTTTTGTGATACATCAGCAGTTCCCAAACTGTGTGCCGCAGTGCCGTGACAGGCACACAGGTGCTACAGAATGGTTCCCCGGGGCTATGATTATAGCACCGGGAAACATTACTGCTGAACACAGGCCTGGTCTGGTTATACAGTCCTTTTTTAAGACCGCAACTGGGCCCATGTAATGTTGGCCTGGCTGGGAGGAAGGGACAGGCTGTCACTTCCTCCCAGCATCATACAGAGCGACAGCGTGTGAGGGAGAGGAGCACTCCAAGAGCTGCTCCCGACCCCTCACTCTCACAAGAAGGACCAGGACTCCAAGCCATCCTCATGGACACATAAGGTAACAGAGGAGAGAGAGAGAGAGAGTGTGTGTGTATATATATTCAGTGTGCTTTTGTGTCTGTGTGGGGTGTTTTTTTTTGTTTTGTTTTTTTTGGGGGGGGGAATGGGGGAATTTCCATTCTCAGGTGTGTATCTATATGTATGGGTTGGTGTCTATGAACTTGTGTGTAAGTATGTATGTGCATACATTCAAGCAGTCATACAACAGCACAACATACGAATACACTCCTGCAATCTAACACAAAAATTACATACAAACACACCTCTGCATTCAAACTCCAAAAGGATATACAAACACGCCCCTTCACTCAAACACAAATGTACATCTGCATTTAAAAGTGAACATTACATACAAGCACCCCTTCAAACATCAACACTGAACATTACACTATTGCGCCAGTAAATTTGGTAGAGCTGCCCAGATCTATAACCTAGAACTTTTTACTTGGGGTGCCTTGGAAAAATATTTGGAATATTAAGGGTGCCTTGAACCTAAAAAGTTTGGGAACCACTGTGATCGATGAGGTGTGGCAGTAAGTCCAGGTGTGTGTGGTTGTGTGTGTTTTTTTTTTTTTTCGTCCCTTCCTCCTATCACAAAATTAAATAATGAAATGGTTCAGTTTTACCCATGTCAGAATAAAGGAAAACAAGCCATTCATAAAGTGGATAATATGTCTCTTTGTATAAAACTAACACCATGTATGTACAAAATAATGACTTTCCACACCCAATGTGATAACTAATTATTCTATCTAAATCCAAGGCTCACTAGCAACACAAACAATGGTCAATGGAAAAACCTACTTGGTGAGCAGGCACTAATCAGGTTTTATTGTGTAGCTGCCTATGGGGTCAAAGTTGCAATTAAACTACAGAGCTAGTGAAAATAGACTGTCAATGGAAGACTAAAGTAAGCTAAAACACACACAGAGGTGGCCGTCTGGCCATTATTCTTCGTGTGTGTGTGAGAGAGCTCTATAAATGGGAGAACTAACCTGTTCTCACTATATTTGTAGTGGATAGTACAGAGAACAGAAAACCAACAATAAAAAGTCAAATAAATCCATAAATGGTTGGTTTCCAATAGCCTATATAATTATCTATTGGAGAAACAAAAGTTAAATGAAAAAAATTATTGGTTATCCCTTTGGGTGTGGGAGGGGTCATTACTTTGCACATACATTGTTTTACATAATAATAATACCTTTTATTTACAGAGTAGGATTAGCCACTTTTTTTTTTCTTTTCTTATTTCTTTCTACAGCATTTACCATAATTTTGGCATTAACACCTATCCTCAATTTGGACTGTGTAATTTTCATCTCCTAATTTCAAGTTAAGTTTAATAGATACAATATGAATAGAATTTCATATGGAGAGAACAGTGATAAATATGATCTAACACAGTAGTACCCACCACAATAGCTATAACTAATAATATTGATCTAATAAATACATCAGAGCTCTTCAGATTACACAGATACAGTGGTTTGCAGTCAGCAAAATCCATCTAAACATGTTATGTTTGAACCATCAATGCATATTGGGCATTTGATGTAGACTATCCTTCCTAACTGGTAACTTGGAATTGGACCTCTGTTACTGTTTTGTAGTCAACAGTAGCAGTAACTTGGCTGAAGATTAAGTTAGACAAATCTACAAAGACTTTGTTAGACTGGTAATCCATAATAATCTTTAACTTTTATTGTCAATGCTGAGCTTGTCTCTGCACACCCTTGCTTTGTGTGCACAACCCAAGCTTCTGGATGCCATAGTTCTGCTCTGAGCTTTCTATATGAACAGCAACCGTCTGATACCTTGTCTGTGCTCTCTATACAATACGTCAGTTAAACCTGTATTATTGTAGACAGAGGCAAACACTGCAGATTGGGAGGACGGGGGCGGATGGGTGAAATTATGGAGCAAAATTAAAC
>OW240915.1:43302852-43536841 GCA_933207985.1 Pelobates cultripes
TGATATGCTATCCAAATTACAAGCGCAGATTACGCTCCTACCAAATGGAACAACATCCTTAAAGTTTAATGGACCCTCAGGTATTATGACATTGTCCGTACCAAAGGAAGAAGAGTGGCGACTTTATACAGTGTTGACTAGCCAAACCCCGAGGAGTGATGAATCCTTATTTAACATACCAGGAGTTTGGGCAGAGAACAACCCACCAGGACTGGCCCGCAATATTCCACCTATTAAAATCGAACTAAAACTTGGGGTTTATCCAGTAAGCCTGAGACAATATCATATTCAGCAGAAGGCTAAGAAGAACATCCAATCTTATCTGGATAAGTTCATACGGTATGGTATCCTAAAATTCTGTACTTCCCCCTGGAACACCCCATTGCTGCCTGTTCAAAAGCCCCGTACAGATGAGTATCGACCTGTGCAGGACTTGAGAGCAGTCAATGATGCGGTTGTTAGTATACATCCAGTCGTGCCCAATCCATATAACCTGCTTGCTTTAATTCCGGGCGGAGCTACTTACTTTACAGTCTTAGATCTCAAAGATGCCTTCTTTTGCCTCCGAATTGCCGCAGAAAGCCAATGTATCTTCGCTTTCCAATGGGAAAATGCTGTAACGGCCTCGAAACGCCAAATGACCTGGACAAGATTGCCCCAGGGGTTTAAAAATTCACCTACCCTATTTGGTTCAGCTCTAAGTCAAGATCTACTAGATTTCGAGTCTATCCCAGGAGAGTGTGTATTATTACAATATGTAGATGACTTGTTGATAGCAGCAGTTACAAAGGAAGTATGTCAGCAAGCAACGCACGATCTACTACACATTCTCTGGAAGGCAGGATACAAGGTGTCAAGAAGGAAGGCTCAGTTGTGTTTGCCAACTGTCAAATATCTGGGATTCCATATCTCTGAAGGTCAAAGAATTATGGGGCCAGAGAGAAAAGAAGCTGTGTGCCAAATACCGATACCCAGGAATAGAAGACAAGTGCGAGAATTCTTGGGGGCAGCAGGCTTCTGTAGGATATGGATTCCCAGCTACGCGATACTGGCAAAACCTCTGTATGCAGCTATCAAAGGTACAGAGCACGACCCCTTCTTATGGACTCAAGAACAGCAAACGGCATTCGAAGATGTGAAGAGGGCTTTGATGAGTGCCCCAGCATTAGGTCTACCTGACCACACACGGCCATTCTACCTGTATGTACATGAGCAAAGAAGAATGGCTGTGGGAGTATTGACACAGTACTTGGGATCATGGCAAAGACCTGTTGCCTACATGTCTAAGCAACTGGATGCAGTGGCCAGCGGACTTCCACCTTGTCTAAGAGCTGTAGCTGCAGCCGCCCTGCTAGTAGCTGAAGCCCATAAACTCACTCTGGGTCAAGAACTTTATGTACGAGTTCCACATGCAGTACAGACGTTGTTGGATTACAAAGGAAATCATTGGTTTAGTAACAGCCGTATGACCAAGTATCAAGCAATGTTGTGTGAAAACCCAAGAGTGCATTTAGAGACTGTAAATACCTTAAATCCAGCTACCCTTTTGCCACAACCTACTGAAAGTCAACATGATTGTTTGGAAGTAATGGATGAAGTATTTTCAAGTAGACCAGATCTTCGTGATTTTCCCATCCAGAACCCTGATGTTCAATATTACACCGACGGCAGTAGTTATGTAAAAGAAGGGATCCGCTATGCAGGATATGCAGTAACAACGATAGACAAGGTGATAGAAGCTCGGCCACTGGCAAAAGGAACATCAGCACAAAAGGCAGAATTGATAGCACTGACACGAGCGTTACAATTGGCTGAAGGTTTAAGAGTGAACATCTACACGGACTCCAAGTATGCGTTTTTAACCACTCATGCCCACGGAGCTTTGTATAAAGAAAGAGGACTATTGAATTCAGAAGGCAAAGAAATCAAATACGCAGCTGAGATCCTACAACTATTGGAAGCAGTGTGGGAGCCGAAAGAAGTCGGTATTATACATTGTCGGGCGCATCTGAGAGGAGATGGTGATGTAACCAAAGGGAATCGGATGGCAGATAGTGCAGCTAAGCGTGCTGCTGAATCAGGAAGACAGGAATATGTGGGGCATATAGCTGCTCTTATACCAACTCCACTGTCTCAATGGACTCCAATTTATACAGCTCAAGAAGAGGAGTGGTTAAGGACTGAACCTGGAAAGTATTTGGAGAACAAATGGTATCAGTTAGAAGATGGAAGAATAGTTATTCCAGCATCACTAGCGGTAGAAATTGTCCAAAACTATCATAACGGGACACATTCTGGGAGAGACAGTACAGAAGAATCTCTCAGAAAACATTTCTACATACCAAGATTGTCCAACTTGACTCAGGCCATTGTACGTAGATGTGTAACGTGTGCTAAAAATAATGCAAGACAAGGACCAGTAAAGCCACCAGGAGTCCAGTTTATGGGGGGACTTCCCATGTCCGATTTACAAATTGACTATACAGTGATGCCTAAATCGGGTGGACATCGCTACCTGCTGGTAGTGGTGTGCACCTATTCAGGCTGGGTAGAAGCATGTCCTACTCGTACAGAGAAAGCAGGAGAAGTCGTGAGATTCCTGCTACGAGAAATAATACCCCGATATGGACTACCCTGCTCTATAGGATCGGACAATGGTCCAGCTTTTGTTCATCAGTGCCTACAACAATTGACTCATATGCTTGGTATAAAGTGGAGGCTTCATACGGCATATAGACCCCAGAGTTCTGGTAAGGTAGAGAGAATGAATAGAACTATTAAGAATCAGTTGGCTAAAATGTGTCAGGAAACCCAACTTAAGTGGAACGTTCTCTTGCCCATAGCTCTATTGCGAATCCGTAGTACACCTACCAGAAGGATGGGCCTCTCTCCTTTTGAAATCATGTACGGGCGACCACCTCCCGTGCTTGGTAACTTAAGGGGGGATTTGAGTCAGTTGGGAGAAGGAATTACCCGGCAGCAGGTTGTAGAGTTGGGTAAGACTATGGAGGAGGTACAGAAATGGGTACAAGATAGATTACCTGTGAATATTTATCCCCCAATTCATAGTTACCACCCAGGCGACCAAGTGTGGATTAAAGAGTGGAATAATGTGCCGTTAGGGCCCAAGTGGAGAGGTCCTTATGTTGTTCTTCTGTCTACCCCTACAGCGATAAAAGTAGCCGAAGTGGCTCCGTGGATACATCACTCCAGGGTTAAACCAGCAGCAGCCGATTCCTGGCAAGTTACAGCAAATCCAGAGAATCCCTGCAAGATCCGGTTAAAACGCACGACTCAGTCGGAGTGACGAGGAACTTTGTGGATTACAAATTTTATTGTTTCAGAGACTTGGTAAGTGAGTGAGAAGGCCATAATAAAGCCTGTCCACTCACCAACGAGTGTATAAGTTAGGGAAAGTCTTGAGGGGACCCCTGTGAAGACGAGCAGAACTCCATTCCCTGCAGTCCTTACATCCTGGAAGCTGAGGTGCCTTCGCACGGACGAAGACTGAGGATGACGACGAAAGATGTATTTTTAATAATGTTTATTTATGTGTATTTTTATATTCAGGAAGGTAGAGGTACCAACACTCCTAGCTGTGAGGTATGCATTAAGACTACAAGAACAGGTAACCATATATCCCAGACCCTAATTTGGCATTCGCAATATGAGTGTAAAGGAGATGTATCAAGATGTAGATACTTAAATATAGAATATAGTGTGTGTCATTTAGGAGTAGGAGAACCTAAGTGCTTCAGTCCTGAGTATCAACCCCGTACAATTTGGTTGACTCTCAGAAATGGAGATTCTCAGGGGACCCTAATTAATAAGACGGTATTAAAATCCGTATATTCTTCAGGTGCTCTGCTATTTGATGCGTGTAAAGCAATATCAAGTGGTAGAAAGCCGTGGAATGTATGTGGGGATCTTAGATGGGAGAGGACGTATGGGTCTAACGATAAATATATTTGTCCCAGTAGTAAAAATAAATATGTAAGTCCAAGATGCCCAAATAGAGATTATAACTTCTGCCCATATTGGTCTTGTGTGGGGTGGGCGACTTGGGGACAGACAGCAGACAAGGACATGATTGTGACTAAGTTGCCTACTGATCCATATTGTAAGTCTATGGAATGCAATCCAATCCATATACTTATAAATAACCCTGACAAGTTCTTAGATAAATATGGTAATTTATTTGGGTTTCAAATATATGGGACGGGTTAGACCCTGGGACAATATTGTTTATAGGGATAGAGACTGATACGGTAACCTCCCAAACTCATCAAGTATACCATTCCTTTTATGAAGAGATGAGCATAGATAATAAGATCCCCCATAATGCTAAAAACTTGTTCATTGATTTAGCCGAGAGTATTGCCGGTAGTCTTAATGTTACCAACTGCTATGTGTGTGGAGGTACTAACATGGGAGACCAATGGCCTTGGGAAGCAAAGGAGGTAATGTCCGGTTCTGAGGCAGTTGACCAATTAATATCTACACAAGCCGACTATCATATGAGTGTTAGAGGTAAATCTGAGTGGAGATTGAAGACCTCCATCATAGGTTATGTTTGCATAGCGAGGAAAGGAATGATGTATAATACTTCTGTAGGAGAATTAACTTGTCTAGGGCAAAAAGCTTATGATGATGATACAAAGAATACAACTTGGTGGTCGGCTTCAAATGTCTCAGAACCATCTAACCCGTTTGCAAGATATGCCAATTTAAAGGACGTATGGTTTGATCTATCCATCACATCTAACTGGAGAGCCCCAGCGAATTTGTACTGGATCTGTGGTAAGAAGGCCTATTCGGAGTTACCACAGGACTGGGAAGGGGCATGTGTGTTGGGTATGTTAAAACCATCCTTCTTGTTGCCTATTGAAACAGGTGAGACTTTAGGTGTTAAAGTGTATGATGTGAATCATAGGAAGAAAAGGGGACCCATAGAGATAGGTGCCTGGGAAGATAATGAATGGCCTCCCCAGCGTATTATAGATTATTATGGGCCAGCCACGTGGGCAGAGGATGGTACCTTTGGTTATAGAACCCCTATTTATATGCTCAACCGCATTATAAGGTTACAGGCGGTGGTTGAGATCATTACTAACGAGACATCACAAGCGCTCAATCTTCTAGCGAAGCATAATACCAGGATGAGGACAGCAGTTTACCAAAATAGATTAGCCTTGGATTATCTTTTGGCAGTAGAGGGAGGTGTATGTGGGAAGTTTAACCTGAGCAATTGCTGTCTTCAAATAGATGACGAAGGGCAAGCAATAGCTGAGCTTACTAGCCATATGGTTAAACTAGCGCATGTGCCTACTCAGGTATGGAAAGGGTACAATCCAAGTAGTTGGTTTGGTAGCTGGTATGAGTGGTTTGGAGGGCTTAAGGCAGTGGTAGGTGGAGTCCTACTGATTTTAATGTTGTGTCTACTCCTGCCGTGTCTTATACCCTTAGTAGTTAGGTCTGTGCAAAGCCTGATAGAAAATATAGCAGAGAGGAAGGCTGCTGCACAGATAATGGCAATTTATAAATATAAGGCTCTAGATCAGGGAGAACCAATGCAGGAAGACGAGTGTTGAAGATTCACATCATAGGATAAGTCTGGTCTGGTTCAAAGGTAACTTGTGGTGTATGCAAACCAAGGTTAAGTGATGCCTCAAGTAATTGTAAAATATCAAGAGGCATCAAAGGGGGGAATGTGGTGGAATCTCGGTAAAAATAAATTTAGTAGGCCGAGATTACCACGTGGCATGTGTACGTGCATATGCTGACGTATCGATCAGTTGGTTGCACGAGGCAAGATACGATCAGTAGTGTACGGAGCATGTGCAAGAATACAGGATGTAGTATTCCCCTCCTCCATTGTGCTGGACAAGCCATGCGGTCAAGCAGGAAGTTAATTCTTATTTGTAATGATTGGTCAAGAGAATGTGCGGGTGGAGCTTAATATGGGAGGAGTTATGTGCCTATATAGGGAGCCTGCACTATTGTTCAGGGCTCAGAACTTGCTGTATTTTTGGTGACATTAGTCCCTCTGAGTCCCGATCGGTGATCCAATAAAGAATCTCTTCCTTCCTGAAGAAACCTGTGTCCATCTCTCTGTGCTTTGCTTCCGTCAGTTTCTCCGGTATCACATTCAGCCCAGGAGGAGGAACAGAGGAGGAGAGCTCCCCGCCCAGCGCTGGAAAAAGGTAAGTTTTTACCCCTTTCCCCCTTCCAGAACCGGGCGGGAGGGGGTCCCTGAGGGTGGGGGCACCCTCAGGGCACTATAGTGCCAGGAAAACGAGTATGTTTTCCTGGCACTATAGTGGTCCTTTAAGTCAATTAAATATGTATATAGTGATGTAAAAGAGCAGGAAGCGGAGTGACAACCCCCACCCCCAAGATGATCTAAGTGAGGGTATAAGTGGTGTAAGATGACCCACAAACCTAATAGTGTAGTATTTGAAATCATATGTTTTAACCCCTTCACTACCTAGCTCTTTTTGATTAGAATATATATTTATATTAGCATAGCATTTATTTGTAAGTAAGGGTTGCATAGATAAAACAATTACATAAGAATATGCAAAAATATCAGTGAAGAGGCTCACAGTGCATTCAGAAAGTATTCAGACCCCTTCATTTTTTCACATTTTATTATGTTGTAGCCATATGCTACAATAAACAAAGAACAAAGAGTAGAGTCAGCGCTAATATATCAGAAAGAGATACAAAAGGCAGCAATCCCAAACAAGGACTCCCTCACGTGTCCTTGAGATAAATAGGGGAGCGCCCAGCTTCAAATCAATCTTAACTTCCAACTTTACTAGGGAGGATGTTGCAAAACCTCAATCCCGCCTCCTTTTTGTGACTAAGTGGCTACTAAAAAAGACTGGACATACCCTGTTTGCAATACCTTGGGCTGTCTACTATTGCAAATGGTATGTCATCATAGGGGTAATTTTCATTCTTGGGCTACCATAGGGTCTCAAAGGCAACGTAACCAATCTGGTGAATTTTAATGTGAAAAAAATGAAACGCAAGCCTTATATTTGACGCTGTAACTTTTGAAAACACCATAAAACCTGTACATGAGGGGCACTGTTGTACTTGGGAGACTTCGCTGAACACAAATATGATATATATATATTAATATAATTATAATATATTAATATTAATAATTATAAACTTCACTTTTACTGGCGATATCATTGTTGTAATACATTTTACTGCTTTGAAACACTAATATTTGTGTTCAGCGAAGTCTCCCGAGTAGAACAGTACCCCACATGTACAGGTTTTATGGTGTCTTAGAAAGTTATAGGGTTAAATATAGTGCTAGCAAATTAAATTCCCTTTACTCTCGGCATGGGTTGTCAGGCAGGTCCCGCTAATTGTAATTAATTAATATACCTAATTATGTAAAAATATTACATAAATATATATGTAGAATTTATATATGTATATATATACGTATGTGAATCTATATGTGTATATATATATAATTTTTTTTTAATATTTTTATTTATATATAGGTATATATATAGTGATATATACATATATATTTATGTTTGTAGATATATATATTATTTCGTTCTATGTGTAATTTGATATAAATATATATATTAATATCACAATACAGTTAGAACGAAATAACACACATCTATATATTTTTTTATTATTTTTTTTTAACATATTTACATATTTAATTTTTTTATATTATATATAAATATATATATAACAATAATTTTATCACATGACAGGAGGCTTCCTATTTTGCATAACTCTCTTTACTAAACTCCATAGCAGTAAAGAAAGTGAAACATTTAAACCAATCAAAATGCAAATAGGGAGTATATCATCCCAGCAAATAGGCTCCTCCTCCTCTTTCTTTACTGCTCCATCGCAGACAGGTCAGAGTTTTTGGCTCTTCCCTATTTACCTCATAATATGGTTTTTCTGTACATTTATAATTGTCACTTTTGTCTATTTACTTTGTTTACTTTATTTCTTCTTACTATCTTTTCACTTTCCTTGATATCTCTGTATTTTAAACTTTCCCTTACTGGGACTCTTTATTTTGTTCCCCTAGTCCCAGTGGCTTACTCCATTTTCCCGCTCTTTTTCCCGCTCGTTTCCCGCCCTTGGGTGGTCCCCCGAGTTTAGGCAGGTTCCCTGTCTTTGCCCCTGCTTGCCGCCCTTGCCGGCTTCCTCTCACTCATTTCCCGCAGCTCGGCGCCAGCCGCGGCTACACTCGCGGCGGCCATCTTTAAAACCGCATCTCGCGAGATTACGGACGCCATCTTGAAAGTGCAGCGAGTGCCGCCAGTACCACAAGGGACACACACGGACGGACTTTCTAACCGCAAAATACTCCACAGAGGTCAGTTAAAGTGAATGCTGTGTAAAGCACATAAGGTATTAACCTGTGCTTACTTGGGGTGCTGCCCTTAACTGTGCTGCTATAGAGGTCGCTTTGTGGCCACCTCTACAACCCTGGGTGAGGCCCAGAACAAAAATCCCAACTAGTGGTGTTGTATTCTGCCCTGCTGGGGCCATATATATATTATTATTTTGCCACCATTGGCACTATATACCCTGCTGGAGTGACTTTACCACAGCTCTCCTTCGTCTCAGACCTTACTGAAGGTTTAACCTTCCCATACATACCACTATATACCCTGCTGGGGTATCACATATATATTTACAACCCTGCTGGGGTTATTTGGTTTTTTCTCCTCAAACCAATTTCATTCCTTGTATAAGCCCTGCTGGGGTAATTTTGTACTCTGTACAACAAAACACGTTATTGCACCCTGCTGGGGTCTGCATAACAATATAAAACAGCTTAGTACTGTCTACACAGCTTACTGACCTCTATAATACGCCCTGTGCCAACACATATTCAGGCATTATGGAGACCTCTCAGACTACAGAGCTCCAAACCATGGTAAATGAGGCTGTATCCGCCTCCATGGAGAAAGTTCTCTCCAAAATGATGGCCTCTAATCCCGACAGGAAGAAACCATCAAAAACCCACACAGCCCGCCATGACTCAGATTCTGACGAACCAGAATCACGCAAGAGCCCGGAAACCTTCACGGGCAAACGCCATTGGAAAGGCGAAAAGGGTCACCAAAACCCTAACAAAGGCAAAGACCCCGCTAAACGCACTAAACCCGCTATAGCCGCCACCCCGAACCCGCCACACGAGTACTCTTCGGAAGAAGAAGACTCTCACGCCAAATCCATGGCCATCTTAGACGAATGGCAAGCGGACGAGTCAGATTCCAACGAAGACGTTTGGGGCTCAGATTCAGGATCCCAATCCTTCTTTCCACAACAAACGTTCACGGGAGAACCCCAAGAACCAGACACGGAAACCCCGCAGGAAGATGAAGACACCATTTTCGACCCGTTGGGGCAAAAACTTTTTGATCCACGAAAAATAAGACACCCACGCTCAAGCGACTGGACACCACCCGACCACTTAGCGAGGTTCATGCACCTCTGGTTACGGAAGTCCATGGACAAGACAGTCCGCAACCGCTTGAGGTCGGAATGCCCACGACCTTTTCTACCTGACCATGTTGCGGACACTCCAGAATTCGACCAGGTGATGACCACCTTTATGTCGCGAGGTGGCCGCGACCCACGCAAAGGTGTGGAGAAAGGGTTCAGAGGGGTACAGGATAAACTTCTGGACACTGTGGGACCATTATCCAGAATTATGTACTTGGCCGACGACGCCCTAGCCAAAGCCGATCAATTTGACGCTACTATGGTGCGAGAATGGGCGCATGATGTGCGGGAATGGGCACAAAGGTGCTTTTGTTTTGTGGGTAATGCCAATGTCGCCTTATCATCCGAGCGACGTAAAGCAGCACTTCTCCGCATTGACAGGAAATTGGTGGAGTTGGGCACCAAAGAACTAGGTCCTATGGCACAGGGCAAGCTCTTTGGAGAACTTTTCCTAAAAGAGCTAAGTAGACATGTAAACGTCTACACATCCTTAAACAAGGCTCAGACATCAATGCGTAGAGTCTTTAGACAAAACCCCTCCAGGGGTGTTTTTTGGACGGGCTGGCCGCCAAAGGGGCCGTGCTGCCAGCCGCTTCTGGCCATCAGGCCCCCGCTCTACGAGACCCCAACCTTTCTACCCAGAGGTGGGATACCGCCCATACTCCTACACTCGAGGTGCAGACAGAGGTCGAGGACCACGCACCCGAGGCAGAGCTCGATTTTCCTCAGGTAAGCAACCATTTTACTCACTTCTCACTCCCAATGCATACAGCAGGTCGCATATCTCTTTTCTTCCAGGAATGGACCTCCATCTCCACGGATGCATGGATCCTACAGACAGTACAAGGGTACGTCATAGACTTCGTAGACCAACCACGACAGACAGAACTACCACGTCCTATCCACTGCTCAAGGATAGACACCTCTCTCATCGACGACGAACTTCAAACCCTATACTCGAAAGGCGCGATCGAACCCGCCTCCGACCCTCAAGGTTTCTTCAGCAACATCTTCTTGGTAAAGAAGAAAACGGGAGACCTACGACCCGTCATAAACCTACGACAACTCAACGAATACGTCACTTACAATCACTTCAAGATGGAAGGCATACATCTTCTACGAGACCTGCTACAAGACAAGGATTGGTTCACGAGACTAGACCTCAAGGACGCTTACTTATCAGTACCCGTCCACCAATCCTGCAGACAATACCTTCGTTTCCACTGGCAAGGCCTTCCTTGGCAATTCACGTGCCTCCCCTTCGGCCTCAGTTCGGCCCCATGGTGTTTCACCAAACTGATGAAACCCGTGGTCGCACATCTTCGAGCGCAAGGAATTCGTTGCATCATATACCTGGACGACCTCCTGCTGTTCTGCTCAGACAGACACCGACTGGTACGTCACACACGGTATACCACGGATCTCCTGTCATCCCTGGGCTTCATAGTGAACTTTCAGAAATCGGCTACTTCCCCATCACAAACAGTACAATTTCTGGGATTCGAGATAGATTCCATCTCCAGCACCCTACGGCTACCGTCAGCAAAAATCTCAGCCATTCGCAAGGAATTACGCAGGGCCATCCGCTGCCACACCATCCCACTCCGCGCCCTCGCACGCATTGTGGGACTTCTCAAGGCTTCCATACAAGCTATATTCCCCGGTCCCCTCCACTACAGGGCGATGCAGCGCCTCAAAGCTTCCTTCCTCAGGAAAAACCCCTCATACGATCAGCCAATCCCGATGACAGAAGAAGTCAGAGACGAACTCAGATGGTGGCTAGACAGCATGGAGGCATGGAACGGCCGAGCCATCTTCGGAAGGGCTCCCGATATGATATTAGAATCAGACGCCAGCCTCTGGGGATGGGGCGCGACGAGCGAAAATACATCGACAGGAGGAACCTGGACATCCCAAGACCTCAACATGCATATAAACTGCTTGGAACTCCTAGCAGGGTCATTCGCCATCCGAAGCCTAGCGAAGGACAAGTCGGATTGCTGCATCCTCCTTAGGATGGACAACATCTCTGCAGTCCGCTACATCAACCGCCTAGGCGGAGCCCGTTCCCGCCTCCTGTCAGAAATCACGAAGGAGATCTTCGATTTCTGCCTACCCCGCAACATCTCTCTCACGGCAGAATATCTCCCAGGAGAGACAAACCTCACAGCAGACTGGCTCTCACGTCACTGGCGGGACACCAGCGACTGGAAACTAGATCCACAAATCTTCAACCACATTGCGGATCGCCGAGGACCACTCCACCTGGATCTATTTGCGTCCCACAACAACAGACAAACGGAACTGTACTTCAGCTGGCTCCCGGATCCGGAGAGCGATGCAGTGGACGCATTCCTACAACCATGGCCGATCACGGGAGCCTACGCCTTTCCCCCCTTTGCCATGATAGCGAGGACCATACACTACCTGAAGAATCAACAAACCTCTCTAGTGCTCATCACTCCACTATGGAGAGGACAACCTTGGTTCCCGGACCTCCTAGCTCTTTCATACAAGGATCCTCTTCTATTACCCCATCATCAGTACATTCTCACAGATCCAAGAGGACACCCTCATCCACTCATCCTGGACGAGCGTCTCCATCTGGTGGTTTGGACACTTTCAGGGGCTCCTGGCAAGTCGGCGAACTATCGCAGGCTGCTAAAGAGCTACTATGGGACTCATGGGCCCCTGGAACCAGAAGATGCTACCTATCCGCTTGGAACTCCTGGTCCACTTGGTGTTTGGAACGGAACATCGATCCATTTACGGCCCCTATTTCAGCCATTTTGAACTTCCTATCCCACCTATTCTCATTAGGTCGGTCTTACAGATCACTCAACGTAATTCGTTCAGCTATTTCAGCAGCTCATGTCCCCATACTAGGGATTCCGGTTGGCAAGGACCCACTGGTGTGTCGACTTCTGAGGGGCATTCGATTACAACGCCCTCCAGGCCCGAAATATTCTCGATTCTGGGACGTCGACGTAATCCTCCGATTCCTGAGAGACTGGCCAACTAACGACAGACTCTCCCTCCGACAACTCTCAGCAAAACTCACAGTCTTGCTTTGCCTGGTCTCCTTCCGCAGAGTGTCAGACACTCGCAAGGACCCCACTCTCACATGGCCGGGGGGCTTCCAGGGGATCGGACATGCTGCGGGGGCTCCCTGGGAGTCCCCCCAACTGCAATCGCCGGCGTGGGATCGCCGGCGACCGGGTAAGTACCGAAAGACCGGAGGGCATACTATTACGCCCGGCGGCGTTTAGAGCCGCCTATAATAGGGCGTAATAGTACGCCCTCCGGTCTTAAAGATTTTATCACCTGTGCATCTAATAATGTAATTTATCTCCTGGAATGCCCATGTGGTTTACAATACATAGGCATGACCACAAGGAGCCTAAAAACGAGATTAGGCAAACACTGTCGTAACATTACCAATGGATACCAAAACCACACTGTATCCAAACACTTTTCTATCCATAATAACGATCCAGGCCATTTAAAATGTATTGGTATAAAAAAATGTACTATTCCATGGAGAGGAGGCAATATAAAAAATATTTTGGGAAAATGTGAAATGGAATGGGTTTTTAACTTAAAAACCTTAACCCCAAATGGTTTAAATGCTGACTTATTTAATTTTATATAATATTATATTTTTATTATCCATCACTGTCTGCTAATTTTTATATTTTGTTCTTAACTCTTTCTTATCCTCATCTACTCTATATACCAATATCATTTTAATTTATTTTTTTATTCTTTTACACTTATTGCTGTTTATTATTATGCCACATTCCATTATATGTTAGAAGTAGAGATGTCGCGAACCGTCCGTGAACTTCTCGCGAACGGTTGAACTCCGGTCAGCTGACACATCCCAGCCAATCTCCAGCAGACCCTCCCTCCCAGACAGGGGCGTATTAGCCGCGAGGCAAACAAGGCATTTGCCTTGGGCGGCATTTTTCAGGGGGCGGCAAAAAAGCCGCCCCCAAATGCCCAGGGCAAATGCCTAGTTAGCCTCGTGGCTAACAGACATGCCAGCGTCAGCGGGCAGCGCTGGGCGGGCGGCGGCGCGCGAGGGAGCTGAGCAGAACGCTCAGGGGAAGAGCTCCCTCGCCGGCCGCCCACCCGCCCTGCATCCACTGGACCCCAGGGAGAGGAAGAACCCCCCAGCATTCCCAAAGGTAAGGAGGGTGGGGGGGTTAATTAAAAAAAAAACACAAGTGAGTGTGTTAGTGTGTGTATGTGTATGTTAGTGTGGGTCTGTTAGTGTGTGTGTGTATGTTAGTGTGTGTGTCTGTTAGTGTGTGTGTATGTTAGTGTTAGTGTGTGTGTATGTCTGTTAGTGTGTGTGTATGTTAGTGTGTGTATGTTAGTGTGTGTGTGTGTCTGTTAGTGTGTGTGTCTGTTAGTGTGTGTGTGTGTCTGTTAGTGTGTGTGTGTTTGTCTGTTAGTGTGTGTGTGTGTGTTTGCCCGTTAGTGTGTGTCTGTTAGTGTGTGTGTCTGTTAGTGAGTGTGTGCATGTGTGTCTGAGAGTGAGTGTGTGTTTGCCTGTGAGTGTGTGCGTGTGTCTGTTAGTGAGTGTGTGTTTGCCTGTGAGTGTGTGTGTCTGTTAGTGAGTGAGGGTGTGTCTGTTAGTGAGTGTGTGTTTCTGTTAGCTAGTGAATGCCTATCTGTCAGTGAATGTGTGTGTGTGTATTTAGAAGGCGGAGCAGGAGGGGAGGGTTGAGTGGGGGTAGCGCGGGGGGGTGCCTGAGTTTTGTCCTGCCTAGGGCAGCACAAAACCAGGATACACCACTGCTCCCAGACCCTCCTACTTCCTGGACAGCATCCATGTTTTGCTCAAAAAGAATTATGGAGATTATCTGCACTTTTGAAAGAGCCAAATTGGATAACACTAATTTAAAGCTTAGTGAGGAAATTGAGAAACTTAATGAATTCAAAGGCGAACCTAGCTTTGTATCTCTGGAAAATAAACTTAAATTGAACCTTGATCGTTATCAGGATTCAATTAAGTTTCGGAAACATCAGAAATTCATTAGAGACTCTAGGGACTATCAATCTGGGAACATCTATAATTTCCCCACTTGCCGTATGAGACAGAATTCTGAGAACTATTTGACATCTGACTACAAGTCCTCAGATACTGACTCTAGCGTTACACCTCTAAACTCACAACCCCCACCCCCAACCCTACCTAGCACTACTAATCCACGTGGCATTCTGAAAAAAGGCGTTGATTTTTTAGAAATGGACCACCAGGAGGTGTTCCCGAATTATCAAACACGCTTTCAATCCAGAAATCAGGGGAGGGGAGGGAGGGAGGAGAGGGGGGAGGAAGAGACATCACTAAGCCCTAACCTTGTAACACAACTTACTGATATTCCAAAACTACAGGTAATCAATTTATTTTCTTTTCAGTTAGATGAATCCCATCGTAATATCTTGGAAAAGGGGCTTTCTTTTGTACCAACTCCAGCATTCGATAGATTTACATGGACAAAGGATTTACATCTTTTTGTACGTAAATTGGCTCTGCACAAATTCCATGAGCTAAACAAAGAAAAGAAAGCTCGCTCCCTAGGCCTCTCCAGTACAGATATAGATTGCCTTAATACTTTGGTCTCTCTTCTCAATGACAATGATGCTCAACCCCCGACTAACTATACAAGTTTGAAACCTAAAAGCCGTTTTACTCCTAATTTTGCACCCTTTAGGAATATTGACCTTTTCCTCGAGGCTGTCAAAAGTGAGATTGATGGCATAGATAGTTCAAACTTTCATTCCTTCCCTAATGACAATCTATCTATAAGTGAACAGACTGCCTTAAAATCACTGAGAGACAATGATAATGTGATTATTAAGCAGGCAGACAAGGGAGGTAATGTGGTGGTTATGGACATCTTCAACTATAAGAAAATGGTTCTGAAGGTTCTAGGCAATACTGATACTTATACCATCCTTCCCTCTGATCCGACTAATTATTTTCTAGAAGGTTATAAGAACATTTTGGACGATGGCCGCAGTGGAGGGTTGCTCTCCGATGAGGAATATCATTTTATTTTGAATTGTAATCCGAGAATTGCAACCTTCTACTGCCTGCCTAAAATCCATAAGAATATTACAGACCCACCAGGTCGACCAATAGTGTCTTGTGTCGATAATTTAACACAGAATGGAAGTCTTTACATTGACCAGATTCTTAGACCTTTTGTTGAACATTTACCTTCTTACATCAGAGACACCAAGCATGCACTCTCTCTCCTTTCGAATCTCCACATTGCGCCTACAGCAAATCTATGCAGCCTTGATGTGGAGGCTCTTTATTCTTCCATCCCACATCAGAGAGGCATTGAACATGTTAAATACTTTCTTGGCAAAAGGGGTCCAGAACAGCAAGCACATACCCCCTTTACCATCACACTCTTGAAATTCATCCTGTCTCATAACAATTTTTTGTTCCATAACAAGTACTACCACCAAACACGGGGGACAGCTATGGGTACTGCTTGTGCACCCTCTTACGCTAACCTCCATTTAGGGTGGTGGGAGGAGCAAATCCAGACATCTACCTACCTGTCACCTTTTCTGTCCAAAATTATTTTTTGGTACAGATACATCGATGATGTCATCATAGTTTGGCAGGGTAATAACATTGAGTTTGAAGAGTTTGTTGCTCTCCTCAACATAAATGAAGACAACCTTAAATTTACCGCAGAGTTTGGAGGGTCCTCTTTGAATTTTTTGGACCTTACAATTTCTATCTCTAAGAATGGTTCCCTTGTCACTACTCTGTTTAGGAAACCCTCTGCATCCAATTCACTTCTCAAATGGAATAGCTGTCATCCAAGACCTTTGAAACAAGGTATTCCCACTGGACAGTACCTTAGACTACAACGCAATTGCACGGATCTTGAGGACTTCCAGATTAAAGCTAAAATCTTGAGACAGCAGTTCAAAGAGAAGGGTTATCCTAATAGATGTTTGAAGAGGGCATATAACAGAGCTTTGAAAGCTGACAGGGTGGCCCTTTTTTCCGACTTCCCAACATTGATGAAGACTTCGGATAAAACCATTAGAATGATTGGTACATTCGATACTGGTTGGGATACTGTTAAAAGCTTGATGCAAAGGTTTTGGCCGATTCTACTTAAGGATACCCACCTTAAGGAGATTTTGGGCCCACAAGTCTCCATTACAGCCCGAAGAGGTAGGAACCTCTGTGATATTCTCGTACCTAGCCACTTTACTTCTAAACAACCTTCTAACAGTACGTGGCTCGGTAGAAAAATCCCTGTAGGTTCTTTTGGCTGTGGGAGTTGTGTGGCTTGTAAATTTATCCTTAGAGATTCGAAGGAGGTGATGGATAGTGAAGGTAAACAATCCTTCCAGATTACCCACTTCTTTAATTGCAACTCAGTAGGGGTTATATACCTGCTTACCTGTAGTTGCAAGTTGATGTATGTGGGTAAAACCTTTCGTCCATTTAAAGAACGCATTAAAGAACACGTTAGATCACCTAAAAATCGACTTGATACCCCCATTTCAAGACATCTAAAGGAACAACATGGTGGGTTATAAAAAGATATACGTTTCTGTGGCTTAGAACTTGTGAAACGTGATCAGAGACGGGGTGATTTTGACAAAAAGAAAAGAATGCAGGTGGATTTATAAACTTAATACCCTCAATCCAAGAGGACTCAATGAATGGTTTTCTTTTTCTCCATTTATTTGAATTATTTAGTGCTCTTTGCCTTTAATAAATTTCATCTAACTTTAACTAAATAAAATTATATCTCTTATAATCTGTTTTTTTCCTATATTGCATAATACATATAATATAATCAGTCTTCCTATTGGCACACTCATCTTTCCCTGTGATCATTTTTAGTATACAGTGTATGGTTACAACCTTTAATACTGGCAAGTGGATCATGGGACATCCATGTTAACATGTGTCATATAAAGGATATTCTGTCACCCTTCCTTTTGAGTTACTTTACTCTTTAGCAAGTCCTGTCTATATACAATATAACATATTTATATATATATACCAGTCAATCGTTTATATACACAGGTATTAAACTCAACCTTTTTATGGTGTGAGTCTCCTTTAAACAGCTTATTTTCAATACACACTTGGCGTCTAGCAAGGTCTATATGGTTTTTATTCTCTAAAGTCTCGTTTGATATAACACCTAGAGTTTAGTAAGGCGATTATTTGCCGTTCTTTCTAGCCTTTGAACTGAATATTTATTATTTTTATTATCATTTAACCTTGCATCCTTATACTCCTTTCTGGATGAATGTTGTTACTGTGCTAATCTGCTTTGATGTTTTGTTACTTTTTTGTTAAAAACATACTTACTTTAGCTTTGAGCCTTAATTGCAACATGTATCTAATTTTTTTTTTTTATTTATTATTTTTTTTGCCATTAGTGTATACTGAGTGAATAGGGTAACCACTCCCACCTCCTCCGATTGGTTCAATATGCAGGGGAGGTCACCTGTCACTCTTTCACAACCTGTGGTCTTTTGATTGGAGGGCTTTAATTGAAGGGTGTGTCTATATCCCCTTTATAACTGCTTCCCATGTCACTTACCAGGTAGCTCTTGACAAAGGCGTATCTAAAACGCCGAAACGCGCGTCGAGATATTTTCTAGCCGATGCTATTATACTCAATTGATTTTCTTTACTCTCATCTTTCATTTACCTGGGTTTCCACAGCGCATGTGTTTGCGCCTATATTTTCTCCTGATACAGACTTAGGGATTTGGATAGGCTGCCATGAAGCAGCAGTTAGTTTTGCCGTTTCTTTTAGGTTAGTTAGTTTTTTAGGGTGACTCAGAGGGGGGGGGTTCTATCTTTCCTCTCTTTGTGGGGTATTAGCTCCTTTTCTGTTTAATATAAGCTACTTGATATTAGTTTGGGCGCACCCCATTAGTTGCTATTAACCCTGCCCTTTCCAGATTCTCTCAGACACTGCTCTAAGACTATCCTTTTTCTATCCAATTACCTAGCTGGGTCCTTTCCTAGAATGGATTTAGACTAACCTGCTTTGTTACCCATTTACTATTTTAGGTGTATCTTTACACCTCTATTAAGTCAAACATACCTTGCAGGATTAGCCTCTCCCAGGCTTTTATAAGTTTGGTGGTTAACTTAGCCGATGCTTCATACTCAATTGATTTTCTTTACTCTCATCTTTCATTTACCTGGGTTTCCACAGCGCATGAGTTTGCGCCTATATTTTCTCCTGATACAGACTTAGGGATTTGGATAGGCTGCCACGAAGCAGCAGTTAGTTTTGCTTTTTCTCTTAGGATAGTTAGTTTTTTTAGGGTGACTTTAGGGGGGTTCTATCTTTCCTCTCTTTATGGGGTATTAGCTCCTTTTCTCTTTAGTATAACCCATTTATTATTTTAGGTGTATTTTTACACCTTTATTAAGTCAAACATACCTTGCAGGATTAGCCTCTCCCAGGCTTTTACAAATTTGGTGGTTAACTTATAATCAATACACTATTTTAGTGTATGGTAATAGTATTTGGATTATATACCATTTTAGCATTTTTTTCTAATAAAGGTTGTTTATCCTCTTCTATGTGACTATTTACATTATGAGGTACTTTGAATGAGGCTAGGCATTCCACCCACTTTTTTGTGAGTGGACTGTCTGCCCCATTTTTCGTCTTTTTTTCTATGTTTATATATATATATATATATATATATATATTATATAAAAAATAACCCAATAACCCCATCACAGCTATCCCCCACTACAGCTCCTATTACCCCATGCACAAAGTAAAGCCCCTTATACTCCCCTGCACCCACTAATCCCCTACTCCACTGCACCCACGGTCTACCCTACTGACATCTACTACAGTACCCATCCCTCCCCTGCAGCCGATGACAAGTTTCCAAATGGCTGCATTTTCCGAAACTGGTATTAAAAATGGTTTCTAAGGATAGTTAGTTTTTTTAGGGTGACTTTAGGGGGGTTCTATCTTTCCTCTCTTTATGGGGTATTAGCTCCTTTTCTCTTTAGTATAACCCATTTATTATTTTAGGTGTATTTTTACACCTTTATTAAGTCAAACATACCTTGCAGGATTAGCCTCTCCCAGGCTTTTACAAATTTGGTGGTTAACTTATAATCAATACACTATTTTAGTGTATGGTAATAGTATTTGGACTATATACCATTTTAGCATTTTTTTCTAATAAAGGTTGTTTATCCTCTTCTATGTGACTATTTACATTATGAGGTACTTTGAATGAGGCTAGGCATTCCACCCACTTTTTTGTGAGTGGACTGTCTGCCCCATTTTTCGTCTTTTTTTCTATGTTTATATATATATATATATATATATATATATTATATAAAAAATAACCCAATAACCCCATCACAGCTATCCCCCACTACAGCTCCTATTACCCCATGCACAAAGTAAAGCCCCTTATACTCCCCTGCACCCACTAATCCCCTACTCCACTGCACCCACGGTCTACCCTACTGACATCTACTACAGTACCCATCCCTCCCCTGCAGCCGATGACAAGTTTCCAAATGGCTGCATTTTCCGAAACTGGTATTAAAAATGGTTTCTAAGAAAATTTAAAAGTGGCCCCACATTTATTCTTGCACCTGAACCCACAAACACTAAAGCTGGTCCTGGTCATTGGTCCCTGGTAACGAAGTAAAAGGGATGGTCCATGTAGTGGGACACCTTACCCTGTTACTGCTACAATCACATTGACATAGGTATTCAGACCGTTTGCTATGACACTTGAAAATGTAGCTCAGATGCATCCAATTTCGCTTTATGGCAGACTGTCATACGGAAGTCTCTCCTCACTGCAAGGACTCTCGGACTGTGAGAAACCAGATGGTCTAATGAAATGAAGATTGAACTGTTTGGTCTCAGTTCAAACCGTCATGTCTGGAGAAAACCAGGCACAGCTCTTTGCCTATGCAGTACTGTCCCAATAATGAATCATGTTGGTGGTAGCCTCATGCTGTGGGGGTGTTTTCCAGTGGCAGGTACTGGGAGACTGATAAGGGTTAAGGGAAAGCTGAACACCACAACATACAGAGATATCCTTAATGAAATCATGGTCTTGAATTTCAGAATCTCAGATAGGGCAAAGGTTCACCTTCCAACAGGATAACCCCAAGTACACAGTGGCTTATGGACAACTCTGTGAAAATTATTGAGTGGCCCAGACAGAGCTTGAACTTGAACACAATCAAACCTCTCTTGAGAGACCTGAAAATGACTATCCACTGATGCTTATGGCATCGTGATAGTTGTTTTTTTGTTTGTTTAATATATTTGCAGTGGTGCCAAAAATCTGTTTTTTGTTTTGTCATTATGGGCTAATAAAAATTATAATGTTCTGTCTGCATTACCATCATATGAAAATATGTGCAAAATACAGACAGACATATTGGGGACTAGGAACATTGAACCAATAGCTGACATTGTGATACACAATGTCTATGTGACTGATTGTGGTTCTCTTACAGTGATATTTCAGGGGTTTTTCTTTGATTGAGTGTGCAGATCGATCTCACCTGCGTCCTGGTTTTAACAGATGTCACAAACACCAAATACGATTTGCTGAGAGACTCATTAAAAATTATCTTTTTTATGTATATATTTTTAAACTAATATTTATATTATATATTAATTAATAAAGAAGATCCACTGTGGAATGTCACTTTATGTATATCCAAAAATAATTTAAACCTACTTTACATTCTTGCCAAAGTAATGTACACAGAATTGTTTTTAGAATTTTACTGTCTTTAATGTTATTTTTACAGTTTGTGCTTTTTGTATGGCGTCATGCAAGTCTGACATAATTAGCACTCGGATCAGCTGATCTATAATTGCTACTGGTGTTGAATTTGCATGTCTCCGAGTTCTCCAGAGATTCAGAGCCTGAAGGATTTTTTCCTTGAGTTGAAGAGATCTGAAATGGACACAATGTTACGTGGATTTAATATCAACTTTGCATAAGTCTTTGGATTCAACTCAACAAAAAATGTGAATGATCATGTAAAACTATCTACTCCGATAATTCTCATATTGGCAGTTATCCCATTCAACTGGCAATGGAATGATTGCAACTAAGCAACTTATGTGGTGCAGGTAAACTAGACTATTTCCATATACCTAAACTAAGAAAGCCACCTGCTACTAAAACAACAAATGGGTTTATTAGTATAATGTACTTTTTTTTTTTTTTAACGTTTGTTCAAAAAAGAAGGCTAATGAGTACTAAGCATATATACTTCATAAACTGGCCAATAATACGTTGGTGCCTAAAAAGCCTCCCAGTAAGTAAGCAGGGTTCTATCTACATACGTTTTTATACCCCTAATGATAACTACAACGCTATTTCTATCATCAACTGCAGCCTCTGTCACTACAAGTCTGTCCTCCGATACCGTCATCTTACAATTCCATGCCTCACAACGGTGGAAAACCACCATTTTCCCCAGGATGGTTTACCCACATCTGAGGACACAAGAAAGAAGTCCCCAGAAATTGCAGTGGAAGCATGTTATTAGAAGTTCAACTGCCTGAACTCGCAACATCCTGCTCATTACTATGTATGCTCAAAGTGCTCTGCATGTGGGCAACCAAGCAGGGCAGGTTGGGATGTGAATGCTGTTGATACCATACCTACTAAGGCACCTCCTATCCTGGTTACGTGCCTCCCAAAATTGGAAGATAAGCAACACTAATGTCATGCACAAAGACAAAACGGAGTTAAAACATGAAATCCTTACTTGTTTTTTGAAAACACTTTGATTTCTTCATCTTTAAGTTGAAGCTTCTTGCAGAAAAATATGAAATCGTCTAAGGGAACATTACAGGACACTATACTAAACATCTTTTGCATGATTTTCTCTAAAAGAAGGGGGAAAAAATCCATTCATTATTTGGGATCATGCACACATCTATTTGTATCAATAGTTAGGAAGTTAAGTTAGTCTATGTACAAAAACATTGGAATTTAACTTTCTATATATGTGAGTACAGTTTTTAATGTCAACATTTTTTTATGTGTCCAGTTGATAAGGGTGAGCAACTAGTTTGGTATGCCACCTGACCTCATTGGTTATAAAGTTTACAGATTCATATTTCCAGATCTTCCCACCTGGTCACACTACCAGAACCACAGGTAGGAAAGGGGTAATATGTGGACATGATTGGATACAAAAACACAAGAGAGAGGTTGGGACACAAGGAGAGAGGGAATATTGAGGAACGAAACATGGTAGTGGGAGATAGGGAAGAGAAACAGGAAAGCGGGAAGATACGGAGCCAGACACAAGGGGAGTAAGAGAAGATTAGGGTACAGGGCAGGATTAAGTGAGGGGAGCTGGGGAGAGAGATGCATTAGTATTAATTAATACTGATGTATGTGCACATGCATACATTTATATGACACCAAAAATTTGCACAACTTTTATAAATAGGTTGTGTATAAATCTCACACATGAGCGTTTGTTATGATCCTTTAAGAATGCAGTGAATTAATGATCATTAAACATGAAACATAGGAGAGACTTTTAGAAGTGATACGATTTGTTACTTACCATCCCTAAGGTCAGACCCCTGTAAGTAACGACCAATAGGATACAGACGTTTTCCTTCACATACAAGGAGTGGAGGTTTGAGCATTGGATTACTATCAACGTTTATCTCTTTCAGATTATGGAGCCGATGCATGTCGGTGGGCAAACATGCCAGTTTGTTTCCTGTCAGTACATAAAATATTTGCATGTTACACACATCATGCTACGTTATTAATACACAGATTTAATGGCTAACCCAAATGGATGTCAAACCTCCCAGATCAAGTTTTAGTACAGCCATACCCACTTTCTCATCTCCCATCCTTAGCAATGTATCTAGCCCACTTTCTCCATATTTTCGTTATTCAAGTATATCTCCTCCTGGTCCAATATGGAAATTATTTTTTCCAGTTCAAATAATTTGACCCTAAATTTTGCGACCTTGTGGTCAATGAAGTTCAATTCACTATTTAGTAAACAAACTCCTTGGACCTTTTGTGGCCAAAAGCCATGCTTATTTCTCTCGGACATTTGTTTTCAAATTAATTCACATGAAACATTTTTGCAGTGCTTATAAGAAGTATAAGCATAATAGGAGATATGCCCCTTGTAATTGAGGAGACAAATTAACCTATTTTTATAGTTTTACCTCCTCTAGTGTAGCTTGCAGACAAAGTTTCTACAGGTTGATACAAATATGTGTGGCATGCTATGTAATAATGCATTTCCTTAGACAGTAGATTATCATCTGCCTTGAAGACAATGTTGGTGGATATTCTATTTTGGCAGGTAAATTTAATCCACATTCTTCGTATTATCTTTGTCTATTTCATGGATGGCATGGGTGGAGGTGCAGAAGGTTGGGGATTGTAAAGTTTGTATGATGGTATGGGATAGGAGGGGGGAGGGTTAAGAGCTCATGAAATGCTGAGGGGATGGTATGGGAAGGAAAGGAAGAATAAGAGAAGATGAGAAGGGAATAGGATACATGATGGTCTGTGAAGAAGACACATTTCCTGGACGGGGTGGTGGGGTAAGAACGTTTGGGGTGGTAAAGTTGGTATGATGGCATGGAATAAGAGGAGGGTTAAGAGCTCATAAAATGAGGAGGCGATCAGGAGGGACTGGGATACATGATGGTAATGGGAAGAAGACACACGTTTCTGTGTTTAGAACCAGAAGGAAAGGAAAATATTGCTGCATTCTCCACTTCTCGTCATGGGCCTTTGTTCAATAAAAATTAAAACTAATGTAGGAAAATGGATGGTCTGCAGCTAGACTGGCCCTGTGGCCAAGAGAGAGTATACCTGAGCATGTTTGAACCCTTGAGGTGTGGACCTACCATGCCTTATAATAACATCGATACTGTCAGTTATAAAGCGTTCATGATCATTAAATGTAGTTATTAGAAGTTGAACTACCTGAACCTGGTGCTTTCTGGTTTTAATACACATGTATAAATATACAGAAAAGCAAAGGAGCAGACTAGTTGCACATGAGTGCACTATTCCTGCCTGGTTGTAAGGTGATCCCTTCCCTTACTATCAACCACGTATGAATATTATAAAAGATGTATCAAGTGTCAATATGTACAATGAATATGTAAACCTGTTATCCTGTCCATTAAATGCAGTAACTAGCAAGGTGTAGAAAAATATTAAATCGGTACGTGGTGAAATACCCTCAGGCTTTAACCCCTTAAGGACACATGACATGTGTGACATGTCATGATTCCCTTTTATTCCAGAAGTTTGGTCCTTAAGGGGTTAATCACATCCACCAGCTGAACATCTAAAAATAATCCAAAAACCACAGTCTATTTCCAGAAAACAATGAGTATCTAAAAAAGTTAGACTTGGGAAGAGGTTGAAATGGTCTATAGGATGACAGGCTGCAACTAAATAAATTTACTTTTTCATTCAATTTAAGTCTCTCTGCCACCATAGAAATTCCATAATAAGGTTATTATGATGGTGGTGATTTAAACGCATTTCCCCTAAAGTAAATGGTTAATAAAGCCCTTAATGAGATTAGTTGCAAAACCAAAATCCTGAGTAGAAGATATAGATACACAATAATAAGGAAGGACAAATGGTAAATCACACCAAACCTACATACCTGCCCTCTCTCCATTATAAACTAAGGATATGATAGTAGAGGATAATTATAGTTAAAAGTGCATATTGTGCAAAGGTGCAAGCGAGGCAAAAAAGAAGCTTATTTTACATACTGACACGATATATCTTTCATAATATTTTATGTTTGATAGTAAGGGATCAGCTTACTAGGGTTAGGCCGTCAGACAGCCCTGGTTTGGCTATTTGGCATAGCTTGCTAGTTTTTGTTTATAAGCTCACCCTATGGTTATAAATATGTGATCATTTTTTCTGCTTCACGTGACATATTTATGTATATTGGGGCTTTTTAAATCACAGTAAGATCATTTCCACTTGCCTTTCAGATTGATTTCTTGAAGGCCAGTCATGAAGACAATGGATTGGGGGAGAACAGTAAGTTGATTGTTAGATGCTGATATTCGAAACAAGTTCTTCATTTCCCCAATGCTGTTTGGCATGTACTTCAAAGCATTGTCCGATACATCAAGTTCCATTAAATTAACCAGTTTACACAACTCTTCCGGGAGAGTCGTTAACTGCAAACAGAATGTATGGTTACTATATATCATAGTACTATGTTTCATACACAGTTTCTGTTTATAGTCTGTACAAAATACAGTATCTAGAATTATATGTTTGTAAAATAACATTGAATGTGTCCTATATGTTGGAATCAAATTGGATCAAAAATTGATCCAATAAATCTGCTTTTTTTGAACCCTGTGAGTTCCTGAAGCCCCCTTTTCTATATACCATTTGCTAAGGATTTGCTGGTCCTGTGGTTTCCACAGATTGAATAGGGTTCCCCTTTCTCTTGTGTGATAACCTCCTTGAAGAGTGAAGATGCCCAGATCTAACCCAAAGGTACATCTCACAAATAGTGATGTCCCGAACAGTTCGCCACGGACGGCGAACATATGCGGTAAACTTTGACCCTGTACCTCACAGTCAGCAGACACATTTCAGCCAATCAGCAGCAGACCCTCCCTCCCAGACCCTCCCACCTCCTGGACAGCTGACTAAGAATGCAGCTTCACAATGGATGCTGTCCAGGAGGTGGGAGGGTCTGGGAGGGAGGGTCTGCTGCTGATTGGCTGGAATGTGTCTGCTGACTGTGAGGTACAGGGTCAAAGTTTACCGCATATGTTCGCCGTCCGCTGCGAACCGTTCGGCGAACCGTTCGGGACATCACTAGTCACAACCCAAACTATGGTTTCTAACTGCAATCACTGTGGATGCTCTCTGCCTTTCTGAAATTAACAGGAGTTACTGTCCACACTATCTTGAGCAGCCCTTAACGGCACCATTAAAACAGGACTGGTAGGTGGTATTTTTCTGATTCTGTTCTTTGATATACGAAGCACAGTGGCAAAGCTAATATTTTGTGCTTTCGACATGACAGCATGTCTAAATCACTCTTTGAATTGGGTACAACACGGGTATGAACATCTTTGTAATTAAATAAACTGAAAATGAAAACTACTTTAAATTACATGTACATTATTGATACAATTTGTATGGTGTAAGTGATACCTAAAATTATAAATTCATTTTGTCTAGTCAAAACCAAAAAAACAACTGATCCCAGATTGAGATAGTGCTGCCATCTACTGGCTCTAGTGTAAAAATGTGTGTGTATATATATATTTTTTTTTAACTTGTTGGCCTACCTTTATCAGTACTGTTGGTAACTAAACTCCAAAGTTGTTATAGTTCCCCTGAGTTTAAATTCTATTAACAAGATCTAACCATAACTAAGAGTCTACTCACTCAATGCCGAATTGTAACAGAACAGCAAATAAAGTTGCCATAATTAGGTTTTACCTGAATGTTACCCATTCAGCTATTTATAAAAGGCATATTCCATCATTTCAGTTGAATTTATGCTTCCTTTCACCTGCAGTTTAGTTGTCTGTTTAAATCAGCCACATCTTCATGTAACTTGATTGATTCAACTATTCACAAATGCAGTGAATACATATCAGAGCTCCCTTCATCATGTTGATTCAGTTCCCTTCATACCAATGCAGAGAATTACACCTATAAGTCAAATCCACCCCATTGCTACTCACAACCCCCCTTATAATAGCAATACCGCAACCCTAAATCCCGCCTAACCCTTACTTCAACCTTGGCTTTAACAGGTAATTCTGTTGCTGTCAAGTTAATTTCCAACATATGTCACTGCAACAATTAGCAGGGATCCATTCAGCTAAGATCAGTAAGCCTTCAGCTGATAGTAAACCCTGTGAACCTAACCTAATTAACCTATCTAATTAAGAAAATAAAAAGTGAGGGTCAATTTCTGTGCTCTTTTATATATGACTTCACCCAAACTGCATCAAGCATCGACTGCTTGGCATAGTAGCTATAACCTTGCATTTACTGAACAGATTGATATAGTTCTTAAAACTGTATCATAATGGACATCTTGGGAGGACTGGCAAGGCATGGATTTCACCCTAGGCCATTAATGTTCTGGGATTGTGATCAGCACCCTCAAAGCACAATTCCAACCAATTCCATTGGTTTAACTTGTGATGTATGCTTAATGTATTTGCAGAAGCATCTACTTATGTACTGACCATAAATTTGTAATAATGATCATCATAACTCACTGGTTAGTAAAGAAACATAACTAAGTGTGCAAACTCATGCGCATGTTTCGTATAACATGATATAAAATAAATAATAACAAAAAATGCCCATTGTTTACCTTAATTCCATTCTCCTGACTTATTTTCAGTATTTCCAGCGATCCAACAGAACATATTTGAACAGGAAACTTTTTAAAATGATTGTTGGAGAGATTCAGTTCTTTGAGTCCCTGTAGTTGACAGATTGCTGCAGGAACAGTGTGCAACAGATTTTTTGAAAGATCAACTTTTTGAAGGTTTTTTACAGTGCACAATTCAGGTGGGATAGTTGTTAAACTATTAGAATCTAGAAGAAGCTCACAGAGGGACCCCATATTACACACCTCTGTAGGTATCTGGCTAATATCGTTTTTGCTAAGGTCCAGGAAGACAAGGTTTCGAAGAGAGCAGATTTGCACAGAGAACTCTTTTAGTTTATTCTTACTCAATGCCAAATGTTTTAGTTTCTTTATGTATACTATACTTTTATGGACTTCCGTAATTTCGTTTTGGTTAAGGATTAAGAACAACAGCTCAGCTATTGAAAATAACACTTGAGGAATCTCGGACAGTTTGTTACCACTGAAGTCCAGCTTGGTTATTTGTGTACAGTTTTTTAATTCAATAGGAACATTTGTCAAATCATTCTCCGTGCACGAAATCACCAACAAATTTTTCAGATGAGCCAACTGCTCAGGTAGAATTCCCAGCGCGTTTCGGTCAATGTGCAGTTCTCTCAAATTCTTTAATTTGTGAAGTCTTGTGGGGAGAGAGCTTAATCGGTTGCCACCCAGGAACAAATATTCTATGAAGAAACAGTTGCATACTTTCTCTGTGAGACTTGTAAGTAGGTTATTGGCAACTGAAAGGACTTTAAGCTGTTGCAAATTTTCAACCATATCTGATATTTCAGTGAGTTTGTTGTTATCTACAGCAAGCTCTTCAAGATTAATTAGGTTATACAACTGCATTGGCAAAAATGTAAGCTGGTTGTTACTCAGTGAAAGCTCTCGAAGATTCTTTAGATTCACCATTTCCTTTGGCAAACTTTTTATTCCATTTCCAGATAGGCAAAGCTTGACTAAATGTAAAAGTTTAAACATTGGTTTTGGCAATACAGAAATCTGATTGCTTTGAAGATTAAGAACATGCAAGTTCTTAAGTTTGGCCACTGATTCTGGTAGAGTTTTCAAGGAGTTCTCACTTAAACTCAATATCTGCATGGTTGTGAGGTCCCCAATTGTTTTTGGTAATTGGGTGAGATTATTGTGACTAGCAAAAAGTTGCTTGATAGTTTTCAAATGTGCTATCTCTTCCGGAAGTCGTTGTATCTGGTTATGGCTTATGTTCAATGCTTGGAGTTGTGAAAGATGACCAATTTCAGGCGGCAAGTATGTCAAGCCATTTCCTTCAATGGACAATATTTCTAGATTTAAAAGGCTAGCCACCTCTTTTGGCAAGGTCCTTATTGAATTGTTGTCTAGCCGCAGACATTTTAAATGTTTGTTCTCAAAGATATAAGATGGTATTTCATTCAACCCTTTATTGTTAAGAATGGTGGTGGTTGTAACACAGTCTGTTTCTGTTAACATTGTCATTGGTTAGTCTTCAAATCCAGCCAAAATGCATTACCTTTATGTGTGCAGTCTTCTCCAGAATCTACAAAATGTACAAATAATTGCATCTTTGTTACTGAAGTGCAAGTGTTATGCAAAACAAAAACAAAAAACATTGGTTCCTCCAAACATCATGACCACTTCATTGGTCTGAAGTGGCCATGGTTCCTGGAGTCTTACGTGCATCATTTCGCTATGTGGAGTTTGATCGCTTTGCTGTTGGAGGTGTAAATGCAAGTCTGGCAGCGTCATTGGAAATCAATAGCCGACCCAGAACTGAAAATTCAATGGCCGTTGGGATCTGCATGTGGCTGCTGCAGCTCTGCAGAAGATGGAAGCACATCAACGGCCATATAGGACCCGGGGTGCCCAGCAGGTAACCATGTAACAAAAAAAGGGGGAAACGGGGCCACTGTACTCCTGTCTTCATAACCACTATAGTAGGCTGTACTGGTTATAATGCTTGGAGTGGCCCCTTAAATGACAGAGGAATACAATGTGAAATATGGCAGATATATGGCTGGCAATCTGTATACTAAAGGCTGTGGTCTATATTTAAAAGCAAAGTTACTGAAATAGTGTTTGCATCAAATATATATATATACATTTTAGCAGTACACGATTATAATAAAATAAGTTATCATACTGATATGCCGAGAGACGTGATGAGGCGCTCTCCTATCATATGAAATAATGGGAGAGGAACATAATTAATTACTTGAATCAATCAAGAAGAATGATCAGTCCTTAGCATATCTGAGTTTAACAGAAAATCGCAGAGATGAAAAACATTAGAGAGCTTTAAGAGCTGCAAAATCAAAACACAAGTCAAGGTACCAGAAATAATATATAAACAATGAGTCGATTCAAAATTTAGGGAATCCACGAAGCAGAAGAGGCTAAATAAGCCAAGTAAAAATTAGTCCAAACACCAACATAAACAGGAATTCGAAAAAGCTAGCACCTCTAAGAGGGTTATTTTTACTAAAGTGCAAAAAAAGTTAATTTCAAATTGAAAGAGGAACTGACACTTCTCTGAAATCTAAATAATTGAATAAAACATTGAAACTCACTCACCTGTAACTTCTTAACCTTTGTTTTCTCATTATATACTCATATTTATTCTACATTTATATCTGCCTTGTGATAATCCAGTTCAGAAAAGGAAAACCGGGGCAAAAATTGCAACGATGAGCAGAAATATAAACCGGTGCAATCAAAGGACAGAGATTATTTAACACTGATTGAAAGGGAGCTAAAATGGAGGCGCCCAGTTGTAAGATCTAGAGATATTTGTACATATAGTTTTATTTTCCACTCCTCACAAATATATATCTGTTAAAAATAGGGTTAAAGGACATCTGTCGCCTCAAATAATTTTTTATTTTTAAATTATATAATAATCCTTTCAAGTTTTAAAAGGTAATATATATATATATATTTTTAATGTTTTAAAATATTAAGATAAACATATCCCTACCATTAGTAGATGACAGGATCCTTCTGCCACATACAAACACCTTGTGTAAGAGAGTGTTTGAAAACCGACTGTTAGTCTCTGTGCAGACAGTGAAGCAGGGAAGACAGACACAGACACAGAGACAGAGACATGCACGGCTATTACTAAAGTTAGAATTCAAACTGAATTTTACATTTGGGGTCAGATTAGCTGAACTGGAAGCATTGATGATTTAGATAACTGTTCCACTACAGCTGTTTTTACCTTGAATTTGAAATTCAGCTTAAATTCTCATTTTAAGTGAATACTTTGTAACTGTCGGTTTCCAAACACTGTGTGACGCAAGCTGCATGTGTATGGCTGAAGAGTCCTGTCATATACTAAAGGCGGGGATGAGTTTTTCAAATTTTTTACATATACTTTATTTATTAAAAATAAATCCACTTCAGTTCAAAACTTGGTGTAGGGATAATTATATTAATGACAGGTTCTCTTATGCCAAAATAGATCTGGCAGCATAGTGGACTTGGGGAACGAGTTTACCATGAATGAATTTGCAATTTTGTCAAATTTGAAATCACTAAGGACACATGACATGTGTGAGATGTCATGATTCCCTTTTATTCCAGAAGTTTGGTCCTTAAGGGGTTAAATTCCCAGCAATACTCACTTTAGTAAAAAGCTGTAAGTGACCCGTGTCACTCCTGTATCATCAAATCTCTACTTCCCATGTGCAGGACATATGCATTGCAATGCAACCATTAAGACCCTCAGGGTTATTTAATAAAATGAGAATTCCAAGTGAATTTCAAATTGAACGCCAGATTAGCTATATTGGAAGCTGTTTTGAAATTCACCATGAATCCTTACTTTAGTGGAGAGCCTTGCATTATTACCACTGAACGCATAAATATGTGAGACACAAGGAAGCACTTGGTGTCAGGATTGATGCCAGGAGGGTTTAAGAAGACATTATTGACAGGATTAACGCTAACTGGAATCGCACTGTGCAATATGCTAGTTTAAAATGTAAAACATTATCGCACCTTTGAAATAAAAAAGCAGAATACTATATTTAAATTGTGTATTCAAACTCCAAACTGCATGGTGGGTGACATCACCTTCTTTTATCTTAAAACCGGCATGCGCATTCAGACGATGATGACCAAAGAAGGAGGAGAGTTCCCAGCGCCGAGGGAGCCTGGCGCTGGAGAAAGGTGAGTGTTTAACCCCCTTCCTCCCCCTTTAGCCCGGCGGGAGTGGGACCCTGAGGGTGGGGGTACCCTCAGGGCACTATAGTGGTCCTTTAAGGGAAAGTAGATATTTATCTGTAGATATTTATCAAACATTTGACCCGTTTATGTTTCTTTTTTTTAAGATGTCACCAGAACCCCTTGGATGGCATTACATTCCCATAATACACAGTTATTATCGGCATTCTTATAACACTAATATATTCTGCAGCACTGTATAATAATGGAAATGGGATATTTAGGGGAGAAAAAGTACGGCACAAACAAGTTTACAATCTATGAGGATTTGAGGTTGGTGAATACGTTTACACTAGGGACACTTACTGCTGAGATGGACTGACCACAATTTGTACCTCCCATGCTCTAAACCAGCAGATATATATTTGTTTATTTAATTCTGGTTATACTATAAGTTCACGTTTCTTTTTTGATTAATAAGAATTCCCACTTGTAATAATCAGAATGTAGCCGGGACTGACTCCTTTTTCTGCCCATTAATCATCCTCCAGGTAATTAAGGGTCCTTAGAACCTCTAATATTTAATCTTAACTCCTCTGTCACTAGGTGAATAGATAGAAGGGTCAATCCAGAGGGTCTTGTGAACCCCACAACCTCATTAATCCAGAACAGAAACCTGTGAGACAACCCATACAGGTTACCAAATACTTGACTGACTGGCCATAAAACTACATGCAGTGTTAAAATGATGCTGGGGTATAGCAATATACCCAGCACTATATGTTTAGAAGCGGTTATAGAGTTTAGGGTTAGGAAGCATAGGTTTAGATAGAGTATGTGTCTTTGAGTATGTGTCAAAGTTAAAGAGTACCAGGTTTCAGAGTGCTATGGACTGCAAATTCCCATCACATTCAGCCAGCCTGGGGGCAGGGACAGTGCTTCCAACACACCAAGCTCTAGATTACATTACTCCAGCCTATGCATGTCTTATGTAACTTTTTATGGTCTTTCTGGCAATTTACAAGCAGAGGTAGTGCATGTGAAACAATAACCTCATGTTACCATGGTGATAGGCTCAAGACCCCCCACCAGTTCCCCCAACTCACCAAATTTGTCCAGGTAAAAACTCAGATCATCAGGTATTCCAGCCTCTTAGTCAGAATATTCCTGGACATCAGCAATGACTGAAATCACTGACAGAACTGCAGCTCTGTATATCTATATATTTAGTGAATACAATCATTGTTTCCACACACAAGCAGAAGACATGTCACTATGGTGATCTGTACATATGCACTCCTGAGATAAAAGGACACAGTCAGTGTGGTCAGCAAGCTTTGATGAGGGAGCAGGAATTGACTTGTTCTGGGCCCAGCCCAGGTGACACATTCCTAACATGGGACATAAAGTGACACCTTGTGATTTACTTAGCACTGTTTGATTAGTTATACCTGGCTGCAATGCCAATCACAGCAGCAATGCAGGTTACACCATGGAGCAGTTTACCAGGCTATTAAAGAATCACAGGAACTAGCTGAGCAGGAAATAAATTAATATAGAGCTTTCTTCTCTGGTAGATACAGCTAAAATCCATTTATTTAAATCCTTTGCCTAGCAACACAGAGGTGTTAAGAAATATGCTGGAATTGGGGAAGCTCAGCTGTTGAGTATTAACCCCTTAAGGACTGAGCCAAATGTACACGTTTTGATCAAAGCAGAACATAAACAAAAACTGGAATTTGCGCTATATGTCTGTCCAAGCGTAATTCACCTCTTTCATATTATGTGCACCCACACTTATTATACATCATTTTATTCAGGGGAAACAGGGCTTTCATTTAACATCAACTATTTAGCTATCAAACATAATTTAATATGAATAAAATATAAAAACAATGGGAGAAAATAAGAATTAAAAAAAATATTTTTAGTTCTTCTAAGTGACATTTTAACTGTGAATGTCATAATACTGTTTGCTTTTACTGCAACTTACACATATATTTGGATACAGCCATGTCTCACGTGTAAAACAGTACCCCCTATGTACAGGTTTTATGGTGTTTTGGGAAGTTACAGCGTCAAATATAGCATGATACACTTTTCAGTTTTTTCACATTGAAATTCGCCAGATTGGTTATGTTGCCTTTGAGACCGTATGTTAGCCCAGGAATGAGAATTACCCCCGTGGTGGCATACCATTTGCAATAGTGGACAACCATAGGTATTGCAAATGTGGTATGTCCTGTCTTTTTTAATAGCCACTTGGTCACAAACACTAGCCAAATTTAGCGTTAATATTTGTTTGTGTGTGAAAAATGCAAAAAAAACTAATTTGAACGCCAATTTTGGCTACTAAAAAAGACTAGACATACCCCATTTGCAATACCTTGGGTTGTCTACTATTGCAACTAGTATGCAATCATAGGGTTAATTTTCATTCCTGGGCTACCATACGGTCTCGAAGGCAACATAACCAATCTGGTGAATTTTAATGTGAAAAAACTGAAATGCAAGCCTTATATTTACCTCTGTAACTTTTGAAAACACCTTAAAACCTGTACAGGGCTTTCATATCACATTATATATATATAATTTTATTTGAATAAAATCTGAAAAAAAATGTGTGAGAAATTAAGAACTGTTATTTTTCAAGTTCTGCATGACATTTAACTATGAACGTCATAACACTTACCTTTAATTGCAATAAAAAAAACATTTGTATTCAGAAATGTTTCACTTGTACAGCAGTACCCCCTATGTACAGGTTTTATGGGGTTTTGGAAACTTACAGGGGTTTCTCCTTTTCCATTTTTGCACATTTAAATTTGCCAGATTAGTTTATTGGCCCTATGTTGCCTTTGAGACCTTATGGCAACCCAGGAATGGAAAATTAACCCCGTCATGGTATGCCATTTGGAAAAGTCAACAACCCAGAATATTTAAAATGGGGTGTCATTTTTTTTTTTTTTAGTAGCCACTTGGTCACAAACCCTAGCCAAAGTTAGCTTTCATATTTTTCCTTACACAAAAACGGCACATTCACTGATGATATCATTGTCATCATACATTTTAGTGTTTTAAAATGTATTTCATATTCCTCTTTAGTGAAGTCTCTCCAGTACACCACCACCCCCATGTACAGATTGTACGGTATTTTGAAAAGTTACAGGGTCAGTATACGGCTTGCCCATTTCAGTTTGCCAGATTGGTTTGCTGAGCCTATGTTGCCTTTTGAGACCAAATGATAGTCCAAAAAATTTAAATTACCCCCCTCATGGCATACCATTTGCAAATATAGACAACCCAGGGTATTCAAAATGGGGTATGCTCAGTCTTTTTTTAGTAGCCATTTAGTCACAAACACTAGCATTCATATTTTTTTGCATTTTTTTACACAAAAACTGCACATTCATTGATGATATGATGATCATCATACATTTTACCATTTTAAAACACTCATAGTTCTGTTCAGTAAAGTCTCACGTGTACCACAATACCCCCAAGGTATTAATATTGTGTTTTGGAAATTTACAGGGTCAAATATAGGGCTTGCAAATTCATTGTCTGGGTTGTTAAGCAGGACCCTCAGATTATAATTAATAAAAATCGCTTAATTATGTTCATCTATCCGATAAATATACATGTAGAATATATATATATATATATATATATATATATATATATATATATACACACATACATACACACATATATTTATATTTATTTACATACATATACAGAGAGAATCCACAAGTAAGGCTGCACTCCATGGTCTTCTTAAAAATCAAAGTACTTTATTTGGTATACATTAAAATGATCAACATTTCAGCCCCATGTTGGAGATTGCCGGTCTGGATAAGTGCAGAGCTTGGGCGTTCTATGCTGCTCTGTTAAAGAGGTTAAAGGAGAATTGCTGCTTTCCGATGGATCTGGAACCTGAAGTGTTCTAACCTGCATCAATTTGAGATTAATGAAATGCCTGTACAGCAGCATGTCAAATTCGAGGCCCAGCAAGCCGTGAGTAGATGCTTACGGTTAAGGCAGAGTAGGCACCTGCTCTCCCTACATTGCAGGTGCCTACTCTGCTAAAATTTACCAGGTGTAGAGGAAGCAGGAAGTTGGCGGCATCGAGCGCAGGCTGTTCTTCCTCACGGTTCACGCCAGCCCGACATCACTAAACTGGAGCAGGAAGGGAGACCTCCTGAGAGAAGATCCCCACTGGACCCCAGGGAGAGGCCCCACACCAGCTCCCAAAGGTAGGGAGCCATAGCAATAAATAAAATGATTTGTGAGTGTGTGCAAGAATGTGTAAATGTGTGTCTGTCCGTGAGTTTGTGTGTGTGTGTGTGTCTGTCAGTGAGTGTGTTTTGGTCAGTGGAGGACCTGGAGGTGCACGGAGGCACGCAGCGCCATGTCACATTCTGACATGACGTTGATGTGCTCCACCTTCACAGGATTTCAAGGATTAGCGAGAGGATCCGCTTTGGCACAGGGTGCGGACGGCGCCATTGGGGGTATACCAGAGGCTGGACTTCGGAGTTGCATACTGGCAGCAGTAATGTGAGTGGAGTCTGCTTGTTGGCTAATATTGTTTTTTTGGTTTTTTTTTAAACATGAGCAGGGGTTTAATAGAGGGGGGTGCTGGGATTTAGAAGAGGGCCGAGGGGGAGACTGGGATTTAGTAGTGGAGGGTGCTGGGGTTTAGTAGAGCAGGATGTTGGGGGATTTTTATACTGCACTTTTCAAAATAAACCAACGTTTTATGAAAATTTAAGTTAAACCTTGTTTATTTGGCCCGTGTTAGCCTTTGAGTTTGACATGCATGCTGTACAGTCTTGAGCCAACTTCTAACTCGCTCTTGAATTTGTGAGTGTTCCAAGTTATCTCACCATTCTGATTTATGTGTACTCACCGTGATGTTTTCCATTTTTACACCATTTGGGTTTATTTATCATTACCAGCTGTGAGGAATTTTAACCATTGTGTGCACAATCACCTTGTTTCCTGTTTATGTTTTCATACTTGCACAATGAATTTACACTGGCTTTTGCCACATTAATGTGAATATCAGATAGATTAATTTGTGAATTTAGTTACAAAGTAGCCACGTGTATTGAAATTCAGAAAAAGCTGCTAATCCATTTGAAGAGTATAACCTATAGCTAAATATCTTTGGTCAGGTAAGTGTATGCTCCTCATCAAAGATAATTTAAATAAAAGAGCACAGGGAGTGAACGTCAGCTGGATTGGACAGTGTTCTCCATTCAAATTACAGCACAAACCCGGATTCAGAAAGAATTAAGATTACTTCAAGATAAAAGTAGTTGTTTTTTTGTTTGTTTTTTTAATAAATATTGTATTTTTTTTCCAGCAAAGAAAACAAACCAAGGAAACATAAAACAAAAAAACTAAACATCAAAATAGTCATTGTTGGAAGAAACCAGGATATCCTTATGGCAACGGGATAAAACAGAATCCTTCATTCTCATTGCATTGTAGAAACATGGAATGTATAAGACACTTGAGGCTGGAAAAGTCTATCATAATTTAGCGAAGCTTAGTCTTGGTCTCCATGTTAGATATTCCTGCGAAGTATCAGAAGGCAACAGGAATGGTTCTAGGTCAAGCTAAGCACAATAAGATCACTAAACACTGAGTAAATGTGAAAAGGCATTAAGAATCCATTTTGGACTGGCTAACCAGAACCAAATTCACTTTGGTCCATTTCGATTCACCAAAGTCTATAAGCAGAAAGTGCACGAGATGTATGAGAAAACAAGAAGAGTATGTCATAAATAAAGTCATCCTGTTCCATAGTGATCACTGCAGAGTGCAAGAGGAGTGTGAGGAGTAATTTATGGACACATTACTCATAAACAAGTCACTTTGTCACACTCCAATAATCCGTCAAGAAGCAGCAAGAGGCCATTTTGGGTTGCTAGCCGTAACCATATCTTTCAGACACGTTCCGATCAGCGGGTGTAAACTGACCACTTAACTTCATCAACAGTTTCACTACAAGGCCAGCCTGCGTGCAAGAGGAGAAAAGGCAAAATACAAGTACGTAAAATGATTATGCAGAAATAACTGTATATTTAGAATCAGAGTGAGTTTTCTTTATTTAAAAAAGGACTCTCAGAACACCAATACAATTTTAATGCATTTGATTTACAGGTTTTAGCCTCATTAATACGCTGTATTTTTGTATGCTCAGATCTTTTTATTTAATATATAGTTTTTGTATTATAAAAAAAAAAAAACAACAACAATTCTTTGCAGAATGTTGCACCATAAGCCCTCCTACTTAGCCATGCCCCTCACTACAGGAGAAGATTTCCTTATCAAATGTATGTACACAGCTTTACCACCAAAAGCACTAAATGATTTGAACTGCAAAACAAACTGCATTGGAATGAGAGGAGACCACTACCTGTTTTAGTTGCTCCAGCTGTCTGCAGCCAAGTTGTGAATTGAAAGCAGCTTAGTCAGTGCTGTAGTGTCCCTTAAACATATGTCAAAAAGATGAATCTATTGTATCACTGCAATATAGTGTTTCCAGATTCAATTCAAATTTCAATTCTAAAATCATTCAAGCTGAGTACAATATTTTTTGCATAATCACACTGAGGGCACTTTTAAACTTTGTTTTTCATTAGAAACCACTTAAACATTTAGATTTTAGAAATGCTCCATATATTGCCCAAAGCATACAATGCGCAGGTGTGTTACACACACAGCATACAATACACAGCTGTACTGATCCCATACATATGGCAACACACGGTTCTATTCAACTTGTTAAATTTTATTATTGACAAAAGGGATTATAAGGAAACATGGAAGACTAGCTCTGATAGACAGCAATATAAAGTTATACAAGAATGGATCAGATTAGCTTGTTTGGAAGGTGGTAATAGGTAGCATTACATGTTTAGACATGCCAGATGGAGGGACAGGGCCCTGTTCGCAGGTTTAAAAGATTAAGAATGCAGAATGTCTGTCAGCACGGACTGGGTTATTCAATAAAGTTGAAATTTCCTTTGGATGACATTTCACACTTGAAAATAACCCTTAGAGAATATGCCTGCTCTGGAACACATTACCGAACTAAGACCTTTTCTGTTTTATTTTGTTTTGATCCACTTGTTACTGCTGCACGGCATAATAAAAACATTGATCTGCAGTAACGGGACAATTACCTGCTTCGTGTGTACGATAAAATTCATTTTATTTTCCAGGCTATGGATTTGGAAGCAAATATCTGCATCTCCCAACTGCCATGTGAACCGTCCAAAGTTCAAACTGATCAGCAAGGCCTGCAAACACACACATAGGAAGTTTCTCAAACAGCAAACTTTGATACAAACAAAGTATTCCTCCAAGTAAAAAGAATAAAAAAAAAAAGAAAACATTTTATAATGCCATTAACAGGTGAAAAGCCAAATCCACATAATTCAATGAAAACTCATGGAAGTTAAAGGAACACTATAGTATTGGGAATACAAAGCTATATTCCTAACACTATAATGTCCCTCTGCCACCACCTCCCTTGCAGCCCCTCACCAACAGCAGTTAAAGGGTTAAAAACCCTTTAACTACTTACCAGATGCCAGCGCCGAAGTCTTTCGGTGCTGGCTCTTTCTCCAACGTCAGCGTCGTAGGGGAACCTAATGCACATGCCCGGCGAGTGCCACGCAAGCATTAGGTCTTTCCCATAGGAACGCACTGAATAAATTTATTAGACGCTGGACATCCTTAGCAAAGTGTGAGGACATCCAGAGTTGTTTCACAGAGTCAAACTCTGTGAAAGGACAGGAAGCGCTTCTAGGGGCTGTCTGGTAGACAGCCACTAGAGGCAGGCTTAACCCTGCAATGAAAACATTGAAGTCTCTCTGAAACTGCAGTTTTAGATTGAAGGGTTAAGAGGACAGGGACACTGCACACAGACTACTTCAATGAGATAAAGTGGTCTGGGTGCCTACAGTGTCCCTTTAATCTAAGACCTAATACAGTGTGTATCTGGAATATAAGTTACATTATAAAATGCCATAAGATAGACATCAACTAGGTACATTCAATTAAGGTGCCTTAATTAAGCAATGTCCAGATCTCTTTAAGTCTTTACATCTGCTGCACAATTTATTTGTGGATAGTACCATAATGCAACAACTGAAAACAAAACCTCTATTAACAGGTTTCTAAGTTAATGGTTTATTTTGCATCATTATTACTTGGATTTATGGACGTAAAAGCATATGAATGCAACTTAAAGTACACTCCAAGCACCAAAATAACTTTATTTGATAGCATTTGGCCTCGTTGTGGTTATGTCACCTGGAGTGTCCCTTTCAAAGGTATCAAAGCTGTAACACTGTTGCAGAATGTATTCCTCACTGAAATGACAGTAAGCACATGGAAAGAAATCCTACAGCTAAGCAGCAATTATTTATGGAAGACAAAGATTTTGGTGCCTGGAATGGCCCTTCAAGACAAAGACAAGTTATGGCATCAATGTTACCTTGGTTTCCAGATTAAGCAGATGCAGGCCTTTTGTGTTGACTCCAACGTACACTTGGATAACTTTATGGTTGCTAGAACTGGCCTTTGTGAAAATCTGGCCCGTGAAGAATGCGGCTCCATATGTGGGAATGTCCCAGCAATTCTGGAGAAACATCCGCTGCATGTGATGCATCTCTTTGCTCACACCCTCACTCATACTCAAATTCTAAAGAAATGAAGAAATCACAATGAAAGCTTTGCTTCCTTTGGTATTGCTGATTAAATCAGTAACACTCACAGTGACCAAAAGAATAACGCAGAAGTATAATGTATACAATTTTTATTGTTTTGCACTATTTTAAGATTGTCATTTTAGCATGTGTGTGTATAGAAAATAAATAATATATATATAAAACGTAATATAATAATAAACAAAGTTAATTATATTTGTATATTTCATATATGCAAAATACATAGTTTATATATAAAAGTATGACTATAAACAAGTATGTCTGATGCGCAGAAAAACAATTCACTTAATATCAATAGAAGACTGGAATGCTTCACATTTGAAACAGTACAGTATAGGATGGGATGAAGTATCATTAGGGAAAACACGGTGACTGGAAGGAAACATTGCACCCATCAATGGAAAAGATCAGGATCAGCCGGAGTGGCTGCAGTGGGACTGTGTGGGTTGTCAGACAGGTCCCCTGATTGCGATTGCCAAGGAGGGCCACATCATTAGGGAGTGCTATGCCGCCATAACAGCGTTATTGCCCTCCTTTTGAAGGATGCCATAGCACTCCCTTACGTCAGGAAAGGGTCAAATGCCTATAGTGGTTGTCGCTCTAACCTAACTACCTAGAAGGGCACTATAGCAGTAGGAATATACGTTTGTTTTCCTAGAGCTATAGTGTTTCTTTAAGTAAGCATAGGATCAACGCGAGGATAACAAACAGAGTTGTATATATTCTATAAAGCCATCAGTTTAGCATCAGAACAAATAAACACTTGGATTTATATATACACACACACACCTTATACTCATGCAGAATTCGATTTGTCCAATGCGGTGCTTTGCTCTTTACTTTAGTGATCGGTACTATAGATTTTAGATTTTCTTCACTGAAACAAAAAATTGTAATATCACAAATAATAAATTCAGGAGAAACCCGCCCCCAATCTCCCAAAACATATTGGTAAATAAAGATACAGTTGCGATCTGGACCAATAGTGGTAGACGAAACTCACTTTAAGAATCCTTGCTTGTGTTTCTTGCTTTCGTAGTTCCCATAGACTATCTGGAGGAGAAGGCTGGCTAGAGTGATAAGTTTTGCATCTGGTGCTGGATAGAAACTTTTGAGGAGGTTGTACCGGGCTTCATCGAAAAGGATGAGAATAGCAAGAGGGTCTTCAATCTTAAAAAAGAGATCAGAAGACACAAACGGTCAAATGTTTTGCCAACAGGGCGTATTATGGGATACAGCAGTACTATGGCTGAATTATGATTTTTTTTTTTTTCTATTGCAGCGGGTTTCCAACCCAGTTGTGATGCAATGCAGCTATCCAGGATTTAGCCGTCTGACAATTCTCTTTTTAGGGAATACTGGCAACATTTGGACTGTTTGTTGGCTTTCAGACCTGGGACAGGAATCACTGAAAGAATTGTAGAATTCTATTTTATAAATCACAGATCAACAAGAGTATGCTGGGAAGGATATAATTCTAATGACCTGTTGCTTCTGACCATTGGAATTCTGATATACTTTGATTTAATTATTTGTTATTATGGTAGGTGGCTTTTGAGACTAAAATATTATGTATTGTCTGCCAGCTGGCCAAGCAAGTAGCCATTAGCCAAATATCATTATAAAAATAATTACACTGGGAGCTGGAGTCCCTTTTATTATGTTATTATTTATATAGCGCCAACAAATTTGCACTCAGTTTGAGCCTGGGTCCTATCTGGGTCCCTCCAGCTTGCCCTGTCGTACCTGGGGAGTCTAGAGTTGTAGCCGTTAGGGCGAGGGAGAGTGTGCCTGTGCTACCAGGGCATGTGTTAAAGGGGACAGCTCTCTGGGTATTCCAAGCCACACTTTTAACCCTCGCATACCTCTGCATGCCTAGGGTATGAAGGAACACATGTCCAAGTCCCTCCTGGTTAATAGAGGATCATGGGAATTACGGTCGTCCTCACACAGGTCTTCCCTTTTTAACAATTTAAATTTTTCTTTTTGCTCCTAAATCTTAAATTAAACGCATATTATATATTACATTTTGCTCCATCTCCCCTCGGCTATGCGCTCAATTTCACTCCCGAGCCAGGACACCTGACCAAGTTCAGTCTCTTACACAAACATCCACTTGATACCACTCAGGTTACACAACCTTGTTATTGTTATGTACAGGCCTTTCATCAAACATCACGTTCCAATGGATACAATAACCTCATTGACTGCGAGATAGCGGTTTTCCTCTACTTAGGCCATTACTACATCAAATTATACTAAATAAAATCTGCAGACAGCTTGTCATTGTTATGTTGATATTTAGATTACCCATCTACTCAGTCACCAATTATGGTCTTGAATGAACAAAAGTGTGGCTTGGTAGTTTCCACATCAGATGCGACAACACATAAGATTCACTGGCTTCTTTTATACCATAATTACCATGTTTTCTTTGCAAACAGTCACTTTGATTTTACTGCTTAATCTGCATTTTTGGTTCTGAACGAAGTACATAAAACACAACAAGATCAAGGTCTATACTGAATATGCCAGCTGCAGATTGGGTGAACAAAGGATTATATATTTACTGTGCAAATCGTATTTTTTATTAGTTGAAAAATATTTAATTTACATTTATAAAGGAGTCAGCTAAGGAGTTCGACTCATTACAGACCTTCTGCACTAGCGTTGGCAGGGAGTTCGTCCCAGGCTGCAGTGCCAGCCTACAGTTTTCACTCCATTTTGAAATCGATGTACTGGAGCACAAAGCCAAAACAACAAAATAAGTCTTACTTAAGGACTGTAAGCCAATATTTCTGATTTGGTGTTATGTGTTCTTAAATGGTTTATATTCATTAAAAAGCATATCTTACTTTTTTCTCTATGTCTAGAGTAAGTTTCACATCCCTCCTAAGAAAGAGTTGCGGAGTCTCTCTTTGTGGATCTAGGTTGGTCAGCTCACAAACGATTTCTGGCCAATCTCGGATATGCTGCAAAGGTTTGTGAAATGGTTTCAACTGAAGACCTTAGGAAAGGAAAAAAAACAAACACATAATTAAAAAGGAATATGTATGAATGGAACATTCCAAGCACCATAACTACTACAGTGTTCGGAAGTGGTTATGGTGCTTTGAGAGTGTTCCTTTAAAGCAATAAACAAAGCATGTCTTGTGATTATAATTTTTTTGTAAATCCAATATTAAATGTTCAATATTTTCAAGACTTGTCTTCAATCATAAAATCTGGAAGGTTTATTCACTCAAGTGTGAACGGTCATGAATTCAGGGCAAATTGCTAATTTTAGACTGAACTAGAAAGATTGGTTTTGTTAGGAGGTATAGCTACCAAATCAGTGATTGTTTGTGTTAGAGTGTCTCTCTACGTGTTCTTTTTGGTTATTTTGGTCTAAATTAGACATTTTGAAGAACCATGCTTACTGATATTCTCTGAACAGATCCAAATGGTGAAGTACTGTTGGGTCTCTTGTGAAAGACGCATTCCCTCCATGATTTGCTGTACCGTCGTATTATTGCCATGCTTCAGCTCCACTGAGCGGTATGACCCGTCCATTCGATATATACGCACTTTTTCATACTACCACAAAAACAAAAACAGAACCCAGAAATTAGAGACATTATGTATAAACATACGTAATAACCAAAAAACTAGTTTGGATTATTTTACAGAATGCATTGCATGGCTCCTCTTTTTCATATACATATATACTAACACTTTTAGGGTCTGCACCTAGGAATAGAAATGTGCTAGAATAGTAATTTAAAAACTTTTGAAAAATATGATGTGATTCCCTAGCCCCCGAGGACCTTAAAATAACAAAAGATCAGCCTCTAATGGCTGTTAGTGCATCGAGTGGACAATGACCTGAAAGACCAGAAAAAGCGGGAGGGGGAGATAGATTTTAAGAAATGCAAATTGTGAAAAATAAGTTGTGAACTGGAAAAAAAAAACAACAAAGCAGTTTAAGCTGATGTGATTTTGCCTTGAGACTAACAGAGTTAAAGGCCATTAAGTGTTGCACACACAAAATGTCCGATAATTAGATTTGTTTCGCATTTTCTATACGATTGTATCACAATGATCAAATACTCCTTTATTTATGAGAGACTGTTCACATAGTATATGTTACAAAATATATTTGACTCTATTTTATTTGTGTTAGTAGTGCTTGGATGTACCCCTGGTTGATATGGTAGATTTTGATAGAAGGTGAGGATGCTGGCAAGAACCTGCTATAGGGGTACGCAGTAATCAATACTGCATGGAGAAAGAAAACAACTAAATGTTTCAATGATATACCGGCACTCTTATCTTACAACTTTGTTATTTTAACCCCTTAAGGACACATGACATGTGTGACATGTCATGATTCCCTTTTATTCCAGAAGTTTGGTCCTTAAGGGGTTAAATTTGTAGAGAGTGGAAACAGTACTTCTCACGGTCAAGATGCAATTGTACATTAGACTAGACAATACAATAGTTAGACAGATGCTTTTTCCTAACTGAGACTATTTCTGTAGTATTTAAACTGAGACAAATGTATCCCTAATGGGCTACGTTGCTGCAAATAATTAACTGCTTAATAGATGGAAAGAGATCCAGATTGTTGATCAAGGCCTGTAACACTTAATAATAGGTTGGCACCAACGACAGCAAGAGTAAGGGACAAAAGTCCTCACGTTTTCACACTGGTTTACTAAAAAAAAAAAAAAAAAAAAGTTTATTACATTGAATGACATTTTTTTTATTATTTTTTTTAAATAACATTTCTCTTTTTTTGGGCTGAGCAGTCATATTTGGTGAGACTCTATGGATATCTATCTGACTGCTGATCAATCTAACTAGCCTGCTGCTGTGATTGCTCTATGTGTAACTACAACATCAGGTGAGTTAGACGGAGTAGCAGCTGGTCATAGAGTCAGGCCCAACATGGCTATTTATGCAGAAAAAGTGAAATCCTCCCCAAATAACAAATATATGTCATTTAAATAAATCAAAATCTCAATTCATTAAAGGACCACTATAGGCACCCATACCACTTCAGCTTAATGAAGTGGTCTGGGCGCCTGGTCCAGCTAGGGTTAACCTTTTTTTTTTTCTTCTTTTTTTTTTATAAACATAGTTTCAGAGAAACTGCTATGTTTACACTGAGGGTTAATTCGGCCTCTAAAGCCTCTAGTGACTATAGTCACCAGTGCAACTACATGTATTCCTAACCATATAGTGTTAACACGACCATCTAGCCCCCCTGGGCCCCTCATGCCTCCATAAATATAGTAAAAATCTTACTGTATTCAAGCCAGAAGCAGTAAATCTGCATGCGGAGACTCAGGAAAAACAAGCAGTTTGCTGACATGTGATAGCCTGATCCAATCACAGTGCTTCCCCATAGGATTGGCTGAGACTGACAAGGAGGTAGATCAAGGGCAGAGCCAGCATGATTCAAACACAGCCCTGGCCAATCAGCATCTACTCATAAAGATGAATTGAATCAATGAATCTCTATGAGGAAAGTTCAGTGTCTGCATGCAGTGAGAGGAGATACCGAATCACAGGATGCTCGTGCACAGCAGATCTGAGTGGATGGAGGCATATCATGCCTCCATCAACTCAGAAGTCCCTCTGGTTCACTCTGAGTGACTGCAAGTGGAGGTGTTCCTAGCTTTCAATGTAAACACTGTATTTTCTGAGAAAATACAGTGTTTACGTGAGAAACGCTGCAGGGAGCTATAGTTCTCACCTGAACAACCTCATTAATCTGAAGTTGTTCAGGTGACTATAGTGTCCCTTTAATTTCTGTAATTTAGTTTCTAAAATTGAAAGAATGCTTGGAAACTAAAATTGTAAGCACTTTAAGGGATCGGCACCATTTTGCCTGGATTGCACTTTAACAAAACTAGCTTTACCCATTGAAATTGTCAGATTTGTGAGAACTCTCACAATGCCAGTTTATACATGGAATTGAAACATTTTGTAATGCTTATATCCCCAAAGGTAAATGTACGCTATTTTTATAACACACAATCTCTTTCACAATATCAAATTTCAGAAAACACATAATTGTCAAACAGTGACAATGAATTACCTTACTTTTTTGTATTCCTGTTTAATAAATGTTGTTTTGTTTCTTTTTACATATATTTAGACATGTAGCTAGCTTTTAAAGTAGAAATAATTGTTAGACACAGCGCTCTCTAGTGGGAGAACTGTGAAATGATATTGTGAAATATATTTGATGTATCTGGATATATCCAAGACATTGACATTACGCCCAGGATCATGTGATACTACTGTATCAGTATTAAATACACAATATACACTTCTCAAAAAAATAAAGGGAACACTTAAACAACACAATGTAACTCCAAGTCAATCACACTTCTGTGAAATCAAACTGTCCACTTAGGAAGCAACACTGAATGACAATCAATTTCACATGCTGTTGTGCAAATGGGATAGACAACAGGTGGAAATTATAGGCAATAAGCAAGACACCCCCAATAAAGGAGTGGTTCTGCAGGTGGTGACCACATACCACTTCTCAGTTCCTATGCTTCCTGGCTGATGTTTTGGTCACTTTTGAATGCTGGCGGTGCTTTCACTCTAGTGGTAGCATGAGAAGAAGTCTACAACCCACACAAGTGGCTCAGGTAGTGCAGCTCATCCAGGACATCAATGCGAGCTGTGGGAGGAAGGTTTGCTGTGTCTGTCAGCGTAGTGTCCAGAGCATGGAGGCGCTACCAGGAGACAGGCCAGTACATCAGGAGACGTGGAGGAGGCCGTGGGAGGACAACAACCCAGCAGCAGGACTGCTACCTCCGCCTTTGTGCAAGGAGGAACAGGAGGAGCACTGCCAGAGCCCTGCAAAATTACCTCCAGCAGGCCACAAATGTGCATGTGTCTGCTCAAACTGTCAGAAACAGACTCCATGAGGGTGGTATGAGGGCTCGACATCCACAGGTGGAGGTTGTGCTTACAGCCCAACACCGTGCAGGACGGCATTTGCCAGAGAACACGTTAGAAGATTTACAAATTCGCCACTGGTGCCCTGTGCTCTTCACAGATGAAAGCAGGTTCACACTGAGCACATGTGTCAGACGTGACAGAGTCTGGAGACGCCGTGGAGAACGTTCTGCTGCCTGCAACATCCTCCAGCATGACCGGTTTGGCAGTGGGTCAGTAATGGTGTGGGGTGGCATTTCTTTAGGGGGCCGCACTGCCCTCCATGTGCTCGCCAGAGGTAGCCTGACTGCCATTAGGTACCGAGATGAGATCCTCAGACCCCTTGTGAGACCGTATGCTGGTGAAGTTGGCCCTGGGTTCCTCCTAATACAAGACAATGCTAGACCTCACGTGGCTGGAGTGTGTCAGCAGTTCCTGCAAGACGAAGGCATTGTTGCTATGGACTGGCCCGCCCGTTCCCCAGACCTGAATCCAATTGAGCACATCTAGGACATCATGTCTCGCTCAATCCACTATTGCACTACAGACTGTCCAGGAGTTGGCAGATGCTTTAGTCCAGGTCTGGGAGAAGATCCCTCAGGAGGAGACGATCCGCCACCTCATCAGGAGCATGCACAGGCGTTGTAGGGAGGTCATACAGGCACGTGGAGGCCACACACACTACTGAGCCTCATTTTGACTTGTTTTAAGGACATTACATCAAATTTGGATCAGCCTGTAGTGTGTTTTTCCACTTTAATTTTGAGTGTGACTCCAAATCCAGACATCCATGGGTTGAAAAATTTGATTTCCATTTTTTTATTTTTGTGTGATTTTGTTGTCAGCACATTCAACTATGTAAAGAACAAAGTATTTCAGAAGAATATTTAATTGATTCAGACCTAGGATGTGTTATTTTTGTGTTCCCTTTATTTTTTTGAGCAGTGTATGTATTACACTAGTTGCTACATGTTATTGTATCATCAGATCCCTCTTGCTCTACCTATGTCTCAGAAAACGAAGAAAAAATAAAAATTAACATGTTTTTTATAGTTAATCACATGAATATTAAAAACATTTGAAAATTATATTCTCTATTTTTTTCCATTCACATACCAGGGCTTTTAAAAAATTATAGACTGTCAGCAGACGTGCAGGTACACCATCTGAGCACTGAATTTTCTAGAACTCTAAATATCCCACAGGACCTTTGATCATAACAGTGTATCTTCAAGCATGACAGAAGCAATCATAGACAAACATGTTCATCAACATACTCTGCAGGGATCAGAGCATAGAGCACAGTGGAGTGAGTGATAAACTATGTATAACCTTGAAACAGAACACTTCAATATATTAATAGTAAAATAGTGTTACATGGTGTCTGGGAATCTTGGGACTGGATGTGCGATCACAACCTAAGCTTACAATGGCCATCATGCACAACTAGTTGTCAAGAAGTGGTGTTCTGAAACTTCTGTGTTACCGAGACTAGCAATCAGTGGCCTGGGTGCTGGCTGGATGTTTAACCAGGATAATAAATCTCACTTGGATAACTGAGGTTGTCTGAAGGAGATTATCTTCACTGCACGGTAAGGAACTAGCCAATTGGTTGGAAATAATAATATAAATGTAATGGTCAGTAATCTGCAAAGAGGCTGCAGGTTCTTTTGTGGTTTCCTGGAGCTTCTACAAACAAACACAGGTAAGGGTAGTTACAAGTACAAATAAACAACATGGACGCTATTTGCTATAGTTTCCTATTAAAAAAAGGCCAGCTTCGAGTAAATTGTAAACTATCGACTGCATTTGCAGTCGCCTGCAGATATATATAAATTTACTATCGTGAGATTCTAAAAATGCCTGGGGGAGCTATTACATACTCAAACACCTACAACTGTAAATCTAACTATTCGTGTTGCAAGTACTCACATGCACTGTCCCCGCTCACTGCGGAATACGTTGATGGATTATAAATAACAATGTCAAGCAACATACCGGCTTGTTCATTGAATCCTGTAACAGCTGGGCAGCTTCTTCCCACTTGCTCTGCTTGTTCTCTTCACAGATGTCTAGGGGAGAACGTCCTTGCTGGTCAGAGACGTGCTGAAATAAATCGGTGAGTTCACAAGATGTTAAAGAACTGCAAAACACAGACTTGTTTTGATAGACTAAAGAGGAGCCCATGAATTACTCTATGGATGTGTATATGAAAACTCTATTAATGAGATGCTAATTGCATATTAAAACTACAAAGAGAACAGGTCAAAAAAGTTTGGTTGCCAGAGTCCCTAAAAATAGTTTTTTTTACTTCTTACTGAATATGAGGAGGACAATTCCAGTACAATTCCAAGATGTTGATCTTGCTGCCATTGCCCACAGAGGAGGTAGAATACATTAAAATGTAATTGAATCATGTCAACGATGAAGGATATATGAATTCAAAGGGATAATGAGAAGAAGGTTCTTGTAGAATGCTACTGAAAAGGGACTGCAAATATAGTAAAACATTATTAAAGAACTCACCCTGTCTATTTCGGGGTGATTCAATAGAATCTGTACGATTTCTGCATGACCTCCCCCGGCAGCGAAATGAAGAGGGGAACTGAGCTGGCCATTTAACAAATTAGGATTACACTTTCCTTTCTCTAGGAGCATACTCGTGGCTTCCACCTTGCCATACCTTAGGGAGGTAAAAGTAAGAATGTGAAAAGAACACCTTTCATTCTAAAGTGGAAACATACATTACAGTTGTTAGAGATTTAATAGCCTGTGGACAGCCAATTCCCTTAGAACTAATAGCACTGAGCAGATTAACTCAGCAGTTGCTAAGGAAAATAGTTCACAGTTCAGTAAAACAAGGCTGCCCTGGAAGCCAATAATAAACCATGGGAAATAAGTCACGCACTTTAGTCTGTGCATTTACCCACAATGCAGTGGACAGGTATCAACATTGTGTTCACCTATGATTCAACTTACATGCATCCAAAATGCATGCACTCACTCACAGCAATTTAGCAATTAATGCATATATTATAGATGGGACAACCCCCATAAACTTTTTGGTCTGTACATTTTCTAACCATGTAAGTCAAGCATGTAAAACTCGCGGCCCACAATGGACATCTTTGAGTCCCGGTGAGCTGAGAGTACATGCTTAGTGTTAAAGCAGAGTAGGCACCTGCTTTCTTTACATTGCAGGTGCCTACTCTGCTAAAATTTACTCGCCCGGGAGGAGAGGTCACTGGAGGAGCTCAGTCTTCCTGCTCCTCACTGCTCCATCGCCATCTGTAGTGATGCCGGGTGCCAGAAAAATTACATCATATTCTGGCACTCGGCATCACTAAACTGCTTGCATAAAGGAACAGTGAACAGCAGTAAGGAGATCTCCAGATTGAAGATCCCCACTGGACCCCTGGGATAAATACAATGATGTGAGTGTGTGCAAGAATGTGTAAATGTATGTGTGTGTGTGTGTGTATGTGTGTGAGTATGTGTCTGTCTGTATGTCTGTGTGTCTGTCAGTGAGTGCCTGAGTGTCTGTGTCAGTCAGTGTTGCAATAGCCGTGGCTGGACAGTGGAGGACCTTGAGGCACACAACGCCATGTCAAATTCCAACGAGACATTGACGTGCTCCACCTTCACAGGGTTTCAAGAAGCAGCGGGAGGATCCGCTTTGGCACAGGGTGTGGACAGCGCCATTTGGGATATACCAGAGGCCGTACTCCAGAGTGGCATACTGGCAGCGCCAATGTGAGTGGCTACAGGGGGGTGCTGGTATTTAGTGAAGGGGGTGCTGGGATTTAGTATATCGGGGGGGAATGAGATTTAGTAGAGGGGGGTGCTGTGTTTTTTTATTTTATTTTTAATACTGTACTTTTCAAAATAAACCTATATTTCTATGAAAATTTAAGTTGTTTTTTTTTGCGGCCCACATAAAAACTTAAACCCTTGAATTTTATCAGCAAACTGTCCTATCTCTAATCAGTCTCATTTTGTTTTCAGATCTAGCTAAATCAATATACAAAGATGGATTCAATCTCTAAACAACCAAAAGCAAATTGGTCGTATGGTTTGTTCCTAAATCACTAACGTCTTAACTGCTTTGCATTGTTGGAAATATGTTCATTTTAAAAGTGTATTAAATAAAGACGATTGGACAGCTCTGATGAGCAATTACTGAAAAAATGCAAATGGAAGCTCATTGTTTAACAAAGAATAATGACATTGCAATGGGAAATCCTTAATTTTATATTCACGATCAATAGCACCTAATAAAATGTATCAGCATATACATGGCATGAATATCATTTCCCATCCTACTGGGAATTCAAACATGATTTATATTAAAATTCAGAATGCATAAAGCTATATCAACGCTGAGGTCACACAGTGGTCAATCAATATGCAATTTAAAAAACAAAACTTTGCAGTGCTAGTGTTGAAAGCTCAGACAGCAAGCTTTTAATGATTACATCAAATATTTGTTGTATGTTGTTTTTTAGTTTCATATGAGCTCATGTTTTTTTTGTTTTATATACTTCATAAAAAAAAAAAAAATAAAAAAAAAAAAGCCTTGCAAAATAAATCTATGTCTATCCGAGCCGTGTTGCTACTCACCAGCATGCATAGTGAATTGGTGCCCACTGATCATTGTCTAACTGGTTTACTGAAAAGCCCTTATCCAGTAACCGGCCAAGCAGTTCTGTATCGCCTTCACAGGCACAGCGGTGCAAAGGAAAGTCGTCAACCCACTGGCGCTCCCTGCAGAGCAATAACAAAGAACAGGTTAGATGTAAATAAAAATGTAGAATTGCATCCTACAGCTCCACAATTCTGTGAACGGAGCTGTTGCTAAAGATGATAAATTGCCAAGCAGCTGTGATCCGCTAGGCTTTGATAATGTATAAAAATGCTGCCAAGTGCTTAATTGTACATCCCGCAATCCCTCGCGCAATGTAGGCTCAATGAATTGGAAGCCTTCTGATTCGTTGATCCATTTCTTGGTCTGTAAAGATCTCACTGCAGAAGATGAAAACCCAGCAAATGCATGGACTTTAAAGCTTTCTCTTTATTACTACTTTTTTTTGCAGATATTTATTGCATAAAATCGGTCACTTCTAAGCTGGATTTCCCCTATGGCACACTATCGAATGCTAAATAGAGTAGACACCGTTACTCTATTCTATTAAGCTAATTCAGCAAGTTGAAAATAAGATTCATTACAATGACATAACATGACATACTTGTCTTCCATGACACTGCTCATGCTTCTTTGCCATTTTTCTCTTTTTGGGATCTGTATCTTTGAATAATCGGGAGCTCCAAGTCCAAAGTATGGGTTTATAACCACTTTGTCAACCTAGAACATCAAACGAAAAATATTTATCTCACAAAAGCATGTGATGTCCACAGCAGAGTACCACTACAATCTACTTTTAAAAAATACTGAAATCAGTACAGTTCAGCTTTGCACATACTGCTGTTGCTAATGTTGATCTAAAATGTGTCAAAAGAAACACACTGAAGATATTTACAAATTTAACTAAAGACACAGAAAAATTGTTTGATTAAAACATGATTTCTTTCTGGATTAACAAGTAATTAATAATCTGTATATTAACCTTGATTTTCTAAATCAGTTGTTTACAGGGACTCTCCAGTGCCAGGAAAACAAACTTGTTTTCCTGGCACTAGAGAATCCTACAGTGCCCCCTTCCCTCCTGTCCCCCACCCCATGTTGCTGTAGGGATTAAAACTCCTTCCGACACATACCTGATGTCTGCCAGCGGGGAAGACCTATTGCGCATGCGCCGTATACGCACGCACGCACGCATTAGAGCTCCCATAGGAAAGCATTATTCAATGCTGTCCTATGGGGATTCCGGCGATGCTGGAGGCAACGCATAGCGTGAGGACGTCCAGCATGTTTAAGCGACCAAAAAGTCGTTTAAGAACCCGGAAGTCCCTCTACTGGCTGTCTCATAGACAGCCACTAGAAGAGGACTTAACCCTGCAAGGTAAAAACTGCAATAATTACACATGCAGGGTTAAGGGTGATGGGAGCTGGCACCCAGACCACTTCAATGGGCAGAAGTGGTCTGGGTGCCCGGAGTGTCCCTTTAATATTGCATTTTATTGTTTTATCATTAGCAAACTTACATATATATATTTAAAAAAAAAAAAGGTTATATATAGGTAGGTAGGTAAAGAGAATGCAAATATTTGTTAAATTTTCCAGCCAAGTGTATTTTAACTCTCGCAAAACAAACACACACGCTCTCTCTCTCTCCCCCCCCCTTTTTTTTTCCCATACATAAACTCTTGCATTGTTCTTATTCATTACATGTCACCTCCGCACGTTCCCTTTTCATGTTCTATATTTGAACATTTTATGATGGAAACATTGTAGGCACTTTACCCTATTTGTGTACTGAAGATCAGACCCAAACAAAGGATTGTAGATACACAGGTCAGCCTTTTCCAGGGCCATCATTTTACTCTTTATCTCCAGAGCGGTATAGCCCATGTGCAGGGAATGCTCAGACTGGGAAGATTCTGTGGTATACGCAGGGTTCGTTACATTGGTTTTAATCCTCTCTAGAGGCGAAGGCCTGAACAAAGCAGAGATGGCATGGGACTGGGTATGCTGTTCTTCTAACCACCTGTATAGAAACAAAATACCATGTGAGCAATTACCATGAAACTGTGATGCTGAACGTTAACACTTGCTGAGCATCATGGGAAAAGTAATCAACGAACAGCTTAGGTTAGTCTGTGATCACAGTTATAAAGAAACCATTTACGAATTATCACACTAGCTTAAACCTGATCACCATTATTAACGGATTTAATTAAATATGAATCCCACCATAATCCTTAATGACTTTCGTTCTATCTAGATACATATTTTATTGCATACGGCTACTTTCTCGTACCTGTTTTTTCCCAATCCTGTGTCATTAAATAAGGTTTAGTGGCCCTGCTCTATATCCTCAATATTATTAAAAAAGTTTATACAATCCACTTTCTCAACAAATCCTTGCTGGAATACAGACATCCACAATCTATGATGGGGTTTACATGTTTAATTATGCCTTTGATGAAGTGCTAGACTGAAATGTGTCAAGTTTATGCTATTATTCACAGTCCGGCTCCTGTGACACGACAGACGGTTCCCTTTTAGTCTGCCCTCATTTATGAAGGACTATATCCAAGAAGGAATTTTTGGTCTGAACAAAGGTTGGCTTTTTTTAAACGGTGACCACCAGCACAATGGTCCATCTACCAAACACTGAATTTCTTTATGCATAGATGCAATGCTCTTCCAATTTTTGGCATCCATGTATTGGTGTATATTTTCCAAATAATTTTATTCTAAGAAGAGGAAAATCATGACAGAGGAGCTTTAGAGTTCAGTTGGCTAATTTGGCATTGGACAAAGTGATCCATCTCCACTGTGTATCCGACCGTGTCCTCCTGTCATCTATCAATAGATCACAGCTCACATAATTTGCCGGGTGGCAGAGAAATATATATTGTAGCCAGAAAGCCAGAAAGAGCCCGAGCCAGAAAGAGCCCGAGGGCAAAGCATAGACACCTTTATTGACATCCATGCTCAACCATATTAGAAGGAATTATATTAAATTCAATAAAAAAAATTAAAAAAAATTAAAAAAAAAATCAGATTGATATCAGGAATGAAACACATACAATACATTGCTTTCTGTCAAAAAAATAAAAATACAGCTTACTTATCTAGAGCAATTAACATCCGGGCTGTAATTGTGGAAAAATGAGTACTTGATTCACTGCAGACCCTCATGATATCTTGCAGACAGTAGAAAACCGGAGTTCCTGGGTTACAAGTGCTCTTCACATTTTCTTGGAAAAAAAGCAACAACAAAAAATTAAAAATAACCATCAAATTTAACCATTACCCTTAATTTTACCTGCTTGACACACCTTTTAAGTACAAAGAAGTCAACAAACTGTGTGCAGAGTGATGGCCATCCTTGGGCAACTTAGCTGCCTGCAGTGGTCTACCTTTCCCATGATGCTTAGTAAGCCAAACAGGTTATGGAGCATCATGGGAAATGATGAAATGAAGAGAACAATATGTGGAGTGCAAAGGCGAACCAGCATTACCTATGGAACTCTGTGTGTGTAGACAAAAAAAAAAAGGTACCTTTAACAGCCGTGGGGACTAGAAAAAGACCCGCTTCCCGGCCAGTCTTTTCTCCATCAAGTTGAAATTTTTTCATCAATACAACTCTTTTACCTACACATGCAAAGACACCAAGGGTGAAAAAGATATTACAAAAAAATGATATATTGCTGAACTTGTCAAGCATGCTTCTACATTCCACCCTACCCCTGTTTCAGAGGGCTGATCTTTATGGATTGCTGTAGAAATCCATTATATAAAATAAACATGTAAAAGAAGTCAGTAAAATTTATTTTTCATTAGCTGCTATCATCTCAAGACAGATATATAGCCTGCCTGTTTGCTTGGCTACTTGTGTTGTTTAGTACATAGCAGATATCTCAGTGATAAATTCAAGTATACTGTAGTTTTATCTATCACTGTGTACGCGTGACTGTAAGACTGCCAGATTTGGTAATTAAGGCAATATTTATCAGGAATTGTCACTACATTATGTGTTATGGCTAATAATGTGTTGGTAGGAAAGTGGCAATGTCCATCATTAGTATTTGTCATACAACTTCTGAAGTAATCGACTGACTGAGACATGTCCTTACAGATAAGGCTTGCGCTTTTAAATAGTTATCTACCTAAGTTGCAAGGTGTGTTAGTTATAACACAAATAGATAATTAATGGGAAAAGGATGCAACGATCCACCAAAGAAATTAAATCTGCTGCTCGATCCAATAAATCCCGTTCTTTATTGCTCAGACGAATCCATACTTTGACGTACAATGGAAAAACGTCTCTAATGCGTTTTGCATTAAAATGTATGTTATGACGAAAAGAAATCTACCCTCAAGATTGCCAACAAGTAGTATTGTACTTGCCTTTAACACCTTGATTTGAAGGTGAAATAAGTTTGGTGGACTCTAAAACATAGTCCAGTATTTCCTGTGACGTGTCCTTTTCTCCCTGGAGTTTAGTCTCTAATAGATTCTTCCTCCGTTTTTTCTTTTGGCCTTCCACTGGTACCTCAATCATTAATATCTACAAATCAGGAGAAACAAAAAACGTGGCAACAATTTTCTAGCATTCATTTGGACAAAAAAATGTGCTGTTGCTCAAAGCATTAATTTAAAAGAAATATGTTTTAAAATACTTTCTTCTTGCTTGTTACTGTAGTAGTTGAAGGATGTCACGGCTCCCCAATCCTATTTCTGTCCCTCCCTCCTAACCTGCAGTGTTTCTCCAGAGATGCAATTGTTTCGTGCTATCAGAAAGCACAGCAAAGTTTTCTTGCAAGTTGTAGCTAAGCTAATATCTTCCATAACGAGAAAGCAGATAAACTACAACTCCCAGAAACCCTTGCTTTGTCTGGCTGTGCAGTTATTAACCTATTTACCATTTCACACTTCTGTCTTATTGCTTCCCTGACACTAGGTGTGAGTGGTGTGACTGATAGAGGGTATGATAACACTGCATAATGTGCCCTGGACTGTGAGAAATTAAAAACAAAGGGCATTTAAAGCCAGAATCATAGCATTACAATTTTTCCAAGTGTGGTTATTTTAGTCAAAAATGTTCAATTTCTGTTTTTTGGTCAGTGCTCCACAATACCTTGCTTAGAGACAAATCCACACAGTCTTATCTTGAGGGCGGCTCTTACACAAAGCTTTAAAAATGCTTTCAACAAAGTAGCACCAACTGACCACTGGCGGTTGATCCTGCACACCACCCTTCATTTTATAGTGCTGGAGTTTTCTCTAAAAATCGAATAATAGAGTAGGCCCTGTCCTTACTTCATATAGCTTTGCTCGATAATCTCGAGAGCTGAGGCTTCCAGCATTCTTTGGTCGAATAACAGCTACATAAACCTCTTCTCCATCAGTAGGGTTGCCCATGGCAAATGCACACAAACGCTTCCTGGGAAAAAGCCCAAGGGCTCAGACAGCCTGGGGGAAAATGACCAAAGTTAATAATGTTTTACAGCAAACAAATTCACTCTTCTCAAAGTGATGGCCGTCAAATTCTACTAATAAAAACAAAACAAAAAAGAGAACCCAAGATACAGTTCTTTTTCTAAGTAAAAATGCTATATTTTGATACATATTTATGAATTAAAACAAAAAGATTAGGAGGGAGATTCAGTTAGCCATTCTGTTTCTGTAGCAGACTACAAGTGATGAGTACCTCAAAAAGAGCAGCCCAAAAACCCATTGAGTAATAATAGCTAGCTTTTGCAGTCAGATGCTAGCGATCTACATTTTCTGTGATGTTTAGCAACCTTGGTATAGGCATCACAGGAAATATACTTCACAAATATCTGAGTTCCAAGGTAAGTTCCCAGTTCTCTTTGATGAAGGATATAGGTTAGAAAACTGTCCATCTACCCCTGCAATAACTGTGTATACTGGCTGGTTCCACCAATAACCTAATCAGAGCTGAGCGAGCCTTTCACACAGTGTCACGTGATGTGCAATGATAAATACTGCATCTTCCTTCACTTTAATAAAGGTCAATGTCTTGTTAAATAGACTAATTATGGTCATTTCAAGCAAAACAAAATCACCAGCATGAGCTCAAGCCTCTCAGCGGTGTCCATCTGTGGTTGTTTTGCAAATGTTTTTCTAGAAGTTATTTTAAGCCTGTCTAGGCAGACACAAACGGAGATCCAGACACAGCCAAATAGGTTGTACAGAGCTCAATCAATTATGATAATAATAATAAATAAAAAAATCTTCTTTTCCCCCCTGGTTGTTAATTTTTTTTTTTTTTAGCATGATAATTTTGTATTAGTAAAACCTACTGGTTAGGAATCACTGTGTTAACGTTTGAAGGGGGTCACCACAAAGCAAGTATCTAAAGTAAAGAATGAAATCCCTCATGTGATTTAAATTAGATGTGTTCATTGCCATCTTTAAATCCAGCCTCCTGTTTAAAGGGACACTCCACTGCTTAAATAAAACAAAACACTGTTTAGTAGATATAATCCCAGTGAAAACATGTGTCCATTTCATTATGCATTTTTTTATTGGAGTCATATTTAAAAACAGCTAGTAAAAGCTGCAGATCTCATCTGCAGCCTTTGCAAGCTCTCCCCTTCGAACCCCAACCAGACTTTGTGTCCGTCTAATTACACAGACTTCCCAATGCAGCTCAATGAGAAGTATTTGAAAGACAGGCAATCAATGATTATCAGGGGCCTGAATATGAATTTGCTTTGCCCCATTCATCATCCCTTAGTAAAGTGACAAATGGAAAGGGGATCCCAAACTGGTAACCTGCCTAGGACACTGTGATATGTTAGTGGTTCTCTGCTGCCAGGGACAGTTTATGCATGAATACATGTGACAAACAGTAGTACTCATAAAAGTTGTGTGTGTGACATTAACCTGACTCTCTTGATTATTCAAATACTGTTTACAGACTAATCAACCCATTCATATTTTGAACACAAAGTATTTTACCATTACACTTTTATGTAGTTGTGCACAATATCTTTTAGATTCTATACTCATTTGAGCAGGGCCTGTGTGATCTATTATTCCTGTCAGTCAAACTTCGGAGTTGAATTTGTCTATTTTGTGAACCCTGGGACGGACGCGCGCACGCACACACCCCCACATCTCCCCCCCTAATATTTTATACACTAGGGAAAGAAACTAAGATTGTAAAACAGCTGTACTTATACAGTGTTTAAGTACATTATAAACACTTTTTTTTTATGTAATTGTATATATTATAAAATATTGTGTATGTGGATGTGTGTGTGTTAATCTGTCTGTATGTATGTAAATGTGTCAAATATCCAAATAGTTATTTAATGCTAACATGCAAACCAGTATAATACAACTGATATATTGAATACGCTTGCTGTCTGGAAAAAGAAGGGTTAATGGGCAAAAGTGTGTAGCCAGCAAATACACTTTTTTTTTTTACTTGTTAGTACTCAAGGCCAAAAGATGCTACTGCTCCCCCTCCCTGCAAGATAAACGCTAACAAAAGGGTATGTGTATAATACTGTGAGAATTGCAGAAAGGGGATGGTAATTAAACATTTGTGGCGGTCTATCAACAAGTAGCTTGAATCTTACCGGAAAGGTCCCCTTTCCTCCCTAGTGATTAGCTCTGAGAGTTATTATAGCTCATCCCCAATCATTAGCCGAGGCTTAATGTCAGAGTGAAATCAGAATGCCTTTATTGCCTGAATGTCACTTCCTTTATACCTGGGACCCCAGGAAAACAATGGGTCTTACTACATACCTGGTACCTAGGTGTCTGTGCCGGACCAAATAGTTTTATTAGCGGACACTTCTGAGCTGAATAACATTTCAACATAAAAATATAAGTTCCTGTGCCCGTATGCTCAAAATCAGTGCCACCCCCGGATACCTCTCTCCTGAGCACCTATGTTCTCCAAAAGGTGCTCGGATTTGAGGTGTCTAGCTAGCATAGTACGGATGTTCCGTTTTGACTGGGCTGTGAGCATCCTGTAATCCAGTGCAGAGTTCCACTATGCTAAATGGGAAGTCCCGGTCACCTACAATGATGGCACCTCCTGTCCATACACCGAACCACCCAAAGACCTTTTTATTGTTGCCTCACCATTCCCTCCATCACCCCTCTAAATAGTGCCCTGGGACTGGTTAATTGGAAAAGGCTTTTTCAGACAGTATTGGCTATTAGGCTAACATTCAATAAATTCTGTATGTGTGTATGGTTGTGTATATCTTTGTAGGTTTACTATCTGTGTCATTGTCTTTTTATATATACAGTTGTGTCTGTCTGCTAGTGTGTGTCTATAAATGTGTTCTACATATGCATGTCTGTTTGTGTCAATGTCTGTGCAAGTGTTTGTTTCTGTATGCATGCTGGCGAGCAATCTGCGTGTAAGTATGTGTTAGTGTGTTAGGTTCATGTGTGGTTAGTTATGTATGTAAGGCTTTTCACTTGTGTTTGTGTGGACAAAGATGCATAGCACTGATGTCTGGCCTGGCTGAGCCTTGACTCCATTATTTTGTTTGATCCAGATACTGGATAGATTTAGGACAATTCACTGCAGCTCTGGTGTGGCGAGTTGTAGCAAAACCTGATGGCTGATCACTTACACAATTTAAAACGGGAACCAACAAATAAAAATACTGAAACCGGAACACATGTTGCATTGGAGTAGAAGTTTCTATTTCCCCTTATCTTTCTATGCTGACTGACAGACCGGCAGAGCTTTTAACAATGATTGACAGGAATAGTGCTCAATGCCAGAATAGAGACCAATAACGCAGAGGGCATTTCTACATTTAATTTTATCAGATATCAAAAAGACATTTGTTTAAAAACTGGAAATAATTAAACAGAACACTAAAAATTCCTCTAAAATGATAATCCCCATTTTACAATAGATTATCAAACTGGGCCCACAGTACAAAGCTCAGATCTAAAACAAATACCTAAATAAGAAGCATAGACAGAAATAAAACCGAGCTCATATCATGTATTCCAAACCACGGCAACAAGTCAAGTAAGTTCTACAGTCACCGTGCTGGATTCTAACCTCACATGTTCATTAAAACAGACACATTCTTCTGACAACTTCCAGGCTGTGATGATGTGAGGACACAGTTTAATAGCAGGTTTCTCTGCTTCACTGCATTGCATAATGCGGAATAAGATACATTTTGTACTGATAGTCGAAGAACAAAACATTGCATCTGTTGTTCCTGGGGTAAAACAAGGATGCATTGGCAAGAAAGGGTCAAGTGAGCACAAGCAATAAAAATAAGAAATTATGATAAATTAATAGGGAGTCTCCGGGCAATGCATTGAAAATATGCAAAAAGTAAAATATAAAAAAGATACACTTGAAATTCCTGTATTTGCTGTATAACAACAATCTGTCCAACTTCTGTAATGAAATCTCACCAAACCCTGAAGTGACTCAACCAATCAGGCTAACTTAACTTTTTCCATTAAAAAAAGTGCTTGACACTCAGGCACATTATGGGTTTTTGGAAACTGTTCAATATTCAGATTTCTAATACCACGATATTATGTAAAGCTGTATTACTGAAGCAAAAGGGAGATGCACTATAACCACTTTAACTGACTTAAGTAGTTATGGTGCTAGGAGTCAGTGGGCACCAGGTCCAGCATCACCACTAATCGATTTACTAATTATTTAGCAGAAATGCTTGATCCCCAGTAGTGTGCAGCCCCACACCCAGGATTATATGCCTTGCTTCATATAATACAAGAGGTAGTGTGCAGTGACCAGCCAGAGCAGTCGAATTGGAAAAATTCTCCAAGTCAGATTTATTTTCAATTTGGCTATTTTAGGCTAATAGTTTAAATTAACTTTGGACTTCTCCGTGATACATTCAGGGATTCATTTAGTGACTAACCCTATAAGTGTAATTTGCATAGAGCCTGAACAGACTAATTAGTATTTTGCAATTACATAGATGTTGTGCTAAGTAATATTTGGTGGGTTTTTATTATTGATTTACCTGGGAGACCAAGGCACCCCATTTATACATTTTCTTGGTGGTGGCAGCGTTAAAATAGTAATAGTTGGGGCAGAGCCTAACTGCCTAGCTGGAAAGACGCACAGAGAAACAGCTCCTGACCAAAGCGACAAAACCAGGAGTAAATACCCCGAAAACCTGAGTGGTTACCGGAAGGAGGGCATGCGGCATGCTGAGGAAACCCGGGGACATCAAACGACACAAAAATAGAGACGCACACTTCCCGGGAACCCGCAAAAGCAAACGGGGCCTACATGTGACCAAGCCTGGGAGAGGTGGCCGCTCTCCCCGATGGCAAAGTCACGCACGGACCCCTCGACACACTCAACTCCTACCCCCCTCCCATGGACCGGCAGGGGTTATCCCGGTCCTCACTGGACAACTGGGGCAGCCTGTCAAGGTCTTACCACAAGCCTGAGCCTGAAACACGGAGGGGCAGTCCTTCACAAGGCGCATCCAAGATGGCGGCAGACAGTATAACACACCAGCAGAGCATGCTGCCGACACTACAACAGCAACAGTCTGACCTATCACAGCTACTAGAGGCGATTTTCAACCACTTCTGGGACAAGCTCAGGCAGTGGCAGTTAGCAGCCCAAACCGACAAGCCTGATCCACGGAAGGCAGGTGAGCGGCAGACCCTTGGGCGCAACACAACCACATCCATTCACCCACACTCTACCTGGCCCACCTGGGCTGATAATCCAGACGCATCGCCCATACATACGAAGGCATAAACAACGCAAACAACAGAAGACTACAAAATTCTCCATCACTCCCACACGTGGAGTAAACTCGGGCCCCAGAGGTGACCGAGTTTGTGGTTAAAAGATGCAGGCCAGCACACCAGCCTGGAGCTGGAGGGAAACCCTCATACATCTGCACAGCAGCGGACCGCAGAGACCCACTACCGGGCCCCTACCGCCTCCTAATCCTTGATGTAGCCTGTATATAACGTGGAGTAAACTCGGGCCCCAGAGGTGACCGAGTTTGTGGTTAAAAGATGCAGGCCAGCACACCAGCCTGGAGCTGGAGGGAAACCCTCACTTACATCTGCACAGCAGCGGACCGCAGAGACCCACTACCGGGCCCCTACCGCCTCCTAATCCTTGATGTAGCCTGTATATAACCTTGCATGTTTATTTTATATTATCTCGTCTAGCTTGCATACCAGACACACAAATTAACCTGTCTGGCGGGCATAACTAGTTCCGGCTTAAACAGAATGCACCCTGCCATGTTTTTGGCTAGTCATCTAACAACACACACGGAGGTCAGGCACTATGTGTTTATTCTATCGCCTACCACACTGACCTGCCACACAGTTCGCCCATAGCAAATCATACTTGTACTGTTTACAAAGCTAAGCTCTAGATGTCATATCACACCGTCTTTCACTAGACATTAACCATTATGCCTAATGCACCTAACGTATGCACCCACCTAGTTAAAACCAATGTCTTAAACCTAACATGTCTTTAATTACTAAAAAAGGTGCCGTTATTGAATGCCACAATAATGTTTACTCTGTACAAAATAAAAAGTAATAGTTATATTATGATGTTTAAGTGTGGGTGGTGTTAAGGGGGATTTTGTAATGATTTCCGGTCTAGTGCAGACATATAGTGAACTTGAACTCCTTCGCCACCACAACTACGTCATGCACACCAACTATAAACTACTACTGTGCTGATTCACCTTAAACCTGCAGATGTTGGTGAACTAAATTTTCCAGGATGCTGGGAAACAGTTAAAATGTTGCTGGGACAATTTTCTCTGTTACTGTTTTATGACCCTGCAATACAGCCTGACGTGTGCCCTTTAGTGCCTTGGATATTCAAACTCCTGTCTATGTAGTTAGATGTTTACTTTGTATAGACATAACATTATTTTCACTTTGTGAATGTTAGAGATAAAAACAAGTAAAAATGAAGCCTCTTACCCGTTTTATGTTGTAGGCTTCACATGCTGAAGATTCTTTTTTTCTCCCCCTCGCTTCTGAACGAAACTTTACCAAAAGCACAGGGTTTATAGCTGAAAGAAAGGAGTTCGATGAATATTTCCTGTTACAGGAAAGAGAAGCCAGCCACTCCTGTGAGCGGAGCAGACAGTCGATCCTCAGACAGCTTGAGATAATGCAAACCAGAAGACGAAAAAGTAACAGTACTGGATGGAAGCCTGGTGTTTCTGCACACATGCAAAAAATCCCCCAACACTGGCACATACGTCATGGTGATCCCTTCTCCAGAATACACACACCTCCTTGTGCAAAACTCCAAACCACAAGCAAATCGCAGGAAACCCGACTCTTTCCTTTCATAACAACAAAACAGTGATACACCTGGCAGAGTTTATTCATAAAACAATGCATGAGATTAGCTATTTTACCCCAACGGTTGTTTAAATCACTTTGTAAGTCTGGAAGGCTATCTGCTGAGTTAATTAGTGAACGTTACATCATGTACATGTAAGGGAAACAGAGTCCTAAATAAAAATGCACATCTTAAAGAGGAAGTCTAAACACTACAACTTGTGGCAGATGTTCTGGTGCAAAAATCTAGCAGGTGCCGTCCCTTAGTTCTGTGTCAAACTAGCTTTAAATGGTCTGAGAAGCCCTGGAGCAACTGAGGTAATCATGGCCTGATCCCATGCTTGCCATATTCTTAATGCGGTAGCTATTCTTCCACAGTAGCTTCATCCATATTGGGATGGCACTGATAGGTAGAGCTTTTCGCCAACAAGCTCTAAATACCACCTGCCCACCATGCAGTGGAGGTGGACATATATTAAGTAAAGAATAAATAAACCACTTCTCTCACGCTCTCATCCACAACACAGCCCCTATATCAGCCCACAAACACTGCATCCTCTATACACACACACACACTGCATCCCCTATACACACACACACACACACACTGCATCCCCTATACACACTTGATTTTCTTTACACATACACTACAATCCCTAAACACACACATTACATCCCTTACTGCAACTCTAGGTGCCTGCGAGAGGGTGGTGGAATGGGTGGAGGGCCCTTTAGGCAGACTTGGGGCCAATCCTATGAGCAGCCTAAAAGGCAGGGAGGGTGCGACACCTTTAGCGGTGTAAAAGGCCCCAAAATTTCTACCCATTAAAAAGTAATATTAGAGAGTGAAAGAGGGTAGAGGAGAAAAAAAAACAAACAAAAAAAACATCCCATGCGTTTGTTTTTTCTTAAGTATTTTTTGGTACATGGTACCATGGTACATTTTGGTGAAAGATATTCGAAATCTCCACCAATCTTTGGCGAACACATACCAATTCAATGTCTTTTGAGAAGATAAACACTTCTCAATGAATCCAAAACTATATACTGTAAAAGTAACCACATTATCTAGTGCTTAGGCTAGGCAGGCTTTCAGAACTGCAGCAAATGACGGCACTTCATCATGCAGACTTATATAGACAAACGTTGAATGGAATTAACAGCAACAATTAGTTCAGCGTGGCGCGTTTCATTTTCTCCTTGACTATCTGTGATTTTCAGTCTGCCAAGAGCACTAAAAGCTCCCCAGACCCTCATCTGCTATAAAGCGAGCCTGTAAAATATAAGCTCAAAGGGAGATAATAAAATTGTCAATTTATGGTTCAGTTTTACTCAGTGTCTGTGAGCAACTGAGATTATGGCATCATTTTAATGACTTAAAAATAGGACAGCTAGCCATATAACAAAAGCTGGGGAGTTGCCTGTAAAACCAAAAATGCTGTTGTGTTATTTAAGTTCTAACCAATGAGGTGAGTGGGTGTCAGGGCACCCCAAGCACAAAGCACAAATCACCTACATTCTTAGGCAATGAGCTGAGAACACATACGTTTTTCTTCAACAATTGTTCAATGATCTCAAAATGATAATGTGAGCTGATAAAAAAAATAAAAAAAATAAGACTAATAAAAAAACATGTTTAGTGTACATGAACACCTCTGGTGGACATTTTAAAAAGACCGAACACATACAGACTAACAGGGTTATTTAGTAAAGTGAGAATCAAAGTGAATTTTAAATTTAAAGGGACACTATAGTTACCAGAACAACTACAGATTATACTATTTGTTCTGGTGAGTAGAATCATCCCTTTAGACTTTTTGCTGTTAACACTGTCTTTTCATAGAAAAGGCAGTGTTTACATTACAGCCTAGGGACACCTCCAGTGGCCACTCCTCAGCTGTCAACAAAAGGTGCTTCCAAGGGCAGTGCTGCACAGCAGGGAGACACAGAACGTTCATCACAGAGATGTATTGATTCAATGCATCTCTATGAGGAGATGCTGATTGGCCAGGGGTGTGTCTTGCTCCACCCCAAGCCACCCTTCTTGGCTGAGACCATTAGAATTGACAATCTCAGCCAATCCAATACATTCCTATTGAAAAACATTGTGATTGGCTGTGATCCTCAGATCTGATGATGTCAGTCAAGGAGGAAGAACAGGGGCAAAGTCAACACAAGCAGACTCGAATAAAGGTAAGATTTTACTATATTTAGGGTGACAAATGGGGTGTGGGGGGGGCGCAAATTGTGATTTTAAAGGGATTCTCTAGTGCCAGGAAAAACAAACCAGTTTTCCTGGCACTGTAGATTAGTGGGGTGTGCGTTATTCCCTCCCACGTCGCTGAAGGGGTTAAAACCCCTTCAGTCACTTACCTGAATCCAACACCGATATCCCTCGGCCCTGGGTCAGGCTCCTCCCCCACCAACGTCCGCCGGCAGCGGAGACCTAATCCGCATGCGGCAATGGCCGTGCACGCGCATTAGACCTCTCCATAGGAAAGCATTATTAAATGCTTTCCTATGGGGATTCCGGCGACGCTGGAGGTCCTCATGCACAGCATCGTTTAAAAGTCATCTAAGAACCCGGAAGTCCCTCTAGTGGCGGTCTGGTAGACAGCCACTAGGGGAGGAGTTAACCCTGCAATAAAAACTACAATAATTACACTTGCAGGGTTAAGGGTGATGGGAGTTAGCACCCAGACCACTTCAATGGGTCTGGGTGCCTACAGTGTCCCTCCAACACTATAGGGTCAGGAATACATGTTTGCATTCCTGACTCTACAGTGTTCCTTTAAAGCTAGAGTAGAATTACTAAAATTCCCTTGGTTTCTCACTTTTGGGAATAACCCTGTAAGAAGCTTGGAATTTAACCGAGAGGATTGTTTCATCTTTTCAAGTCTTCCTATCTCAAAACTTACAGTAATTTAAGAGGAACATTCCACATCCCAATTAAATATATATCTTAGATGAAGTGTGTTAGAGGTCTGGAGTATCCCTTTAACCATCTCCTGTGACAGGTAAATCAAGCAACCTTCTTGCCTGTGTCACAAATGAATAAGTAGGGAAAAATTTACCACTAGCCAATGGTTGATAGACAACTGTTCGGATGTCCAAATTTCTTACAAACATCACTAACCAAATCAGACAAACTGGTTCTCAGTAACTATGCCAGCATTCCCAACACACAAGCTGTGCTAGCCATCAAGATACATCTGCTCTTTTTTGTTGTTGCAAATAAAAGTTTAGAATTTTACAAGTGATATGTTTAGATGTGAATTATTTGAAATGGATAGTGTTAAAACAGGGTTTTGAATTTCAAAGAGGACTTTTAGGGTAATATACGGTTTCTACAGAGCTACGGGAAAGTGCTGAAAATTCTGCAGTGATGTCATTGGTGAGTAAAATACAAAACAAGGTTTCACAAAGTATCTCTAGGAAATTCATCAGATAAGCACACCAAGTTATAATGGTTTGGTTGGGTAAAGTGGTTGTATGGGTAGATTTCATAATCGCAAGGAGACAGTTACATTTACCACTCCTAGAATTTATGGTATGAAACATAAGAGGGCAGACAACCTCCAAGATAGACCACAAAACCTAGCTTGACAACAGAAGCAAATAAAATTAACAGATATAACAAAATGAAATGGAAAATGATCCCAAACAAACTTAGCACGCTTGAACTAAATTGGATCCTTCGAATATTCTACAAAATAATAACATTAAAAAAAACATAGTGCAGACTATCTGGTAAAACCACAAAGATATATACAGGGGTGTCTGGGAGAAAACTCACATGTACCAGAGACCTATCACCCCTGGCTCTGGGTTTGAGGTGTTTCAATGGAGAAGGATACTCCCCGCAGCGTGGTATTCAAATATATGTTTCTATATAATGGATACGGATAGATATGTATAGATCATCTATACGTGTAGGAGTTAAAAGGTGAGGCAGGAACCTCCAATTGAACAGTATCACAGTTACTTTATTATAATACAATACTTTAGTAGTGGTGGGCATGCCAGCAAGTGTGTTAAAACTTAAATGCCACCGGCATACAGTCTCTTCCGGGTTTTGCCGATACCTGATCACGTGAGCCTCGCTAACACAAAAAAAACAAAACAAGCCCTGCGCTCAAACTCCCATCACTCCGAGTTTGAGCGCAGGACTTTTTTTTTTGTATTTGTATTCACGTTTGTATCGCACAGCTATGTTACAATGCTGCCGTCCATCCCATGTGTTCCTTATTAAGGGTTAATAAGCATGTAGGGGTGTATATACAAAATACCTCTCTCCGTCTCATTAGAGATATCTCTGCCAGAAGCTCAAGAAAGCTAGGTGAATGGTTAGTGTAGGACCCACCTGAGAGGTTTGCCTTGACGTGGCAGGTGGGCTAAACTCTCATGGCCACTGGAGAAACGAAATAACCTCCATTTGTTTAAATATACAGAGGGATTTTGGAAGAGCGCAGGTAACTTTTTTCTTTGGCCACCGGCATACAGTCTCTTCTGGGTTTCGCCGATACCTGATCACGTGAGCCTCGTGGGTCCGCCTCTCTATGACGTCCTCCGTGACGCGTTTTGCCCGCCTTCTCATACTTCTTCCAACTGTCTTTACCAGATAGTCTGCACTATGTTTTTTATATGTTATTATTTTGTAGAATATTATTCAAAGTATCCGATTCGGTTCAAGTGCGCTATGTTTGTTTGATATAATTTTCTGTATTGCCTTGTGTCACTGCTGTGTCACTTTGAGGAAGTGCAGCTGTAGCTGTGGACATCTAAGACTTTTTCTGGTTCTCAAGCGCTTACACACTATTTTGGTTAAAAGGAAATGGAAGTCCATGCCAAACTTCCCTGAGTTTCCCTGAAACTTCCCTCTCCATCCCTAATGATGGTTTCATAAAGCTAAAATCCTTCTGAAATAATCATTAGAGTGTGTTGAAATGTCACCGAAATTCCAATATAGTCAAAAGATATAAGCCCACTACGCTTGACAGAAAGGCTGTCAAACCCTCAGCTATCACTAGTGACAGCAGAGTGGAATGAAGGATCCTGTGGGACCACCATCGACATCAGTGTTGTACTCTTGCGCATGCACATAAGTACAGCATGGACATCCTCTACTGGCAGATGAGGTTATGCAAAGACCCCAGAAGGTGACAGAGCCGCTTTAAAGGACCACTCTAGGCACCCAGACCACTTCAGCTTAATGAAGTGGTCTGGGTGCCAGGTCCCTCTAGGATTAATCCTTTTTTTTTATAAACATAGCAGTTTCAGAGAAACTGCTATGTTTATAAATGGGTTAATCCAGCCTCTTAAGCCTCTAGTGGCGGTCTCATTGACAGCCACTAGAGGCGTTTGCGTGCTTCTCACTGTGAAAATCACAGTGAGAAGACGCCAGCGTCCATAGGAAAGCATTACGAATGCTTTCCTATGAGACTGGCTGAATGCGCGCGCAGCTTCTGCCGCGCATGCGCATTCAGCCGAAGAGGAGGATCGGAGGCGGAGAGCTCCCCGCCCGGCGCTGGAGAAAAGGTAAGTTTAACCCCTTTCCTCTCCCCAGAGCCCGGCGGGTGGGGGCACCCTCAGGGCACTATAGTGCCAGGAAAACGAGTATGTTTTCCTGACACTATAGTGGTCCTTTAAGACGTGACATTACTGGGATTGGCTACTAAGGTGATCACGCAACCAGTATTGCTTGACTGATTTATTGTGAAGTAGCCCACTACATGCAGATCATGGCATGTGCTGGGCACAGAGTCCGCTTGTAGCGCTGTGCTATGAGCAGACAGGTCTCTAAATGCTGTAATAACTTGTCACAACAAGCCGATGCTGGGACAGGCTCTATAAAGCTGCTGCTGGATGTCTTATACATGAAGAAGCAGCAGCAAGGATCATAGCAATAAGATCAAGTAAGGGATTAAAGGGTCACAGAAATATGGGAGCCAAGGTATACATTCGAGGAACGCAATCGAGGGCCATGTGAATACGTTCGAGGAACGCAATCGAGGGCCATGTGAATACGTTCGAGGAACGCAATCGAGGGCCATGTGAATACGTTCGAGGAACGCAATCGAGGGCCATGTGAATACGTTCGAGGAACGCAATCGGGGGCCATGTGAATACGTTCGAGGAACGCAATCGGGGGCCATGTGAATACGTTCGAGGAACGCAATCGAGGGCCATGTGAATACGTTCGAGGAACGCAATCGAGGGCCATGTGAATACGTTCGAGGAACGCAATCGAGGGCCATGGGAATACGTTCGAGGAACGCAATCGAGGGCCATGTGAATACGTTCGAGGAACGCAATCGAGGGCCATGTGAATACGATCATGGTACGCAATCGAGGGCCATGTATATACTTCGAGGAACGCAATCGAGGGCCATGTAAATACTTTGAGGAACGCTCAAATGAAGGAATTGCGGGCCACAGGAATACGCTCAAGGAAATTAATATTGGATCATGATATAAGATGAGGAATTATAAGCAGGGCCTCTTTAACTGCTATAATAAAGTATTGATAACGCTATGTAAGGTTTTATCTATCATTAGATTACTACAGAGGCTGATTCCAGGCTCACATGACACAGACAGGAAATGTGGGTTTTATTCTCAGTCATCATCATCACTACATCATACGCATAAAACTTATAAACAATAAGACCCCTCCCAACAACAACCCCAAAACTGCAACAACAACAACCCCCACAAAACGCCTCCCAACAACAACAACAACCCCCACAAAACTACCCTCAACAACCCCCACAAAACTACCCTCCCAACAACCCCCCTACAAAAACTACCCTCCCAACAACCCCACAAAACTACCTCCCAACAACCCCCACAAAACTACCTCCCAACAACCCCCCACAAAACTACCCTCCCAACAACCCCCCCACAAATACCCTCCCAACAACCCCCACAAAACTACCCTCTTAACCCCCACAAAACCTCCCAACAACAACAACCCCCACAAAACTACCACCTCCCAACAACAACAACCCCCAATTTACAGCTCTAACCCCAATTACAGCTCTGCCATACTCCTGTCAGCCGGAGCTCTCAGCTTGGTGGTTTTAGGAACACACCTGACCCTCTCACCCTACACAGGGAGCCATGTCTGACAGGGGCGGGGCCTGAGCTGATGGGCGGGACACAATGCTTGCCAAGGGCGGTGCCTAAACGAATGGGCGGGGCGCCATGATTACCATGGGCGTGGCCTGACATGATGGGCGGGTAGCTCTGTCTATCAGAGGCGGGGCCTGGCCGGATGGGCGTGGACTGCAGCGCTGTCATTGGACCCGGCGACAGAGCGTGCAATGGTATGGGCGGAGCTACTCAGCCCCTAGAAGGCTGTCAACACTGGGATGGGTGGGGTCTGCCTGGAGAGGCCAGCTGAGCATGGTGTGGGCGGAGTGTATTTACCGTGTGAGCAGTCAGCACAGCGAGTGTGGGCGGGGCCAGGACAGACTGAGAAAAGAGAGTCCGGGTAAAGTCTGTCCAGGATTGGAAAGGTGGGCTGGATGAAGGGAGGGCAGTAGGCGGGGCTAAGGGGAGGAGATTGTGTTAGTGGGCGTGGCTTAGCCAGGGAGTCATGCGGTGGGTGTGGGTGGGGAGGGAGTATATCAGCGTGTTGTGGGAGGGGCTTTTCGTAGTGGGTGTGGCCGAGGGATGGATTGTGGGCGTGTCTGTGAGAGGCTGCCAGTAGGTGGGGGCTGGCTGTTTCCGGGTCGCTCTTGTTGTTCCGGGTGCTGGGGGCCTGACTAAGTCTGTTGTTTAGTTTCTCCCGGCGGTGCTGCTGCTGCATCCTCCGCTTCACACACTGTACCTGCGAGCAGGGCTCTGCCAACTGGCGGGGGAGCTAGCTGGACGGATCAGAGTGACATGGCAGAGCCCTGAGCATCCTGACCCTGCTATTTATCATCATCACTGCTGATCCCGGGGACCTGCCTGCATTGATGTGAGTGTGCACTCCGGGGATCTGCCTGCATTGATGTGAGTGTGCACTCCGGGGACCTGCCTGCATTGATGTGAGTGTGCACTCCGGGGACCTGCCTGCATTGATGTGAGTGTGCACTCCGGGGATCTGCCTGCATTGATGTGAGTGTGCACTCAGAGGATCTGCCTGCATTGATGTGAGTGTGCACTCCGGGGACCTGCCTGCATTGATGTGAGTGTGCACTCAGAGGATCTGCCTGCATTGATGTGAGTGTGCACTCAGGGGACCTGCCTGCATTTATGTGAGTGTGCACTCAGAGGATCTGCCTGCATTGATGTGAGTGTGCACTCTGGGGACCTGTCTGCATTGGTGTGAGTGTGCACACCGGGGACCTGTCTGCATTGGTGTGAGTGTGCACTCCGGGGACCTGTCTGCATTGGTGTGAGTGTGCACTCCGGGAACCTGTCTGCATTGGTGTGAGTGTGCACTCCGGGGACCCGCCTGCATTGATGTGAGTGTGCACTCCGGGGACCTGCCTGCATTGATGTGAGTGTGCACTCCGGGGATCTGCCTGCATTGATGTGAGTGTGCACTCAGAGGATCTGCCTGCATTGATGTGAGTGTGCACTCCGGGGACCTGCCTGCATTGATGTGAGTGTGCACTCAGAGGATCTGCCTGCATTGATGTGAGTGTGCACTCCGGGGACCTGCCTGCATTGATGTGAGTGTGCACTCAGAGGATCTGCCTGCATTGATGTGAGTGTGCACTCAGAGGATCTGCCTGCATTTATGTGAGTGTGCACTCTGGGGACCTGCCTGCATTGATGTGAGTGTGCACTCTGGGGACCTGCCTGCATTGATGTGAGTGTGCACTCTGGGGACCTGCCTGCATTGATGTGAGTGTGCACTCCGGGGATCTGCCTGCATTGATGTGAGTGTGCACTCCGGGGATCTGCCTGCATTGATGTGTGTGTGCACTCCGGGGATCTGCCTGCATTGATGTGAGTGTGCACTCCGGGGACCTTCCTGCATTGGTGTGAGTGTGCACTCCGGGGAGTGCGAGTTACATTGTGTCCTCTCCCAGGCTGACAGTGAACTCTGTGTTTTATTCCATCACGGTATCTGCACCAGCTTTTAATGTGTCACACTGTACAGGGAGGGTTATAGTGTTGTTATGGTCTAAGGGGGAGATTTACCAAGGCGATAACACGGACTATTCTAGGACATAGTGTTAAATAAGGAGCAGTCACCATGGAAACCAACAGAATGTTACTCCATTTAGCACTTTGCCCAAGAATACATTGGTTTGGTCAGTCTCTATTTGTATCCTTGTTCTATTCAAATAGATACATTGGAATCTATAAATATATCTAGAACAGCGTTTGTTATAGCATTCTATCTCTGTATACACTGATTGTTATGGTATGGTTCTATCTCAGTATACACTGAGTGTTATGGTCTCATTCCATTTCAGTATACACTGAGTGTTATGGTCTCATTCTATTTCAGTATACACTGAGTGTTATGGTCTCATTCTATTTCAGTATACACTGAGTGTTATGGTCTCATTCTATTTCAGTATACACTGAGTGTTATGGTCTCATTCCATTTCAGTATACACTGAGTGTTATGGTCTCATTCTATTTCAGTATACACTGAGTGTTATGGTCTCATTCCATTTCAGTATACACTGAGTGTTATGGTCTCATTCTATTTCAGTATACACTGAGTGTTATGGTCTCATTCTATTTCAGTATACACTGAGTGTTATGGTCTCATTCTATTTCAGTATACACTGAGTGTTATGGTCTCATTCCATTTCAGTATACACTGAGTGTTATGGTCTCATTCCATCTCCGTATACACTGAGTGTTATGGTCTCATTCCATCTCAGTATACACTGAGTGTTATGGTCTCATTCCATCTCGGTATACACTGAGTGTTATGGTCTCATTCCTCTCAGTATACACTAAGTGTTATGGTCTCATTCCATCTCGGTATACACTGAGTGTTATGGTCTCATTCCATCTCGGTATACACTGAGTGTTATGGTATCATTCCATCTCAGTATACACTGAGTGTTATGGTCTCATTCTATCTCAGTATACTGGGGCAGCGTGCTAGGGAGCAGTAATCTTCCTGCGGCTCCTTTCTGGTCCCTCGCGCTGTATAGTGATGCCGGGAGACGGAATATGATGTCATTCCAGCCCTGGCATCACTACAGAGAGGAGCTGCTGGTATATTGCTGCTCCCTCACACTCAGGATGAGTGAGCAGCCCCATTGGACCCCAAGGAAACATCCACTCAACTCTCATAAAGTTAAGGAGGCTGGGTGGATTGAAAATGTAAATTTGTGTGTGTCTGTGTCAGAGAGTGTGTCTTTCTGTGTCTAATTACCTGCATCCCTCCAATCAAGAGAGTGGAATTTTTACTCCCCTTCTTTCCCACGCCGTGCTGAGATGATGGCTGAGATAATCAATCTTTAAGATCTCAGCTAAACCAATGCTTTCCTGTAGGAAAACATTGGGAGGATAATGCGCATGTTCTCTCTCCACGCAGAGTGTGGAGACGCTGAACACTGTGCAGCACTGACACAGGACTCTCTAGTGGCTGTCTGAGTGACTGTCACTAGAGGTGTTACTAGGCAGCAATGTTTACATTGAAAAGGCTACAGGGACAGGCTGTAGGCACCATAACAACTACATTAAGCTGTAGTGGTTCTGGTGATTACAGTGTCCCTTTAAGAATTGTATATTTCTTGTATATTAAACTTCACTAGTTTAAAAAAAAAAACTGTCTCACAACTTTTTTACTTGGCTCCGAGATTCCAAACAAATTTGTCAAGCCCTGGTATACAGAGTGTTATGCTATCATTCTATCTCAGTATACACTGAGTGTTATGGTATCGTTCTATCTCAGTATACACTGAGTGATATGGTCTCATTCTATCTCAGTATACACTGAGTGTTATGGTCTCATTCTATCTCAGTATACACTGAGTGTTATGGTCTCATTCTATCTCAGTATACACTGAGTGTTATGGTCTCATTCTATCTCAGTATACACTGAGTGTTATGGTCTCATTCTATCTCAGTATACACTGAGTGTTATGGTCTCATTCTATCTCAGTATACACTGGGTGTTATGGTCTCATTCTATCTCAGTATACCTACCATGAGTGTTATGGTATTATTCTATCTCAGTATTCCATGAGTGTTATGGTCTCGTTCTATCTCGGTATACACTGAGTATTTATTGTTTCATTCTATCTCGGTATACACTGAGTGTTTATTGTTTCATTCTATCTCGGTATACACTGAGTGTTTATTGTTTCATTCTATCTCGGTATACACTGAGTGTTTATTGTTTCATTCTATCTCGGTATACACTGAGTGTTTATTGTATCATTCTATCTCAGTGGATGCTTTAGTCTCATTTTATTTCTCAGTGCACACTGGAATCTATGTATACACTGAGTTATACGTTTTATATTTTATTTTGTTATACAGTGATATTATTTTGGAATCTCAGTATACCATGAGTGTTCTGTTCTATCTCACTATACTGTCAATGTTATATTTTATCTCAGTATACAGTGTGTGTTATTTTGGAGTCATTATATACAGTGTCTGTTATGGTATCATTTATTCTCAGTATACAGTGTGTGTTAGTGTGTCATTTATTCTCAGTACAGTGTGTTAGGGTGTCATTTATTCTCAGTACAGTGTGTGTGTGTGTGTTAGGGTGTCATTTATTCTCAGTACAGTGTGTGTTAGGGTGTCATTTATTCTCAGTACAGTGTTTGTTTGTGTTAGGATGGCGGTGTCATATTCTATTCAAGTTCTGTGTGTGCTAGTGTCATTCTCTTTATTTCATTATACAGCCAGTGTTGTAATATAGAATGAGTTTCAGGATCTCTAGCAGGTGTTAGTGGATGTTGTTGTAACAAGATATCCAGTCAGTAATACTATATTGTGGCCTGCAGTGGATATTTGCAGAGCTGTTATTGTATCATGGTCCATATTAAATTGGGCAGTGGTTGTTATTGTACTGTGCACTATAGATCTGCATTGAATGCCTCTGTTTCATTATGATTGTATATATGACTGTATTTGATGTTTCTTAAATGTTATTGTGTCATGAAATGATTTAGGAGTTGATGATTTTTGTATTTGAAGACTGTATGTAGATATAGGGGTGTCCAACAAGTAGATCCCTAGATGTTTTAAAACAACAGTTTCCATGATGCTTTGTCATACTAAAGGCATGTAAAGCATCGTGGGGGTTGTAGTTTTACAACCTCTAAGAACTGCCTTTTTGGCTCCCCTGATGTAGAAGATGGGTTTGTATTAAGATCTAAATTAGAGCATCCAGTAAATGTTGGGTATTGTGATAGACACGACCGACGCAATAAATGATTGTCAGGATATATAGCAGATATTCAGTTAGTTTGATTGTACCACTATCTGTGTTTGAGTCTGTAACGCAGGTTATTGTGTCCTGAGCTATGTCACTGTGTGCAGTGAATGTTAACTGTATTGTTTTTAAATAAAGCTTTACGAAAACATCATGAGCTATATTGGCTATGCAGTGGATGTTATGTCTCTTGGAATATTTTGTAATATTATATTCTTTCATTTAATCAAACACCATATTGTATGCCATTTTCTGTCAGAGGGTATTTGTAAGGAAAAATAATGTGGGTTTATATTACGTTTGGGAGTGACTTTTATTGTATCACCCCTTGCCTTTATACATGTAGTACAGCAAATTCTTCAACATTAGATACATAGCATAAATCGAATATCACAACCTACTGTGACGGACACTAGTAAAGCAGTTCAGTTGGTTTGGAGGGCCCGGCCTAAATAGATTAGTGTTCTGTAGTTAATGTATAGTCTAATTTGCTGTGGTAGTGCCTGCATTAAATCTTGATGTTATTGTGAGCTATATTGGAGTCTGCATGGGGACATTTGTTTGCATTATAAGAAACCTTATTGAGTCTGCAGTGAATAATTTTTGTGTCATGAACTAAATCGGAGTCTGCATTAGGGATGTATTTTGTAAACTGTATTAGGTTGTATTGCGAATACGATAGTCCTTAAGATCTGCTATGTGTGTTAAATATACGTTGTGTATTTTTTTTTTAATGTAGTTTTGCTAGGTTTATTGTACATTTTATATTTGACGTTGTGTAGAATATTAGTCCACAGGTGGGGTTTCTGCCATACGTTCTGGTGTCAGGGCTGTGTGTAGAAGTGTCACATGAATTATATTGCTTTTCTAAAACCAGTGAAATGGCGTTGTGCCTCTGTTTTTATATAGCTTGTCATAGCACGCACATTTCTCAATGATATTTCCTGCATTAAATGTTAATTCTCAGTCTCGGTCCCTGGAGGTGCACATCAGGTCTTTTCATTTGTATCCCATGTTTATTTTAGCAATTTACATGCATGTATCGGTTTACATGGTATAGACACTAGAACAGGTGTCTGATACTGGAGAGCTGTTGAGCTCCTAATTTTTTACAGCTTCACACAGGCTCATATTACAAAAATCTGAAAGGCAGGTGTAGGATTAAACTGTCCAAAGCTTCCCATTGTTGTTTTGTGTTTTGTTTCTTTTTTATTGTAATGTGTTTTAATTGTATTGCTTTGGTTTTATTGTACATTTGACGTTTAACATACAACTGTATAAGGATTTAGCGTTTAACCAGAGCGTTACTTTCTTCTAAAAATTGACAGCAATGTAACGGTTATTAGCTGAAGGAAGCCAAAGCATTATGTTTTAGAGCTTGTTTATATTTTGCTGGATGAAAAGGGGGCCTATTTTTCTTATAATTTATGATCAATATAACAGGAGGCAGCTTACCCTTGGCAAAACTTTTGCCCAGCCAAAGTAGAGGATAAACCGGTTCTGCCTTGCCTCGGGTGTATAATGAGAGGATGACTGTTTGGTATGACAGAAAATGTGGCTATAGCAATGATGCTGTCATCAAAACACTTGGGATTTTTTTTTTGTGTGTGTGACATGTGTAAACATTTTAGTGGAACCAAATAATTCTTTCTGCTTGTCATCCCAATCAAAATGAAATACAATAACATGCCTGTCTATTACAGCCTGCATATCTGATGTTGCTTGGGATTATTAATGTAACAGCATTACAGTTTGTTGTGTTTTATTTAAAGTTTTACATCTTGTAAAACAAAAAATTCCAGGTTTGGTACAGAAAGCAAAAATAGGTGTGGGGGAATATATATTTTAGTAGTATCCTGTGACAAAGCAATCCGGTTCTTTCACATTGTAAGATTGGAGGAGAGCTCATTTTTCATGGTACTAGGTGTTGCCATTCTAAAGCATATGCTTAATCTATTTCATGCTGGTAAAATATTTATTTATTACCGGTACATGATCTGTAATTCATTTTAATGAAATATTAAAAGGACACTGTAGGCACCCAGACCACTTCAGCTCATTGAAGTGGTCTGAGTGCAATGTACCTTGTCCCTTAACGCTACAATGGTAATTATTGCAAAATTACCTCTGAGGGTTAACTCCTCCTCTAGTGGCTGTCTAGCAGACAGCCACTAGAGGGATTCCTGAATTTAAATAGAACTGTGTTCCGTTATCTAACGCTGGACGTCCTCACGCTCTGCATGAGGACCTACAACGTTAGATTTCTTCCCTATAGGAAAGCATTGTATAATGCTTTCCTATAGGGAAAGTCTAATACGAGCACGGCCATTGCCATGCACGCACATTAGGTCTCCCCCGCTGACGGCGGCGGAGGAGCATGGGCGGTTCCTGACCCAGTGCCGAGGGACATCTGCGTTGGACCCAGTTAAGTGACAGAAGGGGGTTATAAACCTATACAAACGTGTTTGTTTTCCTGGCACTATAAAATCCCTTTGGAGTCATTGAGAAAGAGGTGGAACGGAAACATTAGCTTTGCATGCGCATCTTTTATTTACAGGCAAAATAGACAAATTTGAGTCCACTAAAGTTAAACTGCAAACAATAGCCAGCTATGTTTTCAATTTGACTATTTTTGCCTAAAATGTGAAATCCATGCTTGTGTGAGTAACCTGGGAGTAGTTTAGTATGTAGACTGTAATGTTAGAGGTGCAAAATACAGTACAAATCAATTTTTAGTACCCCTAATGAAAACTTGCATGCATTAAATTACACCTTTTCTCATTGAGGGTACATCTAAAAACTGCTTGTACAAGCTGCAGATATTTTATCGGAAAAGCCTTTGCCAGATCTCCTCTTCTAACGCCTCCCAGACTTCTGTGGCTGTCCAATCATATACTTCCCAATGCGGTTCAATGAGAAGTCTTTGTAAGAAATGTGCTCTAACTAATTGCTGTCTCTTGCGTTTAGTCACACTGAGCTAACCAAACCAGGAAGTAACAGGACCAATTGTCTGCTTGAAACCCTAGGGGGTGTAACCAAGTTAATTTATAAAAGTGTAAGTTTCTCTTTATCTATGAAAAATAAAAAATAGGACACTCTCTTAACTCCTAAAGCTTTTTTTTTTTTTTTTGCAAGATAAAGTGGTTTAGTGATTTGGAAAGTCTCTTTAAGGTCAATTGAAACATTTAGACCAAAATAATAGAATCTAGGAAATTGTAAGACTCAACCATTCGATATTCAGACCAGCCAAAATGCAGGACACAAAGCTCCGGTTCAGCAACATTAGACCAGCCAATGGCCGTGGCTTTCATGAGACAATACTGTTGCACTAGAGAAGAGATAAGCAATATTTGACACTCCAGAAATTGTGGACTACATCTCCCTTAATGCTCTTGGAGCCATAATGCTGGCAAAGCATCAGGGGAGATGGTTTTTCAACATATCTGGAGTACCGAAGGTTGCTTACCCGGCACTAATTAGAGCATACTTTATAAGCTTCTCTATAAGCAAACTGATTGTTAAACTGTTTGGCAGGCTTGAAACTTGTAAACATTAACACAAAGAAAATTCTGCTGTTTTTCCATTTTTTTTCTAGTCTCTCGGGGTTCCACTCGTTAGGGTAATATTCTATACCTTTACCCATCTATCCTGATATCCTCTTTGCAACTAAGCAGGACACAACACTGAGGCCTTTTTATGCAATTAAATAACATTTGTAGAGTTATTATAGCAACAAATAATGGTATGTAGCTGAAGAACACACTTGGCCATATTTCTTGGTTAAATAATTCTGGAGGTTCCATGGTGTTCTTAAACTGTAAGACAAATACTTATGTCAACAAGGGATGGAATGAAGCTTGTTAAAATTACTGTGAAATGCCACGTGTTTGACAAATATGAACACGTTTTTTCCATTTACCTTGACAATGGCATCATAGAATGCCAAAACAGTTTATTGATTTTATATATAACACAGATTTTATCATTTTTATGAATCCTTTGGCCAGTGTTTTTCCTATGGGATAAAGATGAGACCTAGAAAAAAAATAATATATACCTCCTCAGACCTGGTAATAGTGAATACCTATGCACTGCTGTTTATTAGTGTTTTGAAGATTATACTAAAGACTTCATGGTCACATTTAAAGGGATACTTCACACACAATAACCATTACTGCATGTTCCCTGCTAATAAATGATGGTTCATGTTTCTATGCTAATGCAGAAGTAAAAAATTATAATGCTACGGTATATTATTGCAGAAGTAAAAAAAAACACTTCTGCACAGATATGCAGGCCCGTAGAACTCTGGTTAGTAAACAGTTTGACACTGAGACAGCACCAGGGTTCTCTGGACATATAACCACTACATCACACTGTAGTGGTTATGGTGCTTTGAGTGACCTTTTTTATGCATTTTCTTAAGGGTATAACTAAAACAGCTGGCAAACCTGCAGATCTCTTGTCTGCTGCCTTTGCAAGCCGTCCCATCCTAACCCAGCGCTGATTTTAGTGGCTGTCCAATCACAGACATCCTAATAGCTCATTCAGAAGTCTTTGCAAGGCAGGTGCTCTGAGCAATAGTCTTGAGTTTAGCTCCACTGAGCTAAACAACCAGGAAGTAACAGGACTGATCCTCAGATTGAGAGCCAGGCGGGTGTAGCAAAGTTAATTTATAAAAGTGCCAATTTCTATTGAAATCTGCACTTTTTGTAAAATGAAAAAGAGGTCACACTTTTCACATGTAAAGTTCTCGGCAAGCTAAAGTGCTTTAGGTATATGGGGTGTTCCTTTAACTAAATATATTTATTTTTAATGTTATATCGCTCCCTCAATTACTTGGTTAAACTATGCTCATTCTACAAGTTTTTCCAACTGCACAATTAACGTACTTATTGTTGATGTCAACGTAACTTGACTGAGTTTGTATTTTTCTATATTTTGGCTTTTATATTACAATTCTTTCAAGTCATCATCACTCACAGTTTAGTGGATCCACACCATGATGCATTATATGGGCAAACATTTCTAGAAAACTAACCCCCAATACCAGCATTTAACTGTGCACTGAGCTGCATATAGAACGTTATGGAAGCTTTTTTAAAAGGACCACTGTGTCTGTTGTGGATAAAGGAAACTATTATACATCAAAATGGTTTAGGTCACAGAATGCATCTAACGGAGTCATGCTAAAGGTCACTAATGTGCACACACAGGATAATGAACTTTAAAAAGTGCATAAAAACTAGTTCACAAAAAGTAGAATATTATTGTGCGCAACCTTCCAGTGCATTAGGCTCTCCTGCCCTCTATTAAAAGGATTCACAGTATTATTTTTGTGAACAAAACACTGGTATGTTTCTAATAGAAATAATTTAAGGTTTGTTTAGGGATTTTTTCTTTTTATACCTTGTTGGGTCAAAGTTGTTTAGAGCAGAGTATGCAAATATCAGGATTTCATCTACCCCAATTATCCTGATGGGGGTGATCAGGGCCCTGAGGGTGTGTTGTCCTTCATTGTCCTATTACACTGATCGTGGGACACAAGGGAATTAGAGCAGGACAGGCCCTCAAAATCAGGACTGTTGTAAGGTTGTGTATGAATAAAAATGATCTGTTTTGAGAAGTAGTGCAAACTCAAAAAAACACTGAAATGTTCCTGCTGTTTCCTCCAGTCTCCACTTATTTTGAATAAATGCATGCACTGATCAGCCACAACATTAAAACCACTGACAGGTGAATAACATCGATTATATCGTTATAATGGCACCTGTCAAGGATTGGGATATATATTAGGCAGCAAGTGAACAGTCAGTTCTTGGATTTTATGTGTTGGAAGCAGGACAAATGGGCAAGAGAAAAAAATCTGAATGACTGTCAAGAGCCAAATAGTGATGGCTAGACGACTGGGTCAGAACATCTCCAATATGGCAAGTCTTGTGCTGTGTTTCCGGTATGCAGTGGTTAGTACCCAACAAAAGTGGTGTAAGGAGAACTCGGGAGCCAACCACGGAACGAGATGGCCGCAAGATAAACGAGCTCCTCTCCTGAAGGAGTGAATCCGCGAGCATCGGGCGATTAAACTAATGATGGGACACCCAAAGAGAGCAGCACCTACCCCTCACCCCTCCGGTAAGCAGCCGGCAGGGAAACCGGGGGCCCTCACCAAATATTTCCGCAACAATGCGGAACTCCAGCCGGGCGGGATAGGCCCAAACATGGCGCCGGACTCACCTCACCACAACTCCCCGCCATCCAGCCCAGCAGACTCCGAAATGTCCGGGGTGCCCGGGGACACGGAAATCAGGGACCTCCTCCGCAACATGCCATCCAAGCAAGACCTAGCGAACATGCTGGGTAAGTTGGAGATGTCCTTCCAAAGCAAACTAGATGCCATAGGGGCAGACATGCGCCACATGGGAGATAGGATTGGGTCACTGGAAGATGACAGGGATGTCACCCAAACACAAATACAATCCCTCCAAGACAATATGAAAGCCCACACAACCCAGCTCACAGAGATACAACGTTCCCTAGATGATCTGGATAATAGGGGAAGGAGGAATAATCTGAGAGTGAGAGGCATCCCTGAAAATGACAAGGAAGACATTATAGCAGTGCTCACTGAGCTTTTCAACCTAATCCTTGACAGAGCGCCTGACTACCATAATATTTGACAGAGCCCATAGAGCCCTGCGACCCAGGGGCCTGAACACCGACAGGCCTAGAGATGTAATATGCAGACTACACTATTACAGGTGCAAAGAAGATATTCTGGTAGCACTACGGAACTCCAACCAGCCGTTATTATTTCACAGTGACCCAATCAGTATATACCCAGACCTCTCATGGCTTACACTTCAAGCCAGACGATCATTGAAACCCATCACAGACCAGCTGAGGATGAGGAACTTCAGATACAGGTGGGGTTTCCCATTTGCTCTAAGCACCACGATCAATGGCAATCAACACAGCATCCACACCATACACGATGTCCCAGTATTCCAGAGGGCCCTGGACCTCCCTATGATACACATCAGCGACTGGTACGGCCCGATGCCACCTTATGGGATGCCTCCGGCACCCCAGCGCCGCCACGGACAGCAAGAAACGAGGAAGAGGCACACAGAAGGCACGGATAGCTTGCCACACGGAGACATAAGACCGTCATCCACACGACGGCAATAGCCAAGCAAACCACCCAAGACAGCAGAATACCCGAACGCCAAAGGTACCATAACCACTTATGATCAAAGACGCACTAACTCGGGACGAAGGCCTAAAAGAAACAGGACTCTGGGATTATTGACTTTTTCATGCGAGCACAAACAAGGAGATGGACACAAAGCAAAAAAAAAAAAGTGGTGTAAGGAAGGGCGACCGATGAACAGGCATCAGGATCAAGGTCGCCCAAGGCTCATTGATGTACATGAGTAGCAAAGGTTAGTCCATCTGGTCTGGTCACACAGAAGAGCTACTGTAGCTCAAATTATTGAAAAAGCTACTGCTGGCTATGATAGAAAGGTGTTAGAACACAGTTCATTGACGTTTGCTGTGTATGGGGCTGCATGGCTGCAGACCCGTCAGTGCCCATGATGAAACCCCCCTATCCAACTCTGAAATTGCCTTCTATGGGGACGTGAGCATCAGAACTGGACCATGGAGCAATGGAAGAAAGTTGCCTGGTCTGATGAACCACAGTTTCTTTTAGATCATTTGAGTGGCTGGTGCATGTGTGTTGTTTACCTTGGAAAGAGATGGGTGCAGGATGAACTATGGATAGAAGGCAAGCCTATGGAGGTAGTGTTATGCTCTGGGCAATGTTCTGCTGTGAAACCTTGGGTCCTGGCATTCATGTGGATGTAAATTTGAAACATACCACATACCTAGAGATTGTTGCAGACCATGTATACCCCTTTATAGATCCCTGATGGCATTGGTCTTCTTCAACATGATAATGCACCCTGACAAATATTGTTCAGGAATGGTTTGAGGAACATGACCAAGAGTTTAAGGTGTTGCTTTGGTCTTCAAATTCTCCAGATCTCAATCTGATTTTTAAGCATCTCTGGGTTGTCCTGGAGAAACAAATTCGATCCATTGAGGCCTCACTTCCCAACTTGCCGGATTTAAAGGATCTACTGGTAATGTTTGGTGCCAGATCCCACACGACCCGTTCAGAGGTCTTTCGGAGTTCATACCTCGAAGCATCAGAACTGTTTTGGCAGCACGAGGTGGACCTACACAATATTAGGCAGGTGGTTTTAATGTTATGGCTGAACAGTGTGTGTGTGTGTGTGTGTGTGTGTGTATATAAATTGTGTTTTAAATTAAAAGAAACACAATGTTTCTGCAAATTGTTTGACAAATTCAGAGACTCTGCAGTGAGTTGTGCAACAAACAGGAAGTGATTCAACCAGTCATGATGCTCATTTAAAGGACCATTCTAGGCACCCAGACCACTTCAGCTTAAAGGGACACTGTAGTCACTATAACCACTTTGTCTCTTTGAATTGGTTATAGTGCCTGGAGTGGCCTGGCACTGTCCCTCCATTCAGTGTTGCACCATGTTTGTGCAGTATGCCACAAAATAAGAGTCCCTGGCCATCCACAGTCCGGCCCCTTCTGTATGTGTAGCTAAGGCAGAGATTACACACTTCCTTGTTGTCATACCCATTCATACCGTCAGTTGAAGCTCTGACAGGTTAAAAGCAGTCAACTGACACACTCAGCCAATCACAGCTGCCCATTGCCTCTCAGGGTAATACTTCCTTATTAGCCAAAGCAGCACAGAGGCGATAGACTGCCGTGGACTCTTGTTTAGCATTAAAACATTACAACATTAAAAACTGTTTAATGCTGAAAGAAATGATGGTACCAGGGGACTCTAGACACTATAACCAGTTTAATGAGATGAAGCAGATACAGTGCCTACGGTGTCCCTTTAATGAAGTGGTCTGGGTGCCAGGTCCCTCTAGGATTAACCCTTTTTTTTTTTTTTTTATAAACATAGCAGTTTCAGAGAAACTGCTATGTTTATAATGGGGTTAATCCAGCCTCTAAAGCCTCTAGTGGCTGTCTCATTGACAGCTGCTAGAGGCGTTTGCGTGCTTCTCACTGTGAAAATCACAGTGAGAAGACGCCAGCGTCCATAGAAAAAGCATTATGAATGCTTTCCTATGAGACAGGCTGAATGTGCACGCAGCTCCTGCCGCGCATGCGCATTCAGCCGAAGAGGAGGAGGAGAGCTCCCCGCCCGACGCTGGAAAAAAAGGTAAGATTTAACCCTTTCCTCGACATCCAGCACGGCGGGAGTGGGACCCGAGTGTTTTCCTGGCACCATAGTGGTCCCTTAACTTTCTGTAGCAGTGCTGAGCTTATTCTATATTCCCTGCACGAATAATCAATAATTATCATCATCATTATTATTATTATTATTACAAAAACAATAACTATCTGCAATCTAGCCTATGCATTGCACTGAACAAGTAGGTACAATGAGTGTCCTTTTAAAGATTCAGTTATATGTTACAGTGCTTACAAAACCTGCTACAAATAAACTGAATTTCAATCAATACATTATAAAGAAAAACACAGTAGAAATTAGAAGGTGTGATTATTGGAGTTGGACAACGCATAATTAATCTTTCCCTCCATGGCATTTCTGGTCAGATAAGTGTTAAATATCTTGTAAACACATAGAAGCAGTGGTGAGGGGAGGAATCTTTGGCTGCCGTAAGCGGTTACAGAATTCAATATTATTATTAACCATAATTCTATTTTGATTTATTTAGTGTCAACATATTCTGCAGCATGGCCCAATTTGAATATGTTAACACAAACAAAACCACATAATAATAGGGGTTAAGAGAGTGATCTAGCAGAATTTCATTTTTTTAATTTAGCGTTTCTGTTATACACAGTGTTTCGATTCGACACATGAACCATATACCTTCACTTAGACAACAAGAATTATTGTTCTTAATTCTGAGCAAAACCTTCTTCAGAGTCCCACAGATACTGCCCCTTCTTCCCTCACAAAAATGGGAGAAATCTATCAAAGTGTCAAATACATCAAATTTTTAATGCATTTTATTGTACCGGTCTGTTTTTTTTTTTCCCCCTGTTGCTCCATAACTGTAACTCTTTTAATAAACGCCGTTTTTGTTTTTTCAAAAACGCAACAGATTTAGGATTTTGTGACAAAAGTGTTTTATTTCAGTTTTCTTTCAGTTGTTGAGCCAGTGTTAGTTTGGTGGTCTTCTGAAATATCCATTTCTGCAAAAACTGGCAAAAGTTAGTATGTAGAAAACTATCACTTTTCTAACACCTTATTAAATAGTATCAAAATAATGATGGAATTGAAAGTATTGTCAGAACACTTTTTCGTAACTCTCACCCCAAGAAATCGCACAGTAACATAGGTGACAAAACAAAGTACAAAATATCATCCAATTTGACATGATTTCCAAGGGACTCGTTTTATTAAATTCTGCTCAGTGTAAAGCCCACGCTTTGCAGATCCCTAAAGAAATAAATCAAAATACAACTTAAAAATGAAGAATTTGGAGAATTTCTGCCTGAACAAAAAAATAGATTTTTTTTTTTTTTTTTCCTACACATCAATAACTTCAGAAATACACGGGGTGGCGGGAGGGGTTAAACCACTAGACATTCCAGCAAACTGAAGAAATATCATAGTTAACAGTGGCAACAAAATGCTATTTCTTTAACAGACAATTCCTTGAATATGTGCCTGTTTTATAAGGCAACAGTGAGAAGGTGACTCATCAGGAGGTGTCACAGTTTGCAGAACATGATTGATCATCTAACCGATACACTAATGCAGCCTGCATCGGTCATAACAGATAATGACAGATCTAGCAATTTATAACCAGACAAAGAAAGTAAGGTAGGTTATAACAGGAGCAGTAAGGTGACCCGTTGTTGATTCATTTACTGCCGAAGAAGTGGGACTTGTATTATTAATGTGCGTCTTTTTCTGTGTGATCATCTGATCTCTCGTTTCAAACACTTGTTCCTGTCCTGCTTCTGGCTCTAATTTGTTGTGAGTTTTTGTTTTATTCTTGTTCTTATTTTTATTTTATTTTTACTGTTGGAGAAAATATGTGCTTGATGACAAAGAAAAGACCCTAAAACAAACCTTTTATCATTTGATTCAGTTTAGTTTTTTGGTTTTTTTTTTTGTGTAACAGGATTGCAACTTTAAAGAGTTTATAGATTATTCCACCAACTGTTTGACATCACAAAGCATCGTCTATAAGACCTGTACGCATTGTTGTCGTGTGACTGGTCAGTTACTCACTATACTGCAATGGGCATAATTTATATGGATCAATGGTTAAAATAATCATAGCTGTACTATTTTTGGAATACATTTATAGCTTCCTCCATCCGTTTGCATGCCAGAAGGTTATTCCACACTATACACTGCTTTTCCTGCCATGAAACACAAAGAGTTTACATTATAAAATGTTAATGATGCTGTTGGATACTTTTTCCTTAAAGGACAACTGTCGCCTCAAAAATATTTTTTAATATAATAATCCGATAATCAAGTTTTGAAAGGAAATATACTTGTTTTTAAAGGCAGTATATGTGTTTAAAAAAAAAAAAAAAAAAACGGAGAAAATCTCACCCCTACTTTTAGTATAGGGCAGGATTTTTCATCTCTATACATACACCTTGGATTAGACCGTGTTTAGAAACCGACAGTCTCTATAGTCTCCCATGCTTCTGTGCAGGAAGTGAAGCAGTGAAGATCATAGAGACTAACTTGGTTTTCAAACAATGTCTGACCCAGGGCTGAAGGATGTCTTATACTAAAGGTAGGGGTGAGTTTTTACATAAACTTCATTTAAGTCTATTTTCTTTGAAAACTTGGTGAGATGACAATTTTCATTTAATTTAAGCCCAATTGCTCATCATTATTACGCAGTTTGAAAACAGATTTTTATTTTTTTTACTATGCCTTAATTTTTAATTAATTTAATTTTCTTAATTTTTTTAGGAGTTTGTATTTATAGATAAGCTGTGTGGCTGCAGTTGCTAAGGTAACATTAGTGGATGCTTTCAAGAATACATGTCCTCAGTTCTAAAGAAATTCTTAAAAAAAAAAAAAAGTGTTTGGGATCTGTGGACAGTGATACAATCTCACAACGGTCAATATATGGATAGAACAAAACCACTGGTTGCTGCATTCAACAGCTGTTCTAAATAGAATGGGTTCACAAGCACTATGTACTATTTAAACAAACACTATAGCAATAGGAATAAAAATATGTATTCCTTGCGCTATAGTGCCCTTGTCACCGTTTAGATGACCAGGTCAGCACTGACCAGGTAAGAAAAAAAGAAATTAAGTTTACTTACCTATTCTCCCTTACAGTACCAGTCTCCTCACTCAAGCTCCGCCTCCTTGACTGAGATCATAGAGATATTCAGACGATTTCTCTGTTTGCTCATAATATGATTTCTCATGTGTGCGTCAGCTCCCCTCCTCTCCCTCCTCAATTTCCCCCCCCACCTTTTTATTCTTCCTTTTTTCTATTTTTTTTAACCTTCCTTATAGCAATGCCCAGTAGGAAGGCTGAGCTAGGCAGCCCACTTACTATTATTCGCCAACAACAATTCTCTCCTTTTCCTTTTTATTTTCATTCTCCTTTTTTCAAGTACTCTACTCCTTCTTTCTCCTATTCTACAAGTACTCTACTCCTTCTTTCTTCTATTCTACAAGTACTCTGCTCACAAACACTCACACACATACACTTACAGACACACACACATACACTTACAGACACTTAGACACACATAGACACACACACACACACACATACACTCACACACACATACACTCACACACACTTACAGACACACACACACTTACAGACACACACACACTTACAGACACACATACACTCACAGACACACATACACACACTTACAGACACACTTACAGACACATACACTTAGACAGACACACACACACACTTACATACACACAAATTATTGATATTAAATGTCCACCCAGCCTCCCTACCTGGAGAGCTGGTGTGGATCTGTCCCTGGGGTCCAATGGGGTTTCACTTCAAAGGGCGGCAGAGTTCAAATCCGAGGGCGCGAGGGAGCTCTAACCTCTCTGCTCTGCTCCCTCGCGGGCTGTCTACTGATGCCGGGAGCCGGAATATGACGTCATATTCCAGTTCCGGCTGCATCAGAAAACATTGCGCGAGGGAGCAGAGCAGAGAGGTTAGAGCTCCCTCGCCGCGTCTGATCTTACCACTGCCGCACGCCATGCCGGGGGGTCCAGAAGGTGGTCTGGCAGGAGGGAGCGCTTCCCTCCTGCCGGTCACTGAAATCTTGCGCCCACATAGCCACTCACGCCCGCCCAAAAAGAGAAATCCTCAAAAGAGGATTTAGCCGCTAAAATCCCTACCACCCACTTGGAATCCTGAAACGCCAACTAGTGGGCGGTAGGGACCAGGTGGACGACCCATGATCTAAACACTTTAGGTCCTCCGCATCTTGCTAATTTAAAGGGACACTCCAGTGCCAGGAAAACAAATCATTTTCCTGGCACTGCAGGTCCCCACTCCCTCCCACCACCCATCCCAGGTTACTGAAGGGGTGAAAACCCCTTCAGAGACTTACCTGAGACCCCCGCCGATGTCCCTCGGCGGTGGTTTTGGGTCCGCCCACGCTCCTCCCCCGCCGATGTCATCCGGTGGGGGAGACCGATCGCGCATTCGCGGCCGCCGGCGGGGGAGACATCATGCGCATGCATTAGACCTCTCCATAGGAAAGCATAAAATGCTTTCCTATGGGGAATTGAGCGATGCTCTAGCACAGAAAACCTGTGCTAGAAACCAGGAAGTGCCCTCTAGTGGCTGTCTAGTAGACAGCCATTAGAGGAGGAGTTAACCCTGCAATGTAATTATTGCAGTTTATGAAAAGGGTAGTGGGACTTGGCACCCAGACCACTCCAATGGGCAGAAGTGTTCTGGGTGCCTGGAGTGTCCCTTTAACCCCTTCCCGACCGAGGACGGTTCAGGACCGTCATCGGGATTTTCCCATTGCGGACCGATGACGGTCCTGAACCGTCCTAACGGTTTCCGTTACTTACCTGATCGCCGTCGTTCCCCCGGCGGCGATCAGCGTGGCTCCGGTTGTGGGGAGACTGCCTGCAGCCCAGACAGTCTCCCCACACTGATTAGGACCCCTGTGGCCATGTGATCGCTTAACACAGCGATCACATGGTCACAATAGGTGTCCATGTGTCTGCCTGCAGGGGGACTGCCTGTGCTGACAGGCAGTCTCCCTGCTAGTGTAAAATCAATTAAAAAAATAAAGTTAATGTTAATAAAAAAATAATAATAATTATATATGTGTATATATGATATATAGACATATATTATATCTATATAATATATGTCTATATATCATATATATAATGCCATACTAAGTGTATTTTTATATTAATATGTACTTATATTAATATAAAAATACACTTATAATTAAATTACACACGTGTATATATATAATATATATAATAACTATATAGATTGTATATATATATTATTATAAAATATAAATAATAAGTAATTTAAATTAAATAAATTTTTTTTAAATAATAAAAAATTTTAAAAAAATTATATAGCTATATGAAATTTTATTCTAACTGTATTTTAAAATTAATATATATATATTTATATCAAAATACACTTAGAATGAATTTGTATATATATCTATATATATAAAAATAAATAAAAATAATAAGAAATATACATATGTCCATATACAAAATTACATAAATAATTATATAAATATATACGTAGACTTCAAATATATAAATATGCATATATATTTAAATTCTACGTGCGTATTTATGTAATATTTTTACATAATTCAGTAATTTTATTGATTGCAATTTGAGGACCTGCCTGCCAACCCAGGCCGAAATTCCAGAGAATTTAATTTGCTAGCACTGTATTTTACCCTGTAACGTTCTACGACACCCTAAAACCTGTACATGGGGGGTACTGTTTTACTCGGGAGACTTCGCTGAACACAAATATTAGTGATTCAAAACAGTAAAACATATCACAGCGATGATATTGTCAGTGAAAGTTACTTTTTTTGCATTTTTCACACACAAACAGCACTTTTACTGATGATATAATTGTTGTGATACGTTTTCCAGTTTTTAAACACTAATATTTGTGTTCAGCGATGTCTCCTGAGTAAAACAGTACCCCCCATGTACAGGTTTTATAGCATTTTTGAAAGTTACAAGGTCAAATACATGGGTCAAATATTTTTACATTGAAAATGGCCAGGTTGGTTACGTTGCCTTTGAGAGCGTATGGTAGCCCAGGAATGAGAATTACCCCCATGATGGCATACCATTTGCAAAAGAAGACAACCCAAGGTATTGCAAATGGGGTATGTCCAGTCTTTTTTAGTAGCCACTTGGTCACAAACACTGGCCAAAATTAGCGTTCAATTTAGTTTTTTTACTTTTTTCACACACAAACAAATATGAATGCTTACATTGGCCAGTGTTTTCGACTAAGTGGCTACTAAAAAAGACTGGACATAACCCATATTGAATACCCTGGGTTGTCTACTTTAAAAAAAATATGTACATGTGGGGTGTTATTAAGAGATTTATGACAGATAATAGTGTTACAATGTCACTATTGATAAATTTTAAAAATGCATGTTTTGAAACCGCAATATCCTACTTGTACCTATAGCCCTATAACATGCAAAAAAAAGCAAAAAAGCACGTAAACACTAGGTATTTTTAAACTCAGGACAAAATTTTGAATCTATTTAGCAGTTTTTTTCATTCGCTTTTGTAGATGAGTAAAAGATTTTTCAAGTAAAAGTAAAAAACATGTATTTTTTTCAATTTTTCATCATATTTTTTTATTTTTTTTTAATTAAAATACATGAGATTATATAAATAATGGTATGTAAAGAAAGCCCCTTTTGTCCTGAAAAAACAATATATAATTTGTATGGGAACAGTAAATGAGAGAGCGGAAAATTACAGCCAAACACAAACACCAGAAAAGTGTAAAAATATTCCTGGTCGCAAATGTACAACATCGCAAAAACAGTCCAGTCCTTAAGGGGTTAATAATTGTGACTGAGCTGCCAATTGATCTCAGCTTGTCTGCGTTTACCTGTGAGAAATTGAAGGAACAGGTCAATATTTTGCTCACAAAACCTGAGCTGAGGAGCCAAAGTGTGATGCATACCAGGAAGTCCACTCTCACTGTGAATTACAACTTACATCAGGGATAGTCATTTTTCTAATGGATAGAGGGCCTTAAAGTGCTCATAAAAAATACTAATAATATTAAAAAAAAATAAAAAAAAAATCCTGCAATGACAACACAATGTACTTAAAGCGGATCTGTCACTTTCGAGTGTCTTTGTGTGTATCACAAAGACCCCTCCAAAGTGACACATACTGTGTGGGTCCAGAGGCCATGGGGTGCAGAGAAGGTGAGTTTTACTTACCTCATGCTGTCCATCGTGGGCCACAACCACCTTTTTCTAGTAGGTCCTCTTCAGCTCCTGGTGCTTCAGCTGCTGGGATTGGACAAAAAAATTGGACGGCAGAGCTCTGACTTTTGTCAACCTCAGGCTTGCCAAAAAGACAAAGTAGTCCCTATTTTTGTCGTCCTGTATTTTTGGATTTAACTGAAACTTTAACGCAGCCATGATCAGTATTTCATAAAAGAATATCTTTAAATCATCCATAGAATACACAACAGTAACACAATGATGCAATCTTAAATTCTTCAAAGTATAAAAAGCAAAATGAAGTGATTCCTTGAAAGTATAAAACTAAGAGCCTGGGGAAAAATGAAGATGATTGGTGCCTGCTTTGGCTGTTCTGAGAGGGGGACAGTTAAAGGAAAATATAGCATAAGGAATACAAAACTGTGTTCATAAAGCTATAATATCTCTCTGTCTATATCTTAATGCTCCCTTCCAATTGGCATTTTAAGGGTTAAACACTTTTTTTTTTTTTTACACTTACAGTAGAAGTCCATCCGCGTTGGATTGTAATCCTCCTCTAGCGACATCACACCAAAGGGGGAACGCCATTCATGCATTCATATGTTACCATGGGGGTTTTGTAGACCGTGGGCGTCCTTATGCAAAGCATGAGGAAGTCCAATGTTGTCTCACAGCGTTTAACTGGAATGCATGTTCACACCCAAAAGTTTTCATAAAACTAACAATTCTTACATTACATTGACCAAACAGTGCAGTTTTTCACAGATGCCCAAATTCTGTGCTTAGTATTTGCATATAGCATGTTTGGAAGTCATTGCTTTTTTTTAGTGGGAAAATGAAATAAAATGTTGAAAATGAAGTACAGGAAGGGGGCGCAGACGTATATTCTTAGAACTTTTAAGCTAGGTTTGGACCATAGGAAAACCCTTGTGATTCAACACCCAGTCATGGTCTTGCCTTTGGAAATGTCTTAATATATGCATAGAAGGTGTGAACTGCCAAACATGTGAAGATGAAAATAACCCATACTTCCTTCTCAGATATGTATTTAGCAAAGTGTGTGAACATACTGTCACAACATCAAATCCTACATATAAGTCAGAAGCCCCTTCAACGTATATGTAAAGTGTGTTCCTAGATTAAAAATCGCTAATTACTATCTGTGAAGCGGTGGAAGCATCAATGTCAAATATGCCGTTCCATCTGGTTTGCTAAATGTAACACTTCTATAACTAAATATAGATTTAAGAATGTAATTTCCACTACTTTGGAATGTCCATACTTTACTGATAAATAAATTATTAAAGGAGCAGCCTAGACACCATAACCACTATATGTTGGTGCAGTGGTTATAGTTTGATATGCGTAAATATGCCATGACCCCAATCCTTGCACAAAACCATTTTCAAAGAGTCTGACCAAAACTGGGGGTCAGTGTGTAGCTAGGTTGTTCCAGCCAATCGTGTTCTTTGTATTAAGAGGATTCTTTTCACTAGACGAATTTCTTCATTTTCATGCCTCTGGAAGGTCACATGTCTATTCTTCACACTATGTAAATAAGAGGAAGACACACTCAAATGCAAAGCAAGAGCTGTACATTGACTTCATTGTAAATTGATTGGCGTTACTGAGCATGTGCAAACACCTCCAATTATTTTTTAAGGATGACCACTGGGCATACAGTTGTAAGAAATTGGCATTTACAATTTCTGATCACAGTGTTTGCATAGAGAGCACTCAAGGGACTTTGTGTTCAAATAAATTTTAAAAAATTGTTTATTTTAAAAAGGGAAAAAAAATGTTTCAGTCCTACCACCAAGAATATAAAAATAAATATAGAAATTCTCTCTCTCTCATTCTCTCTCTCTTTCTCTCTCTCTTTCTCTTTCTCTCTCTCTCTTTCTCTTTCTCTCTCTTTCTCTTTCTCTCTCTCTTTCTCTTTCTCTCTCTCTTTCTCTTTCTCTCTCTCTTTCTCTCTCTCTTTCTCTCTCTCTTTCTCTCTCTCTTTCTCTCTCTCTTTCTCTCTTTCTTTCTCTCCCCCCCCCCCCCAAATTAATACACTTGTGCCGCCTTATTGTAGAACTGGGTTTGCCTGAATTACTATCGGGTCAGCCTGGCGTGAATACTTACCCGATTGCCTGCCAATTGTGTTTGGTCAGCTCACTGAGGGAAATACATGCACAGTGCTTCTAAAGACCTGGGAATTGACACCTAATTCCAGTTCAGTCCATGAATAAACAGGGCAATAAGTACTGGATTGGAGGAGGATATACAACGTAGATTATGTATAAAGTGTTCTGTTCTGAAAAGAGGTGCAGTTGGCACATTCCATTGATGATTATTATCCTCTTTTCCATGTTTGCACAACGTATGAGAGCAAATTATACATAACCCATATTGTCTGTTTCATTTCCTTCACACAAACAATAGTGTATTTAATGGTTAGAGCTTATAACAATGATTGAAAAATGGCCAAGATGGAAGCACTGGATTTCTTCACCTAATTTTATTTTTTTTAGACCTCACAATCCTATATAGGCAACAGGTTAGCATACAATTAAAAAATCTTGGAGACGACTTATTCCTGTGTTGGCGTCTCTGTAATAATTAGAAAACCGTAAATTAGACAGAACCATAAAAATATATTAATCTGATTACATGCGCAATGATGGCTAGTCATGAGTTCATATGCAGAACTTTTAATCCATTCACCACTTTCTTTGATGTAAATCATGTGTATTTATTGCCCAAGTGTGAACTATCAGGGAAGTTCATATCAGCTCACAAGTTGCTGTTTAGTGGATAAACCCCACTGTATGCAATGCAATTTTCTTTTCTGTATTTTCTAAAATAGTAAATTCAGACTCAGTCTATTTTGGTCAGTATGTAGACCACAATAGAGATGTATTTACAGTGCTGCTTGAAATGCTAGCACATGTTCTACTCCGGATCTAAATAGGATTACTGATGTGGTAGTTCCCACAAAATTCTTTGTATAAAATAGATGGTTTATTAGAGTTCTTAATGTAAGGTTATAGATACATCCTTCGGGTTTCATGACCTAACTTACTGGCAGGCCTGCTTTGCCCATGTCATGTACATTTTACTCGGAGTCCCTGTTGCAGGTCTGACCTTTACTTTGATTCCATCTGTTGGACCTGCCGTTGGCCTGCTGTTTACACTGATTCTCTCTGCAGGGTAGACAGGATGAAAGTGGCCGAAAAAAACTTTTTTTTTTTAAATTTTTTTTTTTTTATTTATTTATTATAGATCATGGATAAAAACAAAAAAAATAAATAAAAAAAAATATCTTTTTAGTGATCCTGCAACTACTGTAACTAATAAAATTCCAAAGGAAAAAAACATTGAGCCCTTCACATCAGGGCTCTGAGTGCATGTATGCAGAGTGCTCTCAGAACTCTAATTAAACTAATCTGAGCACTCCAATTGAATGGTGTAACATACATTCTCTTTATACACATTATCATATATGAAATGGGGGACACAGAAATAGAAGCAATGATTTGGTGGAATACAATATGAAGAACTCTTAAAGGAACACTATAGGCACCCAGACCAATTCAGCTAATTTAAGTGGTTTAGGTGCACTGTCCATATTGCCCTTAGTTCTGCAATGTAAAATATTACAGTTTTTGAGAAACTGCAATGTTTACAACTTTGTATTCCTTACAATATAAAATTCCTTAAAATAAAGGATATAACCCAAACATAACACAAGTGCACTATAACAACTACATGAAGTAGTGATTGTAGTGCTTGATGTGTCATTTCATCCCTTTTGTTTCAACCTGTGAAGGGTTTTCTAGACCAGGGGTCCTCAAACTACGGCCAATGGGCCGTATCCGGCCCGCAAGGGTCCAGAACCCGGCCCAAGCACTCAGGGCCACCCGATGGGCCCTATATATCTATATACAACGGCAAGTTGTCACTTCCTCCCAGCTCCCTACGCGCAGGAGGGAAGAGAGCCAGGCCGTGGGAGCCACGCCGACTCCTTTCAGCCACAGCCACCCTCCTGCAAAAAAAGGTAATCAAAATTAGCTGTATGTGAATGTATGTCAGTATGTGTCTTTCTGTATGCATGTCTGTGTGTATGTATGTCTGTGTATGTGTGTATGTATTTATGTCCTTATGCGTGTGTGTGCATAGGAATACGTAAAAAAATGTTATAGTCCGGCCCCCAACAGTGTCTGATGGACCGTGAACTGGCCCCCTGTTTAAAAAGTTGTAGGACCCCTGTTCTAAATCACTTCATAATTAGGACTTAGAAAGGAACTCCATTCCGACCATTCCTTCTTGACTCTTGCATGACCCAGTTATTTGGCATCGGATATCTCTCAAAACTACTTTTTACCATCAAAAAGTTGGAATCCGAAGCCTTTCTTTTCGTAGAGGGGATATTGACCCCATCCAGAGCATCTGGTTATTATTACATGCAATGTCTTTCTTTATGAAAATATAAATTACTTAATTCCTCAGCCTCGTTAACCATGGATCTTCATCTTTCAGAGCTATACCTATTGTGGGTTATCTCAACATAATCCATTCAAAGTTTGTGTATCCTTTGCCGTCAAGGGACGCTAAGCATCATTACTGCAGCTTTTTGTTAAAATGTTTCTTAGCAATTTGAAAAGAAATGGGGCTCTATCAGCATCCAAAGCCCGGCCATTCTCCTGCCTCTCAAATAGTGTGGATATTTCACTTAATTTTGATCTATAGATCTTTTTCGACCAGATGAGTATTCGGTTAAGTGTTTTATACATGATGTTTTGCCTTTGTATTTATAAATGCCTAGAGGTTTGTGCATCTCTTGTTAAATGACATATTGAAAGGTAACTTGCAGCAGATTAATCAATACCACTGTATTATGGAATCTCTAGAGACAGAAAGTATTAGTGGTCAGATTTTTTTTTAACATTCGTTCAGCTAGATTAAAAGGACTCTGTCAAGAACCCAATTCCATTTAACAGGTTAGACAGCCTGATGGGGCACAATTCCCAAACCTTGTAAAAACACATACACAAATCTGTTTAAAAGATACTGTCAAACATCTGCCAAGATGTACGGCTCAATAGATGTACGGCTCACTTTTATTTTTTTTTATTGGCTTTGGCTTGCTACCATGTATCAGAAGAACTACACTTTCCTTTTAAATATGAGACCATTTCTCAAATACAACAGCTTTTAATTGTATTTATTTTTTTTATAGATCTTTCATCCAGGGCACTTTACATTCTGTATTAAAGGAACACCGTAGGGTCAGGAATAAAAACATGCATTCCTAACCATATAGTATTAAAAACACAATCTAGCCCCCCTGGAGCCCCTTCGCATCCTAAGGATAGTAAACGTTTACCTTTATTCCAGTCTGGCGGTGCTGGCTCTGCCGCTGATCTGCCTCCTTGGCTGACATCATCAGAAGCGGTGTTCTGAGCAAATCACAATTCTTTCCCATAGGGGAGACAGTGAGTTGACTCAAGAGTCTTGATAAACCCCACTTACGTAGCACTTCATGTTGCAATCCAATAGAGACAGGTAGAGACATAGTATAATACAGTTTAATACATTTGCAGGGCAGGATTATTCTCTAAATTTTGAAATGTTGAAAATTAACATGGGATTTTAACAATTTAGGTCAAAGTACCCAAGCTGGAAGAATAAATGAGTTGGCCAATGTTTTCAAATCTACTACTTTGTCCTACATATTGAAAATTCCCAAGACCCTTTCATCCACATCAAGGTTATTGGATCTCAATTATGTGATACATTTATAGGGTGTCCCATATATCTCATGTCTGGGGATATTTGTTGCGCTTAGATGATGCAGTGAGTTTTCCACTTTGCTAAATACAAGCCAGTACATCTTTATTATTTTAACTAAAGATAAACTATTTGGAATTGTGTGGTTAGCGGTATGCATATAACTCTTAATTGAGTTTACTTTCCTTTTAAAGAAGAATGGCTACCAGTTTACATTTATTTGCTTAAGTTTCCAACCCGTCCACCTCATCTGCCAGCAGTGCAAGTAGGCATGCCACATCGTGGGTCTTTGCAAAATACTTAAAAGGACACTATAGTCCCCAGAATAACTACAGTTTAAAGGGGAACTATAATGCCAGGAAAACCATTTTTTTTCATGGCACTATAGTGCCCACTCCCCCCCCCTTCTGTCACTTACCTGGGTCAACTTACCTGGTTAGTGCTGGCTCGGGTCCACCTCCGCTTGTCATCTGGCCTAATGCACATATGCGGCACTGGCTGCACTCACATTAGGATTTCCCTGACAGGAAAGCATTGCACAATGCTTTCCTATGGGGATTCCGGTGACGTTGGATGCCCTTGTGCATAGTGTGAGGACGTCCAATGTCAGGCGACCAGAAGTCCCTTTAGTGGCTCTTTGTGACAGTACCAATTTTAAAAATAATTTGCCGTGTGCTACATGGAGTGTCCCTTTTAATGGGATAGTAGTTTATTTGTAGCTAATAAGTAGAATCATAGATTGCAAGCTCGTGTGAGCAGGGCCTTCTTCAACTCTTGTCTCTGTTAAATTGCTTGCCGATAGATTAGTGAAGGAGTAGGAAAAATGTTGCTGTATTTGACCAAAAACTATTTAGTTAGATGCAGTCTGACTCTGACCTGAGCAATATTGAACTTCCACTCATCCCTCTTGTACTAAGATTTCCATCATAGTGTGAATTTCTAGTCTTTGAAAGAAATGCCATACCTCCCTATGGCACTGTGTTAGACTGTGCCGTGTCCAGCATCAAACTGCAAGGACTGCGCTAATGTAAATCCCTTCAGCAGCCGACATCCACACCAGTGCAGGAAATTTAATGTTACAAAGAGCAAAGTGTAAGAATATGTGTTCAGTCAGTCTACGCCACACAGAAGGTCAAACGAATGTAATAAAGCAAGCTTTAGTCTTGACTCTGGCAACAGTAAAAAAGAAAAAAAAAAAAACTTTCTTCTCTCAAATGCCTGGGCAATTACAGTAAATTAGAAATATTTTGTATTCTGAAGCAGTTGTGTAATAAGAATTTTAAAGGCGAAATGACATTAATCAAAGTACTGGAAATGCAAAGGCTCTTTCAGTATAGCATGGAAACCGCAGCAGAAATAAAACGTATATGATTAATGTTAGAAAAATAATCTCCAGATAATATTTCATCACAAGTCTTTTCCCTTCTCTGCACTCCACTTTTAAGCCACTGAGGGAACTATACCTGCTTGTATTGCACAGTGAGCCACAAGAATGAAGGCTCCAGTTACCTTGTGTATGCACTGTGATGTACCAGCAGCTCCCAATCATTCTTAGATAGAAACAAATCATATAAGTGTTTGAGTTAAAGGACCACTATAGTGCCAGGAAAACATACTCGTTTTCCTGGCACTATAGTGCCCGTAGGGTGCCCCCACCCTCAGGGACCCCCTCCTGCCGGGCTCTGGGGAGAGGAAGGGGTTAAACTTACCTCTTTCTCCAGCGCCGGACGGGGAGCTCTCCTCCTCCTCCTCCTCTCCTCCCTCTTCTCCTCCTCTTTCGGCTGAATGCGCATGCGCGGCATTCGCAATGCTTTCCTATGGACGCTGGCGTCTTTTCACTGTGAAAATCACAGTGAGAAGCGCGGAAGCCCTCTAGCGGCTGTCAATGAGACCGCCACTAGAGGCTCTGAAACTGCTATGTTTATAGAAAAAAGAGTTAAACCTAGCTGGACCTGGCACCCAGACCACTTCATTAAGCTGAAGTGGTCTGGGTGCCTATAGTGGTCCTTTAATGTTTGTTTAGTACGAACTCTATGATACTATGCAACTAATTTCAAAAAAGGGAGAAGATTAAAGATAGGAGAAATATATATTTACGTTTAATACTAGCATGTAGAATTATTTATTGGATCATTTCTTTGCGTTTTTTTTTTATTTATTTATTTATTTATTTATTTTTTCATTTTGCATTCCAATAATAAATTTTTTTTTTATTTTATTTTTGTACTGAATTTGGATTTTTTTTTTTAGAACATTTTATAAAGAGTTGTAATTGTACCTGGATTTTTTTGTCATTATCATCTGAGGTTTTTTTTTTTTTTTTTTATGGGTACTAAACATCTTCAAGCATTCTTAGCAATCCTTTCGTACTCATCTTTCACACAAATCATTGGGAAACCTTTAAACATCAGGAAATTACCATAAGTACCTAAATACTAACCAAGAGGACAAAGTGCAGTAAAAAGGTCTTCAAACACTGATCTGGATATAAAAGCTTCTAATCTAATCAATCTTTCTGTGACATGTCACAAGTTCAGTGATCACAGCTCAACTTGGGGAATTTTGCCAAATACTAGTTACTGGCTTGTTTCCGAAAAGGGAGAACAATCTGTTCTGAAACTGTTTCTGGCCTGTGGTGTCACGTGTGAGCCAGGTGTAATCGTTTTATTGATTTGGATTGTCTTATGGCAAGTTGTGTCATCGATTGTCTATAATTTTGAGAAAATCCCAGTACCTTCCAATAATGGGGGGAGCACAATGAGGTATAATAACAGCAAGGAACAACCCTGTAATTATATTGAGATCTAGTAAAGCAGAACAGACAAAGGACAGCTGGTTTGGTAAAGAAAGAATAAAATTCAGCTAGGTCCCTCAGTAACTGATGAGCAACAAATGAATTCTGCAGACAACCATTTTGTAGACGGTCTTGAAAATCTTATACATGGGTACAGTGCCTATGGAATGCCTGTGTATCATATAAAAAACATTTACATTCTGCATTTAACGTGTCAATAGGGCACCGTTCCCGCTGCTTTGATTAAGATGTATGAGCGCCAACTGCCCATAACATCTCATGAAGGTAATTTATTGTTTCACTATGCAACATCAAAAACCCCTTGATGGACATCGTATCTGGATCATGAGGGCACTTAAATTAAAAAAAAAAAAAAATTTTTTTTAAATACTTCAACCACCATGACCGCGTCGGTGATTTGAAGTGGTCATGGTGATAGGAATCTGTATACAGCGTAATATAGACTTTTGTGCCTGAAGCTAGTTACACCCCCGGCACATGTGACTTTGGAATCCCAGAACTCCGTTCCGGACTGCTAAATGTCAGATCTGTGCATAAAATACGTCCTTCATCAGTGTACACTGCACTCTGGCAACAGACATATTGAGCTTCTCCCTTGCAGGCAGAGCCAGCAAAAGGAATCTTCTATTTTTTTCCTCCCTCCATACTTCCCTATGAGCTCAATAGTGCAACTTTTTTTTTTTTTTTTTTTTTTTTTTTTTTTTTTTTTTTTTTTTTTTTTTTTTACTCTCTCTCCAACCCTCCCCACTACCTCCCAACCTTTGGATGGAGGCATGGCAGGAAGCCTTGGGAGCTTTACCTGGCACAGGATTCTAGGTAAAAAAATAAAAATATTTATTTTCAATCTGGGTTTTATTTCAAAATGTAAGGGGGAGGTGATCATTTATAGTGCCCAATAAGGCATTTTAAATAGAAACATGTTCCCCCGCAAAAAATAGGTTGAACACTGATATGGTTTATTGAAATAGTTACACTGTAACATTTCACTGTAAAATGAGTGACCTATTTCTTTATATAACATAAGGAAGGGGGGGGGGGGGGAGGAGAGATTCGTGCTGGTTGCAAAGTGGGACTTTCACATTATCAAAGTACCAACAGAGGCACTCTGCAGTTAGAAGCTGTGTAGTGGTTATATGATGCTCAGAGCTCCCCTTTAAAATAAACTTGTCATAACAGGTTATCTTACACAGTAAATACATAATTTATCAAACTGCTAAAAAAAAAAAAAAAATATGAATCACTAAGAAGCTGAAAATAAATATGATTTTCTGTTTTCTAATGATATTTTGGGTTTTAAAAGTTACACTGTCATGCATGTGCAAAACCAAAAACTCCAATGTACTCTATTAACTAAACATGAGTTCACAACCTACTTACCTCTTTGCCAGCTCTGATATTTTCTCGAATGTGTTATCGTGCAAGCTGTACATCTTTTCAGCCCTGTAAGACATTGCTTGCACAATAATGCTATTTTAAATTGGTTCCTCAACCCAACATTCTGAGAGAATTCTCTGTTGCAGGGGTAGGCATCCTATGGCACTCAAGGCTGCTAGAGCCAAACAGGCTCTGGCTATCAGGAGACCCAGTAAAATTTCAGATATCTGCTAATACGAAGAGGTGGTGAAGGACAATCCTCAATTTATGCATTGCAGCACATAGAGGAAGTGTTCTCTGATCACTTCCACCCAGCACTTGTGAATAGGAATTCACACTGTAGTAGAACAACCCACAGCTGCTGTTGCAGCTCCTGTCCTTGACCTGTACCTGGTCAGCCTGTTCCCCACTGGAACCCAGGGAAGCCACCCACACTGCTAGATATACACAGAAATGCATAATAACCCTCCCTTCATACAAATAATAATAGCCCACACACAATCCCCACAAACACAACACCACTAACAATCCACATACATCCACACAACCACACACGCAGCCTCTCACGTGCAATACCCCAACACATACACACACTACCAAACACACAATGTGACATATCCATCCACACACAATTCCACAAGCAGCCCACATTCATATGTATCATACACAATACCATAAACTACTAATGAACATATACAATATAATAGCTCATACGCACAAATACAACAATACAGTAAAAATAACACAAGCAGAATACAGCAACATGCACACCTCAATTTTAAAAAAAATAGGATCGGCACATCACAATCCTATATCGGCACAGTGCTGCTAAAAGGTTGCCTACCCCTGCTCTATTGTCTAATGCCTCCAATCAATTAATGAATCTGTATAATATATTGTCTGTGTGTGTGTGTGTGTGTGTGTGTGTGTGTGTATATATGTATATGTATGTCTGTGTGCATGTGTCATATATATATATATATTTGAATATGTTGTATCTATAGTGGTTTTTATTTTATTTCTTGTTCGTTTTTACAAAAGTTATATTTTATAAAGACAGGTTCAAGCAATTTGTTACCGAAGATCTGCAATTTCCTGCTGATTGAGTCCTATGCACTTATCTGTGCAAAAAAAAGTGTCTGCATCACTTTTTAAATGAAGTACAATGTAATTTGCATGCCTTCCAACAGCCTAACTTTCAGCAGGACAGTCCCAATTTCAGGGCAGTGTCCAGCTTTAATTCTCTGTTGTCATATATCTGGAGACACCAGGCAGCACAGCGATAACACTGTGCAATGGGCGCTAAGACCATCCAGGCAGGGAGAGCATCAGCAACACTCTCTGCATAGTCCGGAGGATGGGCCAGGCAGCCTGTCAGTGGACAGGCCTACTTCCTTCCAGGTGAAGTGTCCATAATAAGCATCACTAGTGTAGTGGTCATCATCATTGGCACCCTTGAGGTGCCTGCCCTCCCCATCATGATTTGCGGGCCTGATTGTTGGGAGGTATGAATTTGGAAGTTGTGATGGCCAAATTGCGAGTATCTGCATAGATTAGAAGTTATTTTCGTAATAGCTGTCTTCACTTTATTTATCCAAACAGTATCGCATCAAGTCAGCAGAAAACAGGATGCATAAAATAACATAAAAATAAAATAAAATCACATACCTGCTTATTTAAAGCAGTCGTGTCCTGTATTTTTTGTTTTTGTTTTGTTCTGGGTTTTTATTTTTTATTTTTCCATTCCTTCTTTCCCCTTTATTCTAATGATTATTTGACTCCCTTGTTGCTTACCTTTATTTATATTTGTATATTAAAAAAAAAAAAAAAAATTACTCTTTTCTTCCGTGTTCCTGATGTTGTAGCTGCTATTTCTCTCACCTCTACCTGAGATGTATGCAGTTTGACTTATGTTGAATTAGTTTGACCGATAGATTGCGGGGGCATTTAATTGGCAACTAAAGCAGAACATTGCTTTAAACTCCGCCAATTGTCAGGTTTTCACAATTTGACTAATTTTTTTTTAAAATGTATTTTTTGAAAACTAGAGAGCTCATGAGAAAAATAAGAAGGAAGTCGGTTTCGGGGGCTATATACTGAAGCAGATTAAATAAAGTGTATTTTTTTTTATATCACAAAACTGATTGATTTTGCCACTTTAGCAACAACAACTTTACATTTTGCACTACTTTATTTTTCATAAACATCAGCATTCAGAGCCTTCTCCTGGTGCTGCCTATTTAATTAAACAATAGGTGCTGGAATAAAATGGCTGCTCTGAATATATTATAGGCCCTATTGAACACATCAACTGGCAGTGCCAAGGCAAACTGTCCGTCTATGGCTGATACACATGACTTTCCCTAAGAGTGATACAATGTATATTCATTAAAATGTATGTTGATTGGGTTTACACTGATTGACTTTCTCCGCACATAGTGTAGTGTTCCTAATTGGAAAGAGGTGCGAACAAAATGTCTACCAGATATGGGATATTGATGTAAATGTACCGCCTTACAAACCATGGCCTTGAATACTGATACTTGATTTTTTTTTTTTTTTAAATATGTATAGTTTATGGACATGTTTGCATTACATGATACATAATAGCGAAGCATGTATAATTGGAAAATAGGGCCAATTTTCAGATATTCTAATAAACTATGAGGCTAAAAGTCTTCGGAGCCCAGATATGCCATTTCCCCTCCTCCTCCCCCTAATATTTCTGTTATATGATTTTTCTTAAGTTAGGACCAGGGTTGCATTAATCGTAGGGCATCACTTGGACATACATATCTCAGGTTGTACAGCACTAATAGGGAGTGACATTCCTGGGCTGAAGATGTTAATTATTACTGCTCCTGTCCTTAATCCAGGTTTTCTCGCTTTAGAGTTATGCCTAGAGATGAGCAGGAAGAGAGTGCGAATACTGGGGGGCAGTATGTTAACCGTAGACTGACAGAATTAGAGGCACCATAACCACTACAGTCAACTGTAGTGGTTATGGTTACAAGAGTGTCTTCAAACCTTCCCAGAGTAAGTACAGTTTGACAACATACTTGGCATGTTTCTTTAATGACCCTGAAATCTTTTATAGTTTTTACTAGAGCTTTTCATTGCTTTTCATTGTTGGCCACAGTGTTTCAAAGCTTGCGCTATAGAATACAAGAATGAGCCTTTATGCTTAGTTATATTTCTTATGAAAGAGGCCTTGTACTCTTTTGAGAATAACATTATATGTATTTGTGTGCCAGTATGTGTGTGCTGGGTGCCATGATCATTAATCAGCTGCTAATGTACTGGCACATGACTCAAGCGGTCAAAGTCCTCTGTACAGTTTGAAAGGATACTACCACAACAGAAATCTTTTGCCAATTTAAATAATTGAAAAAGTATAACTTGCTATCTTTTTTTTTTTTTTATCAAATAATTTTTATTAAAGTTTTAAAATTTTGTATAACAAGTAAAAATAATACAAACATTGTATTAGGGGTAGGAAAGGAAGGGGAACTTGGAAATGGGAGGGGGTGTCCATCCATCATTGAAATAAGCATAACAATGTATATGGCAAACATTTTGTACATCAGTGCACTTTAAAGGACCACTATAGTGCCAGGAAACCATACTCGTTTTCCTGGCACTATAATGCCCTGAGGGTGCCCCCACCCTCAGGGACCCCCTCCCGCCGGGCTCTGGAGAGAGGAAGGGGTTAAACACTTACCTTTCTCCAGCGCCGGGCGGGGAGCTGTACTCCTCCTCTCCTCCTTGCTCGCGACGTCATCGGCTGAATGCGCATGCGCAGGAGCCGCAGCGATTCAGTCGCATAGGAAAGCATTTACAATGCTTTCCTATGGACGCTTGCGTGCTCTCACTGTGATTTTCACAGTGAGAAGCACGCAAGCGCCTCTAGCGGCTGTCAATGAGACAGCCACTAGAGGCTCTGGAGGCTGGATTAACCCTCAGTATAAACATAGCAGTTTCTCTGAAACTGCTATGTTTATTAAAAAAAAGGGTTAATCCTAGAGGTACCTGGCACCCAGACCACTTCATAAAGCTGAAGTGGTCTGGGTGCCTAGAGTGGTCCTTTTTTAAATAAGGCTAGTTCCGAAGTTAAGATGCTAATGGTTCTGTTCACTTTAATCATTAGATCATGAATCATTTTCCAATATTTAGCTAATTTGGGGCAGAACCACCAGATATGGGCCATATTGCCCACTCCCCCACAGTCTCTCAAACACCGGTCAGAATACATATTGTTCATGTTGTGCAATCTAGACGGAGCCAGGTACCAGTGATATAAAATTTTATAATGATTTTCAAAATGGTTGGTGCAATATGAAATACCTTTTAAGCCTTAAAAAAAAAAACGAACCATTCTTCTAAATCGTACTGAGCACCCAACTCCGTCTCCCATGACAACATATGTTTTAATTTAACTAAGGGCTTGGCATTATAAAACAAATAGCATAAGGATATCATACCTTTACTAGCGGGGCTATATAAAAAAACTTTCTCTAAAGGAGATATCTCAAGTGATTTATAGTTTTTATCTGTTTCAGGTACCTGGTATAGCTCTTTCAATTTGTCAGTGATTAACATACATTCCACATACATTTGATAATCCATACTTAAGCTTCAATTTTTCCAAAGAAAGAATAGCATTGCCATAAAAAAAAATTATCCAGATTAGTTATAGAGCAATCCTTCAACAATTCTATTTTTAAGGATGGTGTATAATCTTTCAATAACTCAATAGGCATTGCTCTATATAAACTGGGAGACTGGTCATTTTTAAAAACAATGTCCCAGGACTTAAGCGTAGTCTTGGTAGATAAAAATAATTTTGTAATTCTAGGTCTTTTTTTAGGATTTAACCAAGGTAATTCTGATAATCTAACCGGTAAAATTTTTGATTCCTCTATTTCCATCTATCTGGGTTTATCAACCTGGTTGTTAAAGCTCACAACCACTGCAGTGTTAGTGGCGAAATAATATTTGCGGATATCGGGGACACCGACACCACCATTCGATTTATGGTGCTGCAGGGAAGTGAGCCTCACTCGGGCAGGCTTATTCCCCCAGATAAACTTCAGCATTGTCGAGTGAACTTTATTAAAAAATAATGGGATGGACAGAGGAATGGTCCTAAAAAAATATAAAATTTTTGGGAGTATCGTCATTTTAATAGATGCGACCCTCCCCAGCCATGAGCGCTCCATCCCGCCCATCTCTGCATCTCTTTTTGTAAGTCCGACCATGCTTTCCTCAAGTTGTGATTGTGCATATTGACATCATTTTTGCATAAATTAATGCCAAGATATTCAATATAGTCAGTTCTCCAATCAAATAAATATGATTTCTTAAGGGCAATGGTTTCCAAATTATTTATATGAAACGGGAGGGCCTGAGTTTTGGACTCGTTTAATTTGTAGTACGATATCTCGCCAAATTGAGTTAAATGCTATCTGTTTTTTTGGTTTTTGTAAATTGCATAATTGTTAATTTTATTGCTTTCTAACCACCTTGGCTCTGTCAAGTTACATTCATAGGGATTATGGCAGGTTTCATTAATAGTTTTTTCACAGAGGTCGGTATGCCAACAGACAATATAAATCATGCAGTTTCCCCCCCGCCCCCACTGCATAATATGAGCCTCCGTGTCCATTAATAAAATTGGAATTCTTTGACACATTTTACCTTGCGGAATACAAAAAAGCCCTTCTTTAACTGCACAAATTTTGCAGATCGCCCATAACCATTCTGACCTGGAGGGGGAAAAAAAATCTTTAATGCTTGTAAAAACAAGTGTATTTTACCCCCATTACAGCATTGCAATCTAACTTAACCCTTGCTAGCTAGCCTCTGTTATTTTTCTGTTTATCATAGGAAAAAGATAAATACCAGTCCTAAATTGTTGGGTTTCCACAAGACCCCCATTTAATCTAGGGGACTAAATTATGGTCCCCCAGTCAGTAAATCTTACATCAGAGCCTTAGGTTGATGAAAGAGGGGGCCACTGTTAGAATTTTGGGAGACCATTGTTTGTTTGATTCTGCCATTCTTTCAAGGTGTGCTGAATTTGAGGGTACTGGTCAATTGGTGCTCTTTGATTCAAGGGGTCTTGGAGAACCCCTACAATTTAAACTATATTTTCTTTGGAGTCTGTAGAGTGGTACAAATCCTACAGCCATATATCATGATATCATGTAGTCCTTGTTTTTAAATTTGAAACTGAAAGTGGCTTTGTTACTTTGCAGGCCTTGCTTTTACATTTATTACATTGTTGTACCTATATTAACTTCACTTTTTTCTTAGTTATATATTTAAAAAGTTTGGCAGATTTATTTTGGGTGAAGATTATAGACCCTGTAAGCGCCGTAACTGCTTCATCTTATTATTGTGGCTACAGTGCTTGGAGTTCCCTGGCACCACCCATTCTGTGTTAAACTGTTTTTTTTAATGTTAGCATTGAGTTTCCAGCAACTTACCCACCTGTGCTGCTTGGGTTAATGAGGAAGCATGGGCCTGAGCAGAAATCAGCAGCTATGGCTGGCTGAGAGTGTCAGCTGACCGCTTTCAGCATATCAATGCAAATGCATAAATTGATATGGCTAGCAGGAAGTGTGTAATCTCTGTTTAAGCCACTCCTCCAATGGGGGCGGAGCTATGGGAAGCCAGGGACACTCATTCAGTGTTAAACTGCTTGAAAATGGTTTAACATTGAATGGTAGGGGCAGTGCCAGGAGACTTCACGCATGATAACCAATTCAACGAGTGCCGACCATGTCCTTTTAAATAAAGTTCCATTTCAGTTGCTAAGCTAATATACCCACAATCCATCAGTCAAAGGAACCCACAGAAGGACAAACTGCAAACTCCATGGGCAGAGGAGAATAAAATGACGATGTCCAAGTATTCAGTATCTTGCACAAGACAGAGAAGATAATAAATATAATCAAAGTCAATTGGCAAAGGGGGGAGGTGGGGGGGGGGAAATATAAACATTAAAGGAACACTATAGAGTTAGGAACACAAAGCTGTATTTCTAACACTATAGTGTCCCTCTGCCCCTGCAGCACCATCCCGCCGGTCCTAACCCCAGCCATGTAAAAGGTAAAAAAGTTTTCCGATTGTCTGTTGGCGCTAAGCCTGGTTCTGCAGACCCTGCATTTGATATGTTTTTGATATGTTGGGTGGTGGTTGGTTTTACTTCAGTCGACACTCTAAGTACCATTACCACTTATTCTTAATCTAATGTTTTAGTACATAGACTCTATCCCTGTTCTTTGGTCATTTAAAACATTATGGTTTCTGAGAAATTGCATTGTTTACATCTGCAGAATGCTTTTAGCGGTTGTCATACCGCAACTAGAGCAGGAATCTCAAACTCTGCCCACACCCCAAATGTTGATGGCCTTCCGCTCTCTGAATTCTTTAAATGCGATAGATGTAAAGAGAATCATGGGAGTTGTAGTTCTGTAACGTCTGGGGGGGGAGGGGGTGGAGCTTGAGATGCCTGCACTACTTGCACTTCCTCATGAAGTCCATTGAAAATTAAAGGCATGACTATCTAACAATCTAAACACAATCAATCCGTAAACCATTAATACACTGTTTTATGTTGTCACCTGCGCTTTTCTGAGAGTTAATTTACAGACTTCGGAGATGGTATTTAAGATAAATGCATTGCTTAATTGACGTTTTTCTTTAATCCCAAGTGTGCCAGAAACTATGTATTATAATGGACCACACCAGCATGCAAAGGGTTACTGTCTGGAAGCATAAATATAGTGTTTTATGGCTTCCTGGAACAGCAGAGCCGCCTAAGACAAGGATCCCAAGCTTTCCACGAACTGTGTACTTTGCTGCTGCCAGATTGTCCTGTGAGTTGGGTGTACATTAACAGAGGAGGGATATGTTTTCATGTCAACACCTGTAGGCAGCTTAAGAAAGCATTGCATACAATATTCTTGCAAAAATAGAACATTTGATTGCTGCATTGAGATTTGATAATGCCTCCAGGTGGAACACGGGAGAATATAATCCTAATTTTAGTTTTGAGATTCTTTAAAACCAAACTACCTTCCCCAGAAAATGACAGAATTGAAGTGTAGATTGAAAATCAAATAGAACTTGAGTAAAATGGAATACTGTAGGCACCCAGACCACTTCATCTCATTGAAGTAGTGTGGATGCATTGTCAGTGTCCCTTTAACCCTGCAAGTGAAAACATTGCAGTTTCATAGAAAGACTTCCTCTGTCTACCAGACAGCCACTAGAAGCACTTCCTGCTCTTTTAAAGGGTTTAATGCTATGAAATGATGCTTTGGATCAGGACATCCAGCATCTTCTAAATGCCCGTAGGAAAGCCTCGATTCAATGGTTTCCTATGGTAAAGACCTAATGTGCAGTGCTCGCTCGTAGTGTTCATAGTTTTTTTGTTTTGTTTGTTTGTTTTTTTGTTTTAAACTCTCTTTGACAGCATTTGAAAAAAAAAAAAAAAAAAGCTTAAAGGACCACTATAGTGCCAGGAAAACATACTCGTTTTCCTGGCACTATAGTGCCCTGAGGGTGCCCCCACCCTCAGGGACCCCCTCCCGCCCGGCTCTGGAAGGGGGAAAAGGGTAATAACTTACCTTTTTCCAGCGCTGGGCGGAGAGCTCTCCTCCTCCTCTCCGCCTCCGATCCTCCCCGCCGGCTGAATGCGCACGCGCGGCAAGAGCTGCGCGCGCATTCAGCCCGTCGCATAGGAAAGCATTTACAATGCTTTCCTATGGACGCTGGCGTGCTCTCACTGTAAAAATCACAGTGAGAAGCACGCAAGCGCCTCTAGTGGCTGTCAATGAGACAGCCACTAGAGGATTAGGGGGAAGGCTTAACCCATTCATAATTATAGCAGTTTCTCTGAAACTGCTATAATTATGAAAAAATGGGTTAACCCTAGCTGGACCTGGCACCCAGACCACTTCATTAAGCTGAAGTGGTCTGGGTGCCTAGAGTGGTCCTTTAAGACTCATCCAGTTCTGTCCTGGCACAGACAAGGCACACATTGCATTGGAGGAAGTGAAATTAAAATGCTGAAACATGAACTTTTAATCAAGAATGCAACCTGTTTATAGCAATTTGTAAAGGGCAACATACAGAGTGTATTTCTATAAGATGTATAACATATTGATCTTTCCACCATTTCTGTGTGATAAGTATCATTTAATGACACCAACACTAATTTCCTTTGAAAACCGCTATACCAACTGTAGCATCATGCCTAGGGTTTATGTGCTAAATAGGGAATTGTGTTAAATTTTAGTAATTTTTTCATCTTTCTCTGTTTAGTGAATATTTCCCACAGGATCTGGGTTCACCATAAATTAAATATGTTTTGAGAGATCATGAAAAGAGAAAAGGGATGTTTTCCAGACAGTATATTTTCAGACAGTAATTACTGCCTATGACCTCCACTGTCTGCATCTAATGACATCTGAACATCAGGAGGGAAAACTGTTCTGTAAGAGACTCATTTTAAGGGACTTGAGCTAATTCTTTCTGGTAAAAAAAATTCAGGAAAAAAAAAAAATGATGTTAAACGCGTTTAAATTCTTTGCATCTATGCACAAAAGCCTTATGATAGGCTGGCTTTGACCTCTTCTCCATGCAAAATATTTTAAGTTACTGAACTATGAAATCCAATTCAGACTGTTTGCATGAGGGGAAGATTTCACCCTTTGGAAGACAGTTAAAGTTTATTATAGATCGTTATTATTTCTTTGTTGACTGAGGGACAGGGGACCTACGAGGATTTAAAGTGGATCTAACCATTTTTGGAAGTTTTTGCATATGTTTCAAAGGGCAATTAAGTGACATCTTTTTGTGTACAGTGGCTGGAGGTTGTGGGATAAAGCTAAAAGTACATATACTTACCTGAAGCTCTCCCTTGTGAATGCTGCCACCTTCTTTCTTCATTTCTTGGCACCTCATCCACCAGAAGTACGAGTGGTGGATGAGTGAACAACAAAGAGACCACGGAACCTTCAAGAGCACACAATACTCTCTAGACCAAAGGTTGGCCACCTACGGCACACCAATTGTTGTGGATTACATATCCCTTGAAGCTTTCCCAGTATTATGGCTGTAAAAGCACATTTGGGAGATGTAGTCTAAAACATCTGGAGTGCCAAAGGTTGTCTATGCCTGCAGAGCAACTTGTGTGGTTTGCTCGAAGGTGAATGCTTCCTACAGTCATTATTGTGGGAATTGACAGAAGTTGACAGCGTAAGATCTGCCATTTGTGTCACATTTTGTCAACCTGGACTTTGTCCAGAAGAAGACATACTGGACTTTGTCCAGAAGTCCCTACTTTGTCCTATGATACCTTTTTGATTTCTTGGAATTTCAAAGAAACTCTGTTGGTGCTGTGGTGCTAAAACAAAATCCAGTATTTTGCAATTATATGTTTGTTTTTCTCCTCTTATTATGAATTTGATTTCTGTTTATGGCTGACTTGTTTTATCAGTTTTGATCAATTATTTTCCTTTGCTTATTTTTCAGTTTGTGCAGGTATGCTGCAGGTGCTCCAAGTAAGAGTCTGAGTGGCAGATCAGTGGGAAGAATAGTGACCTATAGTGACATTAAGTCACAGCCACCATCATGGGAAACGCCACTACAAAGTTCCGAAAAGCTCTTATCAATGGGGATGAGAACCTGGCATATCAAATTTATGAAAGCAACCCACAGCTGAAAGAATCCCTGGATCCCAACACATCCTATGGTGAGCCGTATCAGCATAACACTCCACTGCATTATGCCTCACGATATGGCATGAATCGCCTGTTAAGGTAAGTCCTTTTGATTGTAGTTTTATTAAAAGCACACTGAGGTTTCTCCACCAAGCCATAAATCATGAATAGAAATCAGAATTGCCAAATTTAGGTAACATGCGATAATTTCAAAAACTTATTTTATCTACAGTATGACTCATATCACTTTAATTCACCGTTAAACATATTTATTAAATAACAAGCTGATTTTTACTTTCAGGGCTCTATATGACACAAACGCCAAATGAGGGAAATTGGGTTATATATTCAGAGTTATTCCCTTAACCATCAATTGTGGGGATGTGGCAAAGACATGGCAAATTTTAGGTAAAAATAATAAAATTAGAAACAAATTTTCACATCAACAGTTTTCCAGTTCTGCTGTGTTTTTTTCCCTCCAATTTACAATTCCTATGTAAAATTGCTATAATTTCCAGTTTAGTGAAAAGCTCCCTAGATTCGAGTGCACTTACTGTACATTTTTGCTTTATTTTTGCTTGGGAGGACTTAGAAGATAATATATTAAATGCTGCACCAAGGTGTGTTCGTACTACGGACGTTAACTTCATCTAGCTAGCTAGCCGTTGGTTGACTGGGAAAGAGAACCTAGGTATTTATTTTTTCCGTTTGCTGTAAATAGGTTATTGAATCAGTACCAAAGACCATGAGACAAAGTAATTTTGCTCTACACCCCCATGTAAAGAAACGGGGTTGGTTGATCAGTCTCTGTTTTGTGTGTCAAAGTCTTCAGTGAGTTGTTGTTGTTGTTATCTTCCCCTTAACCTATTACAACTCCATCTGTCCTGTGTAATGTCAAACCGACCTGGTTACTTTCATTTATTTTTCAAATTAATGTTTACCAGTTTGAGTAAAAGTTGTTTGATAATTACCTAAAAAGCAAAAACGGCCACAGCAGTTTTGACGTGACTTTGATATAGACTTTTAGTGGAGAGACTTTTAAATGCATTCTAAAGATACTGCATATAAAATACAAAAACAATTTACAAAGTTATTCTCGAAATGTGCATTTTCTACAGTGAGAGCTCAGCAGGCCGGGATAACGGGTTGTAACCGAGTAAACTTGCAGAATCCAGACACAGAGAGATGGATGCAGGTTTTCAGGAAGTAAGAGGTCTTTATTAACATACCGATCGGGTTTTAGATGAACTAACGTTCCAAAACAGGTCTGAGGGCCGAACACATGGAGTACATGCTTTTTTATAGAACTATAACTCCTCCCATTAATAGCTCCACCCGGACATACCCTTAACCAATCAGTGGACAGGATTTGGATTTCCTTATATGGGCAGACCACATGGCTCATCCGAAACAAAGGAGAAAGGAATGTGATTTCAGTTCCTGCACATGCTCAGTACATTGATGACAGTATCTTAGCTACGTGTAACTAACTAACTGATACAAGATACACACATGCCACGTGGAAATCTCGGCCTACTAAATGTACATTTCACCGAAATTCCATCACATTCCCCCCTTTGATGCCTCTGATACAAAATTATTCCAGATGCATCACCAATCATAGTTTACCAACACCTCTCAAGTAGCCATGGACCAGAACAGACCTTGTAAGCGTCTTAGCATCATCACAAACTCCTTCAGCATTCCTCATCCTGAATATGTTCTCTTAGGGCTAGGGATTCATATCTATAGACAGCCATTACATGAGCAGCTGTCTTTCTTTCTATCGTACTCTCTATGATACTACATATAGATCTGACCACTAATGGAATTAGGCATGGCAGAAAGACACATAAGAATATAATGAATACTACTCCTCCTACTAACGCCTTAATCCCTCCAAGCTGCTCATACCAACTTCCAAACCAACTACTAGGATTATACCCATTCCAGATCTGAGTAGGTACATGCGTCAGTTTAACCATGTGGCTTGTAAATTCAGACACTGCCCGCCCTTCATCATCTATGTGCAAACAACAGTTACTGAGATTAAACTTTCCGCATACACCTCCCTCTACTGCTAATTGGTAGTCCAGAGCTAATCTATTTTGATAGATGGCTGATCTCATCTGAGTATTTTGCTTAGCCAGAAGATTAAGTGCTTGAGCTGTCTCATTAGTGATAATCTCAACCACCGCCTGTAGTCTTATAATACGGTTGAGCCAATGTAGGAATGGAATCAGATGCTCGCTATTGCTTTGTAAAATTGCTCTCTTCACATCAATACTAAAGATACCTTTATACCAAATGAACAATAACTGACATGTACACTATTTTTGCCACCTTCTGTATTGATGCATATAACTTTGTATTGCCAATTGTTATGATGTCAATAAAAGCAAATTGAATAAAAAATAAAAATAAAAAAAAAATAAAAAATAATACGGTTGAGCATATATATTGGGGTTCTATATCCATAGGTACCATCTTCTGCAAAAGTAGCAGGTCCGTAATAATTAATGCGTTGGGGAGGCCACTCATCATCGTCCCAGCTACCTATATTCAAGGATGCTCGCTTCTTTTTATGATTTACATCATAAATCTTAACTCCCAAGGTCTCTCCTGTCTCAATTGGCAACAAGAAGGATGGTTTGAGCATACCTAATACACATGCCCCTTGTGGTAACTCTGAATATGCTTTCTTACCACAGATCCAATATAAATTCGCTGGGGCCTTCTAATTGGATGTAGCAGATAAGTCAAACCAGACCTCTTTTAAATGGGTGTAATTGGCAAACTGATTAGTAGGCTCTGAGACATTTGAAGCTGACCACCAAGTAGTATCTTTAGTATCGGCATTATAGGCTTTCTATCCTAGACATATTAACTCCCCAACGGGTGTGGTATACAATGGCCCTTTCCTGGCTAAACATACATGACCTATAATAGAGGTTTTTAACCGCCACTCTGATTTACCTCTAGTACTTACTTGATGATCAGACTGAGAAAGTATTTGTTGTTCATCTGTCTCAGAACCAGGGTACCATACTTCCTTTGCCTGCCATGGCCACTGGTCTCCCATATTAGTACCTCCACATACAAAGCAATTAGTTACATTAAAACTACCCGCAATACTCTCAGCCAAATCAATAAATAGGTTCTTAACATTATGGGGAATTTTATCTTCAACACTCATCTCCTCATAGAAGGAATGAAAAACCTGATGAGTTTGAGTTGCTATCGTCTCAGTTTCAAGTCCTACATATATTATGGTCCCTGGATATACTCCTGTGCCATATATTTGGAACCCAAATAGATTTCCAAACTTATCAATAAAATGTTGTGGATTAGAGATGGTCATATGGACAGGATTACATTCCATAGACTTACAGTGTGGTGTAGTGGGCAACCTTTGGATAATCATATCTTGATACACTGTTTTTCCCCAGGTCGCCCACCCTACACAAGACCAATATGGACAAAAATTAAAATCCCTATTTGGGCAATCAGGATCAGAAGATCTTTTACTGGGACATAAAGATTTATCATTAAACCCATAAATTCGTTCCCATTTAAGGTTACCACATACATTCCAAGGTTTTCCACTACCAGAGATCGCCTTACATGCATCAAATAGTAGAATGCCCATAGAATGTATGGTATTTATCACAGTCCTATTTATCAAGGTCCCCTGGGAGTTACTGTTCCGAATTACCAACCAAATTGTATGGGGTTGGAATTGGGGATCAAAACATTTAGGCTCTCCTGATTTTGGTTTGCACACTGTAATCTATATCTAAATATCTACACTTAGATACAGATCCCCTACACTCATACTGTGAGTGCCAAATGAGAGTTTGGGATATTTGGTTACCTGTTTTCGTAGTCTTAATGCAGCTAACACAACTCTGTATGTCCTCACCTTTACCTTCCTGAAAAATCACAAAAATACCTAAACACATAATATAACGTATTATTTCAGAAGTCCTCATTTCTACTCTTGGACCGTGCGACGGCACCTCAGCTTCCCGATTGTGAGGGCTGCAAGGATTGTCGTTCTTCTGATCCTCACTTTTCTTCACAGAGGTCCCTTCGAGACACTCTGGCTATGACCCGTAGGTAGGTGGTCAGGCTTTATTATGGCCGTCAAAACACCTACGTTGTTACTTTCAACTAAGATGTCCCAATATCTCCTCGTATTATTTCTCACTCTGACGGAGTTACCTGCTTTAACCGGATCTTGCAAGGATTTTCAGAATCTGGAATAGCTTGCCAAGAATCTGACGCTGGTTTAACCCTAGAATGATGAATCCACGGAGTCACTTCTGCCACCTTTTACAGCTGTTGTTGTAGATAAAAGAACACCATAAGGACCCCTCCACTTTGGACCTAATGGAACAATATTCCATTCTTTTATCCACACTTGATCTCCCGGTTGATAGGAATGAACAGGTGGATATATGTTCACAGGTAACCTATCTTGCACCCATTTCTGTACTTCCTCCATAGTTTTACCCAACTCAACAACATTCACCCAACTGACTCAAGTCCCCCCTTAGATTACTGAGTATGGGAGGTGGACCCCCATACACGATTTCATAGAGAGACAGACCCATTCTTCTGGTAGGAATACTACGTATCCGCAACAGAGCTATTGGCAAAAGGACATTCCACTTGAGCTGAGTTTCCTGACACATTTTAGCCAATTGGGTTTTTATTGTTCTGTTCATCATTTCCACCTTTCCAGAACTCTGAGGTCTATATGCTGTATGAAGTTTCCACCTAATACCAAGCACATGAGTCAATTGTTGTAAACACTGATGGATAAAGGCTGGACCGTTGTCTGATCCGATAGAACACAGAAGTCCATATCTGGAAATAACTTCTTGCAACAGAAATCCTGCCTTTTCTGTACGAGTTGGACAAGCTTCTACCCAACCTGAGTAGGTACACACAGCTACCAACAAGTAACGATATTCCCCAGATTTAGGCATTACAGTGTAGTCTATTTGCAAATCTGACCTTTGGAGTCCTCCCATATATTGAAACCAGGGGGTTTGACAGGGCCTTGTCTTGCATTGTTTCGAGCACACAAAACACATCTTCGAACAATAGCGTGAGTAAGATTGGATAATCTTGGTATGTAGAAATGAGAGATTCTTCCATACTATCTCTTCCTGAATGTGTACCATTATGGAAGTTCTGAACAATCTCTATAGCCAGAGATGTCGGAATAACTATTCTTCCATCTTCTAACTGATACCAATTATTCTCCAAGTATTTCCCAGCTTCAGTCTTCAACCACTCCATCTCTTTGGTTGTATATATCGGAGTCCATTGAGACAGAGGTGCCGGCACAAGGGCAGCAACATACCCCACATATTCCTCTTGCCCGGATTCAGTGGCATGTTTTGCTGCACTATCAGCCATGCGATTTCCTTTTACTACATCACTATCACCTTTCAGATGTGCCCTGCAATGTATAATACCGACTTCCTTCGGTTCCCATACCGCCTCTAATAGTTGGAGTATTTCTGCTGCATACTTGATTTCTTTCCCTTCTGAATTCAACAATCCCCTTTCTTTATACAATGCTCCATGGGCATGGGTGGTTAGAAAAGCGTATTTCGAATCTGTGTAAATATTCACTCTCAACCCTTCAGCTAATTGCAAGGCCCTTGTTAATGCAATCAGTTCCGCCTTCTGTGCTGATGTCCCTTTCGACAGTGGCCGTGCTTCTATCACCTTGTCTATGGTTGTTACCGCATACCCTGCATAACGTATACCTTTTTTCACATAACTACTACCATCCGTATAATACTGTATGTCCGGATTCTGGATGGGGAAATCATGAAGATCAGGCCTGCTTGAAAACACTTCATCCATTATCTCCAAACAATCATGTTGACTTTCAGTAGTCTGGGGCAGAAGGGTAGCTGGATTCAAATTATTGACAGTTTCGAGGTGTACTCTTGAGTTTTCACATAACAGCTTGATATTTGGTCATTTGACTGTTGCTAAACCAATGATTTCCTTTGTAATCCAATAGGGTCTGTACTGCATGGGGTACTTGCACATAGAGTTCCTGACCCAATGTGAGCTTGTCAGCCTCTGCTACCAACAGGGCAGCGGCGGCCACTGCTCGCAGACAAGGTGGAAGGCCACTGTATCCAACTGTTTGGACATATAAGCTACAGGTCTTTGCCATGATCCCAAATACTGAGTTAATACTCCCACAGCCATTCTTCTTTGCTCATGTACGTACAGATAGAAAGGACGCATGTGATCTGGTAGACCTAGGGCTGGGGCACTCATAAGTGCTTTCTTAACATCCTCAAATGCCTTCTGTTGTTCAGAGGTCCACAAAAAGGGGTCATATTCTGTGCCTTTCACAGCTTCATATAGCGGTTTCGCCAGTATCGCATATCCTACAGAATCCTGCTGCTCCTAAGAATTCTCGCACTTGTCTTCTATTCTTCGGTATAGATATCCGACACACTGCTTCTTTTCTTTCAGGTCCCATTATTCTTTGACCTTCGGAAATATGGAATCCTAAATATTTAACAGTTGACTGGCACAATTGCGCTTTCTTCCTTGATACCTTGTATCCTGCTCTCCATAGAATGTGAAGCAAATCATAAGTTGCTTATTGGCATATCTCTTTGGTAACAGCCGCTATCAAAAGATCATCCACGTATTGAAGCAATACACATTCTCCTGGGATGGACTTGAAATCTTGAAAATCCTGGCTTAATGCAGATCCAAATAGAGTAGGTGAATTCTTTAAGCCTTGAGGTAGTCTGGTCCAGGTCATCTGTAACAGCATCTTCTCATTGGAAAGCAAAGATACACTGACTCTCAGCAGCAATCCGAAGGCAAAAGAAAGCATGCTTAAGGTCTAGAACCGTGAAGTAGGTTGCCCCACCTGGTATCAAAGCAAGCAGATTATTAGGATTGGGTACAACTGGGCGTACATTAACTACTGCATCATTAACTGCTCTCAAATCTTGTACAGGACGATATTCATCTGATCCTGGTTTCTGAACAGGTAATAATGGAGTGTTTCAGGGGGAAGTACAGAATTTTAGGATGCCATACCTTACGAACTTATCCAAGTAGGTCTGTATGTTTTTCTTAGCCTTTTGAGGTATATGATCCTGACGAAGGCTCACAGGAGAGGCCCCAAGCTTTAGTTCAATATGTATAGGTGGAATATTACGAGCAAGCCCAGGTGGATTATTCTCTGCCCATGCTCCTGAAATGTCAAATAAAGGTTCATCACTCTTAGGGTTTACACTTGTCATTATGGAGTAGAAGCGCCATTCTTCTTCCCTTGGCACCGATACCGCCATTATGCCTGGTAATCCATTAAACCTCAGAGACGTTGATCCATTGGGTAGAAAAGTTATCTGGGCTTGAAGCTTCGATGATAGATCTCGTCCTAGAAGTTGAATTGGACACTCTGGCATGTATAGGAACTGGTGCTTCACCAAATGGCCTCCCAGAATGCAAGTGCGACTTTTAAGAACCGGTCTAGCTGCGCTTCTCCCAGTAGCTCCTATCACAGTTATAGTTTTTCCTGAAGGCGGAGCCACCAGTTTAGTCACCACGGAATGTTCAGCACCAGTGTCAATCATGAAAGAACTTCTCTTCCCCCCTATTGCTACATCGACCATAGGCTCCGCTCGGCCAAGGGGGATGGAGCCCGGTTGGTATCAATAGTCTTCCATGATAGTGTCAGCCAGACCCACAAAATCTCTATCCCCTATATCTCTTGGTCTCTGAGTAGGTGGATAATATCTATCTCCTTGAACACTCCCTCTACTATTCCCACCGTTCCCTCTAAAACGTCTCTTCCTCTATAACTACCACTATAGCCTCGCCGCACTCTTCTCTCTCCTTGTCTATTATTTTCATAATGCTCTCTCTGTGGACACTGATTCTTCCCATGTCCTTCCTTTCTACAATACGCACATTGATTCCTACGTAAAGGTCCATTACTCAGCGTATTCTCGACTCCTTTATTCACCTCCCTTCCCTTTCTTTCTACACTTGTGATAGCTACCGCAGCATATCTGCCTTCTAACTCATTTTACGTTCTTCCTCCCTCTTTATCTCAGTTTCCTTATTCATATATACTTTATTTGCGATCTCCATTAGCTGTGATATGGACATCCCTACAAATCCCTCTAACGTTTGCAATTTTCTTTTAATATTACCTTGGGCCTGGCTGACAAATTCTGAGTTAATCATTCGAGAATTCTCAGGGGCCTCTGGATTAAGAGGAGTATACAATCTATATGACTCCAATAATCTTTCATAAAAGGCACTAGGTGACTCATCAACCTTTTGCAACACCTCAGCCGTCTTTGACATATTAATTGCCTTCTTCCCTCCTGCCTTCATGCCAGCAATAATGGCTTCCCGATAAGCCCTTAATTGGGGCATGTCAGCGCCATTCACATTCCAATTTGGGTCAACATTTGGATAATGGCCTGCAGCCCATGCAGCTGGATTGGCCTGATTTTGAGTACGGGACGTTTCCTCAAGCACTTTAATAGCCGCTTCATTAATCCGGGTCCTTTCCTCACAATTAAATAAAGTTAATAATAATTGCTGGCAATCGGCCCAGGTGGGATTGTGTGTTTGTATAATAGAGGTAACCAAATCTGTCATGACTTGAGGTTTGTTGGTATACGAAGAGTTATGAGTCTTCCAATTGAATAGATCAGTTGTGGTGAAGGGGACATAGACAAACACTGGATCTGCCCGTTGTATTTGGCTATTTTCGTCAACGTGTGTTGGGCCCGGTGTAAGTCGGAGGGGCATTTGATAATGTCGGGGTTGAAGGGTACCAGTCATCTGTCGGGTTAATATAGGACTTCGCCAAGGCTGTTTTATAGTAAGTTCCGGTTTAGGGGTAGTAAGGTAAGGAGAATGAGGCGGGTTAATTTTACTGGGTGGATGTTCAGTCAACAGGATGTTGTGTGCCGGGCTGGGAGGAGCCTGACCAGGAACCAGAAGTGACGTTAATTCCAGATATATAGAACTAGTGGAGGTAGGTACCAGAAGGGGAGGACTCAGGGCAAGTGGGCTGGGCTTTAAACTAGTGGGCATGAGAGGGCAGGGACAATGGGAAAGGGGGAGTGGCAACACCAGCAGCACCTCCTCTAACCTTAGAGGAGGAGTAAGGGGGTGGGGAGGGAAGTTCAGACTCAGAGGGAGAGTATAAAATAGGCGGAGTTGCGGCCCTGATGGACAGGCAAGTCCAGGCCACCATGAGGCGACATTGCTCCTCGTGGCATACCTTAACCCATTTAGGCAATTCTTCCACAATCTGTTTCCAACAATCAATATACGGAAACTGATCATAGAATTCAGGTCTACTAGATAAAACCGCGTGCACACATTGCACTAGAGTTAGATCAAGACTACCACGTGGAGGCCATGTGGTCACCAAGATAGGCCACTCTCTACTACATAATGTAGTCAAATGCTTTGGGGATAATTTCACCCCAAAATCACAAACTTTATATCCCTTTGCAAAGTTTTTCAACATACACAACAAGGAATCAACAGTCTTTGAGTCAGACGCACCCATACTGGCAACGGAGCTTCTAATACAAAGAAACACAATACCCCAAACACACTTCCAACAATCACACTTGTGGCACAGTTGCTAGGCCAAACACACACACACACACACACACACGAAAACACGCAGAGAATTATCGTACATACAGTGATATCACGACGTCTTACTCACAAAGATTTACCAAACACTAGATACTTATCTCTGTAACTATAAATCAAACCCTACAATTATCCACATTATAAATCAACTTTTAACTAACAGACTATATCACATTCTAGTAACCTCATCTTTACAATCAGTGGTTATGGTACGGTTAGCAAGTGGTTATAATACAGTTTTAAAGTCACAGATCAGTTAGTGACAGTTATGGTGTTACACATATAACATAAGACAACAGTTTTTAGTAATTTTTACACAACGTCAGTAGTTATAGTACATGTTAATGGTTATAATACCGTGCACTATTATACAGTATACACACAATTTACACTCCCACTAGCCGGCAGAGTTCAAGCTTTCTAGCAGGACATACAATTCACCAACTGCAGTATATTTAACAACATTTACAATAATCCCAACTATTCTAATTGGCCAGCACCTCGAGAACTATCGAACTATTTACACCAGGATTCGGTTAGTCTACGCTGCCCAAGCACCACATATAGCGAACTAGTGGGTGGAATTTACAACAGTACCCATTTAGTCTATCTACTCTATCAATAGTCTAGTGGCTGAATTTACAATAGGGCACACTTAGCCAAGATAGGTTGAGAACTATCAGACGGAATGTACACCAGAATCTGCTTAGTCTCGCTGGCCTCCCCGACCTAGCGACTGAAATTTACACCTAGACACGCTAGTCAAGACAGTACACCGGTGTCCGGCATAAACTATTTACACCAAGATTTAGCCTGACCCAAACCATCTATATTAGACGGGCTGACTACAGAGTGTCTAATTTCCATATAAGCGGTGCGCCTTCGCTTCTTCCTTTCAGAGGAAGGGGGCAATCCAATAACCGATTCCAAATATAAAACCCCTTGTGGGCCTACCGCTCTAACGGTATCAGTCTTACCTCTTCGTTCCTGAACCTGGGCTCACACTCCTCGACGGGGCACCCCGGTACTTACTATATAAAGGCCAATGATCTCCTGGGCCCAGTGGCGCCGAGATGAAGGGATGTCCACGCAGAAGTTCAGGGGTGCTGCCATAGAGAACGTTGGTAAAAAGTTTACCATCTCAAATCTCTGCGCCAGCTTCCGTGCGATGAGGTGCGATGAGGTTCCCGGACCCAATGCACCAAAGATGTAACCGAGTAAACTTGCAGAATCCAGACACAGAGAGATGGATGCAGGTTTTCAGGAAGTAAGAGGTCTTTATTAACATACCGATCAGGTTTTAGATGAACTAACGTTCCAAAACAGGTCTGAGGGCTGAACACATGGAGTACATGTTTTTTATAGAACTATAACTCCTCCCATTAATAGCTCCACCCGCACATACCCTTAACCAATCAGTGGACAGGATTTGGATTTCCTTATATGGGCAGACCACATGGCTCATCCGAAGCAAAGGAGAAAGGAATGTGATTTTAGTTCCTGCATTCCTGCACATGCTCAGTACATTGATGACAGTATCTTAGCTACGTGTAACTAACTAACTGATACAACATACACATATGCCACGTGGAAATCTCTGCCTACTAAAATTACATTTCACCGAAATTCCATCACAGGGTCAAATGCTTTCATTACTTTTCCAGTGTTTCCATAACTTTCTGTAGGACATATCATCACAGGTTTGTGGCATAATATAATGTACAGCGGGGGCTGAGGAGTTAGATGAATACATTACAAGGCAGAGGATATATAACTGAGGTTTAAATTGGTCATGGTCTTGTGTCTGTAGCGTCCCTTTAAAAAAAAAAAAAGCCTAAATGGCACATGCGCGCTTTCTGGCCACTCTGTTCTTCAGTACGTCAGTAATTTAGTAGTTTATTTTGTTGCACAATGATGTCTCTAGAATTAGATCACGAATCTTGTCAGGAGCGAATTGTCCATTTTAACATGCTTTCTTGGCTTTTTACATCTGTTCTCTCACGGTTATTTTGTCATGTAACCTTCAAATTAATCTAAACCTGTCTGGGTGTTCTTCTCTCATTTACACTTTAATTAGGGTCTTCAGTCTCAGGACTTGCTCTACATGTCATACCTGATGCCTCTCTGACATAATATCCGTGTCTGGGACACTAAAATATTTTTTATTTTTTTAAGTACCTGTTTTGAAAGCAAAATCATAATGGTTAGCCATGTATTGGCAAGTGTGCCTGTTAAAAGTTTCCCCCCTCCCTTATTTCTTGATTTATCCTCCTATTTTTTTATTCTTCTTTTTATAAACCTGTTTGTCACCAAGAGAACCTGTGTAATTCCTGGAAACCCTGACATACCTCTGTGATCTTTTCATTTGCTGCATGGCCAGGTTGTTAAATTTATGTCTACAAAGCTTCGGCTGACATATGGCAGATTTGCTCTAATCATTTTTTTTGCAACCACAGGAGACACAATTGTCATCTTGCATATAATTTGATAACTGCTGCCAATTAGATGAGATGGTAGCAACAGCAAATACACAGAACTCCTATATATCAGATTTAATAAATTATAAAGTATAATCATTTCTAACTCGAGACGCCTTCTTCTCTCTTGGCTGCTGTGATCTTTCATTCATGGGCGTGGACACAGCAGCCATATTTTGGCATTTTCCTAGAACAGGGGTCCTCAAACTCCGGCCCCCCAGATGTTGCTGAACTACAACTCCTATTATTCTTTGAATTACATAGATAGCCAGAGAATCATGGGAGTTGTAGTTCAGCAACATCTGGGGGGCCGGAGTTTGAGGACCCCTGTCCTAGAACAATGGAAGACTTCAAATGTTTGTGCTTCAAGGAGCTGTCAGATTCTGATAAGTAGCAAGTTTTTATATGAATTGTTATGTATCAAATAAAGCTACTCTTTTTGGGTAGCTTTGCTTATTGTTAAAATTAAAGGGACACTATAGTTACCAGAACAACTTTTGCTTAAATAAGCTGTTTTTTTTTTTTTTTTGTAGATCATGCCTCTGCATTCTCATTGCTCAATTATCTGCCTTTTAGTAGTCAAATCACTTTGGTTTCTGTTTATGCTGCCCTTGCCTGCATGAAAAAATGGTTTCATTTTCAATCAATTTTCAAAGATGTTAACTTGCTTTAAAAGTTTTAATCTCCTGCTCTGTAAATTTAACTTTAATCACACAGCGGAGACTCCTGCTGGCTGTAGAAGGCTGTTAACAGAAAAGGAGATGATAAATTGTAGATTAAACAGACTGTGTGGAATAAAGGAACCTAAAATATTTAGGTTCCTTTCAGGAAGTGTTTAGGAAGGCTGTGCAGGGACACTATAGTCACCAGAACAACTACATTTTAATGAATTTATTCTGGTGAGTAGAATCATTACCTGCAGGCCTTTTGCTGTAAACGCTGTTTTTTCAGAGAAAATTCAGTGTTTACATTACAGCCTAGGGATAACTTCACTGGCCACTCCTCAGATGGCTGTTAGAGATCCTTCCTGGGTCATGGCTGCCTAAAATGCATCCAAACATTCAGTATCTCCTCCCTCTGCATGCAGACACTGAACTTTCCTCATCGAGATTCATTTATTCAATTCATCTCTATGAGTAAATGCTGATTGGCCAGGGCTGTGTTTGAATCATGCTGGCTCTGCCCCTGATCTGCCTCGTCAGTCCCAGCCAATCCTATGGGGAGGCATTGTGATTGGATCAGGCTACCACTTCTGATGATGTCAGCAGACTGTTTTTTTTTTTTTTTTTAGGCAAACAGCATGCAGAGTTACAGCTTCAGGCTTGAATGCAGTAAGATTGTGCTATATTTATGGAGGCATGAGGGGCCCAGGGGGGCTGGATGGTGGTTTTAACCCTATAGGGTCAGGAATACATGTTTGTGTTCCTGACCCTAAAGTGATCCTTTAAGTTCAGGGAGTTGGGACTAGGGCTGCAAAAAGCAAAGTGTTTTAACTCCTAAAGGGCAGGGAATTGATCAATGAGACTTCAGGGCATGCTCTTCATTACGCTAAAGTTATTTTGGTCTCTTTAACCCCTTAAGGACCGAACTTCTGGAATAAAAGGGAATCATGACATGTCCAGTTAAAGGACCACTATAGGCACCCAGACTACTTCAGCTTAATGAAGTGGTCTGGGTGCCATGTCCAGGTAGGGTTAACCCTTTTTTTAATAAACAGCCTCCAGTGGCTGTCTCTTGACAGCCGCTAGAGGCGCTTGCGTGTTTCTCACTGTGATTTTCACAGTGAGAAGACGCCAGCGTCCATAGGAAAGCATTGTGAATGCTTTCCTATGGACTGGCTGAATGCGCACGCGGCTCCTGCCGCGCTTGCGCATTCAGCCGAGGTAAGTTTAACCCCTTCCTCTCCCCAGAGCCTGGCGGGAGGGGGTCCCTGAGGGTGGGGGGGTGACTGTACCTCACAGTCAGCAGACACATTCCAGCCAATCAGCAGCAGACCCTCCCTCCCAGACCCTCCCACCTCCTGGACAGCATCCAATGTGAAGCTGCATTCTTAGTGAGCTGTCCAGGAGGTGGGAGGGTTGGGAGGGAGGGTCTGCTGCTGATTGGCTGGAATGTGTCTGCTGACTGTGAGGTACAGGGTCAAAGTTTACTCAATGATGAGTCCGTGGCGAACCGTTCGCGAACCGTTTGGCGAACAGTTCGGGACATCACTACTTTTAACTCATAGAAAACCACAAGCTTCTAATGTTTGTTGGTGATTCTGTTGATAGGAGAGTGCTTTTCTAAAGTTGTTTTGATCATGCATTAAACTAACCCACCTATATCATAAGGTTTTGTTGGCTAAGTTAAAGGGGATACTCCACTGCTCAAACGCCCCCCAATTTAATTTTTTTAAATCACCATTTAGTAAATATGCTCCCAATGGAAATATGCATTTATTTAATTGTGCCTTTTTCGTTGGGGTATACAGTATCTAAAAACAGCCATCAAAGACTGCAGATATCTTGTCTGCGGGTTTTGCAAGCCCTCCTAACAGTACCCAGGCTTTCTTTGTCTGCCCAATCAAATACCTCCAAATGCAACTCAATGAGAAGTCTTTGCAATTTTTGTAAAATTAAGAAAATGGGACACACTCTTCACACATAAAGCTGTTCAGCAAGATAAAGTGATTTTGGTGTGTGAAGTGTTCCTTTAAGCTTTCCTAAGCAAGTAGAGGTAGTGTTTTTTTTTAGGTATTTATCCAATTGTGTCTCTGTATCCAAATATGTTAGTCATGTTTTTGGAAACCAATTTCTGCCTCTTGGAAAAACCCTCACACCCCTGATATCTTTACTGTCAAGTCACTACTCATCTACAGCAAAAATATAAACTTTTTTTTTTTTAGATTCCTTATTTAGATACAGGCATATAAATACAATTATGTAGTGTGTTGTACATTAAGTGCAGTTGCCTGCAGGTTTTCCAGTAAGTATAGTGTACAGATATCCACATAACATTCAACCAATGCCTTCCTCTCAAGTGAAGTCCCGTGGTAGGTTCCATTTCTTGTCAGTGACTGTTAAAGCTCAATTACAGCTAACCTGTTTAGTTGGAATTAATTTCTTGTTGCTACTGCTAACACTCTTTTTTTTTTTTTTTTTTTTTGCCAATCGTGTGTTTTACTGCTGCTACCTGCCAGTCAGATCATGCGCTTGGTGTCTTTAGAATTTTTGTGTTTTACGTGAATCAGTATTCAAGAACATTCAACAAAACAATAAAAAAACATGCATGCTGTGGATGGGGGTGGCCAGGGTCTCACATTTTCATAATTTTTCCCTTTCATTTATAACTATTTTGTTCCTATGGTCTTCAGATCTTATAAAAGGCCGACTGTACATTGGACCTGTGCCGTCAGCTTGTCATTGAGCTTATGTGTCTTTGTGTTCGTATTGGGGCCTCACGTTTTAGCTATGTCTGTGCTATGGCTCTATGTGCTGTAAAATTAATCATGTTTAGAAGTCTCTGCTCTTTGATGGTGTTCCTTCAATTGGTCTGGATTATAGTAATGTTGGTTATCAATGTATTTACTTTTCTCCACAATTCCATTACTTTGGACAGGTCCACCACGTATGTATGCATCCTTCTCTTTCTCCACACATACACCAACATGTGGCTGTTGATTATTTTTGCCCATGTGGTAATGCTTAACTGGTGTAGTGTTTTGTCGGCCTGCTCTTGTAGGTTTACACAGATTGAGGTCTTAGAACATACCTCATCAGTGAGGGAGTAGTTGGGGTAGTAGGGGTGCAGGGCAAGGTCAGTTATACTTACCTGAATCTGTCTCTCGTGGGTGCTTGCGTGCTCTTCTGTCTGGTCTTCTTCAGCTCCTGGTATTTCAACAGTCAGGAGCCGGCGGCAGCACTGTACTCTTGCACATGCACAAAAGCACAACGCTGTGATTTTTGGAGACTCTTGCAGGATCCTCCAGGTCCTTTTCTCCTCAGTTGCCAATATTGACAGCTTGTGGGCTTGGCAAGATTTGACAAGGCTTCACTCCACCTTTTTGTCAAGTGAAAGAAAAATACTAAGACAAAGCAGTCCATACTTTGTCCAAGTATATATTTTGACTGGATTGGAATTAAAGTATTTTAATTAAACACTGTTGTTGGTTAGCATTGCTGACATGATCTCCCCCCCAAAAAAATGTAAAGATGAGAAACTTACCCGGGCGAAGGTCAAGTTCTCCCAGCAGATGGGCTGAGGGAAAGACTTGGGCAGCACTGAGAAGGGGTGTGTGCCACCATTGGTCATCGCTTGAATGCATGCTTTGCATACCCACGACAAGTGACCAAAATGCATGGAATTGGCATTAACCAGCCTGGAACTCTTGTTGAGTTCCACATCCAGCAGCAACCTCTGATCTCTATCTCTGTGCATCGTTTCCAAAATAAATTCTGCAGGCTTCTAGCACTATTACCACTTTATATCACGTATGTGGTGGTGGTAAGAGTAACCCGTTAGGAAATGCTATTGATGTATTAGGGCAAAATGTGTGTCCTGTCCCATTGAGCTTTTGCCTTCTACCATCCAATGTGAGCTCTGTCTGATCTGCTGTTTTAACCAGTTGCCACAGGACCCTTTCTCAAGGGCACAGGTTATAATTCTTAACTATAACTACTTTAAAGGGACACCACAGTCCCCTAAAGCATTTAATCTTGCTGAAGTGCTTTTGGGGTTCACTGCATGTGCCTGTAAGCTTACTTTAAAAAATAATTAAAAACAAAAAGGTGTCATTTTCAAGCAAAATCAGCACTTTTAAAAATCCCTATACTAATACCTCCTGGATATAAGGCAAACTTCTAGGAGTGTGTTCTGTCTCCCTTACTTCAATCTGTAGTTGAAAGTGAGTGATTCTCATGGAAAATCATTGCTTCTTTATGGGGAGGCATTGGTGATGGATCTTGGCAGTCTCTATGAGAAGCATCTGACTAGATGGAAGATTATCACAAATGATGACTTTACAAGAGGACATTTTGAGCTGCAGGAATAAAGGAGAGTTTAAGGATTAATCTAGGATACCCCAATTGCTTTTTTCACTTTTGCTCTTTTGAAACCACATACTAGTCTGTCTACATTGTGCTAGCAAATTAAATTTGAGAGAAAAACTTAAAAAAAAAAAAAAAAATAGTTTATTTTTCTCTGACTTCTCAGTCTAATATGCAGCATAGACATTATGCTGACAATTTGACTGAGAAGGGAGAACCGAAAAGGCCACCCACAGGCGGGTCTTCTGCTTTCCACATAAAGAAACCACTGTGCATGCGCGGTCGTTACTATGGTAACTCCTTAGCAGACGCAACTAGTATTGGCTAGGCAGTATTCAGACAGCGTGTATGGGCAAACTCCTATGTTTTTATCTGTTCTTCTAAAATCTGTTTTGGTTAGTTAATTTGTGAGTTTTCTATAGAAAAGACAGCTAAGCCGCAATTCTCAGACCCTCCGACTGTGCTGCATCTGTAGATAATACAAGTACATGTATCTGCAGAGGGAAGAATAGTTTATTTCTGTGGCAATGTTTAGGTGAGGAGCTGGGGTTATAGTATTAGCACTTGATTCACCACTGTAGCGTATTTGTGATTGCCGATTCTAGAGCTGTGTTGGCCAAAATAAACATCTACTAATTCTGTTGAATTAGGAACACCCATTATGCACTCTGAAAGTGGCTTGTAGTGTAGGGACAAATGTTGCCAACCCCCTTCCCCAGGCTGTAACACTGAGAAAGCCTAGCTTTGCTGTATACTGGCATATCCTATATCTCTGTCTGATTGCATTACCACAATTGATGAGACTCCCCTGCTAAGCAACAGAAAAGGCACAGTACAGTTTATTTTATTAGTCATTGGTCAGTTCCCGGACCAGCACATATCCACCTCCCACTCTCTTCCCTTCATTAATGAAGTTGTTCAAAAACCGGATCAATTACAAAGGGCTTATTATTTCATTTTGCATTACATGTTAAGGACTTATTTCCGGATTGTGTACTTTTGCCCTTTCTTTATTTAATTAGATGGTTTCTGTTCTTCTGAATAAACAAACCTTTAAGTATTTATACTAAACCGTTAGTTCCCATTGTTTCATTCTGATCCTTAAAGAGATCCTTGTGGCAATTAATGTTTTATAGCCCATATTTTCCCCAAAAGACTTGATCACTACCCCTGGCTCTCATCACGTACCCCTCCATGCTAAACACCCAAAAGCCAATGGTTTTGACAATGAATCCAGAGAGCCAGGAGGACTGTAGCGGGATTTGGCCACAATTCTCTGGAACTCCGCCTCGGCCATGCCTATTCTCATTACCTGACCAACTTTCACCTCTGTTTTTCCCCCACTTCCCAACCAGCCAGGAGAGCGCTAATTAGAGGGGGTGGTACAATAAACTGAGAGAAATAATCGCTTCCTGAGAACCAGGACGGGTGCCACCTTTTAAGTTCACACGAGTGCCCGTTATTTGACCGGCCAAAGACAAATTTTTTAATGAAACTCTTTTCGGCATGGACCTTGTTAGCGGCCGGTCAAATCTGTACCCCGGTGACAATTTGTCTATTCTTCATGGATCCGAGCGCTATTTTGCCAACATGGGCACTCTGATCAAAGCTATCTGGGGATATATTATGTGTTGGGGCTCCTGGTTTTATGTTTTTGGGGGTATTTTGTGTTGAGGCACTTGGTGTTGAACAGGGAACCCATGCTGGGCATCCTTGTATGAAAGACCATGCTTGTGACAATAAAAAGCGTTGTACTCCCACAATCATGCGTCGTCTGATTACTGAGAGAAAGAGCTGTATTCACTAAGCATTGCTTCTTCCAGCTACAAAGGAGATATCCAGTTGGGATATAGGAACTCTGTTAAAATAATTTTGTCACCTAAACAATTTTGACTTAATGAAGCAGTTTTGGTGTATAGATTATGCCTCTGCAGTCTCACTGCTCAAAAATCTATCATTTAGGAGTTAAATCACTTTTATTTCTGTTCTTCCAGCCGTAGCCACACCTCCTCTGGCTGTGACTCACACAGCCTGCATGAAAAAATATGGTTTGATTTTCAACCAGAAGTTTGAATCAGAGTTTTTATCTCCTGCTTGGAAAATGTAACATTATTCACACACAGGAGAATCTTGCAAAGTTTTAACAGAGCAGGAGATAAGAAATTCTAAATTACATAGAATGTGTGATAAAGGAAACCCTTTACTGACCAGACCGGTTTTTAATTTTTCCTACCATTAAGGACCAGGGCTCTTTTTACATTTCTGCTGTGTTTGTGGTTAGCTGTAATTTTCCTCTTACTCATTTACTGTACCCACATATGTTATATACCGTTTTTCCCGCCATCAAATGATCTTTCTAAAGATACCATTATTTTCATCATATCATTTACTATAAAAATATAAAATATAAAAAAAAAAACACTTTTTCTAAGTTTGACCCCCAAAATCTGTTACACATCTACAACCGCCAAAAACACGCATGCTAAATAGTTTCAAAATTTGGTCCTGAGTTTAGAAATACCCAATGTTAACATGTTCTTAGCTTTTTTTGGAAAGTTATAGGGCAATAAGTACAAGTAGCACTTTGCTATTTACTAACCATTTTTTCTTTTTCAAAATTAACACAAGTTACATTGTAACACTGAAAATCTGCCAGGAATCCCTGAATAACCCTTCACATATATATATATATTTTTTAAAAGAAGACAACCTAAGGTATTAAACTTGAGGTATTTTGACTCTTTTCATAAAACCATTTTACCACCAATCTATGCCAAATTTAAAAAAATAATAATTATGGTTTGTTTGTTTTTTTGACACACAAAGCAATTTAAAAATACATGTACGGAGAACTTTAAGGGTTACTGCCAAAGAACACCCCAATGTGTTCAGCAACATCTCCTGAGTACAGTGATACCCCCCATGTATAGATGTGTCAGGTTCTCCGGGGGCTAAAAGACCTTATTTGGAGGGTGCGCATTCCAATTTTCCAACGTGGAATTTTTACAGCTGGTCATCATGCACCCATGTCCTATTTGTGACGTTTTTGAAGCCGGTCAATGTAATTTACCCCCATCAAACCATATATGTTTGAAAAGTAGACACCCTAGGGTATTTCAAAGGGTGGCATTTTAACACTTTCCATGCACTAATTATACCACCTGTCTTTATAAAACTTTTGGGTAGTAATTTTTTTGGTGTTATTTTTCTTTCACATTGTACTTTTCGGCATGGATTCTCAGTTCCTGTTATGTGTTACTGACAATGAGCCCCCCCCCCTCCCCCCCAATATGTATTCAGCAACATCACCCGAGTACAACAGTGCCCCCAATGTACAGGTTTTATGGATTTTTGAAAACTTACAGGGGTCAAATGTAGGGCTTTCCCCTCTTTTATGTTTGTAACAGAGCCACTTTCCCCCTTTCTTAATAACCAATTATATGCCTCCCACCTCTGGCGTTCTGCGAATCGGAGTGCCGGTGGGAGGGAGCATAAGTGGGCGGGGCCTGTGGTGCGATTTCATTACTAGCTCTGCCCTACAGAAATGGGCGGGTCTGCCCGAGTTAATGGCAGCTCAGCTCCATATCATGTGTGTAGGCACTTATACATTTTCATTGTATGTTTTAACTTTCTGAGAAATGCTTCACCATTGGTTCTCTTCTCTGGTTTTTACATGCACCCACGGAGGGTCAAGTTCTGTAGAAGAGCTGGGGAACCTTTGGACCTCCATATGTTTTGGACTACATCTCTCATAATGCTCTTACAGCCATAATGCTGGCAAAGCATCAAGGGAGTTGTAGTCCAAAACATCTGGAGGGCTAAAGGTTCCTCACCCCTGTTCGGTTTTAATTTTACTATTTTGTACTAGTATACAATCTTCTTATTATTGGGTACAACCAGTTTTATACGCTGTTCTCTGTTCATTTTGGGGTATTGAGGGGGATCCCCTTTTTCACTGAGTGCTGCCTAGGGTAATGTGCTATTTGATCTATTAGCGCTTATCCTTTTTCTGTAAACTTCTATAAGCAAAACACATGAATAGAATTGAGTTTCCTAAATAGATTTCCAATCATAATATGCTAAAAAGTTATGTATTGACTCCGCTTCTGACTATTCCTGAGCTGCTCCTCCAATAACAGAATGGTTTCTTTTGCCATTTGAATGCTGTGTGCTTTTTAGAATGATCCCACAAGGATTTTGTACTCTGCACCTACCTAAGTTTTATTAAAGTGTTTCGTTATTAATGATAATAAGAGTGCATGTAATATAGCCCCTGTGAGCAATTTTAGTCAGAAGGACCACATATCTGCTTACACCATGCACTATATCAGGCATAGGCAAGCTTCGGCAATTCAGATGTTTTGCCAGCGTTATGGGTATAAACCCTGTAGCGGATGGCACCAGGCGACCCTACAAAAATACTGTATAAAGCTGCATCCGTGTATCTGCTGTAATTTCTGTGTATTAAAAAGAATTGTATTCCCTTGATTGTTCGGTAGTTTCATTCCCTTAGTTTATTCGAATGAAACTACCGAACAACCAGACCTCCCTGTGTGAAGTGTGTCCTCAATTACCCGTTGCAACATTGTTGCGAATGGGTAATTGAACAGTAAGTAGCCGTCCTTTGTTCTCGGGGGTGGCCGCCATTCGACAAACGAACACGTGGCGGCGCCATTTTAAAACTCCCGAACAGCGGTGTTTTGCCGTCGAGTGTCTGGAACTAAAATCGGACACTCGAGTAGGCGAACACCGCTGAGACCTCCACAGCCCTGGTCCGTTCGGTTCCAAACTACCGAACGGCCACTCGTTCGGTAGATAGAGAATACCGAGCGAGGGGATTCAGGCGAACCATCCCTAGTCTCCATAGCTAGAGGCTTTCGTGTATTTTATTCCCTTATGCCAGGACCGACCGCAAGGCCCATTCACATGGAACCGAATTCGGCTATCTCAGTTCGTGCGGTCGGTCATTTTATTCCCTCCATACTTTTCCCGAACCCCTGGTCTGATCTGGGTGATTTTTGGATATGTTGTTCACCCAGATCAGGGATGTATGATTTAAAGAGGTACCCCTACGTTTAGGGGTACATCCAGAAATGGGGGGAATTGGTGTGCTGGATAAGGGGATTATGATGCTGGCTGAGGGGAGGAGATGTGTGGGAGGTTACCAGGACAGGATTGGCTACTGTAATAATTACTGTAAATCCCTCCCTTGCATGGGAGCATGCTTTATAAGGAGACTGTGATTAAAGGCTTGTCAGTTATGCTCCTGAAACTGTGTGTCGTCCAGTTATTGGGATTGCTGTTGGGATATTGCTGTATTTTACCTGCTGGAAACCCTGCCTTTGGATTTACTATTTACTTGTTCCTGAGTCTCACTTGGATTATAAGCGGAGATAACCTGGGTAATATTGCATCTCCGCTACAAACCCCTTCAGACACTTACCTGAATCCAGCGCCGATGTCCCTTGGTGCTGGATCAGGCTCCGCCCACACTCCTCCCCCGCCGGCGTCTGCTTGCCGGGAAGACCTAATGTGCCTGCGCGGCAATGGCCGTGCGTGTGCATTACACCTCCCCACAGGAAAGCATTATTCAATGCTTTCCTATAGGGATTTCGGCGACGCTGGAGGTCCTCATGTATAGCGTGAGGACGTCCAGCGTCAATTAGACGACCAAAAGTCGTCTAAGAAGGTAGACAGCCACTAGAGGAGGACTTAGCCCTTCAAGGTAAATATTGCAGTTTATAAAAATTGCAGTAATTACATGCTCATGGTTAAGGGTGATGGGAGTTGGCACCCAGACCACTTCAATGAGCTGAAGAGTCCTTGGTGAAGTCCATTCTGACTCATCACAGACTGATTCTCAAACATTCTCCCAATATATCTTATTTGGGTCTTTGTGACCTTCTCTCGCCAACTTGATGTGACTTTCAGGAACAGGAGGGATCATGGATAGAATAAATTGGCACAAAGAACAGGAATATATATTAGCTCAGTCTAACTTGCCTGCTACTGTGATTTCTCTGTGTGAAACTATAGCAGAAGCATGACTGCTCAGCCAGATAAAGTAAACATTTTACACAACAACAAATATCAATATACATCATTTAAAACTAATACATTTTATTAAATGTAATAAATGTTTTTTGGGGGTTTTTTTGTAAAAAGAAGTGAAACAGTTAAGCTTTTTCGAATGTAATGACGTTAATGCACTACCAAATATAAGAAATGGAAACATGACCTATTTAAAAGATAATATATAAAATATATATATTTTTTATTTTAGTTTTTTGACTGTTAATTACTGTCTGCAATGTTAAAGGGCTGCTCACAGACATGCTTACACATAGATTATGTGACAACAAGGCTTTGATGTTCTGTGTTTATTTTATTTTAGGGCATTCCTTTTTGTGAAGGATGGAAATCCAAATAAGCGGAATATCCATAATGAGAGCGCTATGCATTTGCTCTGCATGGGCTGCCACATCATGATATCGGAGGGGGGTGATCACCGTGTGCCCAGGCTGGGAGATGATGACCGCAAAAGGGCTGAATGCTTGCGAATGATCCTCGAGTGGAAAGGGGCCAAGTTGGACGAAGGAGAGTATGAGAGAGCTGCACTCGATGCCACAGACAATAAAAAAAACACACCCTTGCACTATGCTGCTGCCTCAGGGATGAAAACTTGTGTAGAGGTAATGGAATTAGGGAACTGAACCTTCTTTTTTTATCAGCTTGTGTGTCTTTCTCCCCCAAGGCCCCGTCTTGTGTGTCTTTCTCCCCCAAGGCCCCGTCTTGTGTGTCTTTCTCCCCCAAGGCCCCGTCTTGTGTGTCTTTCTCCCCCAAGGCCCCGTCTTGTGTGTCTTTCTCCCCCAAGGCCCCGTCTTGTGTGTCTTTCTCCCCCAAGGCCCCGTCTTGTGTGTCTTTCTCCCCAAGGCTCCTTGTGTGTCTTGTGTGTCTTTCTCCCAAGATCCCCCTTGTGTCTTGTCCAAGGTCCCTCTTCTCTTTTTTTCCCCAAGGCCCCCTCTTGTGTGTCTCTTCCCCCCCTCTTGTGTGTCTCTTTCCCCAGGTCCCCTTGTGTGTCTCTTCCTCCCAGTCCCCCTCCCTTGTGTGTCTTTCTCCCCAGGTCCCCCCAGTGTGTCTTTCTCCCCCAGGTCCCTCTTGTGTGTGTCTTCTCCCCCCAGGTCCCTCTTGTGTGTGTGTCTTCTCCCCAGGTCCTCCTTGTGTGTATCTGTCTCCCCGCCAGGTCCCATCTTGTGTGTGTCTTTCTCCCCAGGTCCCCTCTTGTGTGTCTCTCCCCCCACCCCCAGCCCCCTCTGTGGTTTTCCCTCCACCCCCAGCACCCTCTGTTTGTCTCTCCCCCCTATAGCCCCCTACCCCTCCACCCCCAAGGCCCCTCTGCGTGTCTCTTCCACCTCCAGTCCCCTCTGTGGATTTCTCCCCCCCACCCCTCTGTGTGGTGGTCTCTTCCAGTCTGTCATCGTGGTGTGTCTCCATACCTCTGCCTGCAGTGTGGCCTCGCGAACCACGGTAGAGTTTCATTTGTATCCTCTACCTTGTCTGACAGGAAGTGCATACTGAGAACAACAAACAAGTTCCTGAAAGACCGGGTAGAGTATACAGAAGATCCTCTACTGTGGTCCACATGGCCATGCTACATGGGTTGACCTGCATTAGAGGGGAGAACTGTGCTGTGCGCTCCCCTCCTGCCAGTCACCCAGACCTGAAGAACATGTGGGACCCAGACCACTTCATTTCAATATATAATTATCTACAATAATATATTGTATTGTAATATTTTTATTAAACTATGTTGGGAAGAGGTGACCACATGGGTATAAGAATGTGTTTGGCCTGTATATATTGAATAACTGGATTTTTAAAAATCTTGTCTTGGCATGTAGTTCATTCTACATGTCTCAGCTTTGTATAATCTCCCAAATTATTATTTTGAATCTAAACTTTAATAGGCTGCTTTTATCCATTTTCCATTTCTGGAGGAAAAAATGGAAACTGCCTCTATTTGGAGAATTTATTGCAGTAATGGCCAACACTTTGATTTCCAGATATTTCTGAACTAGATTTCCCATAACACTCATCCAGCCTAAAGGCCGTTGGTAGCCAAAGTTAGACACCACTTTGGCCACTGTCTGTTGTCGATTTACAACTGCAAATCAGTTGAAATATTTTAGTTGGCGTTTTTCAATTTCAATTAAATTAATTTTCATTAATTTCTTTATGGACATAATCAAAACCTACGGTAATTGCATTCTTAGTGTAATGGAGGATATTTCTTACTATAGTAATAGTATATAGAAAATTATTTCCGCATAATCTTTCTTTGCAATACAGGTTTGCATGGATTTCCATTTGTATTTTACATAAACGAATAACCTACTTCCAGTTTTCTACCACTGTCTTTAAACCAGGTGCACATACAGAAGTATTTACAGTTACTCGATGTCCTATATTCAGCCACAGGAAGAACACACCTCTAACAGCTATGTAAAGAACGCTACTGTAAAAAAAAAAAAAAAAGTCTAAAGGGAGCAGTACTGTATAGTTTGCAACATATATTTTAGTTTATATTCTACCCTCTTTTAGAGTTAGTTGTTTGACTATTGTTGCCTTGCACTCCACTAAAAACATAGCTGGAGCCTGGATGTATATTTTATGCTGCTGCAGAGGTTTGAGAGGCAACATTTAAACATAATGTATCATTAAAATAAATAATTACATGTAGGCTTCTTGTTCTACATACAACTATAGGGATTAAAGGAACACCGTAGTGTTGGAAATACAAACATGCATTCCTAACACTACAGGACTGGAGTAAATGTTTAGGTGATCGGCCCCCCTCAGAATGGAGTTAAAAGGTATTTAAACGTACCTTTTCTCCAAAGCAGCGCTCTCGCCGCGGCTGGCTATGCCAGTCACTATCTCCTCATATAGATGCATTGAATCAATGAATCTCTATGGGGAGGATTCAATGTATCCATGCAGAACATGGAGATGCTGAACGCAGGTACTGCACACAATGCAGCACTGTATCAGGAAGCACCTCTAGTGGCTGTCTGACTGACTAAAGACACCTAATGTAGTCCTTAAGCTGTAGGTGACTATTCTGTACTTTTTAAAGGCACTTAACCGCCCATTGTAGTGGATCTGTTACCAGGAATGTCATGGGGCACACCTAGAGTAAGTAATTAAATCGTTCGAGAATGTCTGTCTGCAGTGGTTATGATGCTTAGAGGGTTTCTATAATGACTTTTCACTACTGAGAATTGTAACGATTTATAAAACCAACACTGTATATATTTTCTGCAATAGTTAAAGCTATCCTTAAAGAGACACTAAACTGCCCAAATACAAAAATCACTGTTTAGTAGATATACCTCTAATAAAATATGCATACATACATTTAGTTAGGCCTTTTTATTTTTTAATTGTGGTCATATCTGAAAATGGCTTGAAAAACTGCAGTTCTTTTGCCTGAACTTTCTATTTAACCCTTTCCCTTCTAAATCCGCCCAGATTTCCTATGGCTGTCTTATTACAGACTTTCCAATGGAGGCCAAAAAGAAGTCTTTGCAAGGCAGGTGCTCTGGGCAAATGCTGCCTCTTAAGTAAAGTTCCTCTGAGCTAACCAAACCAGAAAGTAACAGGACCGGTTATCTGATTCACATGAGTGTAACAAAATTATTTGATAAAAGTGACAATTTCTATATTACAGCTAAAGCACTTAAACAAACTGCTGGCAGCTCTTCTCCCTTACTCAGATATTCTGCTCCATGCTTCTTCATTTTGTTTGTTTGTTTACGAGGAGTGGCCATCACTATTGTAATCTTGCACTTCCATATGCGAACACAACAGCGTTCCATGGACGATCTTGTGCTGTAAGGTGCGATAGGCATCCATTGCACAATTAATAAGGCATGTTCCAATCTGTAGTTGCGAGTGATGACTAATTGCAAATGACAGCTGCGGGCTTGCGGTAGAAGCTCTCTGTTGCCACATTTTTCAAAAAATTCAGGTCCTTCATGAGTTAAAGTAGTGCCTTTTTTATCTCCTAAATATCTTTTAATTGCATTGTACTATAGGTTCCAATGTTTAGTTTTTTCCCCCCATAAAGGAATCTATCACTAGGCAAATTTCAAGTTGACTGTGCTGCTTGAAATAGAATAATAATTGCTACATATGCTTTTATAGCGGTGTCCCTTTAAAAACATCATTTCTTATAATTGATAGATGAAACCTGTTGTCCTTTATGAAACAAATTGTTTGTTCCGCAGCACATCTAGCCAGTCTCTAAAGGGCAAAGGATGAAGCCCAAAGCCTTCAATTGTCTCAGTGATCTTGACTAATAAGATTATTTTTACAATCTCAGAAATTACATGGGCCGTGTTCTATCTGCACGCAGTAAAATTGCTTTAAATTGGGTACACCAAATTTAATTTCTGAAGATGAAGAGCAGATCCCACATTTCAAGGATATCTCTACTTAAAGTTACGCTCCAGGCACATGTTCAATTAATAGGATATAGCTTGTTTTTCCCCTTGTTTTTCTTTTATTATGTATAATACAATTAAATTGTTGTGATCCTTCCTTGCACTCTTCCAAGCCACCATGCTTATTTCCACTGCTATACTGCTAAAGGAGGAGACTATATTTAAAAGAAGAAAAACTACCACAACAAGAGGACATAGTCTTAAATTAGAGGGACAAAGGTTTAAAAATAATATCAGGAAGTATTACTTTACTGAGAGGGTAGTGGATGCATGGAATAGCCTACCAGCTGAAGTGGTAGAGGTTAACACAGTAAAGGAGTTTAAGCATGCGTGGGATAGGCATAAGGCTATCCTAATTATAAGATAAGACTAGGGAGTAATGAAAGTATTTAGAAAATTGGGCAGACTAGATGGGCCGAATGGTTCTTATCTGCCGTCACATTCTATGTTTCTATACTCCAGCAGTGAAAGTGTCATCACTACCTATATTATATCAATTATATTTTTTTATGAATTAAGCTAATTACCACTGTATCTTCTAAGGGATGTGAAGCTTTCGGAAGAAAGCACATAGCTCATCTATAAACTTGATAAACTTCTCCCAGGATTTTTAAAGAGGTTTGAAGCCACTTTAACTGATGATAATTCTGCGGCATCATTTACATTTTTTTTAAATATTATGTGGATGTCTGTTCATCTAAAACTGATGGAAATACGATTAACTTTTCTGAAGCAGTGGTATTCTTAATACGTTCTACAATCCATAGTGGTGCCATTTAGGGCAAAGGTTAGATCATGGATTTCATGGCTCCCATGGATTTCCTAACACACTCTATGGTCAAGGTTACCTTCGTAGCTCATCAAGCAGTTGAGTTGTTGGCAATACTCAAATCGCAATGCATTTTAGAGCATTGCGTAACGGGAAGCCATAACACAGCCAAACTTTTATAATTTGCAAAATCATTGGGTTGTCGAGTCTCTGTTAGAGAATGTACCTTTTGCTCATGGCTGGTCTAATTCCCATTACAGCTGTTGGTTAAAAGTGGAAGTGATTTGTTTTCCGAGAACGAAAATAAGGACACCCCCTGTGACTGTGCAGAAAAACAGCACCACAAAGACCTCGCTCTGAAGCTGGAGTCGCTGATGGTCTTCTTGCGGGACAGTGAGGCTGATGATATTGAAGCTGAATATGCTGCATTAGACAAGCGAGAGGTATGGTATAAATAATCCTTCCTCACACTCATGTATGTATGTATGTTTTACCCTAGACTTAAGATAAGGCCAGGGACTAATTAAAAGCACATTCTAAGCACATCCCCTTCTTCCATGCATACCCACATTTAATCATGTGAATAAAAATTAAATAAACCATATAACATGCCTGCACAGGTGAGGCTTGTGTAGATTTTCTGAAGGTCTGAACCCCTCCCTGGACTTTCAGCTATTTTTTTTCCTTTTAGATTAACAAAGTAGCACATTTAGCATGTACGGCACCTATCCCTCATAGATTTTATGGAGGAGGAGGGGGGTCACTATTATGCCATGTTCATGTGCATGGTGTGTAAGTTGAGATATATGCACAAAATCACAATAAATACAGTACACTCCACTTTAATTAATTGGGGATGTTGTAGCATGCTGTGAATGTTCTGTATGGAACATACACCATGCACTGTCTATGGTAAACCATCAGGTAATCTTGATTTGAGTATTTGAATAAAACAATACAGGGGGAGCCAAACCAAAAATTTCTACTTGGAGTTTGCTATTCTTTACTTCATCCTGGAGCATTTGGCAAGCGCAGAATTAATTTAAGTTAATTTTCTTCAGTTTTCCTGGCCTACTGTTTTCTGAATTCCTAATCTGGGTGTTTAGAAAACCAGATAAAATTATTGTTATTATTATCACTTTTCATTTAATTGGCCTTGTCAGTAACCAATCACAAGGCGTTCACTGTTCTCAGTGATGAAATTTCTTATTCTCTGTTTCTCTAATTTATTATCTGTCTGTGCAGTACCTGCATCATGGGTGACTGGCATGTTGCTGTGGATGGCTGCACATATTTTTACAAAGAATTTGATCAGTTCCTCAGATTGCTGTGTCAAAAATTTTTTTTTTTTTTAAAATAGAGAAAGTATGTGTGGCAAAATTTCAGTTTGTTTATTTTCTATCCATTGCACGATACAATTCACTGTACTTTGTGGCAAGACAGGAAAAAGGTTGGTCAAGGTTTCAGTTCCTTGGGGACTTTTCTCAGGGCCACTAAGCACCCCAGCTTGTTTGTTTTAGGAAGTATATGCTAAACTCATAATTAGCAATATATTACGTTATGTAAGTGTGTGTTTATTGTTAACTACCTGTACAACTGCTGCTGCTGATATCCTCATGTCCTAAAACTCAGAAGCTGATACATATGAAGCTGCTTCCCACCTCTATTTGAGCTTCGAAGGATGATCAGTGTCACAATTATAATTGACATTTAAACATGTATTCCTGACCCTATAGTGCAAAATCCACCATTTAGGTGGCTTGCCCCCCTCACCCCATAACACCCTGAAATGGGTAAAAACGTACCTTATTTTCAGCTTTCCACTGGCCCGCAGGCGCTGGCCCCGCCCCCTTGGCGACATCATCAAAATTGACGCTTTTAAGTTAATACAATGTTTCCCATGGGGAAAACATTGGATTGGCTAAAATCGTCAAGGGGGCGGGGCCAAACACCGTTTTGGCCAATCAGCACTTCCTCATTGAGATACATTGAATCAATGCATCTCTATGAGGAAAATTCAGCGTCTCCATGCAGAGCGTGGATACGCTGAATGGCAGGGCTGCTTACTGTGCAGCCCTGAGCCAGGAAGCCTCTCCAGTGGCCATCTAAGGAGTCGCCATTTGGAGGTGTCCCTAGGGGAAATGTAAACACTGTCTTTTCTCTATAAAAACAGTGTTTACATAAAAATGCCTGAAGGGAACTTTTTATACTCACCAGAACAACTACATTAGCTATGGTTGTTCTGGTGACTATAGTGTCCCTTTAACTACAAAGCTTGATTCTCTGTTGGGATCTGGTCTTGTCAATGTGAGTTGATATTTGCAGGATCTCTCAGTATCGACCTGGTTTAAAAAACAAACAAAAAAAAACAACATTTTGCATTTCTGGTAGGTTAATATGGAAGAAGCTCCGTTTTTATTATTATTTAATACTATATTCTCTGTGAACCCACTAATGGATGCTGGGGGCAAGTTTTCTAGAGATGTTTAATAAAAAAATAAAAAATAAAAACATGTAAAAGTGAGGCTTTCCAATCTCTCATGTATTGATTATCTCTCTGCTTCGAAACAAGCCGTACTGTTATTTTGTCAAGAATTGCAACAGCCTTCAATAAAAAATGTTTACAAGTAATTTTAATTCAGTGTTGGTATGGTTAGTATTAAGTGTTCATCTCCACGGTGTAACCTTTGTTATCTTTCTTGTTTTTGAAGCCATATGAAGGATTGCGTCCTCAGGATCTACGGCGTCTTAAGGATATGTTGATAGTGGAAACGGCAGACATGCTCCAGGCCCCACTGTTTACTGCAGAAGCTTTGCTCAGAGCGCACGGTAATGAGACCAAGCTTTTTTGAAAGTGAAAGTTATGATTCCTTAGCACCTGTCATTTATTTCCAAAGAAATATCATCTTGCCATACCCAAAGTATCTCTGCGGCAACATAGAACATCTGTCTATATATGTATTTATTTGGTTTTGGCTCTTCTGTGATTTAAATGGTTTGTATAATCAGATCATTATAGGTTTAGAGATGCTAATCAGAACACTAGCGAAGACTCAAGTGTGTGTGATCATGCAGGAAGAGATCAGTACATAATTTTGAGACAGCCTGTCACAGTTTGATTTAACAACTGAGAGGGAGATTTATCGTCTCATGCTGTAAACATAGTACTCTGTATTGTGTACTCAGGTAAATCACTATGTTATCAGCAACATCAACCAGGGGCACTCCTCTACCAAGAGCAGAATGTGTAGGGTTAGGGATGTAAGTTAAGATTTATTTATTTTTTCACATTTTTATTTTTGTTGTTGGATTGCGGGAACAGACGTTTTCTGTATGGTTTAGGATTAGAAAGAATTTCAGAATAGGGGAGAATTTACTTAAAAATGACAAACTGTAACTCCTATGTATCTCAGCCAGAAAAATAGCAGCTATTGCAATAACATATTAGGCCCCTATGCTGCACATTCTCTCTCTATGTCCCTGTATATTTTGGAGATTAAACGTTTAATGCGCATAATTGATGATTTTAAAACAAGTGACCCCTATAACCTGCTCTGTTCATAACTGTAAGTCAATTAAAGTGGACCACAAATAATCTTGCACTTTAGTTGTTATTAAATGATCCAGTGTTAGTAGTTCTAGTGTCAAATATTATAAATGTAACCCACTCACAAAATCAACAGACAGATTCAATAAATAGGGGGAATATATTTTCCATGCGAGACACTATTTCAGTTGGACTACTTTCTGCCTGAACAGGTACCCCTGATAGAGCTGCACGAACACTTGCTTGTATCAATATTGGCAATTTGTATTGGGCTGATCGAACAGAGAGAGAGCTGTATTATTAATAATCCTTATTAACCCTTTAAGAACTAATGAGGTTTGCTGTCATTAGAATATGATCATGTGAGCGTGACAGCAGCCATAACTACTGTTTTGTTCCAAGTTAACCATAAAAGTGATCCACTTCTTTTTCATAATGATTATCACCTGTTGAAGTCATCTAAAGTAAATTATCCCAGAAGAGCCATGAACTCAGTCAAACCTTCAGCGGAAAATGAGTGTCCCTATAGCCATTTGGAATGTTGACTGTTATAATGTTCTTGAGTCATGTCTAGACAGCAGTACTGCACACTCAAAGGGCACCAAAACGTATGTGACCTGCAGTGTTCTCTGTAGGCTGGGTGTAAACGTTAAGGCCATTGTGTGGCATATAAGACATTCTGGACAGTTAGATATCCTTGCAGTAGAGAAAACAGCAATGTCAAACTTTGACGTGAAACCTTGAGCCTAGGGCAAAACCGCAGAGCTCTCAAAGTCCAGAGCTATAATTTAATGCTTCTTTTGGCATCACCGCTGAAATCATTTTCTTAAGTCTGGGCAGATTAGCTGGAAGACAGCACCACCGTGCTGGTATGCGCCTGATTCCCAGAGTATTGGAATCAAATGCAATTGGTGTAAACTGTGCATGGCTGCGTTCCAACATCCAGCTCAGAGCTGCGCGAGATGCAAGGATGAGTCAGCCCTCTGATTTCCAGACGTTGCCTTAGCGATGTTGCTGTAACCCAGTAACACAATCGCTTGCCTGTCACCCTTTGCTGCTACTGAAAAGTGCAAGTCATTAGTGAAGGAATGCATGGCATTCTCGAAGCCTTGTTCATTCAGGGATATTGTCACAGAAAATCAAACGTGTGTGTAAAAAAAAAATCCCTCTAAGTTCTGATGAGCCGGGCACATCACTGGTCCTTAAAAGTTACGTTTTCAAACAATTGCTGCCAATTAATTGCCATTATCTAGCTCCAGCGACATTGCTGCAGTGATGATGAAAGTATTAGGCTTGTTTCCTGGATTAATGGGTTAAATAGTTTCTAGATGCTCAGTCTTGTCTGGCATGGCTACACAATCTGATTATAGTAAATTCACCCTTAAGTATAGCTTCTCCAGCAGTAATGTCTTTTGCTTTGAACTACAAGACTGTCAGGATTGCTGTAAATAGAGGGCTAGATTTATAAAAAGCACATATTGCTAGAGGCGCTTTAGAATATAGGTGGATGTGCAAAATATTTAACTGTGTACAGATGCTCTATACTGCTCAGTAATATCTGTATTTAGAGTGTCCATGATCCTTCCTTACGTCTCAGAATTGCATATTTTCTGTACCGTCTGGAGTACGCCTTGCCCAAGATCCAGACATCAAACCCAGTGTCGCCCTTCTGGTTTATTGTCATTACTAGTGCCTTCCGCACAGCCTAGTATCACCGCTTTTATCCATTGCCTCATTCATGCTCTGTCAAGGATACCTTCATAATGTCTACTATTGCCCTTCTTGCATCCTATCCCTGCTATATTTGGCATATAATTCAGGCTGTACCCTGAATATTGTGAGATTAAGGGTCCTGTAGATGGTGTTTGTTAGAATTTCTGATTTAGTTTGTAGGTATGCATACTTATCACTCAATCATAAAGCAGTTCTTTTTAATGCATACTGGAGAATCTTTGTTTTTGTTTGTACTTTTAATTTAACATCTCTTGTTTGTTTTTGTTTTTGTTTTGTTGTTAACAACAAGGGTCTTGGGTGCCCAAATTATTGCCCCACCTAGAGATCCCTTGTACCATAACTACTACAATGATCTATAGTGTTTGTAGTGCTTGTTGATTATATAACAGGCTATAAGATGTTAGGAAAGAATAAACTGTAAATATCAGACTGCTGACTGTTCACGGTGTTATAAGTTCATTATTCATCAGATGTGCTCTTTTTCAACACCTTCAAAGAAACATTTCTTTAAATTGCCTAAAGGGAGTTGCATTTCTGCTGTAGCTCGCAAGCCTACACGTTTCCACGCCAACAATAGAATCTTTATTAAGGAAACGTTGTACGTAATTGAATAAATATTGTATTCCATCAATGGTTTCTGATCTTCTCCACAAATTACAGGGAATGGGACCTAGCTGGCTTCATACACAATTCATTCCATTCTCTAAGGAACTTTTCATGCTGAATTTCCCTAATGGGATTTAACGTCTGCAGCCAAAGCTTCAGTTCCCAACTTATGATACATAAAAAAAACCCTTTGAACGTTCTTCTTCAAAGTGATGTCGGTTCTCCGGTTTGTCTCCGAAAGAGAAAGAAAACCAACATGACATTCACAAAATAAAGTTTAGTGGATCTTAATATTTAAAATGGTGTTTTATAATTTATAGAGGAATGTGCAAAACAACATATACCTGACTAATGGCCCTGTTAAATGAATCGCTATGGGGCACGATCAATGTCTATGTGCCATCACATAGCATTTTAGAATCCTTGATCATTTTAATATCTGCATAGCTGTTCTTAGAAAGGGAACAAAGAATTTCTTGTGTTTTTATTTTATTTTTTACATCTTTTGGTTATTTTGTACTGATGGCATCTTCAGAGAAATAGAAAATATTGAAAGGGCATCACAGCAAGATACGCAGATAAAACTATATTTAATGAAGCCACTTATTGCCCTGGTTCACGGTAAGAAATGTGGTGTTTCGGCTACGTAAACCTCAATCATGGATACATATTGCTACATCCACTATATTTAAGCCTCATCATCCGTTACCATTGGTCAAATGAACACCTGCATTTAAATATCCAATCCCACTCCACAATTAAGGGCAAAGGTGAATGCAGGTAAAAACCAAAAACAATAATATTAGCATGAATATGTAAATAGCACATATATGCAAAGACAGGAATATTTTCCTACACAATATATAAAGTTTTTCAAAAGAATAGTGTATACATTGAAATTCTAAACGTAGAAATTAGTTTTAAGAAATAACATCACTCTGTGTCTTTAAATACTAAAAAAAATAACTCCTATTATAAACCAATCTATGAAGCACCACCAAACAATGGCATGTACTTCATAGGGTCCCTGCGAATATACAAAAGTTTCTTCAAACTCATTCATGAACATATTGGCATATGATGGGGCCATATTTGACCCCATCACAGTGCCCCTAATCTGCCTGTACAAGCTGTCCCCCTATATATAAATACATTACCATTGAGGATTATGTCCGGGAGGGTAGATTCTTGGCATTTGGAATGTATACTATTGGTTGCTGTTATTTACAAGTACTATTTAGTCTTTGGTTAAAAATATCTATAATGATTAGCAGTCAATGTTGATAAATGTTATTAATAAGTATTCTTGATGGCTGCTGGATCTTTTAACGCCATCTGTCTTTGGAGACTTGAGATTGGTAGCAGATGGCATCCTATGTCAAGTGTTGTGCCAAACCAAGTCAAATCGTGTTTGCAGTTGATTATTTTATTGACGTTCCTTGGCAAATGTGACCTTTTATTTTACATATAGAAAGGCTAATTTAGACAAAGCTGAGTGGTTTGTTAATTTTTAACAATGAGATGTACATTTCTTATACCTTACATTAGAGTTTTACAGCTTAGCTGCTAGTTCCTCCAATTTGCCAGCTATTTTTTTTTTTTATTATTCCATTCAGATTTGTATCTTTTAGTGGCACATTGTATCCTGTAAATTTAGGGGGAGGGGGTTTGTCTTTTTTGTTTTATTTTTTTTAGGGGGGGTTGGGGTCTGTTTTGTTTCATTTTATTTTTGTTAATTTGTTTTATTTTAAGCCAATGTAACTTTAAAGGATCACTATAGGGTCAGGAACACAAACATGTATTCCTGACCCAATAGTGTTAACACCACCATCTAGCCCCCCCTGGGTCCCTCATGCCTCCATAAATATAGTAAAAATCTTACTGTATTCAAGCATGAAGCTGTAACTCTGCATGCTGTTTGCCTCAGAAAAACAAGCAGTCTGCTGACATCATCAGAAGTGGTGGCCTGATCCAATCACAGTGCTTCCCATAGGATTGGCTGAGACTGACAAAGAGGCAGATCAGGGGCAGAGCCAGCATGATTCAAACACAGCCCTGGCCAATCAGCATCTCCTCATAGAGATGAATTGAATAAATTAATCTCGATGAGGAAAGTTCAGTGTCTGCATGCAGAGGGAGGAGATACTGAATGTTTGGATGCATTTTAGGCAGCCATGACCCAGGAAGGATCTCTAACAGCCATCTGAGGAGTGGCCAGTGAAGTTCACTAGGCTGTAATGTAAACACTGCATTTTCTGGTTGTACCCAGGGACGTATTAGCCGCGAGGCAAACAAGGCATTTGCCTTGGGCGGCATTTTTCAGGGGGCGGCAAAAAACGCCGCCCCCCAAATGCCCAGGGCAAATGCCTTGTTAGCCTCTCGGCTAACAGTCATGCCGGTCGGGCTAAGCGGCGCTGGCTGCTGTGCAGGTGGCTGGCGAGGGAGCTCTTCCTCTGAGCTGACTGCTCAGGTCCCTCGCACGCCGCAGAGTGAGGCTGGGAGCCGGAAGATGACGTCCGCGCCGCCCAGCCCGACCGGCAGCCACTGGACCACCAGTGAGAGAGAGCCCAGCACTCCCAAAGGTAAGGTGGTGGAGGTTGGTTAAAAGTTAATGTGTGTGTGTGTGTCTGACTGTGTGTGTGTGTTTGTGTCTGTGTGTGTGTGTTTGTGTCTGACTGTGTGTGTTTGTCTGACTGTGTTTGTGTGTGTGTGTTTGTGTCTGACTGTGTGTGTGTGTCTGACTGTGTGTGTTTGTGTCTGACTGTGTGTGTTTGTGACCGTGTGTGTGTGTGTTTGTGTCTGACTGTGTGTGTGTTTGTGTCTGACTGTGTGTGTGTTTGTGTCTGACTGTATGTGTGTTTGTGTTTGTGTGTGTGTGTGTGTGTTTGTTGTCTGACTGTGTGTGTGTTTGTGTCTGACTGTGTGTGTGTGTCTGACTGTGTGTTGTGTCTGACTGTGTGTGTGTGTGTGTGTTGTGTGTGTGTGTCTGACTGTGTGTGTGTTTGTGTTTGTGTGTCTGCTGTGTGTGTCTGACTGTGTGTGTGTGTTTGTGTCTGACTGTTGTGTGTGTGTATGTGTCTGACTGTGTTTGTGTGTGTGTGTGTGTATGTGTCTGACTGTGTTTGTGTGTGTGTGTATGTGTCTGACTGTGTGTGTGTATTTAGAAGGTGGGGCAGGGGGGAAGGGTTGGGGAGGGGGGCGTCTGAGTTTTGTCCTGCCTAGGGCAGCACAAAACCAGGATACACCACTGGTTGTACCTTAGTATGTAGAGTGTTGGAACTGGGCAGAAACTGTTTGTTCTGGATATACATCTCTCAACCTTGGATAAAGCTGGCCTCAATTTGTGTTGTTTCAATTCTTCCTTCACATTATCATGCATCCTGCATATATGTGCTTAGCTGTACTTTACCTGTATGTTAAGCACTTATGAATAGAAGTTGCTCAGGAATGGACACTTGGTGAATGTCACAATTAGGTTGACCAAGTGGGCGACACTGTTTGCTATTGGGTCTTTGGGAGTGCAAATTGCCACATATAAATAGTGTATTGAACTTTAATAATTGTTCCTTTGTGTTTGTCTGCATGCATGTGTATTTTTTTTATTTATATATATATAGACAACTGAACCTCAAAGCTGTGCTGTTAATGTCTCCATGACATGAATATACCAGATATCATTGTGGAGTAATACCTGGGGACATTAAAGAATAGTTTTTCTAATGCTGGTTTCAATTATTCATTTTGTTCATTCTTTTTGCTCTCATCCCATGTCTCCCTTATTGTCAGTTTGACCAGTTTATTGGCATTGCCATTATTTGACAAATTGTGTCATCATCGTCATTATTTGCATAAACCGTTTAACTACAGGTAGAATAGAAGATGTCTCCATATGTACAGGGCTTAAATAATTTTGCAAGTCCTAAAATGTCTTATTGCATTGGTGATTTCTGAGCAGAACCTGAAGCCATTATGTATTCTAGATGCCCCTTTTAATTCATGCATCTGTTTTCTGTTTTTTTGCAGACTGGGATAGGGAGAAATTACTTGAAGCATGGATGTGCAGTCCTGAGAATTGTTGCCAACGTTCTGGCGTCCAGATGCCAACACCTCCTCCCAGTGGATTCAATGCCTGGGACACCTTACCTTCACCACGTACCCCTCGTACCACACGGTCATCTGTCACTTCGCCTGATGAGATCAGCCTCTCTCCGAGTGACATAGACACACCTCTGGTATGTGTTCATTCTACTCAGTTTAGGCATTTTCTTCCCTCATTTGAAAATAAATGTTTTTGTAAAATTCTCTCTATGATACATTATCACAAACCTTAACCATCCTAGGTAGAAAAAAGGGGTGTTTGACTACAGCTACCATGTTGCTTTCCCAACCATGCAACTGGCAAAGCATCATGTTAGTTATATTTATACTATACTTGGGGATCTACATTTTGGCTATAAATGTCTTGTTTGCATGGTGCTTTGCTTTATAGAAATGCCATTTGATGCCCTGCACTTATAATATGGAGTTCCTTTGTGAGATAAAGGATTAAGATCTTCCAATATCATGCTTGGTCCTAGTACAAAGGATTCCACCTGTGTCTCCTTATTATTGGTGAGCAACAATTCCAGTGTCCCTAAGCCTACCAAAAAGCCATCATTATAAAGCATTTGGATAGTCATGGGTACCCATCTTAGTACTTGTAATAAATGCTCAGATAGGCAATGGGGAGTGTTATAAACAGTAAAACAATACAGTTAACTATAGTCACCCAGACCACTTCAGCTCAATGAAGTGGCCTGGGTGCAATGTCCCTCAGGTTTTAACCCTTCAGATGCAAACATAGCAGTTTCATGCGCATTCGGCTCTGCTGACATCGACAGGGGAGGAGAGGAGTTTTAACCCCTTCAGCGCCACGGGAGGGGGACCATGAGGGTGGAGGCACCCTCAGGGCACTATAGTGTCAGGAAAACCGCTATGTTTTCCTAACACTATAGTGATCCTTTAATGAACAGTTTAACGCCAAGTCTTGAACCAAGCACCCATCATCTTTTCCAGCTGCAAATCAAAGCTTCAATCAGGAAGCCTTGGACTGGGATTCAAGACTTTGGGGTTAAACTGTTCATTAATGGTTTAATCCCTTTATTTAAACCGGCACCCAGGGACCTCCTTGCACCATAAGTTAATTCCAGTAAAGTTGTTAAAGTGCCTGGCGCGTCCCTTTAAATATCTTTTGAATATTAAAACTTGTAAAGTTGCATATTCAAAGTAAAATAAATAAATGCTTGTTCCTTTAAGTCATATAACTGACGGGCCTATAACATCTCGTAAACACTGTTACTCAATGCACTCCTTGAGCAGATATTATCACATCACACTCACTGACTCAATGCTTGTGTGGATATGTATCCATCACTCTTAAATGTCTCAAAAGTAATTGTGTAAAATTTATTGTAGCCTTGGTCTCTCTAGCTCCATGACAGATTGCTACTTACCCTGTCATAAACAGAATCAGTTTATCTTTATGTGATTCCATTAGGGCAGTTCATCAAAAATCTGTCTCCCCTAAACTGCTAATCACAGAAATATGCAGACCTGTGAGGAGCTCCAGTCATTCCATGGGGCGGCAGAACCTTAACGCATAAAAGTTAAATGAAATGTATCGATTTGTAAACCAGCATTCCATCTCCTAAAGGTAAAATATGACCCTTTCTGGTGTGATCCCTCAATCCTACAGTGATATCTTATTGCTTTCTGAGTATTCCTGGTGGATTCCCGGGTATATTTGTAAGAAGCGGCATAAAAGTGAGGAGACTTGAGACTTTGTGAATAAGCAGCTATTGCTCTGTGGAATTGTTGGTGATAAATTTATTCTATAGGCCTCTAGGCACGATTCAGTCATTTTTTAAATTTATTTTTTTATGACCCTGTTTCATTAAGGACCCGAAAACATCTATCACACCTGCTTCAGAAAACTTGTTGGTTTGAAACATTATCTAATCCAGCTACAGTCACATCTTGGATACTTTTACTTTAGCCTTTATTGTGTTTTTCATTTTCAGTTCACTAAAGAATTTATTAAATAAACACCACATAACATTTTAACCTCCTACATAATACCCATTTGTCACACACATACCCAGGGCCGCCATCAGAAGTTTTGGGGCCTCCTAGCCCGCCCCCAGGACCTGCCCTTCAAATCCCGCCCACAGGAATACACACACACACACACACACACATATAGAAAGATACTCACATACTGAAACAGACATACACATATACAGGCATACTGAAACAGACACACGCACATATTCAGATACAGACAAATACACATGCATAAGGATATACAGACACACACACACCAACATACATGCTTACAAACAGACATACACATACTGACATACATACACATACTTACTTACATACATACATACACATACTGACATACAGATCTACATACTGACAGACATACATACACCTACAGACAGACATGCATACTGACATACATACACATACAGACCTACAGGCATACATACAGACATGTGGCGCAGTTTACCACTTTGTTATTGCACTTTCTGGTTAATAGCAGGTATTGGGAAGTCCTGCTGGTTTACTGCTGCCGTTCACTCATACATTCTAGAGAGCGCCTACACCTGTGTCTTTTCTATACATACAGACATGCATACTGACATGTATACTTACAGACATACATGCATACATACATACATACTGATATATACATATATATACACATACATACATACTGGTATATACATACATATACACACATACTGACAAATATATAGACATACACACAGCTCATTTTTCAGCCACCCTCCTGTTCCTTACCTTTTCCTTGCAGGAGGGTGGCTGGGGATGATGGGAGTCGGCTGCCTCTCCTTGCGGCCTCCTGTCTGCTTCCTTCTTCCCTCGCAGAGTAAGCTGGGAGGAAGTGACCGGCCGTCACTTCCTCCCAGAACAACTTGTGGCTGCCTTTTTTTTTTTTTTTAAGCAGACCGGTCGCACTATTATACGGCCGTATCGTTTGGCCCTAAATGCTTGGGGCACCCGAAGGGCCCCATCAGTGTGCGGGCCTTGGTGCAGCTGCACTGGCAGCAGTTCCGCTGCTACACGTGGGGCCGCCAACCACCATCATGGTTGTCACCCCCTGATGGCGTCTCTGCACATACCCCCCAGAATACAGCAACCACATGATTTCACATTTCTATTGGCTTCCACATCACAAAAAATACTCACATCACATCCAAAACCACAACATTTACATCTTCTGGTAGTTAGCAGTAATATAGATCACCTATTGCTCCCAAAAGGCACTTGCTTTAAATGTAGCATTCACTTTACAGTCCTATATTCCAGGTATTACTGGTTTTGCGTGCAGCACTCACTTAACACCCGTTTACCGCCGAGCCCCAAATTCTCTTGCAGCAACCACATGACATCAAGCCACATATAGTATTTCACTCACATGCACACCCATAGCTCATTTTACAAAAAATTCTGACTAAATTTACACCCACGTTTAGTAATTTAAATGTATTGACCTTCCTTTGTGGTTCACACCCCAAATAACTGATCTTTTGTGAAATATTTTTTTGAACTGTTAAACTAGAACTTTGTCATACTGAGAAACCATACGTTCATGTTTTCTTTCTTTCTTTTTTTTTTTTTAAACTATGTTAGAACTGTTGCTGATTTATTTATGTGCCTTTGCAGAATTTTAGAGCCTGGCCATTTTGTAAAATGTTGTTGTTAGAAGATGGTTTTCATTTGGGTTATCTCTAATGCACGACTTTAAAACCGCTCTCTTGTTCGTGACAGTTTTCCAATTTCTTTCATTAGCATATAGTTAATCAACAAACTTTGTGGCATACACCATTAAGCCTTTATTGATTAATTACACGCTAATTAAAGAAATCCTTGAAATTGGTTTGCACTGGGCCTCGTCATACCCATAGGAGAGCTTTTCTCTAATGTTGGTTAGAATGGCCACACTATTAAATTACAGTTTTGCATGCAAATGCTTGTCTCGCTTAGTTGTTCTGAGCCCTAAGGGGGTCCTTAAGGATTTTCTCTTGGCTAGAAGTCTTTGGTAGTGTATGACCTTGCCAGCTGCAGAGTCAGATCTACTTCACAGAACCTAGCATTCACTAGCCCCCGGGGCCTACATTCATGCAATATGTGATTGTGCCCCTGAAACATTATGTAATGTTATGTTCATTATTTTCAAAAGTCAGCTACAGGTCTTCATGGGGTACATATATACACACACAGAGAATCCTCTTTTCTTTGTCACATGGTTTAAATACTGTGAAGGCAATACCCAAAGACTTGCACAATAACAGGTGAGGTTTAGTAGTTCTGATAATTACAGTGCCTGTTTAACCAAACCACTTTCTGAATGAGTTATGTTAAGCACTTCAAATTCTGCCACTGTAGCTACTGATGAACTCAGACTTGAAGAAAAGTATGGGACTTACAGTCTGGGTGCAAGGTTAATCCAGCTTTTGAGCCTAACTAGAGAGACTCACATTTTTCTTTTGTGTTTTTATTGTCAAAGGAACACTTTAGGGTCAGGAACACAAACATGTATTCCTGACCCTACAGTGTTAAAAACCACCACTTGGGTGTCTCATAGGGAAAGAATTGGATTGGCTGAAATCGGCAAGTAGGCGAGCTGAGGGCAGATCCAAACGTCGTCTTGGCCAATCAGCACCTCCTCATAGAGATTCATTGAATCAATGCATCTCAATGAGGAAAATTCAGTGTCTCAATGCAGAGCATGCACACTGTGCAGCACTGCCCCAGGAAGCACCTCCATTGGCCATCTGAGGAGTGGCCACTCGAGGTGTTTCTCTGAGAAGACAGTGTTTGCATGAAAATTACAGATTGAGATGTAGTTGTTCTGGTGACTATAGTGTCCCTTTAATATTTTCTCTATACCAATCACCAAAGGCAGGCCTCACACGTGGCATATCATGTAGCAGTCAGGACACCCTCTAGAGCCTGAATAAGAAGGTATCTAACAGTAGTACACCCTGTTCTTACATTTATTTAGGCGAGGATCTTTTTGTTCGAGTACATAAAAGTTTGATTTTTATTGTTTCAAGGAATTAATTAAGTTAAGTTCTCTTCTTTTCATTTACTCTTCAGTAAATCCATATAGCTCAGCAGGCTGTAAATAAATATTTTGATTATTTATAGTGTAGCTGTCACCTAAAAATAATGCTCTGTCAATTCACGAGAATGTACAATCTTTCTATTTGTTTAGTTAATCTCAAGCAACATCAACTTAATTGTCCCATACACTCTAATGCCTACTTCAACCTGTAGTGCTGATCATTCAAGAATCTCCTTCTGGCTCAGCACAATGCTGTTTTGGTTCCTTGTTGTAGGAGTTCCATAAATGGTTTAAATGCAGGTAGTCAGTTACTTTTGTTTGGCTTTTAAGATAGTTAATCAACTGGGACACATGTCTTCTTGCCCACTTCAAGAGGAGCATATGCATAGCCTTATTTTGGACACAGTCAATATCAGAAAAACAAATCAACAAAATTTAAAGTAAGCAATGAATGAACTGGCTTGGAGACCTCATTACAGATTCTGAATTGTTATAATAGCATTTGGATTACTCACTTAAGCTATTCCAGCAATCTCTAGGGCAAAAGCTGGAATAAGAAGTCTCCAGTGGATGTCAAAATTAAGTAATTCTTCCAGACTCACCATTGTCTCTGTGGGAAAATACTTTTGTCAAACTCCAGTGGTGGGTCTTATCACCTTTCCTTGCAAGAGGAGTTTATAGAGTCTAGAAGTCTGGCACTTTCAACTTCAAGGAGTTAAAAGCAGTCTGGACAGCTCTTTGTTTCTTTGTAAGACACATCACAGGAAATGTAGTTCAGGTCAGGCCCTACGTTGGCCTTTCTGAATCATCCAAGGCGAACCTCCTCTTCTCTGTCTCTGCAGCACTGTTATGTATTGGGAAGAAGAATATATTCTCATGATATCCGGATATTCATATCAATGGTTCAAAAATGTCCAGGCAGATGCACTGAACAGCATACATATAAGACAAGAAGACAAGAATCTTTCAAAAGAGTTCCAGAAATGTGGAAACTTGCTTCAGTAAGCAAGTTGGCCTAGCCAGACATTCTAGGTGTCTTTTCATTCCAAGGGAGATTTTCATCTAGCATACATTTTTTGTTCTGGCCTCATAGTACTCATGATGCATAGAAGAACAGTAAAAAAGGAATTGCTTATATAAATTCTTCAATTTTGGCCCTGAAGAAATAGATTTTTGTAACTAATGAAACTTTTAGAAGGAAGCTCCAAGCATCCCTTAATTAATGAGTGTGCCCTGGAACTTCAGCTGGTTCGCCTTCAGCAGAGCATAACATTCCAGTGTTTTGCTTGTTTTATGAACTCTAAGCCCTGAGTTTTCAAGGCCTAGACCCATAAATTATTATTTTTTTTATGTGGAATGCATAAAATCATTCTAGGTTTCACCTCCATATCTCATATTTTTCCCTTCTACAACTAGGATTCTCCAAGGACTTAAGTCCACCTTATCTTAAAATCCAAATTCAACATATGACTTTTTTTCTCAGAGGAATTTGGCAGCACAACCCTTAATGATTATATTTGTGATGGCAATCTCTATTATTCTGCCTACGCTTAGAGAAATGGTGTCTCAAATCTATCTTCATACCAATTTGACAATTCTTTGCGAACCCTCATTCAAGCCTATCCAGACCATTGATGTGAATATCCAGAAGTCAATATTTATTGTTTCAATTACAAGTTCTAAACGTCATGGGGAACTTTAGGCCCTGACATCCGTACTCCACATATCCTCAATAAGCTAGTGTGGAAGCTGCATCATTCCTTGACACCTAAAGTCTCCAATTTTATCAATCAAGAGTTTGTTCACCTGACTTTTTGTCAAAATTCAAAAGGAGGAAAAGTTCCATAATCTAGCCATAAGGTGTTTTTTTTTTTTTCTTCTTCTTCTTCTTCTTCTTCTTCTTCTTCTTCTTCTTCTTCTTCAAAGGAGACGTCAAGGAAGTGAAATCAGTCCAAATCCAAATGGTTTTTACTGCCATAATAAGGGAAAGAAAAATTATATTAAGTAAATTTCAGTTTTCTTAGCACCAAATCAGAAACTGAATATATTCAATTTTATGTTTGTTATTACAGACGCACATGGCTACCAGGAAAATCAGCTTGAAGGCATTTACGTGATGATCAATAATAATGAAACTAGAAAATAGGACGTTCATTTTAACGTTCTTCAGTTCCAGCAGAAATGGGGACGCGTCCAAGCGTTAAGTAATCACTCCAGTTCAATACCATGCATCATCCGTTTATTATCAGTGCAATATTTGATGCGTGGCACAATGAGCCCAAAAGACTGATCATGCTAAAACAGAATTAAATGAGCATTTCCTTTAAAAATTCAAAGATAATGTTGCAGCTCCTGATGAATTATCATTTTCTAAAATAGGACTAGGCAAATTTAAAGATCTAAAGGACTATATGGCCACTAACTTCCTCCCTGCTACTGTAGGCAGCAAAAGCTTAATCTTGGCCGTCTTTGACTTGTGGAATGTTTATTGGGGGCTCTATGGATATAATAGCAGGGATTAATTTCCACACGCACATGGTATTTAGTAAAATAAACTGGGTTCTTGCCTGGGATTCACAAAAAAGAATGCATCCTCTTATAGTGGTCTATTCATCATCATATGTTAATCTTTAGTCATTGAGCCATTTAACTTAAATGAAAGTTTTGGGGGGTTTTTTGCTGTTGAGCTGAACTTTGCTGAGAGCCAAATGCAAATGTCCTGTTTACCATGTGTTTAAGTTTAGGGAATTAATTTGTCTGGGTTCTAGGTATGGTAACTTCCCACCATGGAACTCTTTTGCTGCAGTTCAGTTGTCTTCCCAAGGCCATGACCGCTAAAAGACGGTACTGTAGCTACTGTGGGCCATGGATCTATCTATTATACACAATCCAACACGCATGAGACTAAATAATATAGTTGTAATACATTAAAATTAAAAATGAGCAGTTACTAAATGATGCAAAAGGCAAGATGAAATGTAAATGTTCATATAGAGTATCATGCAAACCGCACCCTGTGTACAATCATTGAACTCGTCCTAAACTTATAGGGAACAGAAAAGAGTAACTCACAGAAAAAAATTAGTGATGCTAAAATTTTTACTAAATAAGCCAAGCTGCCAGTGTCTCCGGGTCTACCAATGAAGAATCTGATTGATTTGCCCAACGTAGTTGGTGTCCTTTTTGTGATTGCATTCTACAACCCAGTTAGCTAGTTTTGAAAAACAAACTATTGGTTTTTCATCCTACTTTTTGTGTTATTACAATGTAGTTTTTATTCCAGACAGGTAAAGACTTTTCTGTAACACAGCCACTGGAATTATTATTGGACTATTTCCCATGCTGCTAAAATTGCTAATTTCAGAAAACAAAGCAAACAAAAAAGATTCTGATACTTTTCACAAGTGTTCTTTTATGTTTTGTTTTGTTTTTTATATGCAAATCAGTTTTTTATCAGCCTCATTCACTGTTTTCGTGCGTAAACCCCATGCCACCACTTCAGTGGGCACTAAGCCTTTAGTAAATCAACCTAAATAAAGTAGAAATAAGTCAACTTTGTGTCTGTTTCTGCTATTTACATCTAGGAGCCCCTGTCACACCTCGCATAACTTGTACTCCCACAATTAGTTTAAATGTCTCTCCTCTCCACTCCAGAGTTCTCACACACTTCTTTTACACACGTCTCTATCCAGATTACATGCTTGTTGTAGCTGGGTCCTGTTCACCTCTTTTGTCTGTTCACTTTAACTTGTTCTTCAATTATCTGTTATTCCTGTTTTGCTGTGCTGCACAGAGCTATATAAATAATCTGGTCATCGCTTCGTGTTCAAAATGTATTTATTGCAAATTCCTATGCCATTGGAAGCTTAATTATAGAAAAATTGATTTAAAAAAATAAAAATGAAAAAAAGAATTGTTACAGCCTATAAAGCCATCAATCTTAGATTCCTGAGATTGATCCTGCAGGGTCCAAGCTACATCATAATTTTAAATATGTTTCATGCAGTGTATTTGAAACTAAATAACTCTCACCTTGAAGTGTCCTGGTGTTCCTTACATGTTATTAATACTAATCATGCTGATTCTTTTTTTTTTTTTTTTTTACGTCAGTGTGGCATTTGCATGTGCAATATTTCGGTCTTCGAGGACCCCGTGGAGATCCCTTGTGGACATGAGTTTTGTAGAGCATGCTGGGAATCGTGAGTATTTAATCACTTTTGACACCATTTTTGCCTCAATTAATATATCGTTCAGTAGCTGTGGACTTAACCTCTAGATTAGGTGCCGAAATCCAGTAAATATAGGGTGCCTCCAGTGTGTTTAATATGTTCCTTGAACTTTCAATGTGAAATTGGTGACTTAAACCTTTGAAACGTGTCTTTGACCTGGTTTCATTTATATTTCTCTACCTCTACAAAGTCACTGGTATGGCAAATCTGGTATATAATCTTCCAGAAATATAATATTATGGGTTGTTGAGATACAACCTTTAAAAGGGAAGTGCTTTATTTAGTAATATACAACCTTTAAAAGGTTGCTTTACTTAGTAATATAAATAAGGTAATACATTCTACATCTCTTGATTAATTAAGAGAAATCATAAACTCTGTTCAGAATATGAACCTTAAATGAACACTCTTGGCATCTTCACAACCTCATCTCAAGGTAAGACAGAGCCCTGGACCTGTAAAGACCATAACAACTTAATTGAGATCAAGTTGTTATGCTGCCCGGAAGGGCCACTTTAATGTCAATTACAAATTCTTTTGTCTAGTTGCGTGTCTTTACACTTCATTCTTACTTTCTGATAAACATAGAAACATAGAATGTGACGGCAGATAAGAACCATTCGGCCCATCTAGTCTGCCCAATTTTCTAAATACTTTCATTAGTCCCTAGTCTTATCTTATAGTTAGGATAGCCTTATGCCTGTCCCACGCATGCTTAAACTCCTTTACTGTGTTAACCTCTACCACTTCAGCTGGTAGGCTATTCCATGCATCCACTACCCTCTCAGTAAAGTAATACTTCCTGATATTATTTTTAAACCTTTGTCCCTCTAATTTAAGACTATGTCCTCTTGTTGTGGTAGTTTTTCTTCTTTTAAATATAGTCTCCTCCTTTACTGTGTTGATTCCCTTTATATATTTAAATGTTTCTATCATATCCCCCCTGTCTCGTCTTTCCTCCAAGCTATACATGTTAAGATCCTTTAACCTTTCCTGGTAAGTTTTATCCCGCAATCCATGAACCAGTTTAGTAGCCCTTCTCTGAACCCTCTCTAAGGTATCAATATCCTTCTGAAGATACGGTCTCCAGTACTGTGTACAATACTCCAAGTGAGGTCTCACCAGTATTCTGTACAATGGCATGAGCACTTCCCTCTTTCTACTGCTAATACCTCTCCCTATACAACCAAGCATTCTGCTAGCATTTCCTGCTGCTCTGTTACATTGTCTGCCTACCTTTAAGTCATCAGAAATAATCACCCCTAAATCCCTTTCCTCATACGTTGAGGTTAGGACTCTATCAAATATTCGGTACTCTGTCCTTGGGTTTTTACGTCCTAGATGCATTATCTTGCACTTATCCACATTAAATGTCAGTTGCCACAATTCTGACCATTTTTCTAGTTTACCTAAATCATTTGTCATTTGGCTTATCCCTCCTGGAACATCAACCCTGTTACATATCTTAGTATCATCAGCAAAAAGACATATCTTACCATCAAGACCTTCTGCAATATCACTAATAAAAATATTAAAGAGAATGGGTCCAAGTACAGATCCCTGAGGTACCCCACTGGTGACAAGTCCAAGCTTCGAATATATTCCACTAACTACAACCCTCTGTTGCCTGTCACTCAGCCACTGCCTTACCCATTCAACAATATTTGAATCCAAACTTAAAGATTGCAGTTTATTGATAAGCCTTCTATGTGCAACAGTGTCAAATGAAGGTTCTAAGAGTTTATCTCAATGTAATCTACTATCTGAATTCCGTTTAGTGTTTCACATTGATATGTAGATGGAAAAAAAAAAAAACAATTTTAGTTGTGACGAAAGTAACCTCATCACTGATTCTTGGAGGGGCCTGTTTCCCTGCCTCAGGATTATGGGCCATGCAAAAAGGCTCATAAAAGACCTTGTTCGTGCCTTTTTGCTATCGTGTTCAGGAACTGAACAGACGCACGAACCAGGGACCACCCTGGAGCTTGTTAACACCTATTAACACCTTGGAACGGTTCTCACCTCCGTGTTCTAATTGTTCATCTGGGTGGCTGCAATTCCTATGGACAACCACGAGGTGGCAGCCATCTTGTTCACATGAACACATGCACTGGTGTTTGGGCATGAATCTCATAGAACTAAAATCGGACACAGAAACCCCCAAACACCACTGGACTTCCATCATCGCCTGCGTACGGTTCTATAAAATGTAGAAGGGCACTGTTTGGTGAAATCGTTCGTCTGTATGAGGGGAACAAGCTCCAGGGTAAGAACACTGACTATGTTCGGTTGTTTGTTCATTTTCCAAACTACCGAACTAGACCGACCGCAAGCCCTTATTCTCTGGAACTGTTTTGGGCATGGGACCATGCGTGCAGTCGGTCAAAAATAAGACTTCCAGGAAATTCCTGAACCCCCGAACTGATCTGGGTGATTTTTGGATATGTTGGTCACCCAGATCAGGGCTATCAGGGGATTTAACTGTGGGGATTTTGTGTTTTTTAAGGTATTTTTGAGGTTTTGTAAAAAAAATGTGTGTGTTTTTTGTGCCTGGGGATAATTGAGTTTAATACAGTGCTTGACTCCATTATCTCCCAGGCATATGGGAAGGATTGACCTGTTTTGTATGGGAGTGTCCTGGACCTTAGAGCCAATGTAATTGTGTATAAGTTTTTACTGTAGTCTACTCTCAGGACCAGAGGGGAGTGCCTCTTGCATGGGGACCTGCATATAAGGCCAGTTGTGGCTGCCATTAAAGAGATTTGTTTTACCCTTCGTGAAGTCTAGGCTCATGTTTGGGGGATTGGAGAGCTATATTCACTCTGGGGATTGCTATAATCACTATACTCCCTTGGATCACAATGATTGCTCTTGTAAGAGCAGCCTGCTTCGCTCTCTGGACTAGGAGAGGTCTACCCACTGGAAGCTGGATCCTGGTCTTGGGTCCAGGGTGGGCGGAGGACAGCGAGACCCCAACCAAGCTGCGGCGATTTGTGGGGTTTACGGTGCTTCTAGTACTCCAGGCTACTAGGAAGCGGTGATTGGCGGAGGCACCCGGTTGGGGTTCCAGGCTGTCCATCACAGTAGTAATTAGTCAGTAAGTTGGAGTAGTTGTGGGTTTTTTTGAGGGCAGGGTTGGGATATATATATATATATATATATATATATATATATTTTTTTTTTTTTTTTGTGAAAGTATATGACAGCTTGTAACCAAAGGTATTATTTGTCTCTCTCTAGATAAATGTCACACTGTGCTGTTCTTTTCTGTGCTACCGATGCATCAAGCAGTGAATGATTAAATTGGTCGCTGTTTGATGAATTTACTTCAAGGAATAAAACCGCATGGAGTGATATTTATCTCCTATGAAAATTGAATGTTTGAAAACAAATTAAACATAACACTAAGCTGCAGCATTTGGTTTGTTACCTTTGATCAACTATTGGTTGACTTGAATGACATGCCTCACTAGATTTAGAGCTTGGATGCTGTACAAATCACGAAGTTACTGCTTACCTGGAAACATTAAAATGTTTATAAAACTGAGACTGTTTTATAAATTTACTTATGTTGTGTGGTTTTTGTCTCCTATAATACGGTATAGGAACTGTATAGGGAATATTTCTCAGTTATTAAATAAGTGTATTAAGGTGGGATTTAAAATTAAAGGGACACTATAGATACCAAAACAACTACAGCTTAATGTAGTTGTTCTGGTGAGTATAGTCCGTCCCTGCAGGTTTTTTGTTGCAAATTCTGTCTTTTCAGAGAAAAGGCAGTGTTTACATTACAGCCTATGGACACCTCCAGTGGCCACTCCTCAGATGGCTACTAGAAGTGCTTCCTGGGGCAGTGCTGCACACTGAGACTGATATTCAGTGTCTTCACCCTCTGCATGGAGACACTGAACTTTCCTCCTAGAGATGCATTGAATTAATTTATACAGTTTGGCAACTGACTCCCTTGGTCCCAGCCTCTATTATTTCTGGCCTTCTTATTCAATCTGTTTGCTCTACACAGCTAAGCAGGTCCATGCAGTAGATATTCCTTATTTTAGTTTTAAACAGAGGCCTTCAATCACTAAGCAGGGGGAGACTCTCTTCACGTTTGAATTACAAACTAGTTTTTATAACGTTCGTTTCCCTTTGCCTCTAAGATGCATTGTCAAAAAAAAAGGAAAACATTCCATTTTGGCATTGTGCCTATATGGGATTAATTTGTAATAGGTGAGTAGAAGGCCATTGGCTCATAGAACGTTAACTCACAGGTTATCACTTTCTAATGTTTGACTGAACAACTAAACTGCGTGACCATGTCTGCCTTCTTTATATATTCACTTTCCTCCACATACTGTTTCTGCTTGCATTAATGAGCAGGTGCACCTGATAAATGAGTAAGCAAGTGTGTGTGTTTTACACTTTTTATTAAAGTGCTATAAATATTTATGTGAATAACGTCTTCTCAAACCGAATTAACATTTAAACCGCACTCTCTCAAGTGAAGAATTCACAACTTTAAAGAAAAATATGGATATTTGAGGCAGGTGGAAAGCTGTGCAAGGAATACTGCATAAATGTAATTTAAATCCAAAGCATTGTACTTTAAACTTATTTTATTTGGGAGTCTGGCTGCCTCCAGCTTACAAGGTACTTTATTACAACTTTATAGATAATGACATTTCCTTCAACACATGAAAGATTTACATATGCCTGTCATGATGAAGTAAAAACAAACTGGATTTTTAAACCCTCGGGAAATGTATTTGCCTTGCAAAGAAATCAAATGCAGTACAATACTGAGTCTATGTTGTACGCCTGCGTACTAAAAAAAAATAGATAACTAACTATCCTACCAGGCGGTAAATAAAACAATAATACAATGCTTAATAATCTGAAAATATGAAATTTTGCACAGTTTTTGGCCTGCAGTTATTGCTGATTGAATTGCGCTCAGACAGACACTTGCACAAGATGTTGTATTCCTTTAAACCACTCCAGCACTTGTTTAATTAAAGCAGCATTGGCACTTCTCTGGAAATTACACGATTTAATAAAACATTAAACCTTCCTTCAGCTCATGTTAACCTTTCTTTCGTGTGATTCTTCTTTTTATTTAAAAATGATGTATTTGAATCATCTATCCAGTCGCATCACAATGCGAACGATAAGACAAACAGAAACAATAGGATTTAAGTATAAAGTGTTTTGTTCTGAAAAGTGGTCTCAAGTACTGAAAGTGGGCCAATCACCATGGAAACAATTGGAACCAAAAGGCAAATTCCATTAGTGACGCCACCCATTATACATCTTCTCCCCATTTTTCTGATTTTCTGAACACTTTTTATACATACTCCACAGTTTGTTGTGCCCCTTCCACAAACTATGATCAGCAGCCAAAAAGGTAAACATTTATAGCAATTATTGACCGGGAACTATGATGAAGGTGCTCCGTTTTAAGATAATGTGTGGATTTCTACATTTAAAGGAGCACTATAGTCAAAATATAAAAGCACGGAGGACCGGTCTCCTAGCCTTCTTTCTTGCTTTTATATTAATTTCCTCTTTAAAAATAAATAAATTTGAGTCCTTTTTATCATGTAAACTTCCCTCCGTTCCAGCGCCAAGATCCTCGGCAGACCACGCCCCCTTTTTCGTCAAAATGACGAACTGGCAGGGCTCAATCAGATGCTTTTCTTGGAGAAGCGTCATAGCTCTTTGGTGCGCATGCGTGACTTGGCTCTGCACCAATCGCGTTCTTCATATAGCGGCATTGAATGCCGCTCTATGAATGAACACGGAGTGCTTTACCGTGCATGTGCCCGGTATGCGCGTTCTCAAGCCGAGCTGACCGCTCAGCTCACTGTTTATGCCCGCCACCTTCTTACCACAACCCTATAAAATATATATATAGAGAGAGAGAGAATCTATATATAGTGTTTGTATACAAACACACAAATTGTAATTAGTGTAAACATACACACACACTATATCTATCTATTTGTATCTATCTCTATTTATCTGTATTTATATATGTCTGTCTGTCTAACTATCTTTCTATATGTATGTATCTATTTATCTGTATCTCTCTATATCTATTTATCTATCTATCTGTATCTATCTGACTCACACTCACTCACTCTCACTCACTTTTTCTCACTCTCACTCACTTTTTCTCACTCACTTTCTCTCTGGCTCCCTCTCACTTTTACTCACTCTTTCACACTCAATTTTAGTCACTCTCACACTTGTAACCGCGGCTGGTTCCCTTATTTACCACTATAACGTCTTAAAGCATAGAACTTAGCAGGGCTAACCATGCAGATATCTTAGCCAAATTTTATATAGTTAGTGTAAGAGATCCTCTATTTAAAATATATAAATAATTGTGAATACAATATAAAATAAGGATTGTCTTGGAAGCAATAAAATGTTGTCTTTTAGATATTTATTCTATAAAAATATAAATATAGACATATAAAATCCATTATAGCAGAGTTTATAAGATTAAACTAAATGCTTGGAAATATCATTAATAGGTTAACATACCCTCCTGAACATGTCATCATATCAGCCTCTGTCATTTTAAGATGGAGCAGCATCTGTCTCCAAGTCTCTCCTCTGTCTTAACATTTAAAAGTCCACCTATTTATACCTTTAGGTGTCGTCATTTACGGGTCACCATAGTTCATATATGAAAAAGTAACTTGTTTACTTTTATTCATTTTAGGACCTCCCTTAACTTGGCAAAAATACAAGGCCATAACTAAAGGGTGTATACGTCATGGAAATTTTCCTGACTTAGTTCAAGATGGCATCTTAAAGTCTGGACATCTTTATCTACGTAGGGTTACCACAGTAAATTATGTACTGAAAGAGTCGTGGCATAGCCTTGAAGCATGTTTATGCATTATTGTTATTGTATATCGTCTGGGACAAAATGGCGCAAACATATTATGCACTGAAGGAAAGTAAGAGGTTATTGCTTAAAGAGACAGTTATGAAAAACAATATGTTCGGAGAGCTGGGAGCGGTGGGGTGGCTGAGATATAAGTACCAGTGAACCACAGCAATAACTAAAATAACACGAAAATCAAAATGCAATCTCTTAGCCTATAGACTATACTTGGACAGCAGTGAGAGGCTGAGAGCATCAGCTGACATCCATAGCCTAATGGCTCCAGAAACATTACATCAGGTTGTGGTAGTTATGGTCCTTTGACTGGCCCTGTAATTAGATGCAAAGAAAAATAATTTTCTTTATAGCTTGGTAATGTCCACATTTTGGTTTGAAAGTTGCAAAATGAACACCTCTGCTTTCAGAGTGCGGTAATATGTCTAACACCAGATGACTGAGCGCGTACCACAGTAATTTAATTTCAATACTTTCCACTTTCATTGACCTTTTCGGGGTCTCATTAAAATGTGTAAAGATATTTTACATGTAAATTAACAAGTTAATTACGTGACTATACACTTTACTTTAGCCAGTATTCTAGCACTTTCATTATTCTATTGAAAAGGTGAAAAAAAACAAAAATCTAAAAATCTGACACTGACCATTTGTTGCATGAACGTTTAAAATCCAGGTCTGTTGTAATGTAAAAATTAATACGAGTTTTGTGCTAGTAGCTCTTAAATGCTGTCATATTGTAAAAAGGTCAGTTACCACAAAAAGGTTTGCAAAGAAACATTCATCAAAATCTGGCATTTTATACATTTTACCGCTACAAAATAATTGGGTCATAATATGTCAACCAAGTTTGTTGTTATATATTTTTATATATACACATATTAAGTTCCGCTGCATAAGTGGCATTGAGTAGCACTGTTGGGCTAGGCGGAAAAGATACTGTACTATTATTTAATGTTTCTGAGTTGTTACAATAAAAACAATACATTCCTGTTTTTGAAAGGTAGACTCTGAGCGCTGCAACTATTACACCCCTCTGTAGTGATTATGGTACAAAGACTTTTAAGGCACAAACTTTCCAGCTTGTATCAAACTCAGTGGTATGACAGAAAAAAATGTTTTAGTAGCCATTCAGCTCTGGATAGAAGGTGTGGGGTGGTTTAGGCTGAGAGGGCTAGGCTATCATAAATTCACCACAGCATGGGTGCTGCAGAGGGGCTGGGTCATCTGAGGGGGCAGTGGCTAAGGCGCATGCGCTGAGAGCACATTAGGCTCTTCCCATAAGAAATGCTTTTCCATGGGGATTTTACTGACGCTGGATGTCTTCGTGCAGAGTGACCAAAAGCCGCCTAGCAAACAGGAAGTTCCTCTAGTGGCTTTCTGACAGCCATTAGAGGCAGTGTAGTCCTGCAGTGTAATTATTGCAGTTTCTCAAAAACTGCAATGATTTACATTGCAGGACTAAGGGGAACAGGGACATTGCACCAAGAGCACTTTAATGAGCTGAAGTGGTCTGGGTGCCTATAGTGTCCATTTAACACTGTAACAGGTCAGAGAAAACAAAATAAAAAAGAATAACTAAAATAATATTGCTGTATAAAAATGATCAATCTACTTTAGAGTGGATGTCTGTCACGTCAAATTTGTTTCCTCTTCACTTCCTTCTTCAGAATCTGTTATTTTCTTCATATCTGATCATCTCCTCTTTAAAATAAAGGACAAAGTAGGAGGGGAGGGGGAGCTTATAGGCACCCAGAACACTTCAGCTCATTGCAGTGTCCCTATTCACTTAGTGCTGCCATGTTAATCATTGCAGTTACAGAGAAACTGCAAAGTTTACATTGCAGCTCTAAGTCTGCCTCCAGTGGCTGTCTCCTCGAAACGGACCTTTGGTGCGGTAGCTGCGTGAGGACATATTCCAGCGTCATGTTTTTCCCATAAGAAAGGATTGGAAGGGGTTGAAAGGCAGAGAAGCGATTTTGCCAGGAATACAGCTTTGTACTCCTGGTACAATAGTATCCCTTTAAGGTAAGTTCCACTAAATCCACTATCTTAAAAAAGAGAAATAGATCAGAAATGAAGAAAAGAACAGATTCTGAAAGAGGAAGAGAAAAGGAAACAATGGGAGAAAATTAAGTTTGAGGTGACAGAGCCACTTTAAGTTTTATGCAGATTTGCACATCCAAACACTTTGAGGAACACTTACTCGCTTTTTGATGCTTAAAGTTTAGAAAGTGACCGTCTCTATAGAAACCAAAGGAGCAATCACCATAGAAACTAAAGAAATGTTGCTGCTGTTTGCTCAAAGAATAGACACTGATCCCTTTTTTACAAAGTACACACAAAACCAGTACTCCACTTAATGTATTTAAACCATCTCTTTTTTTCTTCCATGATTATATTTCTATTTTGTGGCTAGGAAGTTTTAAATTTATAAAGTCATTTTTGCTCAGGTTGTTTCCATTTTTTATGTCTCCCTAAGGTTTTTAAACCTTAAAATCCAGGAAGGAGAAGCTCACAATATCTTCTGCCCAGCCTATGACTGCTTTCAGCTTGTTCCCGTGGATGTGATTGAAAGCGTGGTCTCCAAAGAGATGGACAAACGATATCTCCAGTTTGACATTAAGGTGAGCATCACAGAGAGTAAAATATAAACTTCAATGATTGCACTCACAAAATAGTGATGGATAATGCGCCTTTAAGCCCTCAAGGGCTACAGTGGTATTCACCCTCCACGAATAGGTTGCTCTGTCTTCAAAGGTTACACACTGCTGATCTAGATTGCTCTCCTACGTAAGGTTCACATAAATTTCTGTGTTGGCTCCAGAATTCGTAATATCATCTTGAAGCACAAGTTACTGGAAATATTCATTGATCAAGGCTTCTAATCCTAAAATCCTCTTTGTCTGTGATTCCAGGCGTTTGTTGAAAATAACACGGCTATTCGATGGTGCCCAACAGCATCCTGTGAAAGAGCGGTTCGACTGAAGAAACAAGGAACCAATAGTACTGGGTCTGATACTCTGAACTTCCCATTGTTACGAGCTCCTGCTGTGGACTGTGGAAAGGGACATCTATTTTGCTGGTGAGTGTATAATGTGCTCAGATAAATGGTACAGGTTCTGATTTAAGAAGAATGTTGGCAAATACATTGTTTTAATGTTTTTATTTTTTTTTTTATTATTTTTTTTATATATAGCATATAGTTTTTAGTTAAAGGAATACTGTAGTGCCAGGAATACAAAGCTGTATTCCTGGCACTACTGATTTCTCTGCCTCCCCTCCCCGACGCGTGAGGACGTCCAGCATCAGATAACGGACCAAAAGTCTGTTACAATTCTGGAAACGCCCCCAGGGCAGACTTAGTGCTGCAGTGTAAACATTGCAGTTTCTCTGGAACTGCAATTTTTAACATTGCAGCACTAAATGCCAAAGGGTCACAGCACCCAGACTAATTCAATGAGCTGACGTGGTCTGGGTGCCTACAGTGTCCCTTTAAGTAAGTATATAAGATAAATAGTACAACATTTCAAAACTATTTGTGACAGTTCATAGTTTACTCACATCAATATAGTCCTCATTTAAAGTGTTTACTGTGATAACTGGTGCATTTGAGCAAAGTATAAAAAAAACAAAAAAACTCCTTTCTCTGCGTTACAATTGGTGCCCCCATCTTGTAGATATTATCAATAACTTTTCTCTGTGTGTGCTCAAGCTAGACATTGTGTCATGCAACCTAAACAGAATTTGCATCCTATGCCAAGCTGTGCCAGCACAGATTTTCTTTTTCTGCAAAATAAAAATTAAAGCATTAACATCCCATTTGTTGACATGGTAATTGCTCCAGTAATTCTGCGCCAGAATTACTCTGGTTTCATTACCCCATTTTCTACCTTCAGAGATCAGTTTTCATTTAGCTTTTGAATAAGGTAGTGTAGAACAATGGATGGTTTAAATTAAGGTATAAATAATGTTGAATAATTCCAACTTTAAGTATTATCTTTAACTATCCTTTTAATCATCCTTTTAATCAGATTATAACTGGCCCTTTTTATAAACAGAACTACTAAAAGAAAAGTCCCGGTCTTTTAATTTGCAGGATGTCTGTAATCTTGTGAGTGCTGGTTTCATACACAGTTTGTATGGATGCATGGTGTCCAGTTGGGAAGAAAACCATTTATATCTTGTAAAATATTGTTTTATAGCAACTCATGACAAACTTCACCTGTACTGCTACTGTAAGCAATAGAGTGCAGAAAGAAACAAGATATTTGTATAATAAAATAAGAAATAGTATTTAACTTATTTCTCACTTGTCTAGGGGCTACTTTATAAACCACTTTATCTCTTAAATGTATTTGACATGAATCTTGTATTTAAAAGGAAATTTTTTATAAGTTACACCCTATGCAAAAAAACAAAGAGAAAAAAAAATAAAGCACTTAAGCACTCCGATAGTCGTATCATTTTACATTTTTAATAGCACTGTTCTTTTCTTACACTGCCTTGTATTTGTTTATGCATCATTTATAAAGAAGCTGAAATTCAAGAAAGGAAACTAGCCATTGTAGGAAAAGCATCATATGGCAAGTTTCAGTCCTCGTGGAACAGGAAACTAATAGACTCTCCGGACACAAAATGTGTGAAATGCGTTAGATTTTCAAAGGCAGAAACAAATGTTGTAAATAAAATAGATGTTTACCCATAGTTGCTTTTAAAAGATTGTAGATATATCTGATTGAGAAAACCGATTCTCAAAATTTGGGACAACTAAGATATCTTCAATTCTTTCATTTTAACTGCCTGTTTGTCCCCAATATTGAATTTTGCATTTAAGACCATTATTTATGACATTTTAGCATTGGTATCAATGAATTATGTCAATAATTCTGAAGCAGTCATATTTGTAATACTGACACCTGGTTCCACCATAACAAAACATACCAGTCTAGTACATAGTCAACTCAAGTTAATTTGTTGGTGTTGCTAGAGCTGTACCAAGGAGACTAGACAAGGTATTCTGTAATGCTGGATTTTTTTCCGTAGATGTATTTGGTATCCCTTTTTAGGATCCTAAAATATTCCTGGTCATTATTTAGAATTGAAAGAATAAAAGGTTATTTTACGGTTTATAGATTCATTTATCATGTTAAAGCAACGCTGACATGGCCGCATCCGTTTTTTGTTTTGTTTTTAAAAAACCCCCTCCCCTTAACTCCACTAATCTGTTACAACTGCAAAGGGGGGCCAACTACATGTCAATGTCTATGTATTTAGAATGCCATAAAAGTCCATGTTTGTGTAATGGCCAGGTGTCTTAATACTTTTGTCCATAAAGTGTGTGTGTGTATGTATATAATATACATATATGTGTGTGTGTGTGTGTGTGTGTGTGTGTGTGTATGTATGTATATGTATATATATTATATAAGAGTAGGTGAGTGTGAGGCTCACATTACGTTTATTTTTAAAAGTTTATCTAAAAATATGAAAACATTTGAAAAGCTTATCTCAAATTTTTAAATGAATACCTAAATGTGATAATTTACCCAAAATGAGACTCTTTATCTACTTAGTGGTTTAATGGCAGGCAAACTTTAAACGGAACTTCTGTTTTACAAGGATTGCTGTATGAAGCTAATTTGAAAGTCACACAGATCTCAGGAAATGATTACCTAAATAGTACGTGACTAAAAAAATGATGTGGAACCTTTCCAAGACTGAATATAGTCTTTCGTTTTTGTTATTAAATGCCTTGTGTTTTAATCGTAGGGATATGGTAACAGACAGCACCCATTTATAGTATACATGTATCCCCAAATCCCCAGGAAGCATTCATAACAAGTGATCACATAGTGGTTTGAACCCGTACTTTCACACTGCCTTTAAAGGCTCCAGATGAAAGGTACTGTGGATCCAGCCAGGACATTGTCTACTTGTAAACCAGACTAGGCATTTACTCTACAATTCCATTGTGGGATTACTATCATGAACCTGATCCTACACTCCTGTCCCTAAACTGGATATTGTGATTTTAGCTATTTAGCTCATAGCCTGTGTTTATTTTGTAGATATAACCAAGGTTACCGGTAATATACAAAAGTATAGATTTCTCTTAACGGATTGTGACAAACCATACATATAGCAGCTAATGTATTTAATGTACAAGGGTATTAAACACCACAAGCAGGAAGGGTACATGATATGTACACAGCAAATTTGGAACTTAACCAATAAGCAGGAAAGTTCCCTTCTTAGTTCCATCACCAATGAGATGAAGGCGAAATGTGAAGCCTGAATACGCTCTATTCTACCCAGAATATGGGGGAGGCTGTAACATTATAAGCCTGTGACTCTTTATTAATACGTACACCACATAATGAATACGGAGAGAGATTATACTGCAGTAAGCCATCAAGGTCATGAATTGGGCATTGTGAGTGTTAATGGAGTGGACATTCTCCACCTGCATGCCCCTGCTCGTACCACAAGCTGGCAATGCCTAGGTCTTCCAAAAACTTTGATTTTGATTTGAAATTCATCATGTGGCAATATTTCAGTCATTGTGGACACGTTTTATCCACACTCTTCAGTGCCTTTCATGAGATTCTGTCTTGGCATTAAAATGTTGTGCTCTGGACATATTAAACCAAAAACACAATGCCTTTTCTATATCAAACTCTCACACACTTTGGATTCCCAGCTAAATCCCTATCTTTTCTCCAAGCCGCCTACCATTCACCATAGGGGGAGCAGGGTTATCTGCAGCACGTGTAGTTTAGGTTCAGCAATGGCATTCACTACCCAATAAAAAAAGATGGATTGACTTCAAGCAGATAATATTCGGCTGGGACCACCCTTCCCAATATATGTGGCTACCCAAATTACAATGACCTCCACAACCACCTAATCATTAGATTCATGGGACCGACTAAAAGTCAAATATGACCTTCCTTCATTCATCTCCTCCATGATTCCTATCTTACGAAACAAATTATTTCCACCGGGTCTCACACCAAATAACTCATGACCGGATAATCTATATCAAAACAACAATGTCATAGAATATTCTGATATCCAGACCATTAAACCTCAACTTTCGATTACTTTGGGTACATACAACTTTGCAGCTTCGCAGCCCCCCCTCATTATTCAACAAGCTGGTATGGCCCCTCACACACAATTTGAAAATGAAAACATAGGCTATCCGTTCATAAAGGGAAACATTTCAGCAATAGGTGATATATGGTCAACACTGTATATACCCTCACAGACCATAATAGCTAAAAAGATTCAAGACAATATAAACATGGACAGCCTCACTTCACAAATTCATAACAATCTTAACTATTCCACACTATATGGGATCCCTCGTTAGACGGAGATACGTATTTACCTTGGAAATGGAATTGATCGACGATAGACAATACATTTCTGGTATTTTTCAGAAACTACAGCATTAAGTTTTTCGACTATCCCTTCCTGACCTGTGCCCTGTTTACTTAAACCTGCACCATTCACCATCCTACCCTTTCATAGCTTACCTAGTGTCGGGGTAGGGTCGTGGATCAGCCTATGCAAACTTCCCTTAAAAACCTCCTTCTTTCTCAACTCACCCCATATCTTTGCCTGAATTTCTTAACTATCTCTTTCTGTCCACACTACACTACCTCAATTGAATGTACTTTCCTGTCCCTAACGCATGATTGATATACTGCATACATTGAATTCAGGCACAAATAATGTCTGACTAAACGTACCAATAACAATCTTACCCTGGCACGAGCCAAATTATAGCAATTTTCCCCTCACGACTACACTAGCACGTATGTAATGTCTGCAGCATACGTAACACATGCATAGTCGCTCTCTTGGCATATGCTCTACATAACCCATTACCCCCAAGAAGACTCAGACCTTGTTTTGGGAAAAAATTATCACAGCTTTAACGATGTAGACATACTTAAACATTACATATTTACCCCAATTATTTTAACAATTCTACCCCCACCAATGGCCCACATCAACAATAACTAAAACATAAACCATTGCCCGTGAGGGCATGATTTTCCAGTTTTTTACAATGTAGGGGTATACCGAGATACAACCTACACACACCAGGTTCGGAGCTAATAACGAGCACAAAACTACCAATACCTTTCCAAACCTAACAGTTCTTAAAAAACTAAAACTATCCTACAGATTAATAAACAACCTACACCCCAACCTTTCTATCCATCCCCCGCCGCCGTGACCAAACAAGAGCTAAAACAAAAGGGAGAGAGGGTGGAACAATAGATAAGTGAGGATTAATTAAGATGCCCCATAATCTAAAATGGCCCCTATATATACTTCTGTAGCCAAAACCCCACCCCTAATTTTTTCTTAACCAATCACAAACATTACCCACATTCTATGCCTGTCTCCTAGCAATGTCAAGTCCCATTCCCCTTAGCTGCGCTGTTCAATGGACTACATATTGCCCCATCAGTGATGCCAGCTAGCACAATTACTATTGATGCAGGACATTGCGAGTAGATGAAATGACTTGCCCATCTAAATATCTACAATAGATCCAGCTCACCAGATCACACCATCAATAGGATGGACAAGGCAAACCATGTTTATTGTGTTTTTCTTTTGGACTAACAGTGTATATTTATGTTTAAAATAACAATTATAAATGCCACTTTCCGAATTGCCGTACATTTAGAACCTATTTTGTAACGTTTTCTTTTTTGAGAATAATTATAATAAAATAAAATAAAGAGTTAAAAAAGTCAGTGTAAACCCGCTTACAAGTAAGTAAATAAATAAGGTAAAGTAGACCTACCCTTCCTTAAAACATAAACAAAGGTCTATCCCTGGTCTCCTATCAACGGGAAATACTAAAACATAAAAGTAAGGCAATAACCATAAAAATGAACTCTAATGGTTGCATAAGTTGCACTCACAGGAAAGTAGACATAAAAGGCATATTACTGTCTATACCCGCATATTTAATGTATCTTCATATCACCATACCACGGTAATGGCTATACTTTTCTGTGTTATAACAGGCATTCTTTTAAGGTTACACACAGACAAAATAGTATAATATGAAACGCACATCACTAATCCCACTGCCAAAAGACTATATCACCCCACCTGATTACAACTCCCACTTTTTCTAGCCGTTGACAGTAGAAACGGGTAAGCAAAGAGAACCGTAAAGAAAAATATATAAACTATGTATAAAATAAAGATTAAATTAGACAATCCCAGTCCTACATGTTTTGCCTGTATAGTCATACTTTCTCATGGTCAACTGTTGGCTGCTATACAGACAAAACGCAGGACGGGGACTGTTTTATTTAGTAATATTGCATGCTTTTCAGCTACACAATGATTTTTGACCCACTGTCAACTGGGAGATTTGCTATGTATTGCCTCGATTACCTCTTTCAATGTGCAGCACATGAAGACATATACTCCCTGTCAATCTAAGCGTATATGCACAATGATCCCCTTATCCTCGCAACCCATATATTTTATATTTATGGCTATGCATTCAAGTACCATCAGAACAGTGTACTGTAGTCTATAACATGAGTCAACAATAAAGATCTATTTAAAGTAACTGCGCCCTACACGGAGTTGGTAATAGAGACCTACGGGTATTTTTGCAACAGTAAAGACCAACTCTGCTGTCTGACAAATGCCCTTTGTTCACTGAAATTCTACAGCAAAATGAAGTTTATGAGCCTGGCCTTGTGCCATGCAATGCCATTTATATTGTGTGTTGAGCATCTTTATGGTGAACATTCTATTACATGAATAGTTTTTTCTAAGTAGAAGAAAGGCGTTCACAGAACATGCACATTACCACGGATAAGTATTTATCCCTCCTTGATGTTTACACTATTTTGTAGTGTTACATCTTGAAAGGTAAATCAATTTGTTGGAAAGTTACAATACATACCTAGCACATTAAAGGTGCAGAACATGTTTATTGTAGCACTAAAATACATTTTTAAAAATTGTTTTTTGCATTGAGTGAACACGTCTCTCAGCCACTTCGGGGCACCTGGAGAAACTAGGGATTACCAGCAGACAAGAAGGAATTTCAGAGATGAATATTTAATTTTTTTTTTTGTTCAATGAATTATACTATACATTTGTAAATTAATTGTTTTGGGGGAGGAGGGGGTTTGGAGGTTATAAGAAAATAAGGCATTTTACAGTTTACATTATTTTCTATGTTTTAGGGAATGTCTGGGTGAGGCTCATGAACCTTGTGACTGCCAAACCTGGAAAAACTGGCTACATAAGGTGTCCGAAATGAAACCAGAAGAACGTAAGTATACCTTTATTTGAAACGTTTTTATATGTGCGCTGTCACTGTAATAATAGAATTATATGCACTGTGTGAGAAATTAAAACAAATAAACTATTCCTCACAAGTTCATAATATCTCTGCTGCCATATTCTTCTTTCAATTAGTTTTTATTGGAAAGATGGGCAGGGAAAAACAAGCACAGTAGGCATATAAACATGGAAACTGCAATAGTAATAGGAGATCACAGTACGCTTGTCAATTTGAGTCCCTAAAAAGTATGCAAATAAAACAGGAGCCATAAAACACCTCCACTTAATAATTAAAAATAATTTAAATATATCCCTGTAGCTAGAAGCCTGGCATCCCTCTCGATGAGATTCCAAAGGGAAACTATACTCTAAAAGTGTTCTCAGGCCTTGTCATAACTCTCAATAAAAGTGTCTCCATTACAACAAATCCAGGCCTCCCAACCGTCCTGATTACGGTGCGACAGTCTTAATTTTAGGGTCTTGTCCAGCCGTCTCAGTTTAGTTTTATGGTGTCTAATTTTTTAGGACAACTGAGAACGGTTATGCAGGGTACACTGTTTCAGCACGCTCTGTGGGGTCCTAGTGCCCTGAGCATATCATTAGATGTGCTTACACTACGCTCAGGGCACTAGGACCCCACAGAGCGTGCTGAAACAGTGTACCCTGCATGACCGATTGGAATGCATTGACGCCAGGCTGATCTGCCAGTAATTTGGGCGGACCCACTCCTGTTCTAGGAGTGTCTGCCCTCTGTGGACAGCACCAGTGATGCGATTCTGTCCCGATTCTGTGTTGGTACCTTTGCAAATGGCTCCATTTAATTTAAACGGGGATGGTGGGAAGGGGGTGTTGAAACTATGGATAAACCTATTCAGCAAGAACTTGCCTGTCTTCATGAATTAAACTAGTACCAAACTACACATACCGTCAACCAGTGGTTCCAAGACTTTTTTTGAAACTGGTATACTTCATAAGAATCAGATTTCAAAAACACACCTGCTTTGCTTCTCTTTTTAACTTCATCTGCAACGTATAAATGACACAAGTATTTGAATATCACTTTTTGTTCTCTTTTGTATTTCTGTGTAGTTGTGGGAGTCAGTGAAGCATTTGAAGATGCCGCCAACTGCCTGTGGTTGTTAACAAACTCCAAACCGTGCGCCAACTGCAAGTCTCCAATACAGAAGAATGAAGGTTGTAACCACATGCAGTGTGCCAAGGTAGGAACATCAATCTGTCAAAGTGAGATTATAGATGGAGGCACCACTTACATTGTTATGGTTTTGTAGACTCTAAAAGGAAATGAGATTAAAGGAACACTCTAACCATGCCATAAAACTTCCATGTTTCCAATCCTACAAGCATGGAGCTATTGTCGCTGGAGTCTGGTGCCCCATCAATTAGGGGAAAAAAAATACTCAAAACTTGTTTGACAGGGAGCACCCAGAGCCTCCTGGCGTCATACTTACTATAATGGGCCTTGGTAGTTAGTGTCTCTTTAGCAAGTCTAAATATTGGTTATATGAAACCTATATATATATATATATATATATATATATATATATATATATATATATATATATATATATGTCTGTCTAGAAGTAAGATCTATGCTCCTCTCCTCTTTATTAATAATACAATAATAATGTCCTCAATAAATATAATACTGGTATACTGTATATCCTATCTATCTGTGCACAACGTATATCGCAATGGCAGACCTAAACATTTGTCCAAGAACCAATGTCAGCTCACTGTTTCATGCTTCATTAATCTGTTATCTTATAAAAATAATTATACTCCATAAATAAAGATTATTAAAAAAAAGTAATGTGAGGTTTTAGTTTACAAGCTGACCGTGATTGTTGTAATGATTGCAGTGTAAATACGATTTCTGCTGGATTTGCTTGGAGGAGTGGAAAAAACACAGCTCTTCCACTGGGGGCTACTATCGCTGTACGCGCTATGAGGTTATTAATCAAGTGGAGGAGGTATCGAAAGAAATGACAGTGGAGGTAGGTTCGATATTACTCACCAAGAACATAATGCGATGTCTTAGGTAGTTTATTGTTATAATGCCATCAGTGTTTGTTTGTTTGTTTTCTAAATACTTTTGTCAGTCCCATGTGTTTAAAGTGCAAATTGTTGACTGTGTTGCTGTGTATCCTACATTTGGTGCATAGTGCCCCCTCTCCATTCATTGCTTCCTACTTTTTTGCCCCTCCCACACCTCTTATTTTATTACCCCACCCAGTCTCTGGCTTCTCTTTTATTGCCTCCTCCCGTCCTGATTTTTGTCTTATTGCCTCTTCCACTCAATGCATTTTATCTTCTCTGCCCTATCCACTTAGAGCCCACTACGCTCACGGTGTCCTGCACACATCTGGAGATTAGATCATTTGGTTTGCATACTCCCTTGTTGTAATATTATTCCAAAAATAAACTTCTCTCTTGAGTATAAAAAATATTTGTGTTAAAAGGTTGCATGAGCTAGCCACCACCCCAACTTAAAAAGTGAAAACGTAGGTTTGAGACCCCAGTAAATTAATGAGAAATCTGCAGTCTTGGAGGCAACACCGGAGAAACTCAAATACCTCACATTGTCCTCATAATATAGCTTTACACTTGTATTACTTCCAGCTGAAATAATACAGGTGTTCTACAAAGTTCATCTGCTAAATCTATGTTCTATCCAAATTTGACCCAGTCACTAACACAGATGATTTCAATCCTTCTCTTTCAGCAAAGCTATAACACGCTTGTAGTAAACTATTGTACCTGGAAATAAAGATTAGCCTCTGTCACTCTCGCTTAGTAATATACAAATGTTGATGTTCTTAAAATACAAGAATTTGCCATTCAAATAACTTGCGAAGCGTGCATCTGTGTTACTAAAAAAAAAATTTGGATGTTTTATAACTTTAGTAGTTATAGTTTACCTTTTGTTTGTGGGGAATTGGGTGTTCTTTTGGTTTGGTTTTTAAGTTTGGTTGAATTGTTGTTTGCGCATTTCTTTGCATAATGTATCTTTTAATGTTCGATGTTTACAGGCAGAAAGAAAACACAAACGGTTTCAAGAGTTGGACAGGTTTATGCACTACTACACAAGATTTAAGAACCACGAACACAGTTATCAGGTGAGATATTGTGCGTCTCTACGCAATATAGGAACTGACTCTTAACAAATTGGTTTCGATGCGATTTCAGCCGCTTCCCATTGGTTGGAACAAGCACAAACATTGATTTCCTGTAGGAGCAATTCCTCCTCAATACAACAGGGATCCTTCCGACACTAGGAAAAGTCTACGGTGTTTTGCAAAATGTATTTGGATATTTATATTGCATATAAGGAATGAATCACTGAATTCATTCTCCAATTAAAAAGCAGGTAATCACACTAATGCCTCATACCTCATCTGGTTACTTGCTATATAAAAAAAGAAAAAAAAGTTAACTACTGCCTGTGGAGTTTCACTTCAAAGTAAAAAAACTAATTATCTCCATTGCACACTTTTTACAAGAATTGTTTTTTTTCTGTTGTTTTTTTTTCTGTGTGTGCTCTTTAAATTTATAACATTTATAAAACATAGGTAACTTGATTTAATAGTAAAAAATAATTTTTTTTATCCTTTAATGGGCACAAAAAATCTATTAAAATAATATACAGTTAGATACCATATTATAATATTTTAAATAGAGGATACAATTTTTTTATTTTGTTTGTCAATTTAATAATGGTTTAGAAATGGGTATTCAGGGACTTGGGGTATTAATGCATATTCTTGCCTTCTCTTTATACATTTTATTAAGAGTGAGGGGCTAATGGATAGATGGTATATCTGTGTTCCCAATTGGACAGCTGTACTATATTCCTAATCTGAATGTTTCAAACATTGAGGCTTGCAGATGGCCATTTCATCATCTTTTTTTTTTTTTTTCAAACATTTTTTTGTTTTAAGAAAAGCAAATACAAATGGCGGGTGTTGGGGTTACAATACTGATTACCCTGGCTGGTACCACCATGCCTTGCATTGGGTTTTGAAACACAATACCTTCTCCAACTGCTTTATAGAGCAGCAATTTTGTCCTGACATCCAATTTACTCCACACACCCTTCAGAAAATGTTAAACAGAACTCCTTACTTTTCTCTACTACTTGGGAAATTACAAGAATCCAACTTGACCTTGGCAATATTCCGTATTCCTCACATTCCTCTAAACCTTATTTCTACAATTTCTTGCCTACCCAAATTCTTCAAAACTGGCACAAGAGCTCCCTTTCATCGTAGAATCTTAACTCGACCTCAATTACAGGACATGTTCCCTTCAAATCCCCTTTTTTTGTTTATTTACATCTTCAGGACTACAGTTTTATCTCACCTTGACTGGACTCACACACTAGACTATTATTTGGAACCCATTTTGACAACACTGTTCCATAATATGGCAACATAACACTACACCGGTTGTGTTCGAGCTGTATTAAATCATTGTATGCCAACCAGCCGTGTTCCCAAATGGACAGTGCCACTCCCCTTTTTTACTAACAGTGACATTTTCGCTGCAACAAACAAATGGTTTAAACTTCTATTGGTTCCTTTATACCAAGAGATGCATCGATTGATTGCATTATATGCATACTTAGCTCCTGACTTATAAAAACAACTAAACCATCAATGCTTGAAATGTGGAGAGGAGGAGGCAGGACACATTTAATTGATTTTGGGATTGTTCTAAGATAATGGAATTTTGGAAAGAAATCCAAAATCATATTGAATCCCTCTTGTACTTCTCAGTACCGCTGTCCCCAGAGCTATCCATTTTTGGTATCGTTTCTGGCATTATTAAAAACTCTAGATTTATTGAGATGATTCCAGCTACTGCCAGAAAGACTATCCTAAAAGGGATACTCCAGGCACCCAGACCACTTCTGCCCATTGGAGTGGTCTGGGTGCCAATTCCCACTACCCTTAACCCTGTAACTGTAAATATTGTAGTTTTCATAAACTGCAATATTTACCTTGCAGGGTTAACTTCTCCTCTAGTGGCTGTCTACTAGACAGCCACTAGAGGGCACTTCTGGGTTTCTAGCACAGATTATCTGTGCTGTAGAGTTGCTGGAGGTCCTCACGCTCTGCAACGCTAAAATCCCCATAGGGAAGCATTGAAAGTATTTTTCAATGCTTTCCTGTGGGGAGGTCTTATGTCGCGCATGCGAATTAGGTCTCACCGCGGCCGCAAATGCGCGATCGGTCTCCCCCTGCCGGATGACGTCGGTGAGGGAGGAGCATGGGCGGACCCTGGACCAGCGCCGAGGGACATCGGCGCTGGACTCCAGTAACCCCTTCAGCAACCTGGGATGGGGAGTGGGAAGGAGAGGGGACCTGCAGTGCCAGTAAAACGGTTTGTTTTCCTGGCACTGGAGTGTCCCTTTAATGTCTAAATGTCACTGAATGGGGAAGTGTAGATTTCGCATTATCAATGCAATCAGGTACGGGATGACATCTGCACACTAGACAATGTAACTACTAGGATTGCAGAAGTTATGTTGCTTAAGGTATCGCTGCAAAACTGAAAAGACATTGCAAGTCTAAAAAGTTGAGGTTTTTTTGTTTTGTGTTTATTTATTTTTATTTTTATATATATATATATATATATATACATACAAAAAATGAATGGGCAAGGCACTCCTCCTCAAAATCTTCTTTGTAGAAAGTCAAATGCCTAGGTGCAATCCCGCGTCCCAATATACATGAATCAATGAAGGGAGCACACCAGGACTTAAATATAGTGCGCTGGGGTCTTTATCAAGATCTTGATAAAGACCCCAGCAGGGTCGAAACGTTGATTCTCTTTGCACAGAATTTGTATCATGTTTTGGATACAGTAAATACTTTTTGCACTATATTTAAGTCCTGGTGTGCTCCCTTCATTGATTCATGTATGTATATGTATATGTATATGTGTGTGTATGTATATATATGAAAGTTATCCGTTTGTCATGTCTGCAGTTTACATGGTCTTATACCATGCGCGCTCTCCAGGTTTGCTCAAAAGATGTATTTTTTTATTTTAGTTGGAGCAACGCCTCATCAAAACAGCCAAAGATAAGATGGAACAGCTCAGCAGAGCTCTTAGTGAAGGTAAGCTCTGTATACAGATAAAATGATGTGTATGCATCAGTACCGTTGGCCACCAAGAATGAGTCTCCTGCCAGTCATAAAATAGCTGTCACATAGAAATTATATGTCATCACTTTATAGAACGTACAACTATATTTAAGCACTGTGAAAGCTGGATTGCTAGCAAATGTGAAGACAAAATTTTAATTTTATTTTACAATTCGTAACCTCTAAACTACAAGTGCGGGTTATCATGGTCTTGTGCAAATACAACATAGTTTGTGTTTTGATTTAGATTAGACAAAGATTTGCAGTAAAGACTTTAGGCCATCATTGCTACAATTTTATTTTTATTTTAAAGTAAAATACCCACCTGGATACTTTTATTTTTACAAGTTTTTATGGAAAAACTAAAATCTAGACTCCAAAATGGAATTAAAAAAAAAAAAAAAAAAATTTAGTGTGTTTTTGTTTGTATGCAAATATTGGATGAATAAAGCAGTTCATCTATACATTTGCCTACATTTTAAAGGGAAACTGTAATCCTGAAAGTAACAATAGTTTTTTTCAGGACTATGGTTCCCTTCTGTCCACCCCCTTCAAATCTGCAGGGTGAAAATAGCAGGACCACTGCAGGGTGACTTTAGTGGTCCTTTAATGCCACATCACTTTTAATTTTTTACAAGGGATCTGCAAGCTGATCTTATTTATTACTTTGTCGTATGTATATATTTCTGATGTGTTGGAATGTCAAATTCCATCACAACCAAAAAGAGGTTTTCATAAAGATTCACTGCCAACTTGTCTTTCACACATTCGATTGTAGGAGGTCCACTTAAAATAAAACCTTTGGCATGGGAGCACCAGTCTTAACAGCATTATAGGTCCCTGGGAAAATCAGAGCACTGCGACCCTGCCTACACAACCACTCACCGGAATAAAAATTTAAATTATAGATACAATTAAGCTTATATATATTAGTACCTCTAACAAAATCAGTGTTTAAATATTAAGAAATTTGCTGTACAGCAGAGATTATTCCACACAAACATTTAGTAGATAGCAGGGGGAGGCAACAGACATAAACTGTTAAAAATATTATATAAGAATAACTTTATTATAGCTTTATACCGTAAAAAAAATTGTGTTGATTTTGTATTGCTCATACAGTTAGTATGTGTATGTTGTTTTTGTCAATGCCAAGATATGTATTCGCAACAGCATGATCACATGTACAGATAACAGCTGATATTGAGGTGATTAGTTCACCTAAACATTGTACTAAAGAGGGTTAGAAGGTTCTAATTAAATCTCCCGGAATAATATCCTAAATGTTGGCAATCCTTTGGGGTCCCTGGGCAACTGCCCAGCATGCCCATGCGTTAAGACAGCCCTGGAGTACAACCCCCATTAGCTAGGAAGACTGGCAGGTTATGATTGCACTTATAAAAGTATCTTTAGAGGCACGGGTTGCAAACTGATCTGACTCAAAAGCTAAATAAAATGTTGCCAGTGGTAAAGTTTATTTCTTTGTAAAATCTTTTCCGGGTATAAAAGCTCAATATATCTTCCAATAAACCAGACAGCATCATGGAATTGTTCGGAATTTACAATGTACTCTCTCTGTAGAATGTAAGTTAGCTGTAAATAGATTACTAAATGAGCTTTCTAGCACTGAGAGCCTGAATGTCATTTACTGATGATTCATAGGGATCTGCTTTTGGATGTTGGTGTTCAATAAATCAGTGTTTATGGGATTTTCTTGTATTGCTTTTACTTTTATACACAATACTATCATCATGTAAAGCAGTATTTTTCTGCATTACAGCACCGGGTTCTAATAATCCAACTTAGCTCCTTATGCTAATTCTACAATTTAGAGTTTTTACATTATACAGTTTTCCGGAGGTATTTAACCCCTTAAGGACACATGACATGTGTGACATGTCATGATTCCCTTTTATTCCAGAAGTTTGGTCCTTAAGGGGTTAAAACATTCTGGGGGTTTAACTAGATGTTAGCAGAAAAAACATAAAATCCTGGCTGTGGAAACTATTGCACCCTCATCATTCAGTGGCGCCCACTGAAATGTCTTAATGTGCAATAAAACCTCCGGTAAAATGACCTACATGTCAAGCCTTTATTTGATTCACACATTTCAGGTTTATATTTAATGCATAGTCACTCAAGGTCTATGAACCTCTCTGGATTCAGAGTTTGCCTATTGCATTTAAAACTATGTTTGTTATAAGTTGTGTTAGTATCCTTTTTAGAGTAAGAGCAAAAAATAAATGCAAGTGTACGAACAAAAGCAAGTAACTTCTTCTGCAGAGCATGAAGGCAAACCTGATTCAAAGCTTAAAGGAACACTATAGGGTCAGGGGTACAAACATGTATTCATCACCCTATAGTGTTGAAAACACTATTTAGATTCCCTGTCCCCCCTTACCTCCTTAAAAAGTAATTTATGTACATTTATTTTAGGGCCACCCTGGCTCCACCAAGATTCGCCTCCTTGGCTGAGATCATCAGGATTGACTATCTCAGCTGTGCAGCACTGACCCACAATGTTCTTGTAGTGGCCAACTGAGTGACTGCCACTGGAGATGTCCCTAGGCAGTAATGTAAACACTGCCTTTTCTCGGAAAAGGCAGGATTTACAGCAAAATGCTTATTGAGACAGGTTATAGACACCAGAACAACTACATTAAGTTAAGATGAGATGAATGTCACCAGAAAAAATGACCTGGATTATTGTATCTTCTTCTTAACAATTAAGTCATGTTTTGAGTATCTAATTTCATAAGATTTAAAAGTATGTTTTAATCCACCACTACTGAAAAACACATACCAACATACCAGCATTCTCTATATTAATGAGTGCCATTGTAATAGAATTTTGCATTGTCTTTCAGCCGAGGGCGGCAGCCCGGACACAACATTCATTGAAGATGCTGTTCAAGAGCTTCTTAAAACCAGACGCATTCTTAAGTGTTCTTACCCGTACGGATTCTTTCTGGAACCCAAAAGCACAAAAAAAGAAATTTTCGAACTAATGCAGGTGAATAGTACTTGTCATACTTTAGAATTAGCCATTATAAGGCACTCCAGCAATTTAAGAATAACTCCCATGATGCTTTGCCAGCACAGACCATATTATCGCATTATGCAAATTGCTTTCCCAAAATAGCTGAAGAATTACTTGGTTGTTATGTGTGTTGGGAAATATTTGTAACAGATTAAGTGAACTCTTCACACAGTCAAATGACATCCAAAACTATATGATTGCTACTTTCTATGTATACAACTTTATTATTAGGTAGTTATTTTACAAATTATTTTTTTTTCAATATGTAAAATCATGTTTTCAAAATTGGATGTTTGGACAGAAACAAAAGGTATGTGTTCAAAAGCCAGGTTTTTTTTTCCTGTGCTTTTGTTGAGACTTTAGTGTGAACCCCAAAAACAGCATATAGTTTATGTCCTGCTCGTCCCTTTGCTTGCTCTCTGCAGACTGACCTGGAAATGGTAACTGAGGATCTGGCACAGAAAGTAAACAGGCCTTACCTGCGCACACCGCGCCACAAAATCATTCGGGCAGCTTGCCTGGTGCAGCAGAAAAGACAGGAGTTCTTGGCATCTGTGGCTCGAGGAGTGGCACCAGCGGATTCACCAGAGGCTCCCAGGCGCAGGTAACTCTGAAATCATTGAGTATTTAAGCAGCTCAGAACGTATAAATCCCCAGCCTCAAAGGTGATCAACCGTAAATGAAAAACAATAGTTTATTAAAATGAAATTTGTCAAGTTGTCAAACATTATACATAGTGATGTATAATTTTGCATACACTTGTATTTGAGTGTTTACTCCCTATTGACTAAATTGCCTTCTAAAGGGTATATATTCTGCTTGTTTTAACTATTGAGCCCTCATATCACCTGCCTCCAAAAGTGTATGATTTATTTTATTGAGAAATAACATTTTAAGTCACTTTGAATTCCTGGCCATTCACTCTCTCTAGCTAATAAAACCATAAAGGGACAAAAGAACACTCCACGCACACAGACCACTTCAGCTATTTGAAGTGTTCTGGGCCCCTATTGCACTTAGTGCTGCAATGTAAAACATTGCAGTTCCAAAAAACTACAATGTTTACATTGCAGCTCTAAATCTGCCCTCTGTGTCTATCAGACAGCCACTAGATGGCTTCCAGAATCCTTTGGTCGGTTATCTGACGCGGGACGTCCTCATGGACCTCCAGCATCAGATTTCCCCCATAGGATAGCATTGAATAATCAATGGAGCGTGGGCGGAGCCTGACCCAGCGCCAAGGGACATTGGTGCTGGATTCAGGTAAGTAGCTGAAGGGGTTTTAATCTCATCAGCGACATGGGAGGGGGGCACTGCAGGATCCTGCAGTGCCAGGAAAATGGGTTTGTTTTCCTGGCACTGGAGAGTCCCTTGAAGCTTAATTATTAATATATTATAGCCAATAAACTCAAAATACTGTGATCAGTTTCTTTGGATTCTGTGTAGTTTTCCTGCAGTGCTGTAAAATGTTTTGCTGTTTTCAGCTGTGTAACCCAGCCTCCTTAGCCACCCCGTCTCACATTTCAACATGTTCCTGATTTCCAGTCTCTGAAAAAACTTACCTTTTTCAGGCAGTGAAAATAGAAGCATGTCTTCTGTAGTGTAATGAATGCTTACATCACAGACTGCACTACATAGACAAGGCTAGGGCCCATATGAGCCCCTCTACCCCTCTGCCTGTAAAGCAAATAATAAATTCTCTTCCAGACCCTGTCAGCCAACCTCCCTACCCACTGTTAACCCATTCTCTGCCAGCCAACCTCACTACTTAATGTTAACCCCTCCCCTTCCAGTCAACCTCCCTACCCACTGTTAATCCCTCCCCTGCCAGTCCCTACCAGCCAACCTTACTACCCACTGTTAACCCCTCCCCTTCCAGTCAACCTCCCTACCCACTGTCAATCCCTCCCCTGCCAGTCCATGTCAGCCAACCTCACTACCCACTGTTAACCTCTCCCCTGCCAGTCCATGTCAGCCAACCTCACTACCCACTGTTAACCTCTCCCCTGCCAGTCCCTGTCAGCCAACCTCACTACGCACTGTGAACCCCTATCTAACCAGACCCTGTCAGCCAACCTCACTACCTACTGTTAACCGCTCCCCTGCAAGTCCCTGTCAGCCAACCTCACTACCCACTCTAGGGAGAGAGTGATGGAGAGATAACACAAAGCTCTATAGGTATTTATGGGTTTGTCTGTCTTTTAATATTTATTTATAATAAACATATTACACTATATGGTCCATAATGTGATGAGGAACTGCCTGCGTGCTTGTTGGTGTTGTAAGTTCTAGTGTCTGAATGCTGAGGATTCCGAGGAGGCTTGGGAAGGCATTGTGGGCATGTGTTGAGCTGAGAAAGCTCAGGCATCCCAGTAAGGCATGTAATTACTGATTCTCATAGAGCATGGCCATTGGTGGATAGTCATCATGGGCGTGTCATTTTTGATTCTCATAGAGAATCACTGGAGCATGACCATTGGTGGACAGTCATTGTGGGCGTGTCATTACTGATTCTCATAGAGAGTCACCGTAGCATGACCATTGGTGGACAGTCATTGTTGGCGTGTCATTACTGATTCTCATAAAGAATTACTGGAGCTTGGACATTTTCATATGGTCACAATCTGTTATAAAAACTTTTTAAATGATCTATATTATCATTTGAAAAGCTTTTCTTACAGATTGTGACCATTTGAAAAGCTTATCCAAAATAAACAAGCCAACCTAACTATGGCCTCAGTTTGATTATGTTTTTATTTAATTTTATCTCCATTATGATTGCAAGTGGAGTCTGTCAACATTTTCCTCATTATGAGAGTTAATCACTGTATGCATAAATTACTGCTGCCAGTTATTTTTAATTTATATTCATATTTAGTAAATGTTGTATTTAGCATTCTCTGCTTTGGTGAAACGGGTGTGAGTACATCCTTAATCTGTCCATTAGGGTAATTGTCACGCTCTGTCCCATTTCAGATTTTATAGTTGTTTTTAAATTCTCTATTTAGTCATGACAATGCAGGTATACATTGCCATAAGGTAAGAACCTCTATTGTTACTTTAAGTACTTTGTTAAGACACATCTAAAGTTACCCAAGCCACCTAATCTCAATGAAGTTGTCTGGGTGCTGTGGCCCTGTACTTGTGAGAAACTGCAATGTCTACATTAAATCATCCTGTAGTGCCCGTCATACTAAGAGCCACTAGTGGTGCTTTCATGGCACTGACCATAACATTTGGTCACATGACTGGGAAACCCCGTAGGAAAGCAGTGATTCAAAGCTTTCCTATGTGGAAGCTTGGATGCCTGCATGAGGCTCTATAAGGAGCATTGAATTGGGCATCAGTGGAGAAAGCAGTGACATTGTGGGAAGTGGAGAGGTAACTGGAGGAGCCTTTTTTAAAACGGGTATTAAAGCATTAGGAATACAAGTTGTTGCTTGTTCCTTCCAAAGACACAGTCACGAACCAGAGTGTTCTAATTTTTGTAACAAATAAGGGCAGTGTGTCCTTCACAAACACATACATCCATGGATGGAAAAATAGTGATATTGAAATGTCTGCATCATTGTTTTAGCATTACATAGGTAAACATTTTTGGCCTCTTTAAAAAAAAAATTAAAAATCTTAGTCCGGTGTATTAAAAGCCAGTGTGTAAATTAAAAGCAATATTATTTTAATATTTATTTATAAATATTATAAATAAATTAGATTAATAAAATTAATTCTAGATGAAATAGGTACATAACTCTAAAATATATTTGGCTTCAAGGACCACTCTAGTGCCAGGAAAACATACTTGTTTTCCTGGCACTATAGTGCCCTGAGGGTGCACTCATGGCGTACTCCCGTGGCGCTGAAGGGGGAGGAAGGGGCTAATCCCTTACCTTTGCCGGGCTCCCTCGGCGCTGGGACTTTTCTTCCGTCATCGGCTGAATGCGCATGAAACTGCTATGTTTACTGCAAAAAGGGGTTAAACCTAGCTGGACCAGGCACCCAGACCACTTCATTAAGCTGAAGTGGTCTGGGTGCCTAGCGTGGTCCTTTAATAAGAATATGTGGTTTGGGAGCTTAGATGAAACTTGGGTAAAAGAGGAATAGGCAGTGACATTCCAGCTGTCACTGACTACAAATACCAGCATGCACTGGTTTAAAGTGGTGGCATTAGAACATTTTGTAGATTTTGTATGTCCTAAGTTCTGCTTTGCCCACTGGCATTTGTAGCTTTTCAGTACAGTTAGTACTATTTTATCTATTTATCAATTTGTATCTATTTTAGTTTTAATTCTTCCATAGTGTAGTAATAACTTGTCTCTGATACCATGGGAGATCGTTTTGGGTTTTTTTTAAACTACATTTTGAAAACGACATATTGAGAAATTTCCATAACATGTTTGTCATAATGAAAGGCCTGTGACCCACAGCAGATAATCTGTATGAGTTTTTTCTTCCTTTTCATTGTCTCTAATATTAGAAGGATGTCTTTGTGCACATTAATTACACATTAGAGAGTGCTGTAAATAGCTCTGCCAGTCACGTGTTGCTTACCAGTGACTGTGCTATCTATAATTAAACTCCTAAAGCCTCAACCACATTGGTGTCACAGGGACAGTCACTTGGAGAGCTGAACTTGCAATATTTAATGACAAGAACCAGGATGATAAAGGATGCAATTCTCTTGGCCCAGAATTTTTGGTCTAATGGTGGAATGTGGGCTAATGGTAGAACATTAGAATGGGAACCCCAGTGCAAATATTTCCAGATATCACTGTTGCCTTTTCCTCATTTAAAAGGAAAATCCCCCTGCTGTGATGCATATCCTTTGCCTATATGTCTTGAGACTCCCTAATAGTGATCTAATTAGAGCTGAGACCTGTGAGCTATGTCAATTCACTCAATTCTTTCCTATGCGTATCTTGTTACTGTGCTCACCCATAGACCTGAGGGCTTGTTATTATAAAGCTGCAGGACATATCACACATAGAAGGGGTGCATCAGTTGGCTAAAGGCAAACCCAAAGCGGAAGCACAGATCTCCATTCCCTCACAACTTACTGAAAGCCGACAGAATTGGACTGGGATCTGACTGCTCACAGATGGACGCTCAGTCCACGTTGATATCTATGGTCATTCAGTTCTTGAAGTCTCTATTTCACACCTAACGTATGTGCATTTTAAGGCTGAACTTTGAAAATCATAAATGACAAGGCAATCTGCTCAGTTTAGCTGCCCAGTCTGACCATAATAGGTTTTGTGAATACAAGAGGTAAACATTTTCACCTGCGTATTGTTACATATGTCTTTAAACTCTCACTAGGTTAATATGAGCCAAAGATCATATTGTTTCTCCTGTTCAGGCCTAGTGACAGAGTACAGGGGTATAATGTAACACCTCGGGTCTCTTTCATTTGGCCCCATGTAGGTGCAGTGCTATAGGTATGTCAGCCCTGGAAGCACTGCCTTTCCTTTCACTATGATGCTTGATCCTCCACATTAGGCAGATAGGCTTGCACCAGTGTGTGTTTTGTTGTTCTTTTTAAAGGAAGGCCAGATTCGGTTAGCAAAGAAATTAAGGTGACACAGAATGCGAAGTCTGAGTGAATTCTCTGAGGTTATAAGCATTAAGCTTGACATGCAAACATGACTCAATGGCTCCTCCTGGTGGCACCAGAAACCATGCCCTTTATAGTTAAAAAAAAAACAAAAACAAAAAACCTGAATTTCTACGCAGTTCTTTTCGTTGATTTTTCCTCTGTAATATTTAATTTGTTTTGTTTTCTAGTTTTGCTGGTGGAACGTGGGATTGGGAATACTTAGGATTTGCATCACCAGAGGTAAGAGGTACTCACAATTCATCGTATTTTGGGTGTAATAAACTCCTTCCTGACACCCAGAAATAAAGAACACCAGACTGCTAAAAATAATCAAAATAAATCATCTTTAGCACCACTGACTATCGGTTCGGGTCTGCAACAAGAGGTTCAGTGAAAGCTGTAATGTATTTGCCAGGAACATTAATCTGTATCATTCTAAGAATGTGAACATAAAAGTTTCAAATATGTAGACTATTAAATACAAGTTATTTAATAGTCTACTACGTACTACAAAGCCAAGTTGCACTACACTACCACTCGTATGTCTTTTATTCAACAGGCTGTATCAGCAGTGCTGGAGTTTGTACGAGCATGTTTCAGAGTAAATGGACGGACTTTCTATTCAGTCAACATCTGTAAAAAGTGACTTTTTACAGCCCTCTGTTTTCATGCTGCAAGACTTCAGCTATCACCTATCTCTGCTTGATGAGATCATAGTCACTATTGGTTTTGATGACTTGATCGAACTCCTCTGTCTACTGTTACCACCGTTCTTTTCTCTAACATGCCACAGGCTCCCGGTGATGAGTATTGTGTCACAGAGGTTGCAGTTATATTCATTAGGACAGTAATGGTGATCTTGGCACTTCAGATGTATCTTAGCTTCACCAACCCAGTCAGTTCAGCATCTAGGATCTAGTCCTAGTTCAGGATGTAGGATGTCACGTTTTGCCATCATGATGATAGGCTAGTGTCACATAATGAAAAGTGCCAACTAGTGCAACTCAATTGTGACTAATTCTAACAAAGTTGATTACCCTATGCGAATCCCTCAGCATGAAATAGTTATATGCACATCTTCTCTTCGCAGGAGTATGCAGAATTCCAGTACCGAAGGAGACACCGGCAGCGTCGCAGAGGGGATATGCACAGTGGGAGAAGCAATACCCCAGATCCAGATGATCATACAGAAAGTGCATTAGGTAAATACTGTCTTACTACTCTTTAATAAAATTTGAATTAAAAAAAAAACCTAAGGTATACACTGCAACATTCCTTGATTCGGCAAGCAATCCCAATCTGGGGCTAATTTAATTTGATCTTGGGTTTTTTCCCTACTATCCCTCTCCTGGGAAGTGTCTCCTTTAACCATAGATTGAGCAAATTTTTGGACATATTCCCTATGTGCAGACAAAACTCTTGGCATTGGATCCCTCTGAATGCTCTGGGTACAGGCTACCCTGAGTGGATCTGGTCAGCATAGCAGCTGCATGCATACCAGGTACCAGGCTGATCTATACCATTTGTAGGTAGTACCACCCATCTTCCAATTGATCTTGCTCACCATTAGGTCATTGACAAGTCACCTCTTGACCCACTCAATCGTCTGCTGTGAGAAAATCATCCTGCTCAGGAATCTCTAAATACTCTCATTGCTGATGGCAATATTAGTAATATTGCTTCTGAAAAGGGCAACTGAATGTGAAAAATGATGTTTGTATTTTAGCATTATTCCAATATATGGTAAGTAGAGTAAAATATTTTTTTTGTAATATAATAATTTTAAATGTGTTAAAACAACCTGTATTTCTTAGAGTAACATCAGAGCCCCAAGGTCTATGACTATTAGAGTGCAGCGATAAAGTGTTTTGTTCTTTGAAGCTTCTTTTACTGTGCTATATTCTAATGCTCTATCTCTCTCTATTTATATATATTTATATATTACTATATGTTGTTTCTTTTTGTTAAATTCTCTTTTATACATTACCAGATGCTCTAGAAGTTCGTGGTAACAGAAGACATGGTACTTCTATGGTGAGTTTAAGCTTGTAGTTTATTCTGCCTCACCATATATTGTGGCTTTTTCTTTTTTTTCATAATTAACCCATTAGCGCTTTCTAACGTTTGTGCCAGTGAACCCCCATTATGACATTAACAGTAAAAATTATATGCAGAACTTGGAAAATAACGGATCTGTCTTTCTCACAATTGTTTTTTAGATTTTTATTCATACTAAATTGAGTTCCATATATAAATATTTCTTGTGAAACAAAATTGTCGGTGCATTTAATATAAAAGAGGTGAAATATGGTTGAATAAACATATAGCTCAAATTCCATGTTTTGTTTTGGTTCGGTATTTGGAAAATTGCCTCCGTCCTTATGGGGTTAAATACCATGACAAATTACTTACATGAATAACCAAAATATTTATTCTATCATGTTATCCTTTTATTCATAAATTATTTATGGTTTTCTCATTTCTAGGCACTGAGTTCTTTAGATGAAGATGACCCAAACATCCTTTTAGCTATTCAGCTATCTTTGCAGGAGTCTGGGCTTGCAGTGGATGAAGAAACCAGAGACTTCCTAAATAATGAGGCATCTTTAGGAGCAATAGGCTCATCCCTACCAACTAGACTTGACCCAGCCCCAGTGAACATAGATAACCCAAGATCTGCATTGAGTAGCTCAGAGCTGTTAGAACTTGGAGAAAGTCTAGCTAGGCTTGGTGCCAGCAACGATCCATATGGAACAGATCGCCTTCTTGGATGCCCTTTCAATAATGTGCAAGGTGGATTGTGTTCGACATCTAGCGACCTCGACTCATCCAGTCAAGATCCAAATACAAATGAAAATCTTCTTGGCAATATCATGGCTTGGTTCCATGACATGAATCCTCAGAGCATTGCCCTTATTCCTTCTGCCACTTCAGAAACTGATGTAGATTTACAGCCACTTAATGTCCATGAACAACCGCCGCATTCCACGTTAAGGGAAACACCTCATTGTCTACCAGAGGATCATGCACTTTTTCAGGATGCACTAATTAATGAAGACCAAGAAATTCGAACAGAAGAAAACAGTTATGTGGCGAACATACCTCCGAGTGAAGCTGTGTTGCAAAGCGATGACCACACAAATATTTTGAGCAGTATGAACAGTTCTGAAGATATCTCAAATAGATCTCCAGAAGCTGCAATTGAATGGATTGAGCAAGTACATCTGGTATGAACATAACAAAACCAAACTACTAGATGTTCTCATACAAACATTCAGGCGCTATGTACTTCACAAACCTCTGTTTCAGACCATCCTGATAAGTGGACCCTGAGCACTAAGGCATTTCTATGGGTCTTAGTCCATGCAACCAACCAGAACCAATCTCCTGCATCTGTAATTGAATTTTGATTGCCTTTTTTTCCAATGCAAGGAATAAGTAAAGTGAATTCTTCTTTTTAATGAAATGCAGTTATTATGTAGCCTTAGTTTGACAATACTTACATTAAAGTATGAGTTCAGTATGTTTCGTATTGGACTTTATATTTTGCCCATCTAAAACCACTGAAAAAATGAGCACTCCATTCATTACTAATGCTGTCTTTATTACGTTATTTACACTTTATTAGGTCAGATTTTTAATTAGAGATGCAAAATCAGTGTGAGGCAAGTCTGTGGGATTGGATGATGCTTTAGAATCTGAATTTCTTCAGAGTTTTTCAATTAATACTCATCTGTAATTTTATTTGTCTTTGCAATGTATTGCCGAACACTGACCATTCATAAACGGTCTCAGCTGCACGCTCCTAGGTGGGCGATAAAATTGGTTTTATTAATTCAAAACTGTCATGTATTTATTTCGGTTTATGATATGTTTAAATGTTCAGGCAAGCAGACTAATCCTGAATAATATGAAGTAATCAAATTCCACTTTACCACTGGACTTAAATCATCAAAATATAATTCCAAGACTGAAACCAGTTGACTAGTTGTTGGATAAACAGTTGGGAAAATGAAAAGTTTGCTAAAACTAACTTTAGGGGAAGTGTATAAGGGATCTCTGGGTTAAGACACTGAAAGTCAGAGTAAGTGATAGATTGTAACGGGATGAGGAACTGGTAGAGGGATATATAGAAGTCTAAATTTCCTTATAATGTGGATTATTTACACCAATGATGTTCAGTTGGAGTGCTTTATTCTACATCACCTGGAATGTGGGATACTTGGGTCATAAAGCTGTCTGACTATATCACTCTGGTTACCGCTAGCAGTGATTGATGGAGTTGTAGTACAGCAGCTGGTGATCCCCAGTTGTCCGACTTTTCTCTAACCCATAGAAACTTTGTTCTGGGGGAGAGTGTAAAGAGACAGAAACAATATCTTGATTTGTGGGAAAAAAATGTTTGGTTTGTTTATGTGCTGTGTAGAGAAATATTGTTTTTTTGCCTGAAAAAATATTATTTTTTGCTTATCTTATATTCATTTTCTACTTTCTTTGTAATTAATCACCTGATTTGTGTCTATTTTTCTGTGCTAGAAACAAAGAAAAATTTTTTGACTTTATAGAAGGTTTCTAAAAAAATAAAACAAGACATTCCAAGCTTTCTATGACCCTGAAAAGTATTTAAATTATATATATCATATGTAATATCCTGCATACTCCCAACAGAGCCTGAGCAACATGTCTCCCCTCCCACCGTTGGAAGTAATGTTTGGAGAGAACACATTAACTTTCATTTGCTTATAATGCCAGCTCTCGTTTATAGTGTATTAATGGTTGTTCACTAGAATATGGATTGTAAGAAATTCAAACTGGATTTACAATTTTAGGCTGATGTAGCGGGACTGAAATCATAGCTGAGTAGAATATTTTTTCTAATTCAGCTCTTTTAGCCTTAGATTTGAAATAGTCTTTGAATTCCGTTGGAATCTTCAACTTTTCGAACTTTTGTGAGTAACCGTGTCAGAGTTTCACTGGGGGGAACCGGAACCAGGTAGGAGAAATCTGATCAGAGCCTTGGGAATCCTACCCCAGGGTAAAATTATTATAAAATGAATAGGTTGTGGGATCCACACTAGTCCTTTTAAATTATAGCGAGTTAGTAGAAGATGGGTTGGCAACTTATAAACACAATGGTGGTTATGTATGAAGATTGAGAAAAGATTTATCTAATTTGCTCTCCTTTAAGAACCATGCCGTGCAATGGATTTATAAATTACAAAATAATTGTTGCTTGGGTTTATTTCCATTAGTGTTTCTTTAAGTGGTTTTAGTGGCACCAACAGGTGACATGACCACATATACGATGACACCTCGGAGTTGGAGGGAAGACGTTCCGATGTGCTCCCTCTTTACCTTCAGGTGTCAGGATCTACATTAATGTTGTAATCTTGCAAGAGTACAAAATGAGGCCTTACAACTCTAAAGTGACAGCTCCACTTCAACCCAAATTTCTTATAGAGTTGAAACTGATTACCCAGTGTGTACAGTAATATGATCGATATGATTTATATAGCTTTACAAACATTACAATGAGAATACATCTGACCGCTACATACTACAATTATTTAGACATCCATAAAAATGAAATAGAATGGTATAATAAACATTTATTGTGGTAATGTCCCTGCAGACATTTAAAGTATTGTCACACAAAAATAACTCCTGGAAGTCCACACAAATACAATAAATATATATAATCTGTCCATGTGCCAAAAAAAGTTAAATAGACTCAGCTACAGACACTAAATATAGTGTATTTTTAATTGTAGGTTTGGTAACTTTTATTTTCAAACGAGTTATTAAACAGATTGATGTTTGGGGGAAACAAAGGGATGGTGAACCTAGTGTGTGTGTGTGTGTGTGTGTGTGTGTGTGTGTGTGTGTGTATATATATATATATATATTTATGTATACCAAAAAATGTATTTAGTAGGAGACAGCTTCATCTATATTTTTTAAGTGCCAGAAGTGTAAGCAACACCGTTTTTGCTGTAATAGTTAGGTGCTTCTAAATACATTGCAAACCAACCTGACACTCATGGTTTGCATATAATAAGCTTAGTAAATGCCAATATAGACATTGTGCAGAACCTTTTTTTTATTATTATTAATTTGATCCTGAACAGTTGAGAATTGCAAAATTCTCTACAAAACATGATACAATTTGTACCTTTTTTGCCCAACCTCACTGGATTTCAGAATGCAATTTGGCAAATTGGAAAATTTCCTGCTTGTATACATCCACAAATCAATGTCAAACCAGGCGGCAGATGCAGTTTTGGAGACTACAATCTGCATAATGACAACATTTCACCTCCCACTGGAACATTTGTGTACTGGTAATTGCTAGGAGATGATGCTGTCTGAAGTAGTACATATTTTCTGTTCTTTTAAGTTACTAAATTAAGATTGGGCAGACATGAAAGCCTTGCCATCCACCTGTTTCAAACCTACAACTCCTGTGCCCTCTGCCAGCTGGCTGTCTGAGTCCACTGGGAGTTAAAGGCTAAAAGCAGCCGTAAATCTATAACTGACCAAACACAAGCCAGGTTTCTATACCAGTATACCAAGAAAACCGTGCATTCAGAAATGCAGGCTCCCAGCTAAACCCTCCAGATTAATAACATTTTAGCTATAAATCTAAACGTAACTGCACATCATGGTGCCGTGCCTTTGTCTATTTTTTTTATCAGTAGCAACTTATAGACACCTAAATAGTTTTTGTTCTGGAGTAATCTTGCCACGGGATGTGTACCAACCTCCATAAACCACCCACGGCCTTGCTTTTACTAACCGCAAATCTGAAACCTCAATATTGACATGCAACTGCAGGTAACTAGTAAACAATGCTGTTCTATGAGACTGCACAGGATCTATATGCTGTGTGATTGCTGTTTTAGAATAGGTAAAAAAAAAAAAAAAGTAAAAATGCAAGTTTTCCTCGAAGAAAACACACACTCATCTGCAGCTTGTGCTATTTAAATCGCTTTACTGTCAATAAAGTCTTCAATATCCATTATAACTACTTTCTTAGACGATTAGGTTTATGCTCAAATGATCAACTTTAAAATAAATCTGAATTGAAAGAAAATGGACTCTTAAGTGCTTGCGGGTGTCTTACAGGTTTGATCAAAGCTTTGATACTGAATATGAATATGTATGTGAAAACAAAAATGTGTGGATAGCTCAACAAATGTAGTTTAGAATAATGTTCCTTACTCCCTTTGCCTAAAAACTCGGTCTTTATAATCTTCCAGACTCATAACTGTGTGACTTTTAAGAAATGTTTACTGTATGGTACCATTTAGTAACTCTTTATTTCCATAGACTCTAATGCAGTTGCAAAATTATTTTTTATTTTTATTTTGTTTGTTGCTATGCTCTTGGTTACAGTTAATCTACATCATTTCAATCTGTCGATCATTTAAAAAAAAAAAAAAAACTTTCATGTGAACCTCTTATGTCTCTTTCAAAAGTCAAGATTTTCTCTTGGAAACTAATATAAAACGCTAGAACCTTACAGTTGCTCTCTGTGAATTACTTTTACTTATTTTTTTAGCTAATAAATTGAATTCTTGTTTTCGTTTATTCCGATAAGAAAGAAAAATGGGTTGTTGAATTTAATGTAATACTGCAGAAGAGAAACCTTAACAAATTGTGCAAGTAGAAACCTGCATAGTGTATAATCACAATGCTCTGTGTGACGATTGTGAATTGCGTTGGCTCACACCGAATGTACCTTGTTTTAAGTTTTGTGGTATTGTTTTCTGTACTGCTTCAGTCCATTGCAAAGCCTAGAACAGCCTGGTGTTCCTGGTAGAAACAAAAAAGAACATACAACAGCGAAAGAATTTTCAATTCACAAATCAAAATTTGGCAACCTTTCTGTCAATTTTGTTAAACTGGTTATTTTATAATATAAAAAGTTACTGTAACCTTGTAATGTTATTTGCACTTTCATAATATATACTTGATACATTCCCACTTTATATACAGTAGGATATAATTATGTAGATGTTTGGCCAAATGAATGCTGTTCATAAAATGAAAAAAAAATTCTGATTAAAACATTTATAAGTAAACCATTTTCACTTTGTTTCATTACACTTTAATATTTTTTTGTTTTGTTTTGTTAAATTTTTCATTTGTTATACATTTTCAATCTGGTGAATGGAAAATAGATTCGTTGGTGCGAAGTGTTTCTAAATATGTATGCGTTTTTTGGGGTTGTGTATAAAAAGTGTTTACATTTTAGACTGTTGTCCTGGCTTTTTTTTCCTATTTGTGCCTATTTATTATTGAGTATATACAACTTCTTTTGGGTGGTTCACTAATTTACAACCAGGGCCGGTGCAAGGATCTTTGCTGCCCTAGGCAAAAGAAAGATTTGCCGCCCACCCCCCCCCACCCGGGACATCGCAATGCCCCACCCATATGATCTGCCATATGAACTAGTGCCAGTGCTGCACACAGTGTGTGTTTACATTAAAAAGCCTGCAGGGACAAACTATAGACACCAGAACAACTTTATTAAGCTGCAGTGGTTCTGGGGACTATAGTGTCCATTTAATGTGAGGTGAATTAAAGATTAGTGTCACTAATAACATACTAGATTGCCTACTTACAATCAGATGGTGATGGGCTCTGGCTGCAGTCTGGCTCCACTGGTTTGGTGTAGAACAGGATCTCTGGAGGCTGTTTGTAACTGTGGTCTCAAAATTCAATGTTCTGGGAGAACGGGAAGCAGCTCCATTTTTTGGGGCCCCTTACATAGCTCAAGGTCTGGGCCCCAGGGCCTGACGGTGAGTATGCCCATAGAGCACACCCATAAGTCCACCTACATGTTCCACCCATGAGTTCGCTCACAGGGAGTAGAGTGTGTAGGGGATGTGTTATGTGTTACTGTAGAGGATCTAATGTGTGTGCTTATGGAATGTAGTGTATAGGGATACGTGTTTGTGTGTAGTGGAAGCAGTGTGTTTTTGTGTAAGGGATAGAAAGCAGTGAGTGTTTGTGTATAAGGGATGTATTGTGTGTTTCTTGTTGTGTGTAAGGGATGCATTGTGTGAATCTGTGTTTGTATGCATAAGGGATGCAAAGTGTGTGTCTGTATGTAAGGGGTGCGTTGAGTGTGTGTAAGAGAAGCAGTGTGTGTTTGCATGTGTGTGTAAGGGATGCATTGTGTGTTTCTGTGTATATGTGTAAGGGTTGCATTGTGTGTTTCTCTGTGTAAGGGAAAAATGTTGTGTTTCTGTGTGTATAGGGATGCAGTGTGTGTGTGTGTGTGTGTGTGCGCGTGGTGTGAAAGAGCTCCCTGTCCTATAGAGCTCTCCCTTCCATTCCTCAGAGATCTCCCCTGCCCTTTAGTGGTCTCTCCTCTCCCCCCCACCTCCCTTAGTGGTCTATCCTCCACCCCCCTCCCTTAGTGGTCTCTCCTCACACCCCTCCCCTAGTGGTCTCTCCACTGCCCCCTCCCTCCTTTAGTGGTCTCTGCCTCCCCTACGTTCTCATCTCCCACCCCCCATGTTCTCCTCTTATTCCCCCCTCCCTGTGTTCTCCTCTTCTTCTCCCCCGTCCCTGTAATCTCCCCACCTGTAATCTCTCTTCTTCTCTTCTCCCTGCTGTAATTTTCTCTTCTTCTCCCCCCTTCCCTCCCTGTAATCTCTCCCCGCCTCCTCCCTGTAATCTTTTTCTTCTCCCTCCCTCCCTGTAATCTTCTCCCCCTCCCCTATAATCTTCTCCCCCTCCCTATAATCTCTCCCCCCCCCGTGTAATCATCTCCTCACCTCCCCTTCCCTGTAGAGTGGCCGAGCTCCTATCCGGTCCGTGACCCGGCGGGACTGACAGGAAGTGCACACTCAGTGTGCACTTCCTGTCAGTCCGGCTGGGTCGCGGACCGGAAAGGAGCTCAGCCACGCTACAGCAGGGCAGGTGAGGCAGTGCGGCAGCCGTCTGAGCGCTCTCTATAGAGCGCTCAGGCGGCTGTGGCATTTAAAGGGCCGGGGATGGGGGCGCAGGGCGCCCCCTCCTATATGGCGCCCTAGGTGGCTGCCTAGTTCGCCTTATAGGAAGCGCCGGCCCTGTATACAAGTTATCCAAAAAAAATATATACTTGAATCCTTATGATGTTAAGGTATCATTACCATAGGATGTAACAGCCACACAGCAAGGGATTTCATACAGGTATTGACCACTTTATCAGACTTCTCTATAGAAATGCTTTAGTGTGACACATATGCTATTAACGTTTTATATTTGTAAGTAAGTTACACAAGCACATTGTTTAAAGGGACACTATAGTCACCCAGACCACTTCAGCTCAATTAAGTGGTCTGGGTGCCATGTCCCTCAGGTTTTAACCCTTCAGATGCAAACATAGCATTTCAGAGAAACTTCTATGTTTACATTTGGGGTTAAGACCGCCTCTAGTGGCTGTCTTCCGGACAGCCACTAGAGGCGCATCTGCGATGCTGGAGGCATATTATGCCTCCATCGTGCAGAGCGTCCATAGGAAAGCATTGAGAAATGCTGACGTCAGACGGGGAAGCTGACATCGGGGGAGGAGAGGTCACCGGCGCTGTATTAAGGTAAGCTGCTGAAGGGGTTTTAACCCCTTCAGTGCCACGGGAGGGGGACCCTGAGGGTGGGGGCACACTCAGGGCACTATAGTGTCAGGAAAATTGCTTTGTTTTCCTGACACTATGGTGATCCTTTAAGAAAGTACTTTCAGTTATTATCCACTGTACAATCCTTTGCTGAAAGCTGTGAGCACAACTGGGAGAAGCAGTTACCTGTTTGGCTGTGGAGAGCTGATATCTACCAAAAAAAAAAAAAAAACAATAGTGGCCATTTTTATAGGGGGAAAAGGGTTTTGTATTTCCAGTTCGGGAAGCATTCACTTAACACAGAATGGTAATCAACAGAAAATAAATTGCAAAACTAAGGCTTAAACAGATTAATTGTGACTAGATTGGAGTGGGAATGTTTTCTAAATTGGCTATTTTTACCTAAACTTTGCAATATGGTTTTCTGTTTCTCAATAATTCCTTTTGGGTGCTGTCAGGATGCAAGTTACAGCAATGGCACGCCCCTCTAACCCTAGGTCCCACTTTTCTGCTTGTCCCTCGACACTGGGTTGTGGATCTGCCTCCTCGACAAATGGGTGCTAATGCCTATGTGGAAATAGCTGACATGCAGAGCATGACGATGTCCAGCATCAGTTAGTGGACCAAAATAGCAACTCGTGTAAAGTCATAGCTATTTTATAATAAAAGTTGAAAAAAATTATAATAATTATTCGCTACAAAATAGTTTTTTGTTAGTTTTACAGGGTTATTTACTAAAGTGAGAATTCAAAGCGATTTCAAACTTAAGGCCAGATTCGCTGACTTGAAATCACAGCTTACATAGAGAATGTATTTCCATTTGAGCTATTTTAACCTTAGTTATTATTATTACTGCGATTTATATAGCACCAGCATATTCCATAGCGCTTTACAATATTATCAAAGGGGAAAATGTAACTATAAATGGGACAATTACAAGAAAACTTACAGGAACGATAGGGTGAAGAGGACCCTGCTCAAACGAGCTTACAGTCTATAGGAGGTGGGGTATAAAACACATTAGGACAGGAAATAGCAATCAAATAAGGTGGAGTGAAGCAGAGCTGGAGGAGAGAGTAGACTGCTGCCCTTTAGGAGAGAGCAAGATAAAGGTATGTGAGGTAGTGGTTAGTCTGGGAGGCCATAAGGCTTGCAAGCGTGAGTTGGCCGTACAGGTGCAAGCAGCGGACAGGAGAAGGTCACGGGCAGAGCAGAGAGACCGAGAAGGGGCTTACCTATGGATCTGTGAAGAGATATGAGGGGCTAGAATTGGTCATGCTTTATAGGTATGGTTTAGCACTTTGAATTGACTCCTATAGGATCTAGGAAGCCAATGTAAGGACTGAGAGAGGGGTGAGGTGTGAGAGGACGGACCAGAGAGGAAAATCAGTCTGGCGGCAGCATTCATTACAGACTGTAGCAGGGCAATACGACTTGTGGGAAGACCTATTAGGAGAGGGTTACAATAATCCATGTGAGAGATTACTAGAGCATGGACAAGCTCCTTAGGTGCGGGCTATGTTTTTAAGGTGGAATCTACAGGATTTGGTAACAGACTGGAAGTGAGGCTCAAGTGTGAGGCCAGAATCAAGTATATTGCCAAGACAGCGTGCTTGCAAGGATGGATTTATGAAATTCAGTTTGAAATAATCTTAAATTTCCTTCTTTAGTGAATAACCCTGCGTGGATTTCTGAAAGTTGCCAGATCAGTTATTTTCACCTTTAGGATTTTAAGTCCGTACAATACTGGGTTTATTAAATAATTTGACAGGGTTTTTGTTGTTGTTATTTTTCCATTAAACTTTAAATCATCTACACCCCTTACCGAACGAGCATTTTATTGGACGAATGAACTAAGGAAACCCCTATATAAGAGAAAACATGGATGGAAGCAACACACTGATTGAAAAAGCTTGCACAGAGGGTGAAACGCGTCTCGGACAGCAGGAGGACTGTACATTTGCATATATATATTTCTATCTACTTTGTTTTTATCTCCCTACTGGAGCTTTTTATATTTTGTTTGTAATTTAATAAAAGTTTAAACTTATCTTAAAATTGAGTCCTCTTGGAATAATATTCATTCCATCCACATTAACAAGAGGGTTCTTGCCACTCCATATTTGGCAAGCAGGTGCACAAACTTGGAGCCAGTACTTTATGGGTTCCAAAACCAGGTGCGCAACATCTTTTTTTAAGTGCTGATAATTACATACCAACTCGTCATGCCCCAACAGCATGTGAAAAGGGAGACTAGATACACAGCTTGTAAGCATTAATGCATTGGTAAAAACATGTAATTTACAAAGTACGGAGAGAATACTTAACAATATAAATATAAACAATTGATAGGGTGCTATTCCATAACGGTACTCCCTCAAAAACCAAAATGACAATAAATAAACAAAGATCTGGGGGGCTTTTGTTTGATTCGTGTTTCTGTCCGATTAGGCTTGTGGAATGTGGTAAATATTGATTTCTGTTTATTATTTGCCTAGTGAGTCACTTATTGCTGTACTAGTATTGTATATGTACTTGTGATATAATAAATACAGATAGAGACTTTTTATGGTCTTATGGTGTGCATTCTTTGTTTATTTATTATTGGTAAAAACATGCACATTTTTGTTTTTAAAGGTATAACGACAGGATTAGGAACATGCTTAGTAATACTTTCCTAGAGCTATATTATAACGTAGTTTCTCAGAATATGCAAATCTATCTAGACTCCATAGTAAGTGGAAAAGTGGCTATATAAATCATCCTAAACTACTGTAGGTTAGGTTACCACTAGTGCCAACTATGAGAAAAAAAGAAAACACATGAGCTAAAAAGTTTGGTCAACAATTAAAAATGTAAGGTGGGTGGATGATGGTTCCGGGTATACTACACTGCCAAGCATGAGACCTGGGGCCTAAAGGAAGTAGTAGCCCGATCCTGCTCTCAAGTAGGGTGGTCAGCCTATGCCCACTAACCCATGCAGCCTTCGTGGTGCTGTGTTAAAAGACTGTTTCACCGCATAGCTACCCCACCAGCTCCAGTCCCCAGTACAGTCCTGTCCTGGGTTCTCCCACATCCGCAAGCAGTTGATGGTCCGGATAAAGACTCGGGATCTGCTCGTGGGCAGCTTGTTACCTACTGCCCGAGGGTGTGAGCTGCGCTTGTAACAACACCCTCGTCTGGACTGGGGTTCAGGTAAGCGGCTGCGGGTTGCATGGCGGCGTCTCCTGAGTCGGGGTGCCTACTGCGGTCTCCCTCTTTGTTCTTTCTTATACTGCTTCTCGGGATTGCGCTTCTGTGTCGGCCTTTGTGCAGGCTTGGGTGCAGGCCTCTAGGGTTGGGTTGGTGCAGGTGCTGCGGTGGACATCTATAACTGTTTGTCTCTGCGTCCGTTCTGTAAGCTTGACCAAGAGCTGTGACCAGAAGTGTTCAAAGGCCCACTCGATTTTCTCCTTGTGGGGGGCCACGACACCATGTTCCCTCATAGCCGCCATCTTTGCCGTGAGTCTGAGGTCCTGAAGTTTCTTGTGTTTGGTACTGCTTTTTTCCTCACCTCAGGCTGGTTGCAGTCTGACATCAAGTGGGCGCTGGGATATCCCCCGCCGTTTCAAAGGGGGTTGGAACAGGGCTCCGAGTGGTTCGTGCTTAGGTGCGAACCCAGGGACGGGAGACCGGCCTTCTCTCCCAGCACCCGGCCGACACTCCCAGGGTCAGTTGCGATGAGTATCCGATGTGCTCAGGCACTTCAAATCCCTTTAGATTAGTGACTACAGGAAGCAAGAGTAGTCTGCTGTTGTTATAGATCGTCCTGTGGCAGGTTGAAGGCAGATTACTTAAAAGATAACTTTGAGTCAGCAAGAGCTACTGTAAAGCACGTCCTGCCATCTTGGGTGCTAGCTCCCCCCCTCCCCCCATGGTTAACATCTTTTTAAACAACCGGTTGTCAACCTTTAACAACATCCTGCACTATTATTCTATATTTTATGTCTCCTGTATGTATATACCACTTTTGGAATCTGTAAAGGGGTACAAGCAAGAGGGTTCCTGTTGCTACCTTTAAGGGACACTCCAGGCAACCAGACCACTTCTGCCCATTGGAGTCGTCTGGGTGCCAACTCCCACTACCCTTAACCCTGCAGCTGTAAATATTGCAGTTTTCATAAACTGCAATAATTACATTGCAGGGTTAACTCCTTCTTTAGCGGAGTGAGAGGGCACTTCCTGGTTTCTAGCACAGGTTTTCTGTGCTAGAGCGTCGCTGGACGTACTCACGCTGTGTGAGGACCTCCAGTGTTGCTCAATTCCCCATAGGAAAGCATTTTCAATGCTTTCCTACGGAGAGGTCTAATGCGTGCACGCGCGCCATTGCTGCACATACGCATTAGGTCTCCCCTGCCGGCGGCTGCTAATGCGCAATCGGTCTCCCCCATCGGATGACATCGGCAGGGGAGGAGCGTGGCCGGACCCGAAACCACCACCCAGGGACATCGGCGGGGATCTCAGGTCAGTCACTGAAGGGATTTACACCCCTTCAGCAACATCGGATGGGTGGTGGGAGGGAGAGGGGACCTGCAGTGCCAGGAAAACGGTTTGTTTTCCTGGCACTGGAGTGTCCCTTTAAAGGCTCAGAAAGCCAGTATGTTCAGAACCATAACGTTGAAAATGCTCTAGCATTGTGAGCATTTCCTCTTTTACATTTTGCTTTACTAATACAAATTATAAGCGATATTGTACTATTGTATATTTCTTCTTATCTCGTCCCATGCTGTATGGTTTAGCGCTGCACTATACAATGTTTTGTTTGAAAGGAATAGTGGGGTAGCATCACCTAAACCTTGTTCTAGCACATTGTGTGTTTTTCTCATTATTGTAAATCATAGTGCCCAGAAAACTAAACTGTAAAATGTAGACAAATATATCTGACAAGGAAAAAAAATAAAATATAATAAATAAATCTCCAACTCGGCTGCAGTTATTTCAGCCCGAGCTTTCCAATCCCTGTTTAGTGAATGAGCTCTCCAATCACAGCCCAATAGAATCTCCAGATGTAAAAACAGCGCGAACGTTCTGAGAACCACACAACATTCCAAAATAGAACGCCCGCGTGACGTCACTCAGAACTGTGCGTGTTCGCAGTGTAACGAATGCTTCTGTCTGATTGGTTCTCGCCGTTGCCTTCCATCCATTGGTTGAGTAGCTGGAGGGCAGTGTGCTGTTATCCAATCAGCAGAGAGGCACTGTGTGCTCTGTTTCATGCTTGACCCGGATGTGGTTTATGCAGTTCCTGATCCCTGTGTTTACATCTGGGAATGATAACACTGGAGCTGTGAGTAACCCATAGCTAGCTGCTAATACAGAGGCAGAGAGCTGGCAGGAGCTTTATAGAGAGGGAGCTGCTGTTTAATTGTGTATTCATTATAACTGGAATATCCTCCTGTTTAGCAGCTACAGACTATAACAGCATTGGTTTGATAGTGGCAGCAAGTCCTTGGAGGGTTATGGCTCCCAGGTTCCTCAATACAGACTGGGCTAGGTTGGCATTTTACAGCTAATAATCCCATAATCCAGTATGTTACATAAATAACAGTAAAATGGTGAATGCTGAAGTAAAATAATAATAATAAAAGAAGGCAGTCTGGAGCCAGCATTTCTATAGCTTACTAAATATTTAGAAATGTAAACACCTACAGTTCTTTTATTTAAAGGGAACCTATGATGCCCACAATGATTTTAGCATTATACATTTTGATAGTAAGTGTATAAATTAGAAGAAAGCCCTATTTAAAAAGGTTTTTTTGGGTGTATTTTATGCAACTTGTAATGTTATGTACTCTGACACGCTTGTAATCGCTGTTGTGGAGCTACGAGAACCATTGTACGTATATACAAAAATAGAGGATAATTTAAAAAATACATTAAAAATAATAGGTTTTTCTTCCATCCAGAAACTCAACACAGAGGAATTGAGAAACAGGGAGAGCAGAGAAGACCTCCCGCTGTGGTTGCTATGGTAATTCCCTAGCTAGTGCTGGTTAAATTTATAGGAGCCGAGTGTCATGATGTCACTCTGTTCAGATACGGCACGCTTGCAACAAAGCCAGTGTGTTGACATCGTGGAGGAGGCTTGACCTGCTTGGGGAAGTGTACCCAAGTATGGCAAATCAACGAAGAGCTGAGGAGGAGCAGAGGTGGACCCAAGTTGAGTGTTACAGAATTGTAACACTAATCTCTGAGAGGAGATTGCAGTGCTGATAGTTTTCCTTTAACGGTTTCCTTTACTATAAATTTTCAGATTATTTCCTGCATTCCTTAGGATAACCATTTGTTGATAATCTTAATTTTTCCAAGTATATATCCTGTGTCAAATATCTTGTTTAATGCTTAAAGGGATACTATAGTGTTGGGAATGCAAAGTTGTATTCCTAATTCTATAGTGCCCTCTGGTCCCCTCCTCCCTTGTGCAAAAACTGTTTACTCACCCGATTACAGCACCGATGTTTCCTCGAGCTAGGTCATTGCTCCACTTTCTGCTGCGCACACTCAATGTTTTCCTGTGGGAATTTCACTGACGCTGGATGTCCAGCATAATTTAGGAGACCCAGAGTCCAGCAAAAATTCCCAAAAGCACCTCTAGTGACTGTCTGGTACTCTACCACTAGTAGCTGTCTTTGTAGTCCAATGTAAACATTGCAGTTCCACTAAAATGACATGTGGTCCAATTTTGCATCCAGACTGGTTTGAACACTATATGATTAGTATGAATAAAAGGTTACATTTTTTATTACTCCACTGGTTATAAAGTGGAAAAGTCACTTTTGTGGTCATATGTTCGCATTTATGCCTCAAAGTGACGTATATGCTTACATGCTGGTGGGCAGAGGGGAAAATACATATATTTATCTTCTCTCTCTCGCACTATGTATCTCTTATTCGCCCAGGAGCCAGTAAAAAAAAAAAAAACAAGGTCCTATAGACAATTGCTTAATCTTCAGTATTTGATCTTTAGCTGTCACACACAACAGATGATAGGAAATAGTAGTGTGTGGCCCCTCAACCCATTTTGCCTAATATTGCTTTATATATAACATGAACTAATTTGTTGTGTTTTTTTTTTTTTTTTTATTGTTTTGATAAATCAATGTAATTTGAACAGTGTTTTTCACAAAGTTTTCTAACTTTTAGAAAAACTCCAGAGTGAATGCTGCTTTATGGGAAAATCAGCTGGGGGTCTATATTTGATCCATGTTCTAAACATGAAAGGGAAACTATAGTCCTGAAAAATAATAATACATTGCTCCCTTCTTGCAATGTACAGACTATGCACCCCCCTGTAAAAAATGGATCTAAATAAATATTACTCTACTTTTTTTTCAACGCCGGGACTCTTCTGCTGCAGCCTCCAGTTCCGTTTCTGGTGATGATGGCAAGCATGCAGACGTCACGTGCGATCTAATCAAATTAAATTTTTCTCATAGTGAAGGATTGGAAGGCACATCTGCTCTCTTCCAATCAAATTATGCTAGTTTAACTTGGTTATGTAGACACATGGACAGTCACTAGATGCTTCCTTAACCCTTCTTTAAAGTAAACATTGCCGTTTTTATAAATCTGCAATGTTTACATTAAAGGGTTGAAACTACCAGACCCCAGACAACTTCATTGAGATGAAGTGGTCTGGATGACTCTAGTGGTCCTTAAACCTTTTTACAAATGTGTATTTGTGTAATTGCTTAGTACTGCTCACTTTGCTTTGTCATTGTATAAACAAAAATCTTATTTCAACCATGAATTAACATACATATATATATTTTTTTTAGGTGTACTTTAATGTCATCATTAATTTAGACCAGGGCTGCACCTCCCCCCAGATATTTTAGATAGCCAACACCCATGTTTCTTTGAATGAAACAAATGGCCAGGGAATCATGGGAGTTGTAGTTCAAAAGATCTAGGTGGCCGCATGTTGTGCAGGCCTGATTTAGACTAATAGTTTATTTTTCTACTGGAGATATTTGAATGCCTCTTGTCATTAATCTGGCAGTGGAAAAGTTGGAACAATACTCAGTGCTTTTTTTATTGTCCCAAAAGTCATGTTTGTTTATTAGTACCAAAGTGCTGCTTGTTTAAGAATGTTTGATATGCTGGTTCCCACAGATGCCTCTCGGATTGAAGCCAACATGCAGCATGTGCAAAACCAATTCTTCTTCCATGTGGAAGAAGGGGAACCAAGGAGAGATTCTTTGCAATAACTGCACTGGGAAAAGTAGCAGTTACGGACCCAGCACTGGTGGGAGCAGCACCTTCAGCGGAGCAATTTTCGCAAGCACCTCAACTTCACAACAAAGCAACGGGGGCAGCAGTAAGCAGGTGTGTCTGAGCTGTAAGTGTAGGGTAGGGACTGTATGCAGAAACGTGTATGGCAAGAATGAATGGTTAAATGTTTTGTTACAATAGTGCTATTGTCATATAAATGGCTATTCATTCAGTCTAAACAGGAAATCCACAGAAGATCTGCCCGTCTGAGAAACACCAAATATAAATCAGCACCAGCTGTTGAAAAAAAGGTTTCCACCAAAGGAAAAGGCAGGCGTCACATATTTAAACTGAAAAATGTAAGCAAAATATTAGCTATCTACTTAATTTTCAAAAATGTTATGTTCATAAATGCATGTATGTTATTAGTGTAAAACTCTAGTGACTACATTTCACAGACCTGATATAAAAGGATTCTTAAAGCACTGGGTCTTTTGGTCATGTAAAGTGCATAGGTTAGGGTGCAAGAAATCCCCTTTTTTATCTCTCTGCTCATTGTACGTTACAAGCAAAAAAAATAATTTATTGAGCATAAATTATTATATATTTAAAGATGTATATGCCAATCATTGTAGTGTATGTCTGTAACGTTATCTGTATGTCTAGAACAATTTTTTTGTTGTCATTTTAATTCTAGCCGATTAAAGCCCCAGAAGCTGTATCTACAATAGTAACCAGCGAGTCCATTTTCCATAAGGTATGTTTTTGATGTAATTCACATTCAGTATATTAACTGAGAGCGGAATGTTATTTTGGTTCTTATTTTATTAAAGATAATTTGGATTTCTGTACAGATATATATTATACAGATGTTGTAATGTGAACAAATGCTGTAATATTCCACGCTCTGCTTACTTTTTTGTCTCTTCTCAGTCTGTCCCCTGCTACATTCCCATAGCCACCACCACCAGTGTATCTTCCTTCACACTGTTTTCCTACATTTCTAATTAGTATACTTATTTTTTTTTTTTCCTGTCTTTTTTTTCTCTCTCACCTCATCTAATGTATCCACTTGTCTTGCACTGTTCCTTTTAATATGGTATTCACATTAATATTCTTATTTTATCTTAGGAATTTTAACCTCCCCACCTGTTTATTTGGTATGGAAGAAGCTTCTAGTTTGCATGTCTTACTTTGTTACTTGTAGTCCCACTCAGCTGAATGCGTTAAAATGACACAGAGCAAAAACTAGTGGCAGACAAAACTGGTCGCATAAGAGAAAATCTTCTGGTCTCCTCAGACAGACAACATATTCAAATTATATTCTATATGAGAATGTACTTGATCCCCTTACTGGCTGGGTTAATTTACTTAAACAATTATGCCTTTGGGCTGAGGGTAAATTCTTGATCAGTGAGATGCACTGCATACCACATAAAAATGTTGAGTAAAGAAAGTGGAATAATTTTGTGTGCTTTCAATGTTAAGATGTCTGTGCTTTCTGTAATTTAATCCTTGTTCACTGTTTGCTGTAGGGTTTGTACTATCAGGTCGGTGATGTTGTTTCAGTTACTGATGAAGATGATGGTAAAACATACTATGCCCAGATCAGAGGTTTCGTTCAGGATCAGTACTGTGAGAAGAGTGCGGCTCTGACATGGCTGATCCCTACTCTGTCAAGTCCACAGGACTGCTTTGATCCAGCATCTTATATAATAGGTTTGTATCAAAATTGTATTGGTGTGTTTAGCAAATTACAGGAATTCTGTGAAGAACTAATTTTAAAAATGTCACAAAATTACACACTGCACATATATTTCCAACCAAATACGAGCCTGCTAAGATCAGATTGCAGGAGTTGGCACAATGGGGAATGTTTATCAAATTGTTCTGAAAAGTGAAAGCTTCCATTATTTATGTTGTACATTTTAAAAAAAATTATCTAAAAAGTGACTGTTTTCCTTATATTAAATTCTGCCACTCTTCTCTTTGAAACCACATACTTTACATGTGAAGACAAAAAGTCAAGTATCTTCAGAGATACTCAAACTATGCACATTTTATAGATTTCTTTTGTTCTTTGCAGAACCACTAGAGTGGAATAAACTAATAGATGTTATTAGCAGTCGATCTGCCCAGAAAGATAAATATAAATTTACAGTGGATAAATACAGGGCACACAATAGGTGTAATATAGTAGGTAATTAAAGTAAGTGTAATATCACTGAAATGGTCAAATACCCTACTCATTGGTGGGTTTTAAAGGAACACTTCCAACAACACAACTCAAATTAATTTAAGTTGTTATGGAGGCAGGAGTGTCTGGGCACCTTCTTACATTCAGGGATTTGGCAATGGTTTAACTCTTAATTTGAGTCTCTGGAACTACTGCCTTTTTGCTTCTGTTCCTTGCTGCAGTGCAGTACAAGGAAGGGTTAGCCGGGAGGCCACTAAAAGCGGCGACAGCGTCCATTTCTTCTTAAAGGGACACTCTAGGCACCCAGACCACTTCAGCTTCTTGAAGGTGGTTAATTGCTTTGTCTTCTCTAGGACCAGATGAAGATCTCCCCAGGAAAATGGAATGTCTGGACTTTGTGTGTCATGCTCCTTCGGAATATTTCAAATCTCGTTCTTCCCCCTTCCCCACCTTGCCCACCAGACCTGAAAAGGGGTACATTTGGACTCATATGGGCCCCACTCCTGCAATCAACATAAAGGAAGCTATTGCAAACCACTTGTAGCTTTACTTATGGATTATATTTCCTTTACGTTCTGGGTTCAAAAACTGTTTACCAACCTGCAGGTCGCCTGTGATCCCACAGTGAAGATTTAAAGAACAGCAACATAGGAAGAAATGACAGTTCAACTGACTACCTTCTTTTTATACTTTTATTTTTTTTAAGCATATGCATTATTTTGTCACTGTATAAAATGTATGCAATGTCAACAGTAGGCGTAGGCAGGCTGAAAACTGAATTGCAAAAGACAAAAATAGTAGTTTTTCAGTGTCTCTCCAATTTGACTATTTTAGCCTGCTTTTTTTGCAGTTTATTTTTCAATTCACCAAAAATCACTGTTTAGTGAATAATCTTTTATGTGTACCATGTTATAATTATCAAAACTAAAATATACTTCACAGCTGGCTATTCTAGTTTGTGAGTCATTAAAAACTTGTTTTATTTGAGTCAATTGATGCAGTAAAATGTGATCTGTTCTATGAAGCATTTTAAAGGGTCACTCAGTGTTACAACTTTTTTGATAGCATTAAGCCTTGTGCTACAGGGGTGTGGAAATGAAAACAAATCTACCTGCCCAAGGGGCTAAAGCAATAGCCTAATCTACTTATCTTTACACACAAAATCATGTTGGATTAAGGCTCCTATCTAGAGCCCAGGGCCCAAAAAAAAATGAGAATCTTATCCGAATAGAAAAACTGAGGCAAAAAACTCCAAACTGATATGGAATAATTCACAACTTTTTGTCTGTCTTATTTTGCTAAAATTTTGAATCTATTGAGTAACCCTGACTGTCTTACCCTCTGCCCTGCCATAGTCTATGTTGTCCTCCCCACCCCGATGCATGTGTATTTTGGCTATGTGTAAGTTGGGTGTGCGCTAGTTGTGTGCAATGTATTTGTGTGTGCTCAATTTTTGCCTGTCTCCTGGTGGTGGGGGGGGGGAGGAAGGGTGAACCAAAATGTTCTAGCAGTGGTTAAACCCCCAGAGGTCAAGTGGAGCAGTGTGTGGTCTGAACCTCTGGTCTTTCCACACCACGCTAATTGCTCCCTTGCAGGCTGAGTGCTCAGTGAGTCAAAATGCAATGTGCTGACGACGAATGTAATCTTTGCCCAGCATTAACATTAGTAATGTGTGCCTGGGTTGCGGCTAGCCCCCGGCATGAAAGTGCAAATTGCTCTTTCAAGTAGAGATGCTGCCCATACATTGCTTGCTCAATGACCACTTCTAAAAGTAGAAATGGTCATGGAGATTGGACTAACCCTGTAATCTAACATAACCGCAAGTCAAATTCAAAGCCGATTATTGCAGAGGTATGATTGCAGATTGCCCAATAGCCGAAACAAGTTCCATTACTGAATCGTACAAAAAGAATCATACAAAAAAAAACAAAAAACTTTTAGTAAGACTTTCCATCTTAAAATGCTATGGCACACATGAAATGCTACTCGGAGGGCTAATGTCTGTGTTTAATGTATACACTATATAGTGCTGTGAGCATCAAATCTACAACAATCTAGTATATTCAGCAGTCAGGGCCGGTGCCTATTTATTACTGAGTATATACAACTTCTTTTGGGTGGTTCACTAATTTACAACCAGGGCCGGTGCAAGGATCTTTGCTGCCCTAGGCAAAAGAAAGATTTGCCACCCCCCCCTCCCCCCCACCCCGAGACATCGCAATGCCCCACCCATATGATCTGCCATATGAACTAGTGCCAGTGCTGCACACAGTGTGTGTTTACATTAAAAAGCCTGCAGGGACAAACTATAGACACCAGAACAACTTTATTAAGCTGCAGTGGTTCTGGGGACTATAGTGTCCATTTAATGTGAGGTAAATTAGAGATTAGTGTCACTAATAATATACTAGATTGCCTACTTACATTCAGATGAGGATGGTGATGGGCTCTGGCTGCAGTCTGGCTCCACTGGTCTGGTGTAGAACAGGATCTCTGGAGGATGTTTGTAACTGTGGTCACAAAATTCAATGTTCTGGGAAAACGAGAAGCAGCTCCATTTTTTGGGGCCTCTTACATAGCTCAAGGTCTGGGCCCCAGAGCCTGACGGTGAGTATGCCCATAAAGCCCACCCATAAGTCCACCTACATGTTCCACCCATGAGTTCGCTCACAGGGAGTAGAGTGTGTAGGGGATGTGTTATGTGTTACTGTAGTGCAGGGGTTCTCAACCCAGTTCTCAAGGACCCCCGCACTGTCCAGGATTTAGGGATTACCCTGCTGTGTCTGTGTTTTTTTTAGTGGGGCGGAACAAACACTTTAGACACAACATGGTATTCCCTAAATCCTGGACTGGTAGAGGGTCCTTGAGGACTGGGTTGAGAACCCCTGCTGTAGAGGATCTAATGTGTGTGCTTATGGAATGTAGTGTATAGGGATACCAGTTTGTGTAGGTGATGCAGTGTGTTTGTGTGTGGTGGAAGCAGTGTGTTTTTGTGTAAGGGACAGAAAGCAGTGAGTGTTTGTGTATAACGGATGTATTGTGTGTTTCTTGTTGTGTGTAAGGGATGCATTGTGTGAATCTGTGTTTGTATGCATAAGGGATGCAAAGTGTGTTTCTGTGTATGTAAGGGATGCATTGTGTTTCTGTGTGTGTAAGAGAAGCAGTGTGTGTTTGCATTGTGTGTGTAAGGGATGCATTGTGTGTTTCTGTGTATTTGTGCAAAGGATGCATTGTCTTTATGTGTAAGGGTTGCATTGTGTGTTTCTCTGTGTGTAAGGGAAGCATGTTGTGTTTCTGTGTGTATAGGGATGCATTGTGTGTGTGTGCGCATGGTGTGAAAGAGCTCCCTGTCCTGCCCCCTGTCCTATAGAGCTCTCCCTTCCATTCCTTAGAGATCTCCCCTGCCCCTTAGTGGTCTCTCCTCTCCCCCCACCCTCCCCTAGTGGTCTATCCTCCACCCCCCTCCCTTAGCGGTCTCACCTCACACCCCTCCCCTAGTGGTCTCTCCACCGCCCCCTCCCTCCTTTAGTGGTCTCTCCCTCCCCTACGTTCTCATCTCCCACCCCCCGTGTTCTCCTCTTATTCCCCCCTCCCCGTGTTCTCCTCTTCTTCTCCCCTGTAATCTTCTCTTCTTCTCCCCCTCCCTGTAACCTTCTCCACTCCCCCTCCCTCCCTGTAATCTTCTCCCCCCCTATAATCTTCTCCCCCCTGTAACCCCTCCCTCCCTGTAACCTTTCTCCCCCACCCCTTTCCCTATTCTCTCCCTCCCATCTTCCCTCACTACTGTAATCTTCTCCCCATAACCTCTCCCCCTCGCATCTTCTCCCCCCTCCCTCCTTTATAATCTTTATTTAACCCTTTCAGTGCTGATCACAGCATTTAACTGTTATCAGCCTGATTAGGGCATTTAGTACTATATTTTTGGGGGTCAGCGCAGCAACCCAAATCTCCCTTAACCCTTTCCCCGCTGCCATGATCACTATACTGTACAGTATAGCTACTGTACAGTACTGTATCAGTGATCACTGTGATCAGAGGGCTCTCTGATCAGACTGACCTTTTTTTTAGGGTTATTTTTATAGATCTAAAAATAACCCTTTCGGTGTACTGATTGCAGCTGCCTATACTGTGATCAGTACATTTATATTATTTTTTGAGGGCGGGTGTTAGGCAGGTAGATAATTAATTACCCCCTTAGTATATAAATTAAATTAATTTGTCCCCCTAGAATGGCACGTCGCTACTCAGCCGAGGAGACGTATGCCATTCTGGCAGGCAGTCATAGAGACACTCTGCAAGACAGTGACACTATCACTGCCTCTAAAAATTGAGCCTCTGAGTGAGACCTCAAGTGATGGTGCCCCACCACCACTCACAAGAGGACGCTCAGCAAGCCCAATGCCAGACGGAGACTGGGTGCCTTCAAACATGATGGCCCCAGAAATACCGCCGTTCACTGTTACACCTGGCATCACTGTAACAGTGGACGACTGCGAGCCAATTCGTTTTTTTGAGCTCTTAATGTCAGACAATATATTTGAACTCATGGCTCAGCAAACAAATTTGTTTGCTATGCAGTATCTCTCTGCACATCCGGGGTCCCATCATGGTCGCAGGAATATGTGGAGACCCACGGATGTCACAGAGATGAAGCGGTTTTGGGCTTTAACCCTAATGATGGGTATTGTTAAAAATCCCAGTATCAGGTCCTACTGGAGCAAGCAACGCATCCTGGCTACCCCTCTTTTCCCTGAGGTTATGTTGAGGGATCGCGACCTGCAACTGCTGCTATGCCTTCATTTTAATGATGACCCACTGTTTGACAGGCTCTATAAAATTCGGCCCTTTATCCAACTCCTGTCAGACAAATTTTTCTGAAAATTATGTCCCCGATAAAGATATTTCAATTGACGAGTCCCTTATGAAATTCAAAGGTCGACTGCTTTTTAAGCAATATATTCCATCTAAGCGGTCCCGATATGGCGTTAAATTTTATAAATTATGCGAATCTTGTGCTGGTTACACATGGGCGTTTCGCATTTACCAGGGGAAGGATAGCCATCTTGACCTACCAGGATGCCCTGATTCTGTGGGTACAAATGACAAGATTGTTTGGGATCTAATCCTTCCCTTGCTGAATGTCAGGGTCTTACCTGGGTTGGGAGTCTGTAGCGCAGATATGTTGCTCACCCTTGCAGATAGCCACAGGCCAAGGTGGTCAGGTAAGAATTCACCCGGCCTGTGGGTCTGTGCACGGGGGCTGTGCAGGATGAAGTACCAAGTCGCAGGACAGGCAAGGACTCAAACAGCAGGATCGTCAAAGGATAGCCGAGGTCAAAGGATGCCAGAAGACAGGAACAACGAGGAGTAGCCGAAGTCAAGGGATGCCAGAGGTCAGAGTAAACATAGTCAGAAGCCGGGGTCAATAACAAGTAGCAGCTCAAATGACAGGAACACTGGTACAAAGCACACAACAGGATCAAAGACTTGATGCTGATCACAGGGCAAGGCTGAGTTTAAATACCCTGCTAATGTCTGATCAGGGTCAGGTGAAGCACATCCAAAGTCAAGGTACAGCCCCCAGAGTAATAGACATGCCAGGATGAACAGGACCAGAATGACATGTGGAATACAAAAGCTGCTGTGGCTCAGAGGAAGGAAGCAGGACCAGGACTGCGAAGTTCCCCGGTTCAAGTCCCTTGTTGGGAACTCCATGGGTGACTACGTCTGGCCATCTGTTTGCTGCGGCGAGAACCGTGACACTGAATAAGTGCTATAGGCTATGGGTTGACAATTATTATACCAGTATAGAATTATTTAAAAATGTATATTGTTTTGAAACCCTACCTGTGGCACAGTGAGGAAGAATCACAGGAGCCCCCAAGCCCTGGCAAGAGGCAGAAGCAGTAGAGGTTCCTCTTCAGCTCTCCGCCAGGATGAGTTGCTTGCGCTTCGCTTCAGAGATAGGAAAGATGTATACATGCTGTCTACGATGCAGGATGAAAGTACAGTGCCAGTGTCTGTGAGAGGTAGCACTGAGCATCTGGAAAAGCCAAAGTCCATTGTAGACTACAGCAAGTTTATAGGGGGAGTAGACTTGGCTGACCAATACATACAGCCCTATCTGGTGAACTGAAAAACTAGAACCTGGTACAAGAAAATTGCAATCTAAGTGAGCCAGATTGCAATTTTCAATGCCTTTACAAAAGAGGTCATAGGTAAGCCCTGCTCTTTCCTCAAATTCACATTAAGCCTTTTGTCCCGTATGTTATTTACCCAGCCCCCCAATCCCACTTTAGAATCAGATCTCCAAAGACTTTGTGGCAAACACTTCCCTACCCGAATCCCACCCACCCCTAGTAAAAAAGCTCCCCAAAGAAAGTGCTGTGTTTGCTACAAGAAAGGAGTCCGAACGGACTCTAGTTATTATTGCCCAACCTGCCCATCTCTACCCGCCCTCTGCATAACAGACTGTTTCAAAGTCTACCATACAGAGCTGAACTTCTGAATCACTCTGTATGGGACTTTGGCAGTTTGTTTGCTTGATTTCCCTGGAATTCTGACCTCTGCTTGTCCTGACTACGCTTTGTAAGCTGCCTGTACCGACCCATTGGCTTGTTTTACCGACTACTATGACTTCTGGATTCCCCTGACCTTGGCCTGTCCCTGTTTACGCAAGCCATTCTAAAGTGGCTACACTAAACAACTTAAAATACTACATTTGTAGTACTTGAAATGTGACTTCCCAATAAAAAACTAATCACAGGGTTAATGCTGCGATTAGCACTGAAAGGGTTAAAAAAATAGTTTAGTTTTTTTTTTTTTTATCTCAAACTCTTCACACAGTAACTCTCTATGTAATATCAAAGATCTCTCTGCCTTCAGATCAAAGTGGATGTGGGGGTACTGTTCTATTCCTGTGATATAATAAAAACCTGGAAACATGGTACATGTGGGTACAGTTATATTCAGAAGACAGTGTTAAATCAAAATACCAAGTCTCTATTGCACTGACAAATATCAGGATTCTGACATTTCTAGCGAAAATTTAAATTTATCTGATTAAAAAGACAAAAATCGAAGTAGAAATCGCTACATGAGCCCAGCATTTCTGTTAAAATGGCTAGACCAAACATCTCAAATTATGCCAGTTATACTCTGGGTTACCTACTTTTGAAAATGGAATGCCATAACGGTGGAAATGTTATTACCCAGGCTGTCATACTCTAAAGCCACATAGGCCCAGAAAATCACTTTGTCAAACCAAGTTTGAAAAGGACATCTAATATTTTTGTCCCCGTGACTTCCCCCCCAAAAACAGAAAATCTAGTACATGGGGGTACTGTTACATTCAGGAGACAATGTTAAATACAACTAGTGAGGCTTTGTTGCAATAACCCATATCAGGAATATGAAATGTCCTGTGAAAAGTGAGTTCATGTGTGTGAAAAAGCAAAAATAAAGCTAGAACCGCTTAGTGGGCCCTTCATTTCTGATAAAGTGGTTAGACCAAACATCTTAAAATGCACCATTTATTATACTCTGGGTTGCCTACTTTTGAAAATGGTATGCCATAATTGTGGAAATGTTATTACCCAGGCTGCCATGCTCGCTCAGATGCGATATAGGCCCAGAAAAATCACTTTGCCAAGTTTCAATGTAAAAAAGCATAAATGGATAAGCCGTATATATGACCCTGTAACTTTCCAAAACCCCATAAAACCTATACATGGGGGGTACCATGGCGCTCGTGAGACATCACTGATCAGAACTAGGAGTGTTTCAGGGCAGTTAACTATAATATTAATGAGTGAAAGTACAGATTTTATGTGAAAAATGAAAAAAAGATTTAAAAAAAAAATTAACCCCCCCCCCAAAAAAAACCCCACTAACTTTGGCTAGGGTTTGTGCCCCAGTGGCTACTACAAAAGACTGGGCATACCCCATTTTGAACACCCTGGGATGTCTACTTTTTCCAATGGTATGCCATGATGGGGGTAATTTTCATTTCTGGGCTATCATACGGTCCCAAAGGCTACCTAGGCCACGCAAACCAATCTGTCAAATTTCCAAGTAGAAAATAAAATAATGGACAAGCCGTATATTTGACCCTGTAACTTTCCAAAACCCCATAAAACCTATACATGGGGGGGGAGGGGGGGTACTGTTTTACCCGTGAGACATTTCTGAATACAAATATGTATGTTTTATTGCAGGAAAACCGAACAGTATTCTGACATTAACAGTTAAATTGCCATGCTGAAATTGAAAAACAAAATTTCCTAATTTAAGTTTTTTGATTTTATTCATATAAAATGGAGTTCCATATATGAATTTTTGATATGAAATGAAAGCTCTGTTTCCCCTGAACAACATTATATATAATAAGTGTGGGTGCACTTAGCATGAACGAGGTAAATTATTGTTGAACAGACATATTGTAAAACTCTGGTTTGTTTACATTTTTTTGGGATCACAACTTGTACATTTGGCTGCGGTCTTAAGGGGTTAAAGGAACACTATAGTGTCAGGAAAACAAACATGTATTCCTGACACCATAGTTGTGAAAACGCTATTCACCATGTGATAATGACTATGCTCCTCGCTTTCATGACACTGTCAAAAAGGGGCCAAGCATGGATGTCATTACAATTATGCCCCCCTCCCAGAAAAATTCTTGCGGACGCCCGTGTTTGTCATTGCGATTGTCTGTCAGGAAGTCTATTTGTGTGCCTTAGTGAGCTTACAAATATCAATGAGATTGTCTGTGAGCCTGTGTACCAATGAGCTTGTGTCAGGGAGAGATTGTCTGAGTATGCTTTACTATATAGTTTAATCACACTAAAAGGACCAATATTTTGAATTAAAAAACAAAACAAAAAAAAAACATAAACCAGTAATAAAAAGGGTTATCCTGAAGAAAGTCCCAGCAGGGGACTGAAACATTAATCTCCTGATCAATATGGAAATTCAATAAAACTGAGTTTTATTTGAAGACTGTGAGTGCAGCCCAAATTTGTTTGTTATGTTTATCTACTAGTGCCTCAGGGACTGGCGCCCAGCTAATTCAATAACTGTTGAGCCTAAGTGCAAGGATAGATAGATAGCTCTATATTTTTTTTTTTATATAGAATTTTATCAGGTCTGCATTGTATCCTCAGTCCGGCCCTGTTGGTCAGTAAGTGACGTCTATGTTTTGGGAAATTTCCCCGAACATAGATTAGAGGGATTCTCTGTTCTGGTGCATATGGCTATGTTCGGGTAAATTTCCCCAGACAGACGCACTAGAGCAGGGAATCCCTCTTATCTATGTTCGGGGAAAACTGCCCGAACATAGAGCAACACTCCAACGTGGGGAATCCCTTGAACCCCCACGCTAGAGAGCTGGTTGTAAGTTCGAGCCATTCTAAAACAGGCAGGTTGTAAAGTGAGGACCACTTGTACATGGAAAAATAAGGTAAACTGTTTGATTAACGAAACAGGGGGTCTGTCAGTAAAATACAGTAATACAGCGCAGATTAAGTGCAGACGAGGTATATTTGCACATTGCACACAGGAGTCAACACCAATATGCTCTGAACTCCTAGGTAAGAAATTGGTTATATATAAAGAAAATGCATTGAATGATCTATACAATAATATATAGGTTTTACATAGATACTTTCATTTTACTGTTATATCTTGTAGCTGTGTGTTCATCACGTTTTTGTATTATATTTTTTGAATGTCAGAGCAGAGCAAATAATTATGCAGAGTTTGCCACCCAAGGAACATTGTACAGCTACGTTGAAGTAGATTGTTGGTTCCTAATTATAATATCTTTACATCATTTGTGTTTGAAATAAATACAAAAATATAGAAGGTTTCATTTATATAATTTAATTAAACCCATCAGTCCCATGTTATAGGATATATAGCTCAGTTGCAGATTTTAGTTTTCGTCTCTTGCTTCAACAGTTTCTTAAGTTTCTTTAAGCCTGTTCAGAAAAGGAAAATAAAAAAAAATTTTAACCCCCAAAAATATTTAATGATCTTTTGTTTTAACTGGTGCACCTGTGCCATATACTTGGGTCCTGTGTCTTGATTCCCCTGTAGGCTTCTACATTATTATTGTGTAATAAGTCAAAATGCTCCTTAAAATGTTCTAACATCCAATTTTACCTTTCTACTACAATTATTTTGAAATAGGCAGAGCATGGATCCCTGATGGTTCTGAGATATGAAGTTATTCTATAATGATATTCTCAGGAGATCTTATTTACTCCACATCTCCCAACCTTTCAAATGGACAAAGAGGGACACTAATTTTAAGTATGTGAGTGGGGATGTGGCCATGGGTAGGGCTGCTTTGAGAAATTTTTGTTGACTTACTAATAAAAATTTATGGAACTAAAATATACTTTAGAACAAGAACAATGTATCTTATTTACACAGATGGATTTCTAAACACATTTATTTTAGTTTAAAGACACATTACTGGTAGTATTATTGCTGTGGAGCTCAGTTATACACTCAGACGCACCAACAATATGGAGCTCCTAGAAAATAGGGAAAGTAGTTTTCAAAAGATGGACATGGTGTTTTGGGCCAAAGATAGTGAAACAGTGCTCACTGCGTGGTCTGCACTTGGTAGGCCAGCCTGCTTGATTGGCAGGGAGCCAGGCATGCATTCAAACTGGCTGATCTGCCTTGCTAGTTCATCAGGCGAGATGGCCCCTTGTGACTTGATAAAGGCAATATCTGCCTTTTTTGAGGACTGCAAAATGGCTAAATTGCATATTGTTCTTTATTTAAAGTATAACAGAAGGTTAGAGCTGTTTTAATGAAACTTTAACTGCAACATAAAAGGGGACCCGTCGTGCCACTTTTTACTTAAAATTAAATCCTATTCAGAATGGAGTGAAGTCTTACCTGGCTCTGTTCAGTGGGCTGATACACTGGCAATAAATCCAGTATAATGAGGGGGCAGTCATAGGCGTGCGCACGGGGTGTGCTGGGTGTGCCTGGGCACACCCTAGTCCCGCGGCACGCCTATGTGTATTGAGACCGGCAGGGGAGATCTCAGGATCTCCCCTGTCGGCTCATGCAGAGCCGGCGCTATCCGAGCGCCGGCTCTGCTCTCAGCCTCCCTCCCCACTGACCCACATGCAGGGAGGGAGGCAGGAGAGGACCCGGCGGAGCTATTGCCGGCAGCTCCGCCGGGTTCCTCTCGAGAGATATGAGCGTTGCCACGGCAACGCTCAAATCTCGCGAGAGTGAACTCTAGCCCCACAGGGGTTAGAGTTCACTCTCCACTGGACCACCAGGGATCACAGCAGCAAGTTTCCCCTCCTCCACTGGACCACCAGGGAAGGAAGCAGCAGCACTATCCCCCCTCCCTACAAAAGGTAAGAAGGGAGGGGGGATAGCAAATAATGTACCCCCACCTCCACCCCCCACAATCACCCACCCACAGACATACAACACACATTCAGCACACACACACATTCAGCACCCACAGACATACACAGCACCCACAGACATACACAGCACCCACAGACATACAGCACCCACACACATTCAGCACCCAGACATACACAGCACCCACAGACATACACAGCATCCACACACATTCAGCACCCACAGACATTTAGCACCCACAGACATACACAGCACCCACACACATTCAGCACCCACACACATTCAGCACCCACAGACATACACAGCACCCACACACATTCAGCACCCACAGACATACACAGCACCCACACACATTCAGCACCCACAGACATACACAGCACCCACACACATTCAGCACCCACAGACATACACAGCACCCACACACATTCAGCACCCACAGACATACAGCACCCACAGACATACACAGCACCCACAGACATACAGCACCCACACACAGCACCCACACACATTCAGCACCCACAGACATACAGCACCCACAGACATACACAGCACCCACACACATACAGCACCCATACAGCACCCACACACATACAGCACCCACAGACACAGCACCCACAGACATACACAGCACCCACACACATACAGCACCCACAGACATACACAGCACCAACACACATACAGCACCCTCACACACAGTACATTAACAGCACCCTCACAAGCGCACACACACACAAACAGCACCCTCACACACAGTACATTAACAGCATCCTCACAAGCACACACACACAAACACCCTCACCCACATAGCACACTACCAGCATCGTCACACACACATCACACTAACAGCACCCTCACACAGCACACACACAGCAGTGTGTGTATGTGTGTATATATGTGTATGTATATACATACATACATACATATATGCGGCGTGTGCTTGTGCTTTAGGGTGCACACCCTAATGCAATAGGCTGCGCACGCCTATGGGGGCAGTGCTAAGTGTGGGGAAGCCTTCAGAGGCTTCCCAATTTGTGGCAGGACAGAAAAAAAGAGGATTCACTCCCATGAAGACGAGCTAAAGGCGGCATTGGAACTGTTAGGAAGAAGGTGAGTGTTCTAAAAATTCTATGAAGCTACATTGAAGGACACTGAAAAAATAAACTAAAATTTCAGTAAGTGCATAGAGAAAGGATATAGCTTATTTTAAGTTTAAAATTAGGCAACATGTCACATTCTATGTTTCTATGTTCACTTTAAAACCAGAAGTACCTGCTAACTGAAGGATGGAAAGGGCTTCCACTAGGCTATAAGTGGATCATGTGGTAAGAATTTCAATGAAACTACTATAATACCTGCTTGCAACAGCTCATTTGGAAGAGAAAATGTCAGGCGAAACCAGCCAGGCTCATAACATTCAAAGGCCTTGCCGGGAGCGATGTACAGCTTTTCTCCAAGAAATCTCCACCATAATTCCATCTCTGCTTCTAATGTCTGGGATGTCAAAAACTACACGTTCCAAAAAAAACAACACTTTTTTTAAAATCCACTTTTTTTTCCTTTTTAAAATTAAACTATTTAATTGTGTGAGCATTATATTGCTAAGGGCTATTACAGAGCAATACAACAATTGGTTCTAGAAATTTTATTCAAATTTATTTTGAATTTGCAGATAACCTCAATAATAGATTTCTTGTTAACATTTTTTAATTATTTTTTGTTGGTTTATTCTTAATGTTATTAAAATATTTTGATATATGGACATTTCCATATAAGTGCAGCAATCTGCCAATGGCCTGACTGAATAGACTCTTCATAGATACTAGAAAAGTTTGACAGATACACTAGAATGTGTAGCAATAGAGATTCATAATAAAACTATTATTGCTTCCTTTACGCTTATCACACATTTTGTGGACTACGCACTTTTCTGAAGTCTGCCCAAACATAGAGTCCTGCTGAGCTTTTGAGAACTGGAATCCCCAGATCCTGCAGACCACGGACCATCATCAACTGGGATTCCTTGAGACGTTGCCTGTTACCTGGAAAGAATGTGTTTTCCAACCACTCTGAAGACAAGAAGAGGTTTACAAGTCTGATTTCAAAGCAAAATTATCAATATATAAAAGTAAAGATCCAAGATTTCATTTATTAAAATTAAATTGAGTAATTTTTAAAATATCTCCCAGACCCATTTTGGACCTTTGTCCTCAAGTCACAGATTATTCATTTGTTGTCCCACTTTTTATGCAAACCAGAGGAAATTCCATAAATGTACATTTCAAGTAAGATATTTACTGCACTCCTTGTTCCATGAGAACACCCACACCATAAAAGAGCTTAAACGGTTAGATCTCAGCTCAAGTAGGTCCCTCTATCTTTTCTATTAGGTGTGTATATTGTACAGTTTATTTATTACCCAGTTGTACAGTCATGTGGAACTTGTTGGCGTTTTATAAAGGAGAGTAATAATAATTATCATGCATAAACACTTCTGTGGCACAACGGGTTTCATGACGGGCAGCTAGCGTGTTAGCTCTGTGCTATACGTTTTGTAAGCACGGAATGCCCTATGACATCATTAAGTCATAACAGACATTCCTACTGGGCACATTACATCACTCTGTGGCAACCTTGCTCCTTCTAGACCCAAATTCATGTGTACTAATGTTGGTAAGTAGAACCTTAGTTTGTGATTTATTTATTTTTTTAGCAACATTGCTAATACTTTTTCCCCCCTCAAACTTCTCTGAAGCGATTCTTTCCATTAGACATTACTAAAATTAACTGCATATTACAAATATTCACTAACCACTGACACTAAACATTAAGAAAAAGCTACATGGTAGGTCTCACAAACCTCTGTCTCCCAGTAGCCTGGAGATAACATACTGCGTAGGTCCAGGGCATTGGTGAAACAGAGCAAGGTGGCTCATAGATTTAAGCACATGTTGGTTTTTGGTATAAAAGATTCCAATCCTCATGCCACTCATTGCAAAATCCTTAGTTGAAGTACAAAAGAAAAGCAGACTGTTACAGGCAGGGTTAATTTATTAAAGTGTGAATTGTCAGGAATTAAAAAATAATTTTAAATTTCAAAACAGCCAAACTGGAAACACAGTTGTAATCAGAATTATTCAACCCCCAATGAAAATCAGGTTTATTGTCAAAATGTACAGACTTTCAGCTTTTTGCAATGAACAAATCAAACTAAAGCAATTGAAATAGCTAAATACAAAGAATGCTTCAAGTGGTTTCCCCAAGTTAAACTGAAAATTCAACGTATATGGACTTCTCCAGTCTTAAAATTATGCAACCTCCTGAAAGATATCCCACACAAAAGCACAAACCAGGTATTGTCCAAAGCACACCTGATGCAACTAATCAAGGGCTTCATTAGTTGCACTAAGTTTGCATGAGCTGGAACACTTGAAATATCTGAACTGGCTAGGGGTTTGTTAAGTGTCACATTTGACTGCATGTTAGAAATATGGCTAAGTCAAAATAATGGTCCACAAAGTTAAGAGAAGAGATCATCGTTCTTTACAAGCAAGTAACAGGACACAAAAAGACAGCAAAGGCACTGAATGTTCCTAGAAACACTGTTGAAAGCATAGTTCGTACGTTCAAAGTTTAAGGAACAGTAGTTACACTACCTGGATGGGGCAAAAGACCTGCAGAAAGACTTGGTTGCAACAGACATGGAGTGTCAGTGAGCACAGCAAGGTGTGTACTAAACGCAGGTTTCCATGGCAGAACTCCAAGATGCACACCACTACTGGCCCGAAAGGACAAGAAAAGTCAGCTCCAATATGCCTAAAATAATGTAAATAGGCCACAGAGGTTTGGGAATGCTGTTCTGTGGAGAGATGAAACACAAACTTCTCGGTCCAATGGATCAGCGGTATGTCTGGAGGAAGAACAATGAAGCATATACTAAAAAGAACACTCTGCCTATAGTTAAGCATGGCAGTGGCTTAGTGATGCTCTGGGGCCGCTTTATATCCTCTGGCATTGGAAACCTGCAGCATGTGGAAGGCAAGATAAACTCATGAAGTATCAGGAAATCCTAGGAGAAAATATCATGCCATCAGTGAGGAAGCTGAAGCTTGGGCGTCATTGGACCCTCCAACAAAACAATGATCCCAAGCATACCTTAAATTTTATCAAGGTTTGGTTGCAGAGGAAGTCCTGGAAAATTCTACAGTGGCCATCACAGTCATCTAACTTTAAACCCATAGAAGATATCTGGTGGGATTGAAAGAAGGCGGCTGTAGCACACAAACCCAAGAATATTACTGAACTGGAGGCCATTGCTCAGATTCCTCAGGAACGCTGCCAGAAGCTGGTGTCTGGCTATGTATCTCGTTGTGTGCAGGTCATAACAGCAAAAGGGTGGTCTACAAAGTACTAAAGATGCTTGCCCTAAGGTTGAATAATTTTCCTCTGGTTTACACGAAAAAAAGTCATAAGTTATATTTTCAGTTGAATTTGGTGAAACCACTTGCAGCATTTGTTGTGTTGAGCTATTTCAATAGCTTTTGTTTGATTTGTTCATTGCGAATATCTGAAAGTCTGTACAGGTTGGCAATAAAACTGATTTTCAACAGGGGTTGAATAATTTTGATTACAGCGGTAGCGGACTTGGAGAATGATTCAGTTAAGCTGTATTGGCCTTAAATTAGAAATTAACTTTGAATTCCCAACAATTCCCTCTCTAGTGATTAACCGTAAGGGAGTTATATTAGTACTACATTTATTTGGAAAAATCTACAACAATGTATGATATATTTATAACAGAGGTCCCATCAGAATTATTATCTAAACTGGGTTTTGTTTGGAACTGGTGAGGAAATTGCACCTTTCAGGTCAAAAGAGACAAAAATCAAATAAATGTGACAATTTAGCTATTTGAGATGAAATTTTTGGTTTATTAAAGAACCCTGCTGTTTTTATTCCTTTAATTTAATGATTCAATTTTAGGTGGCATTACCTACTCATTTATAACCATTTACAGTTAGGACACTTAGACTTACTCCACCACTATATATATTACCATTTTATTGTAGGAATGTGTAATAAGTTGTCAGTGACATTTTGGGCCAAGAGGTTTTTTTTGTTTGTTTGTTTTTTAGACTCAAAATGATAGATATGTGCTTAAAAAGTAAGTTTTGAAGATACCAGAAGAGGAAAACAAATTATACTTTTAAGATAGGGATCCAATAAGAATGGTCATCTCATTTAAGCGGTTATAGTGTCTAAAGTACAATTACATACAGAAAAGATAAAAACACATTAGTGATAGATAAATATACTAATTTATTACAAAAACAGCAAAATGGAACAACTAATTTTGAAGTGTTAATATGTTAAAAGTTTCTATTTAGGTTTTTATTCTAAGAATGCACTCTATAACACAAAAAAAAGTTGACACTCGGTTATGATTTAATTTATTAACTTTTCTTCTTAAGATTAACAATTCCATTTTGCAGGGGTTTTTTTTTTTATAATAGAGGGGTATATGTATTCACCCCACCTTTGTTTTTTCTCTCCTCTTTTTCAATTAGAAAAGTGCTGTCTGGGGTCACTCGTGGGTCGGCTTGTGGGTCAGGGATACACCATTTTGGACTGTTTAACAATGATAAAGGGTGCTGCAGCCAGGCCCCTCTCTGCTGATGATTGTAATGTTTCAGCATTAGCCCGAGCAGAGATAGGGAGCAGTGATAGACTGAGTATGTCAGTTATCTACTCTTAGCCCTCACGCTGTTATGAGTTGGGAGCGCGTATGGCTTAGATTAGGTATAACAGATAAAATGGCTATGGTGCTTATAGTATCCATAATCACGTTTTTTTAAATAATATATATATATATATATATATATATATATATATATATATATATAAATAAATAAATATAAAAAAAAAAAACACAACACACAAACAACTTACTTTTCCTAGTCCCCAAATAAAATGTGTCCTCTCTGGATCTGGGACCCTATATAATGTATTGACAAAATGTACAAATAAACCAATTCAAAGAACACAAATATTGGTGTGCATTGTTGTTTTTTCCCAGTTCTTTTTATTGTGTTTTTTTTTGTTTTTTAAAAGAAAAAATTTGACATTACACCACCACAATATATATAATGGACATATACATATTTTTATTCCTTAACTTATCCTACATTCATACCAAAGGCCACCCTGGTCCACTGTCAGTGTAGACCAATACCCAGTGGCGTCTCTAGGATTCATTTTTCGGGGGGGCACATGGAGGGCCAGTGACAAAAGTAGGGGGGCACATTTAACCCCGCCCTCGTCGCAGTTTGACCCCGCCCCTGTCACATGTTAAGCCACACCCCCGACACAATGTGTGTTTTTTTTTTTTAATAATACCTGGTGGTGGATTCATTATTTTCCACCAGGGATTATTAAAAAAACAAACACATTATCCTTGATACAGTGCCATAGTTGCCAACATTTGAAAAAAAATTCCAAGGACATTTTGCAGCACAGCTATCAATTACTGTCTGGGTATAATATCCCTGGACAGTCAGTGCTCTCTGTATAATACAGGGTTGTGTGTATAATAAATTGGGACACTCAGTGCTCCCTGTATAGTGCTGCTCTCTGTATAATACAGGTCTGTTTGTGTATAATATCCCAAGACAGAGAGCAGCACTATACAGGAAGCACTGACTATCCCGGGATATTTTATACACACAGATCTGTATTATACAGATAGCTGAGCATAAACCCCAATCTCTAGACTACTAGTACCGGTCAACAGCAGCTCCCAGACGCGTGTAACAGGGCTTAAGTGTGCGGCAGCTCACACAGATTATTCAGCGGTAAAGTGCACTCGCTGGCAGAGCCAAACTGGGAATCCCTGGGAATCCAAAGCAGCCCTGGAAAAAAAACGTATGCCATTCCTACAAGTCAAAAAAAATTAAATATATATAGTACAGTAAACACACAAGCTCACTGACATGCGCAAATAGGCTTAATGACAGACAAAACTCTCTGACTCACACACAAGCTTACTACAGACACTCACTTGTATAAACAGAAGGCTCACTACAAAGAAGTTCAGGGACACACACAAGCAGTACCATTTTAACAGAGTTAAGGGCCCCTGGGCAAAGCAATGCACTGGGGCCCTTCCTACACAACAACTCACAGGAATTTTAATTATTGATAGACTGCTGAGTCCATACACACACACAGACTGCTGAGTCCATACACACACACAGACTGCTGAGTCCATACACACACACACAGACTCTGCTGAGTCCATACACACACA
>OW240915.1:43536941-43662128 GCA_933207985.1 Pelobates cultripes
TGTCACTGGAGGATGTTGCTGGGGGTCAGGCAGCCATCTTCTGCAGCAGCATGGGCTGCTGCTTTACGGCGGGGGCGGGGCTTATCGGCGGGAGGCGGGGCTTCGTTTGGGGGCGGGGCCTATGCCGGGGAGCCAATCAGTGCTCCCTCCAGCCACAGACAGCCCCCAGAACCTTGGCACTGCATTCCCTCGGGCTGTGACAGGCTGTTACAGTCCGAGGGAAGCCCATGGCCAGCAAGTTGCTGGCATTTGGGGGGGCCCAAGGGGGGCACAGCATGATGTAGGGGGGGCCATGGCCCCCTCTGGCCCCCCACCTAGCGACGCCACTGCCAATACCCTATCCTGTCATCACCTAACCAACTAGGCCAAACCGGTTTCCCATTCCCCCATTACTCTATTTTATAGATTTAATATAACCCCTTTTTCCATTTTTAATTGGAATAATATTTGAGTGCTCAATTGAGAGCTAGTAAACTCATGCCCTCCTTTCCAATTTTTCGCCAATCAGACAGTGGGTTATCAGAAACTGGTCCATCTGCTTCAATTTTGGCCACTGTGATTGTAATAACATTACTACAGGAGTCTTTGGGAATTTAACCTCACATAATTTAAATATAATATTTTGAGCCCAGTACCATAGTTCTGAAACCTTTCTACAGGCCCACCACATATGAACATAACTACCAGTAGCACGTCAACAGTTCCAACATTTATCATTAGTATCTTGAACAAACATTGGTGTTTATTGCATAACCTATACAAATACATCAACCGAAGTCTCCAATGCCCCTGTTAGAATGTCCCCTTTAACTCCCCTGGTGACAATGATTTTTTTGTACTCCGTTGTTCCTAACAGTTCTGTTTGTGATGATAATATGCATTACTGAACTGCTTTTATTTTAAATGGAGACATTTATTACAATTCATTTATTTTATTTAAACAGCTGGATATAAATCTTAAAAGAAGAAGATACTTACTCATGAAGGGAAAGTACACTTGTAAAGGTGGCGTTCTTAAAAACAGACAGCATATATATCTCATCTATAATCACATGCAAATTATGCCTGTTAGAGAGAAATACACTTTATATTGGCCAGCAGCATCAAAACCAGAGTGCATGTATGTCCCCATTGGTTACATTAATGTATTTGAACAGAGATCACAAAATCACTTATATTCTTATAATGGAGAAATGTACGGCTTTAATTAGAGGCACCCATTTCTACAAAACTTTGCCTTAAAGGAACACTATAGCAACGAGGAATATCCTACTCTTATTCTGGTCCCCCAACTTCCCCCACCATTTGAACTAAAATTTTAAAAATGTAATTTTATTTATCTTTTTTCAGTGTTGAAGCTACCTCCATGATTCACACCTCTCTGCCTCCCATGACATCACAGAGGAGGGATGACCTTCTCCATCGGTGCCCAATCCAATATTCCTCAAAACAGCATTGAGGACTGAATGCACATGCGTGGTGTGCACATTCAGACTTCCCAATGGGAAAGCATTGAATTAATGCTTTTGTATGGAGCTTCTGCTTCACGTGATCGAGCTTTACTTGGTCAGTAATGGCTGCCATACGGAAAGCCCCAAGAGGTGGACTTAAATCTTCAATGTAAACATTGCGGTTTTGAGAAACCTACAGTGTTTCACATTGCAAAATTAAAGTGACAGGAACACTGTGCCCAGAGATGAAGTGGTCTAGGTGATCTAGGTGGTCTATATATCCTGAACGGGATAGTTGTGCAATAAAGGTCTTATCTTCTGTCATCAGCAGAGATAGCCCAGAAGTAGTGATTAAACCTGTGCGGTTTCTAACAAGAGCTGGGATGGAACACAAGATTACTGTATTTTATTATATCTGTCTCTGTATGTACAGCTGATAAATTAGCAGCACATGCTCTAAAATGTATATATCCTCCCTTTTACCACTTAACGACAGTCCCCCCCTCCCATTTAGATAAAAAAAATTCACAGAACAGGTCTAAAATTTCTCCATGCTAACATCTCAGTTTTTCTTAAAAATAGAATTTTGCCATGTTTTGTTTTTATGTACTTTTATATTCTTCGTGGAAAAAAAATAAAATAAACAAAATTGTATAAAATGGCATATGTGATAATAAGTCGGGTCTTTCTGTTAGAGTTTAAAATACACAAACCTTTGTCCAAAATCAAGACATTCGACCAGGAATTCTTTAGAATAAATTTCACCTAAAGGATTCTGGGGATTGATCAATATCAGTGCTTTGATGGGGACACCCTAAATCAAAACACAACATTGGAAAATCAAGTAGTATGCAAGAAGTATAACTTTCTAAAACCAGATTTTAAAAAATATTATATAAAAATAGAAATTGAGAAGTTTGTTGTATGCATTTGGTTCACAATCTGAAGTGTTAGTTACAAAACATTACTTTTGCACCTTGGTGCCACTTTTGGCACTCAAAGGGTTACAAACATTTCTGGAGGTATGTATGAACAAACTTTTGACTAAAAACTTGCAATAATGAACGTTCGATTCTAATTTTTCTTTTTTTTTGCAATCATGTTTTTTAAATATTTGCGGAGAACCTGTTTTTATGTACTTTAGAATATACAATAAAAGTTGAGCAAAAACAAGTCAAGAAAATAGTCAATATGTAATTTGGAACACAGAACCACAGGCAGGTGACAAACTTCTATATGAATAACAAACATATCAAAGAGAATGTTAGCACGTTATCCTTATATATCTTTGGCTTATATGACCTTGGCTTGTCCTTGATCATTCTATCGTCCTGGGCTAGTTTTCTTGTTAATCTACTATCTGTTCTCCTGACCTTGGCTTGCCCTATACGACTGTTTTGCGTTTAGTCCAGCTACTCCAAGGCCCAGAACTACTACTTTTTCCCCGTAAAAGTAGATTTCTTATTGTTTAATTGAATTCTGCTTGTTGGGTCATAGTTATCCGTGACGAGCTAAGCTTTCCAAATAATTCAATATTTTTGGAGTGGGTGCCTGAGTTTGTTAGCCTCATAAATGTTTTCATTAAACTAAATAAAGTGGTATAAAAAAAATAAATATAGTTTACTTCTTTCTTTCCTTCTTCCATGGCATCTTCCAACTTCTTTATTGTTAATTGAAATGGATAATTTTCTGTCTCTGTTACCTTCCAAAAAAAAAAATTAAAAAAAAAATTATAATAGTAAAAAACAATAAGATAACTTAATTGAAGAAAGAACTTAAAAATAGCACACACACATAAACAAACATACTACTGTGCAGGTGTGAAAAATTCTGTAAAGTAAGAATGCTTTCAAAAATAATTTATTTAAAATTTATTTTTATTAGTTAACTATCACAAATCTAAATTTACACAGCTATTTTTCACATAAAGGAACACTATAGGGACAGATACACAAACCTGTATTACTGACCCTATAGTGTTAAAATCACTGTCTAGCCCCCCCACCTCCTCTCCCCACCCCTACATATAAGTAAAATAATACTTTTATTGCATTCTGCTGGTGCGGTCTCTTCCCCTGATCTGCCTATGTGGCTGACATAATCATCAGAAGAGGTGATCATTAAAGCCTTATACTCCAACATCAGGGCGCAGGTCCGAATAACGGGGGAACGATCCATTCCCTTTCCACTGAGCAATGGCACGAGACAGGGATGCCCTTTTTCACCGCTGCTCTTTGTTCTATCATTAGAAACCCTCATGTAAATGATACGCACAACCCCAGAGGTCAAGGGAATTACCGTGGTGGGACAGGAAAACATTCGCTGACAATGTATTATTGACATTGATAGACCCACAGGAATCCATGGGGGCACTGACTGGTATACTGATAGAATATGGAAAGGTGGCTGGATACAAGGTCAACCTACACAAATCAAGCACACTCCCCGTAGGTATGAGCGACGAAAGCGCAGCATATATAGGGAAGACCTATCACGTCCATATAGCAAAAGATCACATCAAATACTTAGGCATATGGCTAATGGAAGACACCTCCCTCTTATATCAAGAGAATTACATTCCACTAATTAGGCATCTAATACAAGATATGGAGACATGGGTAGATAAACCAATATCGTGGATCGGAAGAATACATACGGTGAAAATGAACGTGTTGCCTAGGATATTATTACTTTTTCAAGCGCTTCTGACCCACTTGACTAGATCTACCCTGGGAGCACTTCAGCAAGCTATAGGTAAGTTTATTTGGCAAAATAAGAAACACAGGATCTCACGTAATATACTTTATAGAGCCAAGAATAGGGGAAGTCTGGGGCTACTGAACCTCTACTACTATTATGTGGCAACCCGGCTGGCCCAAATAGCCCTATGGCATACACCCCCGACGAGAGGAGGTGGGTGGACTTAGAGTCCTCATTGATGGGCCCGAAGCTACCCCAGTTCCTCATATGGACCAGGGAACAAAGACCTTCAGATAAAGGTCCATACCAGGAGATACAAACTTCCCTCAGGGTCTGGGACACGACTGCCCACAAATGCGGCCTGACCTCCGTCCTGTCACCAGTGACTCCCTTCTTAAGAAACAGATTTCCTCCCAGGCATGCAGGCTAGGGATTTTAAGGGACTTGAAAACGCAGGACTGCAGAGATTATTCCAACTGTTTGAAAATGGCTCCTTTGTCACTTTTGATGAACTGAAAAGTAGAGCCACGCTAAAACCTTTCGATTATTTCCGCTACCTGCAGCTTAAGGACTATGCCAGCGATCCCCAGATCAAAAAGGCGGCACAGACACAATTAACGGTTTTCGAGCGAATGTGTTCAAAGGAACAGTTTCCAAGCGGCCTAATCTCTTATCTATACTCACACTTGAGCGCTCATACCCTAGAATGGGGGGACCTCAAATACATAGACCAGTGGGAAGCAGATCTGAACGAGGCATTGGAGGGCATAGAATGGCAGGAAATATGGGAGGCTGCAGCAACATATTCAGTGTGTGTCTCCTTGCAAGAACAGCCATATAAGACTCCATTTAGGTGGTATGTCACCCCAGTAACTCTGCACCGAATGCACAAAAACCCAACAGACTTGTGCTGGAGGGGCTGTGGACATAAAGGTGCGTATATCCATATGTGGTGGGGATGCCCTGAGTTGCAGGCCTATTGGAAGCGAATCATGGAATTGCTGCAAGAGGTGTTCGGCAGGGAAGTGAAGCAAGACCCATAGGTGTTCCTACTATCCAGATCCATAGACGATTGGACAAAAATGGAACAACGCCTAGTACACAAAATAAACTTAGCTGCACGAAGAGTCTTAGCACAGGTGTGGTTACAGAGGGACACCCCTACAATTGCAATGGTAAAACAAAAAAAATAAGACACTTATTTAATGGACAAGTTGACAGCACAGATCAGAGGAACAGCAAAGAAATTTGAAAAGATATGGGGCCCCTTGGATTGATAGTATGGTGAACGAATAGGACAGGAGACCGGATTAAGACATAAAATCACAATCGCAAGGGACACTGAAGAGAAGCAGCAGGATGTTTAACCAGAGTCCTCATACTACGAGTGACTTCAAAGAGGCATGCGAAAGATGCAGTCAAAAGGGCAGCACTCTCCTTAAGGGACATATCATTGAGCAACCCTTCACCCCCCAGTACCTCATCTCACTTCCTCAGTTTCTCGAGGATGCGCTTTTCTCTTCTGTTTTTACTCTATTATTTTTTATTTTTTATTTTTTTTTATTATGGTACAACCGTGCATAAGGGGATCAGAAAAATGAGGAAGCTATAACAGCAAATTTGATTACATTTGGCACCCCTAGCATTTTTCAATGTACGTTACTGCATGGTTGCTATGGGAAGGAGAAATCTTAGCCAATCGCAGTGCTTTCATATCAGGGGCAGAGCCAGCACAAGCCAAACACAGCCTTGGCCAATCAGCATCTCCTCACAGAAATGAATTAAATCAAATGCATCTCTATGAGGAAAATTCACTGTCTGCATGCAGAAGGGGGAGACACTGAATGGCAGTGCTGCACACTGCTCCAAATAGCACCTCTAGTAGCCATCTGAGGAGTGTCTAGTGGAGGTATTCCTAGGCTTTAATGTAAACACTGCCAGAAAAGGCATGACTGCTGATACCTTCATAAAATTTTCCCATTGTCCCCTCCCCCAATAAATAACACAAACACCATATTAGTGGGTAAGGTTAATGATCACAGCTTTATTTTCCAACAACCAGCAAACAACAACAGTCAGCTGCTGGTTCTACCCAGCAGACAGATAACTTTATAACCAGAGCCTCCTCAGCCTGTCATTCGTGATCCACCAAATCAGGCTGCGACTCCAAGCCCGTCCGGGCAGTGTCCTTTCTTAACTTGCTGGCGCAGGAAGACCCGCCATTGCAGCCTGATTGCTAAACTGGAGAAAAGTGGTGTCCCCTCGAAGCAAGCGCTTTTTCAACCACCGTTTAGAAACACACATTAAAAATATCCAGTCCAATGGTGTTGAAGTGAACCCCATCATTCCTCAATCACATTACGATTGTCGCCCTCCAGCTCAACACGACAAATCATCAGGCCCCCTAAACTGCTAACAAATCTGGATATCGTCATGTTGAGCAGACGACGAGATCGGTCCAGGGCCTTAGCATTAGGTAAGGATTGCCAACAGGGACGGGCAAACCATCTCCGGACAAATTCACACCAAGCTGGTAAACAATGCAAAGCAGCACGCCAAATCGTGTTTACATGCGTGGATTAAGTCCATGGTACGACCCATCCCCAAGTCATTACCCCCAACGCTATAAGCAGTATCACAGGGCCAGACACAAAATGCCAGAGGGCTACGCATTCCGGGTAAATCTGATGCCATCTGAGGCCCCTTATACCATTTATCTTTCAGAAGACGAAACTCACGTCAGACCGAAAGCGATTTAACTGTGCTAGGGCCTTCCCTTTTATCTTATGCAATGGGAACACCTAAATTGAACATAACCTCCCAAAATTGACCTAACAAGGATAAGGCAGGCCGTAGAATCCAAGAAAACAAGAAGTCGTCAAGGTAGTGAGGGAGAGAAAGGCTAAACAACTCAAAATAACATGAAATAAAACAACCCTTGGGAGAGACATGTCAAAAAAGAAGAAGTCACCTTGAAATTGGCAACCCAGAAGATGAAAACAGTCCGGATGAACCGGTAACAAACAGAACGCAGATTGGAAATCAGATTTCGCTAGCAGGGCTCCTTGCCCTGCGAACCAACTCCAATGCCCTATCAAAGGATTCATATCGAACCTGACAATCAATCATTAACCGACAAAGCAACGGGGAAGGAAAGGTGGTGAATTGACCTATAGGCGCCCAGTTTTTTTTTAGGGACCAAACCCAGAGGGGATACCTGCAAGTTGTCAAACGGCAGGTGGGAAAAGGGGCCAGCCATTCGACCTAAGCTCACTTCCTTCAACTAATCCACTAAGATAGCCTCTTTTCCTTGAACAGACAATAAATTTGGAGCAAACGACGCCGCTGAAGACGCTTGAATTGGGATAATAAAACCTTTTTGGTATAGTGGTTTAAATATGAACCTGACTATGTCCTCCATTTACCAAGCTTCCCAAGTGATTCAATTCCACAGAATTTAAATGACTTTTGTACATAAATAATTGGAAAGTTTTTCTAACAGTACTGAATCATTTGGAAGGCTTAATAAATCAAGGCCTATACATCAACAAAACTCCTGACTTTCCAAAACTGTATCTACAAAATTTGATACCATTTTGAAGGCAAAGGATGTTTACACCAAATATTGGGTTAATTTCTATTTTGTCCTCTGTTCACAATTTTATTAATTGGCAAAAATTAACTATTACCATTTCTATTTTTGAAGGATTTCTTAATTTACTTAATTTTTTAAACACCCGCCTAAAACATTTTTACAGTAATGCATTTTCCTTTTTTGTTAACATAGCATTTATATTCTAGAGTCGCAGCAAATTTTGCCAAAAATTCTATTTACGATCTGCTGAATCTGTAACCCCAAGCCAAAATAAAAAAATTTTGACCAGAGAGAAAGTGGAGCTCTACAGGATACCTTAAAAGGGCAATATAAACTAGCCAAAACACATGTATAAAAAAAACAAAAATTCCTTCTACCGGTTTGATGGTCAGATTTCTTCTTCTTTGTTTAGCCACAAAAACCATAGCCAAAAAAAAGCATGATTAATCCAGCATTACAAACATGAGTGAGAAGGTAAGGTTGAGATGCAATGTGATTGTGTACTGAACGCTCCGCAAACCAGAATGGGTGTACAAAACCTTTTGCCCCTTTAAGAGCTCTAAATTCTTAATCTCTCCAGTCAACGGCAGCTTAACAGTTTTGTTTGGATTTTATTATAATTGTGTTCTGGTTGCTTTTTTTTGCATGTTTTTATGAGTAAAGACGATCCTCAATCAAAATTCTGACTAATAAGTATGAATTATTTATTTATTTATTTTTTTTAAATAGATTCAGTTTTCCCCACCTTGTTTTTATTAAGGGACGGTCACGCTGGTAGGGCTCCGAGAATTGGCCATGATCCACAGTGGTAGATAGGACATATTTCCTCAGATTTACAAGTAGACATGATGTATGGATTTATGTTGTTCTTTACAATAACCGTTAGACTGATCTAACTTAACAAGATGGTCTGAACACCAGTTATGTAATGTATGTCATATATTTTAAGGTTTGACTCACATTTTGCACCCAGAGAGCTTTTTAAGGTAGCGATAGATATAAAGTATTATACCAACATGAACATAGTATTCATACCTTGTTGACTAGACTAATGTTGGACCAATTTTGGCCCACCAAGTACCTGGCCAGTTTCATTATGGTTTAAAATAAATTGTTTTTTTTGCCTCCTGAGTATTGTAATGCAGTCTATAAGTCTTACCTTGCTGGACAGTGGAACGTGTATAGGTCGTACTCCAGTATAGGCACCAATGTATTCATCTATTAAGTTGTAGTATGGTGTGGGAATGAGGAAACAATCTGAAAAATGAAATGATATAAGAATATACATTTAAAACCCCAACCAAATTCAACACACTACTTAAATATCTGAAGCTTGCTCTCACGGTCTAGGAGACCAAAGCTATAAATGAAAGGGGGAGGTGAATGGGACAATCTTCTCCCCAAATGACATCAGCATTCACACACATTTAGACATGTGGAATTATTTAATTGGAAAAAGTGAATTCTTAAATTGGGAAATTGGAGCCAACGAGCAGGAGCTAGTGGCATCCATATTTGTGACTTTACCAGATGGTATATCAGTATAGAGAAAAAAAAAAAAAAATCATCAATTTATAGTTAAACAATATTTCACCAGTATATTTTCTATCAAATGAAGCAGATAACATGTTATACGTTAAAGGGTCACTATAGTCACCCAGACCACTTAATCTCATTGAAGTGGCCTGGGCGCACTGTCCCAGTCCGCGTAACCCTGCAATAGTAATTATTGCAGTTATTGAGAAACTGCAATAATTACTATCCAGGGTTAACCCCACCACTAGTGGCTGTCACTAGAGGGATTTCCGGGTGGTTAGGCGACTTTCGGTCGCCTGACGTTGGACATTGTCACGCTCTGCATGAGGACATCCAGTGTCACCTGAAATACCATAGGAAAAAAAAAAAACCACAAACATTGCAGAATGCTTTCCTATGGGTATTTTAAGTATTGAACGTGTGTATCCACAACTCACAAAACTGTGAGAGAGTGGAACTCACATAGGTCAGAATGGTGGTTCCAGAGCCACCAAATAGAGGGCCTGTACCTGAAATAGAATATAAAAGAAAATCTAGAAGATGATAAAGTCTCAATAAAATGAGACTCAAAACTGGTTTTAAACACAATATAAGGAATACTTAATACATATTGTGACTTTAAGAAAACAGCACTGAGCATTAATGAGAAAGATTGTCCATTAATCTATAATATGGTATATTATATATTGATTCCAAAGAGGTGCCACAAAAAATAAATAAAATTAAATAAAAATACTTTATTGTGATTCTATGAAAAGACAAAAGGGCACTATGGATGGACTATCAAAAATAATAAAATAGAAAAAAATGGATCAAATATCTATGGGGGGGGGGAGGGGGGAGGACCAAAACCTAAAATAGGAATATGGTATCTAACCTCAAAACAATGAGGTAAAAATAGATAGCCATAAAGACAGGCAGTCAACACATAGATTAGAGGGATATATATATATATATAGAAAATCCAACAAGTAGCTGTACTCACGGTAAATAAAAAAAAATAAAAATCAAAATTTATTAGAAATAAGTTAAAATATCCACGATCAACGTTTCAGTCCTGCAAGGACTTTCCTCAGGATCAAAAAAGATTTACTGAGCCTTCATAATATTATAATGCATCCAATATCTCTATATTTACTGACAATGGGCTATTAGACGCAATTTGCTTGGCATCTCTTCTCCCCGCCTTTATCCCGCCCACGATTAACATGTGGGAGGGAGTAAGAGAGGAGTTTCCCTTCCCCTTGTGACGTACGCACTCACATGGGAGTACCTTTGACTCCGCCCCCCTCCCCAGACTTATGTGGGATCGGACGCATAGATAGGCGTTCCGCCCACCCCCATGGAGGCGTAAACATGCATACAACCTCCCCACCTACATCATGCTTTTCTACACACCAGCGGAGGATTATCGGGCAATTTTGGAACGAACACGATTGGCCACTAAGGATTTAAAAGTCAATCGCCTTCATGGGGTATTTTTTAGACCCTGACGAAGGTGCATCAGAAGCACCGAAACGCGCGTCGGGTTCACATCTAGCTTACACTTTTTTCACGAATGGTGGCACTAGCTTGTTAAGCACTTTAGTTTCATTATGTTCTCAGCACTGAGCTATCGAATTGGAGGGGGGACAGGCAGCAATATCCTTCTTACTTTCTCTCTCTCCTTTAGGGACAGTATAGAACACCCTTGAAGGTGTTTGTTCTAGGAGTTACAGGGAATATATATCTTCTGCTCTATATTTTCTCCCCTTATATATATATATATTTTTTTCTCTCTCTCTCTCTCTCTCTCTCTCTCTCTCTCTCTCTTTGTTTTGAGGTTAGATACCATATTCCTATTTTAGGTTTTGGTGTCCCCCCCCATAGATATTTGATCCATTTTTTTCTATTTTATTATTTTTGATAGTCCATCCATAGTGCCCTTTTGTCTTTTCATAGAATCACAATAAAGTATTTTTATTTATTTTTTGTGGCACCTCTTTGGAATCAATATATAATATACCATATTATAGATTAATGGACAATCTTTCTCATTAATGCTCAGTGCTGTTTTCTTAAAGTCACAATATGTATTAAGTATTCCTTATATTGTGTTTAAAACCAGTTTTGAGTCTCATTTTATTGAGACTTTATCATCTTCTAGATTTTCTTTTTTATTTGCTTTCCTATGGGGCTGTTCTAATGTGGTTGCCATGCATGCGGATTAGGTCCTGACATCGACCGTCATAGGGGAATCTGAACCAGCGCAGAGGGACATTGGCGCTGGATTCAAGTAAGTGGCAAAGGGTTCTGCGCTGTGGGGGTGGTCAAGCGAGGGAACTATAGTGCTAGGAATACAAGTTTATATTCCTAGCATATAGTTTCCTTTAAAGGAGCAGAGTCCCTACAGTATCTGAAGGTCAGACCCATGACCAATGGGTTTCAGCCCTTAAATGACAAAAATTAACAAATAAATAGGAACTATGTAGTTACTGTTTATTTTTACATTAGGGTAAATATAGGGAGCAGACTGGACTGTGACCATATTTCATTTCCTTCTATCGTGTCTGAATTACTTTGCACTACTGATCAGCAATATGATAGTGTGTTTACTGGGAGGTTTCTTCGGGTCGACATAGGGGTATTACACCTTTCTTTATGTATCTATTCTTACTGGCGCTATAGAAAACACTATTTTTGATTCCAGCCATCTAAGCAATAGTTAGTAAGAGTATGACCAAGCAATAGTTAGTAAGAGTATGACCAAGCAATAGTTAGTAAGAGTATGACCAAGCAATAGTTAAGAGTATGACCTCTAGTGGTGACTAGTTGGAATTACTTGCAGGGAAGCTGAGCAGTATTAAAATGCTAATTATTTTCAAGTTGGATCACGGATTGATATTGGATTTAGAGACAGAATAACTGAGCTGCATATTTTTTTCCAGGTCAGTAATTTTATAGTCTAAAAGTTAAGATTCCATGGTACAAATTCTCAATTTAGTGAATAACACTTTAAATAATCTTTGCCATTATATAAATACACATAACCATTTTAACCAGCTCATTAGCACATAGGAATGGCAGTATTTAGTGCAGGGGTAGGCAACCTTTTAGCAGCACTGTGCCGATATAGGATTGTGATGTCCCGTAGCGTGCCGGTCCTATTTATTTTTTAAAATTGAGGTGTGCATGTTGCCATATTCTGCTTGTGTTATTTTTACTGTAATTGCTTTGTATCGTTGCATTTGTGCATATGAGCTATTATATTGTATATGTTCATTAGTAGTTTATGGCATCGTGTATGATACAAATGAATGTGGGCTGTGTGTGAGGGCTGCTTGTGGAATTGTGTGTGGATGGATATGTCACATTGTGTGTTTGGTAGTTTGTGTATGTGTGGGGGCTGTTTGGGGTATTGCACGTGAGAGGCTGCGTGTGGGGTTGTGTGCATGTATGTGGATTGTTAGTGGTGTGTTTGTGGGGATTGTGTGTAGGCTGTTATTTGTATGAGGGGAGGGTTATTATGCATTTCTGTGTATATCTTGCAGTGTGGGTGGCTTCCCTGGGTTCCAGTGGGGACCAGGCACAGGTCAAGGACAGGAGCTGCAACAGCAGCTGCGGGTTGTTCTACTACAGTGTGAATTCCTATTCACAAAGTGCCGGGAGGAAGTGATCTGAGATCACTTCCTCTATGTGCTGCAATGCATAAATTGAGGATTGTCCTTCACCACCTCTTCGTATTACCAGATATCTGAAGTTTTACTGGGTCTCCTGATAGCCAGAGCCTGTTTGGCTCTAGCAGCCTTGAGTGCCGTGCAAAGACACCTTGAGTGCCGTAGGTTGCCTACCCCTGATTTAGTGCATGGTTTAAAAAAAATAAATAAATTTAAAAAAATTAAAAATTTCAATAGCAACTATTCTCTGGACAAGCTTTCCTTACCTCCTGGATTAAATATCGAAGCGGAGAGGGAACAGAATATGGAGTTACATCCATTCAAAATAATGATCTATAAAGAAAGCATAGCTTTAGAGGTTTAAAAAAAAAAAAAAAGAAATTATATATTATTAGTAGTTAAAAAGTTACCCAAGTAAAATGTTTTTTTAAAAACACGGACATGTTCTCTAGTTTATGGAAAAAAGAAAAGGGTAAGTAAAAATGAATAATAATGCTGCTCTTGAAACAAAATTTATGGGGCTATTTGCTAAGCCAGGAATTGCAGAGAACTTACATGAGAATTGCATATTGTAAGCCAAAATAATCAAACGGAAAAATCCTCCAACTCAGCTATTTAGTTTGATTTAGGATTGCTTTCAGTCTTGTAGATAAGTTTTTATATCTTTAGGATGCCAGGGAAAATAAATAGGGGTGGTTGGAGAAGACCTTGAAAGTGGGACAGTTGGCAACTTTGGCCTTGTCTGACTAATAATGGGTCATCTCACCGCCGGCAGTCATGTCAGTCTATGTAAAATAAGTCACCCTTGTGTAAAGGAAGATGTACTGGACTCAGTGGCGTACTAAGGGGGGGGGGGGCGGACCGCCCCGGGTGCCACCAGGGTAGGGGGTGCCACGACCCTGGTCTGGGGGCTGTGTGAGCTGTACGGCCGCACAGTGCCCCATGTTAGTTAGGGTGCCGTGCGGCCAGAACAGCTCACACACGCTAAGAGCAGCTGAACTGGCCGCACGGAGGTAAAGTGGGGGCGGATACAAACCAGCAGCGAGGCGGGGCTTAATACGGCCCTTACCGGTTACTGCTGCACATGGAGGTGCAGTAAGATGGAATCCCTGCTTCTCCACAGGCTTCAGGGAAGGACTTCAGGAAACCACTCCTCCTCCAGCCCACTGTCTGTAAGTAAGAGTGTGTGTCTGTGTGTGTAAAACTGTCTGCGTGTGTGTAACTGCCTGTAACTATGTTTATTTATGTGTGCGCGCGCGACTGCATGCCTGCAACTTTGTGTGTGTGAGACTCTCTGCCTGTGACTGTGTGTGAGTGACTGTATATGTGACTAACTGTGTGCGTGACTACCTGTAACTGACTGTGTGTTTAACTGTCTGCCTGTAACTGTGTGTGTCTATCTGCATAGGCATGCACACGGGGTGTGCCTGGGCACACCCTAATCCCTGTGGCATGCGCTACGTGACTCCCTCCATGGGCCGGTGAGGGAGATCAAAGATCTAACTCACCGGCCCATAGCAGCATGGAGGGAGGCAGGAGAGGACCCGGGGAGCTCTAGCCAGCAGCTCTGCCAGGTTCCTCTTGCAAGATCTGAGAGTTAACTCTAGCCCCGGCAGCAGCACGGTCCACCCTCCCTACATAAGGTAAGAAGGGAGGGGGGGGATATTAACTAAACGGCCCCCCTACCTACACACAAACAGCACCCTCACAAACAAACAACGCGTGTGTGTAAATATATATGTATAAAAAAATTGTAATGCACTCCACCTTCCTTGATGTACTTGCCCGGTGCTTATCAGCAAACAGATACAGCCAAAAAAAAAAATCAACGTTTCAGTCGGTGTCACATGATCCTGATGAAAGTCTGTGATACAGACTGAAACATTGATTTTTATTTTGAGCTGATAAAAGCTAAGTTTTATTCTATCTTGTATTTTTGGAGATTATATATATATATATATATATATATATAAATCAGCGTGTGTTTGTGCTTTAGGGTGCACACCCTTACGCAATTGCCTGCACACGCCTATGACTATCTGTCGGTGACTGTGTGCATGTGACTGTCTGCTGCTGCCTTTAACTGTGTGTGTGTGTGTGTGTGACTCTCTGCCTGTGAGTGTGAGTGTGTGTGTGTCTCAATGTATATGTGACTGCCTGCCTGTAAAAGTGTGTGTGGGGCTGCAGAGATTTTGTAGAAGGGGCAGGGGTTTTGTATTGGGACAGGAGTGTTTATAAGGGGGGATAAGCAGGGGATTTGTGGAAGGGGGTTGCAGGGGTTTTGTAGACGGGGTGCAGTACAGGATTTGTGGAAGGGGCAGGACAAGGGTTTTGTAGGAGGGACTGACAGCGTTTTTGCAAAGTTTACAAATTGTAAAAATAAAAATAAAAAAATAAAAAACCCCACCATTTCATTTTTTTTTTACAGGTTCTTTTTGGGGAGGGAGGGGGGGTTGGAGTGAGTGCCAAGCAATGGATCCGCCCCGGGTGCCAAATGCTCTAGGTACGCCCCTGACTGGACTAGCTACTGTGAGCTCAGAATTTCAAAGCTGCCTATGAGAGAAATAAGGTAGAGCAATTTTGTATTCACTTCTCTAAGATTTTAAAATGCCAAATGCTCTGTATAAATGTTCCAGTATTATGTGCTTCGCCCCTTTCTTCCCAGTAAGAGGCATGGAAACCTGGTTCCTTCGGAAAATAGGGGTTCTCATTGTACTTGGTACTCACATTGTATATACATAAAACCGCTTATTTTGTGGTTCCAAATGGTGTTTTCTATCATAGAACATTCACTCATTCAATTTAATTTTTTGTACATTTACACCCAATAAGATTGTTGGACAACTATGACGACATTTAGAAATCAGTCCAATGGAATACAACTGTCTTAGAATATAGTATAAAAGTGGTTTTAAAAAAAATGTTTCTTACATTATCTGGATTTAAAGGAACAGGAGCCTGGCAGTAATAGGAAAGAAATTCAGCAGCTTCTTCTCGGAGGCTGAAATATAGAATTTATTTGCTTTTAGCTGTAAAGAGGTGTTCACTTGGACAATGTGCCAATTCATTTTTCATTACATAACTTTGGGCACCCTCCCAAAGTAAGTAGTTTGATTGTTTCAGAATGGTTACTTGGGCCCATCAGTTGGCCAGCTGTGTTCTGAGCCAACGAGTGGACCCTACATGGCAGGGCTTAGCTCAGTGGAGCCAACGAAAGCTGCATTCAAGAGCTTATGATTCTAGGGGAAGTGACACAAGTGCCCAGCAGACCTCAGGAATATTGTTAAACAGCTATTTAATGTTAACAGTTCTTTAAGGTTTTAATTCTTACTGTGGGAAGGTACCATAACACTCCTAGCACTGTACCAGTCTATATTGATTATAGTGCTTGGAGTATCCCTTTAAGGCTGTCAAAGTAACATCGAACTTGCAGTTTACAACCCACAGGGACCCATCACTGGGTATCCCCGATATATATAAAAAAAAAAATATATATATATATATATATATACACACACACACACACACACACATATATACACACACACATACTTCCTGGATTAGGTCCCGAAAAGAGTGTGGAGACATTAAACGCTCCCCATAGAGATGCATTGAGTCAATGCATCTCTATAAAGGAGCTGTTGATTTGCACAGTGAGGCAATTGCCGAGCATGCTTACTAGTCTCCCACTGCTTCCCTTTGTGGAAGAATTGGATTGCCTGAGATAATGAAAATTATGGGTAACTCCTTGGCAAACGTGTTACAGCCAAACCATGGCAAATAATTTCGGCCATGGATTTTCCAGAATAAAATCCCCACATGTGTATTTTTGTTTAAAAGCTTGCTCTCTTTCTAATCAATCATTCTCTCTTTTGTTCCTACAATAAAAAAGGTTAGCAAAGAGTAGAAACAGAAATAACATTCAAACAATGGGCTAGGAATTGTACAGGGTAGCCCAACGTCTGAAGACTGTCAACGGAACAAAACTGATGCAAATTTTAATTCCGTGATATACCGTTTGGTTGTGAACAAAAATGAACTCTTGGCAATGTAGAAACTACAGGGCAATCCCCAGTATAATGTAAAACTGGGTCCTAAAGAAGGTATACAAAGCATGCACACCCTTTAGGTGTACACTTAAACAATAAAAACCAAACAAGTTAGAACATTTTCCCAGGGACTGTAGTACATGTAATATAAAATAAGGTATAATTAACAGATCTTCAAGAGGGAATCTGTACAAGCCAGTTAAGACTTGTACATTTCGTGACCATTCCGAGCACGTATAAGTTGTGCAAGAACATGTACAGCCAGTGGGAAGAAACACAGTTTTTCCATGTGAAGTCATATTTGCAAATTACTGCAGCTATAATAAACAGAATGAAGTGGTAGAGGCCCTGATAATTCATTGCACCATCACAATTAAAGGGCACCCAGCCCATTAATTATAGGCACCCAGCCCACTTCATCTCAGTGAAGTGTTTTGGATGCCATGTCTCTGTAGTTTTAACCCTGCAATAGGAAGAAAAAAAAAAAAACCAATTGCTTTTCTCTAGGTTTAAATGCCTCTAGTGGCGGTCATACTGACAGCCACTACAGGTGCTTCTGCGTAAAATAGCCGAGTAAAACAGCGTTAGTCTCTCAGTAGATTGTAACTCTTTGGATTGTCTGAGATAATCAATCAATCTCGATGAACTCTATACAAGGGGGTGATGGGGCAAATAGCTAAATGTTTAATAGGACACATTTGTATTCCTAACACTATAGTGTTCCTTTAAGGTACAAACGGTATTCGGAGTCTCACTTTGGACTATTTCTGGGAACCTACTGTTTGAATTTGGACCTTTTATTTTTCGAACGCACCTCTTGATGCCATATGGGGCATTATATTCCAGCAGACTGGGCTCTAAATAGTTCAGATCAGGCCTTGTGAGCTGTAAAAATATATTTTTTAAAATGTTAACATCGCAAACTTTGTACATTACTTTTGTATTAAGACAGAGTGGCTTATTAACTAAACACCAAACTCAGATAAAAGATTAAAGGGACACTATAGTCACCGAGACCACTTCATCTAAATAAAATGGTCTGGGTGCCGTGGCCCTGTCCTTTTAAACCGCCAATGTAAATTTTTTGCATTTTTCTTTAGCGTTAAATCCACCTCATCTCCTCATCATACTGACAGCCTAACAAAGCTTGGTCACATTTGCCTCCGTGTTGTCTTTAGAATTTTAAATTGCTACGATTTGAATTTAGTGAGTGCCCATGTGAGCACCTTCTTTATAAAGAATAAAAGCAATTGTTAACATTATATGAAATATTTATCTTGAGATTCTCAATAGAACATGGATAGTAAATTAAAAATAAAATGTAGAACTAGCATATTGTAAGTATAAAATGTAAGAAAATGAATAAACTGATAGTAATTATAGTTTAAAAAGATTGCATTTACAATCAGTTACTTAAATCATGTAGAAAATCTATATGACAAACAGTTCAGTACATACTCTTTCATGTAGTAAATCAAAGCAAATCTTGTTTTCACTTGTTCCAAAATTGACGAAACCCTAAAAAACAAAATAATGTATTTAATTTAAAAAGTTTGTGTACGGCTTTCATTTTAAATTTTTTTTTTTATTATTTTTTTTTATTATTATTTTCAGTCCATCAAACCTATTAACAACTTGGAACGTTTCTCACCGCAGTGTTCTAATTGTTCGTCTGGGTGGCCAATTCCTATGGACAACCACAAGGTGGCTGCCATCTTGTTCACATGATCGCAGGCAGCGGTGTTTGGGTATGAATCTCATGGAACCACACTGTGTGGGAGTGTCGTGCCTTGTAACCTTATGGTTATTTGTCTGTGACATCGTAAATCAGTCTACCATCAGGTCCATGTGGGAGTACCCCTTGCATGGGGATTGTCATATAAGGACAAGTTTGGCACCCTTAAAAATCAGTTCCTCTGCACCCTCAACATAGAGCCTCGTCTCATGTGTGGAGGGGACAGCTATATTCACTCTGGGGATTGCTATACTCCCCTGTGTTCTAATCACTAGAAGGAGGAGGAGAAAAAAAAAAAAAAATCCAGGCCCAAACTGATGGACCACCGCTTCCCGACAGGGTACTACAGCGATCACCGTGCAGGCAAATCAAGGAGGGTGGCTATCCTTGTAAACAGGAGGGTCCCGTTCCGTGAGGGGGCGGCTCTAATGGATCCAGAGGGGTTCAACCATTGTAACTCGTGAGAGTTGTACAACAGACAGGGCTCTAACTTTTTTCCCCCCATCATTGCGATTCAAAAAAAAAAAAAAAAAAGCTTTCACCTGGCAGGGGAGGATCCAGAACCTAATCTCTGGAGGGGCACTGGTAGATTATTTAAAGGAACAATCCAGGCACAATAACCACTACCGCTCTATGTAGTGGTTATGGTGTCAGGAGTGCCATGGTGCCCTCCCAGAATAAGTAGTCAAACCATAATAGAACAGTTTGACAACTTGCCTGGAGTCTGCTGGGATAGGGCAGTAGTGTGTGAGGGGTGCATGGAGGGGCGCAGTGTGTGTGAGTGGTGCAGAGTGTGTGAGGGATACAGTGTGTGGAGGGGTAAAGTGTGTGTAAGGGGGCAGTGTGTGATGGGTACAATGTGTCTGAGGGGTGCAGTGTGGGGCGGGCAATGTGTGACTGGGAAAGCTATTGTGTGTGGGCGGCAGATTAAAAAACAAACAAACAAAAAAAAAGTAAACACACACACACACACACACACACACTTTTTTTTAATTAAAATAAACAAATTTTTTAGATCCCCCTTCCTTCTTACCTTTGCCTGGGAGGTGGGATATTTCTCAATCCCTGGTGGTGTGGTGAATAATCCCTGACAGTCCTAGTAGTGAGAGTGAACTCTAGCTTGCAGCTTCTGGGATAGAGTTAACTCTCACAAGATCCGGAGCGTTGCCGCTCCAAGCTCGTGAGAGGAGGACCCGGAGAAGCTGCAGGCTGAGCCCCCGGGTCCCCCCTCCCTCCCATGCCGGCTGCCAGCTAAGTGCCTGTGGACCGGTGAGGGAGATCTCTGATCTGACGCTTGGATAGCACCTGCACAGGAGAGAATAGGCTTTCGGGTGGGTGGGGCAATTGCCCCGTTGGGGCCCCCCCAGATCCGCCACTGGCACCAGGGCCCTCTCTACTTTAGATCCACCACTGAATGGTGTTACACCCCTCTCCCCACACAGCAAAGCGGTTAAACTATGTATTTACAGCACATTTCATAGCAAAATCGCATCCAGAATGTAGGCACAATGACCACTTCAAATATAATATATTGGAGAAACCCTTTTAACAATAGTAACAACAACATGATGCAAACTAATAATAATAATAATATCTAAATATGCAAACTGTGATAAATCGGCAAAAAAGGGAATCAAAGGATACAATGCAATGATTAGAATGAAGTGTGTTAATGTTTACTAATTAGAACATTGAAACTCTCACCTGTGAGTTGCTCTCCTTGTCATACAGGTCTTGGAGACACATTTTAAATCCTTGTTGCAAGATATTGGATTTGCAGGCAAAGGCTGCTCCTCTTAAAGAAAGGCTTTCATCCATTCTGCTAGAGCTCACTGGAAATAACGGACTAGAGAGTTCTGTTCTATTTATTAAGGATATGCTTATTGGGGAGCTAATAAAACAGCAGTAACCAGACACATGATTTTCATTAGGTAAATAATGACGCTATAAAAACAATACAGAATTCAAACAGTACTGAAACTAAATATTAGATCCAATTTACTCTTATCGTGGTAATATATAGGTGCTGGATATTACAATTGCTTCAGAGTTCCATGGTTTACAATAATATTAAAATATTGTTTAAAAAAATAAATAATAAAAAAATAAAAATAATAATAATAATAATAATAATAATAGCATCCTCCCTTATACATACAACCGTCAGCAGAAAATAATTAAATGTGTATTGGATACAATTGCAGATTTCAGCAAAACATTGATGGTTTACCAGATTTTCTAGAATTGCATTTCTAAAACAGCCGGGTAATTCTAAAACAGCCGGAGTGCCAATGCCATGGATGGACGTAACCAATGAGATTAGACACATTTATAGTACCTGGCTAGGACAGCTGCACACACTGAGGACCAAATAAAATCTGGTAACTGATGGTGACAATGTATCAATGTTGATTGTTGACAGCTTAGAATGGGTTTATATTTTGGCTAAAGGAAATCTAAATTTATATGACATGTGCAGAGCCACACCTACAGCACAATTAGTTTCTCTAAATCCAGGCAGTACATTGTAATACGCCATGTAATTTCCAGGAGTGGTTGGTTGTAGTTGTAGATCAAATCCCTAGGCTGGAAAATCACAGCCCTATTGAATTTATGTTAATTGCAATACTCATCTCTGCACTGTCATTCCCACATATCCTTATTGCATCCATTATATTTCTGGTAACACGTACTCCACTATAACATCCACGAAGCCTCCATCTTGCCAGTGAATGCTATGTCTGATGTAACCTTATGTGTTAGCCTTCCGTCCAACTATAAATGAAAGATTTCAGTAATATTTACAAGCAGTTTCTCCATATTTGTTAACTCCTTAAAGATGGCCTGCGTGCTTGATAGAATATTATTTTTATGCTTCTTGATTTTCAACATGTTAATGAATAAGCCCCTAGACTAACACGCTAAGTCATGTTCCTTTTAGACAGGGTGTTGGCCGTTCTATACATTGGTATCCTTTCTTTGTATGACAGTGACCATTTGTTAGTACTTTATTTACTTTCTTCCCTATTTCCTGTATACTGCAAGTATGTGTGTTTCTACCCCTCTATTTCCTTTAAGAACTATGTGTTAGTACCCTATTAGATGATCCAATAAGGGGCATGTATAATGCTCATTTCACATACTGATGTGTGTTACAATTAAATCGTAGTCTTTTTGAACCAGCATCATGTGTGTCGTTCAGTTGAACTTCGCAGTACTGCAGAGGTTACAAACAAAACCAGTGATTGATCAATTAATAGAAGTCTATGGCAAACATTTAAAGAGATGTAAATTTTGATCTTACAGTGCTAAACCATCCTTAAGGAGACAGGCCTAAATTCTACCAGGCGTCATAGCACATGCCTGCCGTCCTCGCCACTTACCTGACTGCCAGTGTTCCCATAATGGCGATCGCACTGGGGGGGACTTACCTGACATTCCAGGCAGTCCCCCTGCAGCCACTCTGCCCCTTCTAGGCCATGTGCCTGTCTCGGATGTTAGGCAGACCCACCAAAGCAGAAAAATACAGTTACAAATTAATTATACACACTTTACTAATAAAATAATTATATCATATATATAATATATAATATAATGATTTATTTTATTAGTAGAGTGTGTATAATCTAAGTAAATAATTATGTACATACTTTAAGCCTTTGGCTTGTCAGGGTGGCTACATTGGGCTGTGATTTAAATATATTATGCCCCAATGGCTAGGACTATAGGCCCTAATATATGTTCTTCTTGGTTCAAATTAAAAAAACGTACGAGACAGGCCCCCCCCCGCCCCCCCGCAGGCAGTCTTCTATCCCCAATTTTAGATATTTTGACAACTGAAATATTGGCAGCCAAATTAAGGGAACAAAAATTGGTTGAGGGATATCCGATCCCCTGGGGCAACGTGCAATTATTATGTGGATGATATTCTCCTATATGTTGTTGATCCTGCAACTTCCCTCTCCCAAGTTATGAGAGAAACAGAAGTATACAGTAGGATCTAATTACAAGTTAAACAGGTCAACATTTAATAGCGTTATGTAATAATATTGCACCCAACGATATAAATAATTTCCAAGAAGAATATAATTTCCTTCACCCTTAGGTGTTCACTTATTTAAGGATTAAGATGTGTAAAGATCTGGATAGATTGAGTACAATTTTATCCACCTTCTGAGAGCGATAAATAAAGATAGGTTACAAGTATGAGTGTAGAATTAAAGATGTTAGGAAAATTAATTATAACACCCCTTATCTGAAACAGCAATGACCTCATTTTAAGTTATACTTTTATCAATATTAGGGTTACCCCCTACTACTACCCAGGGATTTATACAATAAGGCTCCTCTCTTATTAATTTATGTTGCTGGACTCATAGACTGCAAGAAAAAGGAATTCTGGTTCATAGAGCGCTCCCGGTGAAACTGTAAATACATAATTGGAACGCAACACGAGACCAAGACTTGAGATGCGGAAGCTACATCATTAATTGCAGGTGATATACAACAAGCCACCGTTTCCGATTGGCTGAAGGCATTTCAGTATGGTGCCAAGGAGGACTTTTAAGCCGAATCGAGGCGAGGATTCCCATACACATCTGAATATCCCTGAAGAAGTCCTGCATCGGACAAAACGCGTAGGGGCAGGAGACCTACATAGTGCTAAACTCTTGTATTGCAAGTTCGAATCTATTTATTATTTTAATACTTTACAGTGATTTTTTATTTAATGCCATAATTTTGTTTTTGTCGTTGCTGTCGTTTCGAAATTTCGATTTGCAATATATATCTACATATCTTGTGAGTGCAATTTGAATAAAAGTGTTCATTTTAAAGCATTTTTTGCCCTATGTTTGTGTCTTTCTCCTTCCCTTACATGTATTAACATGGGAAGCGAGAAGGAAAGAAGGCTTTATCTAAAGGGACATTGTAGGCACCCAGACCATTTCAGCTAATTGAAGTGGTCTGGTTGCAATGTCCCATGTCCCTTAACCCTACAGTGGTAATTATTGCAATTTTTGAGAAACTGAAATAATTACCTTGCAGGGTTAAGTCCTCTGTGATTTAAATATATTATGTGTACAAGACAGCCACTAGAGGGACTTCCAGGTGCTTAGATGACTTTTGGTAGTCTAAATGACGCTGGATGTCCTCACGCTATCCAGCGTCACGGAAAATCCTAATGCGAGCGTGGCCATTGCTGGCAGACTGACCCAGCACTGAGGGACATCAGCGCTGGATTTAGGGAAGTGGCTGAAAGGGTTTTAACTCCTTCAGCGATGTGGGCACTCTAGACTAGAGAATCCCTTAAAAGATTCTGTTATGAGCCTGCAATCAATTAAACTCTAGTGAGTGCAATATTACATTACTGCGTTCTACTTTTTTCTATTTTAGGTTGTATTTTTTAGGTATTTACTCAGAATATAAGGAGTCTTCTTACAATCTATAGTTCATTTTAAGGGTAATAATCACGTTTATTATCTTTCCACTATATATCCACTGTTGGTGTGCACTTTGTTATATGGAGTGTTTGTTTTGACTTTAAAGGACCACTATAGTGCCAAGAAAACAAACTCGTGAAGGGGGAGGAAGGGGGTTAAACACTCACCTCCTCCTTCGGTCATCATCGGCTGAATGCGCATGCAGCCAGTCCATAGGAAAGCATTCTCAATGCTTTCCTATGGACGCTGGCGTCTTCTCACTGTGAAAAGCACGGAAGCGCCTCTAGCGGCTGTCAATGAGACAGCCACTGGAGGCTGGATTAACCCACAGGTAAACTGTTTACAGCAGGCGGGGTTAATCCTAGATGGACCTGACACCCAGACCACTTCATTAAGCTGAAGTGGTCTGGGTGCCTATAGTGGTCCTTTAAGATGGAATGTACAAAGTAACCCCTAGTAGACTGAGAGTCTGTTGTGAGTGCGCACCGTCCCAAAATTGCAGTTACAAGTTTAAATTATGGAAACCCTTAAAGGAACACTATAGTGCCAGGAAAACAAACTAGTTTTCCCAGCACTATAGGGTTAATAGGTCCCCCCCCTCCCGTAGCACTGAAGGGGTTAAAACCCCTTCAGCCACTTACCTTAATCCAGCGTCGGGCTCCCTCGGCACTGGTGACCTCTCCTCGCGGACGTCAGCTCAATTACTCAATGATTTCCTATGGACATCCAGCATCATCTCACTGTGATTTTCACACTGAGAATCGCGGAAGCGCCTCTAGTGGTTGTCCGGAAGACAGCCACTGGAGGCTGGATTAACCCCCAATGTAAACATAGCACTTTCTCTGAAACTATGTTTTCAGCTGCAGGGTTAAAACTAGGGGGACCTGGTACCCAGACCACTTCATTGAGCTGAAGTGGTCTGGGTGCCTATAGTTGTCCTTTAACATTTAACATAACTCCACTAAATACTGGGTTTCCTACTATATTTTGTCAGGCAATTTACACCTGTTCTTTTATTCATGCTTCAACAGTCACTTAGACTACTACCGCCTAACAGAAGACAAACAAGGCCTAATCCTATGGGTGGTCTAAATTAATATTTGAGTGCATGTAGGCTGACAGAGTCCTTTCTGCTATTAGCACTCGTGTGTCTCTATATTCAACGTCATCCTCTTGGTGAAATAGAGGCAGATGCGCTTTATGAGTCTGATAGTAAATAGCCTTTTCCTATATGGGGATATGCACACTATGGAGTCCTAGCCGATCATGTTTTCATATACTGTAAGAAGTGGTCTTCATACTTTGTCCAGATTCATCAGATCAGTTAAGGATTTCGCCTTAATAACACCTACCAGCTGCTCTGCACTTACCTTTATCAAAGCAATCACAATTAAAATGTAAGAAACCGTTTTTCTTCCTGTTGTGCCAGAGTACCATTATAGTTTTAAAATCATATATATGTGTGTAAAATAAATACACATTATTGTGAACAGTCAAGTGGGTTGATGATGCTAATACGAGTGTAATTAACAGGTTACATTCATTAACCAGGAATTGTTTGCCAATGTTCCTTGCACACATCATTAAGTGCAGGAGGTGTTTGTTCTCCAAATAAATGATTTGTGGAAGTGGTGTTTAGAAAAGTACTTACAAGTTCTTTTAGCTGAACTTGCAAAGTTTTCAATGGTTCTGCAAAAGTGTAGTTAAATCCATTTTGGCTGGACTGTGATAGCTGAAACTATATATCAAGTCGAATGTGAAAGCACCAGCAGTGAGGACAGAAGTGATTGGATAAGAGCTTCATCTCTTGCTTTTCAATCTGATAAAGTTGTTATGGTGGCTGGAGTGTTTCTTTAAATAGCATATCAACAGCTCCTAAAGTGGTGATAAATATGTGATGTAAATTCCCTGTTTATGGATTTTTGCTAGCATTTACTCCAACTTGCTGTAATGGTTAAGATGGTTTCCTCTTACCTGGTTTTGCTGGGCCTCAAAAGTGGTCAAGTTTATGGCATCCAGTTAATACAGAATTGCAGAAGCCAGGGGTCGATCCTGCCACTCATTCTTTGGCTGAGAGCCAAGCTGACCGATCTCAGCCCATGAATGTGTGTCTGAGCTTCAGAATTTGCACAGAAATAGTATTAGCCAGTCCAGAACTCTTCTTCTGGGCTGACTGATGATGCACCTGCTGGAGGTGGAGTTACATCCTAAGCAGCAAAGCTTGATATGTGCAGAGTTTCACTGCAAAGCAATTCACATACAGACTCTAGACACCATGACCACTCCAACTCACCCTTTAACAGAATTATGGAAATTCAAAAATGAAACATTTTTATTAGCTTCAAAGTTTTGGCTTGAACCTGGAGCTCTTTTCAATCAAACATGATTTTGTGAAACTTTGGGTTCCTGCCCAAAATTCTGTAAGGCTCTGCAGTGACTAGGCAAATACCTTAGGTTCAACCAAATGACACCGCCTGTCATATATTATACAAATATATTCGGGGCCAATACAAACCATTGTGTGGAAATCTATTCACAAACCAGACTTTATATAGGACACGAGGCCATGCGTTTAGACTGGAAGAAAGAAGATTTTGTCTAAGGCAAAGGAAAGGTTTTTTTACTGTTAGAACAATCCGGATGTGGAATTCTCTGCCTGAAGAAGTGGTTTTATCAGAGTCCATACAGATGTTCAAACAGCTACTAGATGCATACTTGCAAAAACAGAATATTCAAGGATATAATCTTTCAATGTAGGGTAATAACTGCTTGATCCAGTAACTGCCATTCTGGGGTCAAGAAGGAATTTTTTTCCTAGCTTGTTGCAAAATTGAGCTTCAAACTGGGTTTTGTTGGCCTTCTTTTGGATCAACAGCAAAAAACAAATGTGAAGAAGGCTGAACTTGATGGACGCAAGTGTCTTTCAGCTATGTAACTATATTGAAAATTGGATTTTATTATCGAACATCTGGAATAACGGACTATGCTGTCAGTTCATATATGGAATCAAAATGATCGATGCAGAGTTGAGACTTTCTTGGACATATATTTTTGATTACTAGACATACCTAGAAAAAGTGGTCATCTTTTTAGAATTTTAGCTCTAAATCTGGGTTTGATTACTCCCATCATAAAAATAGGGAATGTACCTCTCCTACAATTTTCTACAGAAGGCTAGGCTGGAAATCTAGGCAGGAGTCTAAACTAAAAAAAAGGAACATTAATGAAATGGTTTATGGACACAGCAAAATAAAGTTTTGTTTATGAATTTAAATTTTGCGTACAATGCAATAATATTCTATTAGTTGTTTAGGGTAAAAAAAAAAATTTCTATGATTCTTTACCTATGGCTGCTAAAACAGTGATAAAGATTGTGATTCACACAAGGATTTATGAATATAAGTAATACACAGCACTGGCAAAGTCTCCAGAAAATGTATAGATTCAAAGACATACATAGTTGGGGATCATATTTGCAATGTACAATAGGGCTGTTTGAAAAGCTGACTCCTGCCTACAATATTTTTAAGTTTTCCAGATGAAGTGTACCCTTAGTTAATTTTTTTTAATTGATAGGGTTGCTAGCTGTTTTATAAGTGCAGTGCAGAGAATTTGAGAAAACTACAAAATGGGATCCTGTTTAGTCACTCACAACCCAATCCGTTTAATGGAAATTTGTGATTTTCCTTCAAGCATTGATTTTTTACAAAAAAGTTATATTATACAAAAAACTCACTCAATCCACAAATTGTGGATGAGTGTGACCTGGAAAAATATATATATATAGTATATCTTGTAGTAGACGAAGTCACGATCGACTTTAAATGCACCGTACTACCAAAAGCGGTCACAGTCCCATATGTCTCAAGTGCAATGTGAAGATCTTACATTGCACTCAAGACATATGGGACCACTTTTGGTATTACGGTGCATTTAAAGTCGATTGTGACTTGGTCTACTACAAGATATACTATATATATATATATATTTTTCCAGGTCACACTCATCCACAATTTGTAGATTCAGTGAGGTTTTTTTTGTATAATTGGTATTTTCTACAGGTTTAAGCCCTTTAGACACTATTGGAGTGTCTAACCTGGTGTACAGGTCCCAAGATTTATTTTTTTCTGGTACCGGATTTTTTTTATGGTTACAGAAAAGTGGATCACTGATTCAAATGACAAAATGAAAACTACTTTAATGATAATGATCTTGCAATGAATTAAATAATGTCCTAGGGACGTACAGTCCGAAGAAATGCCTTTTTAAAAACTATGAATTCTATGGCTTAGCACAAACTGATAAAAGAAATAAAAATTAAAATTCTTAGAACTGTGAAAATTATACTTCAAACCAAAGCAATCTGTAAAGAACTAGGCTGATCTTAAAACAAAGCTTACAATATTTGATACAGGGAACAAATATTTTACATGATTTTCATATAAAACTTGTACCCAGTGTGTGTCTTCCCTGAATGATGTTGGCCTACAACTCCCACGATTCTCTACAAGACTGTGGTCCATGTTGCTTATTGTGTAAACAAACAAATTCATGCATTTCACAGATTATTTATATTTATCTCTGTATAAAGATCAGGATTAAAAAATAAACATCTAATCCATTTTACATTTTCGGTCAATTGTCAGTAATTACAAACTGTAAGCACAGCATAAACACAATTACAGAGTTATGCCAGCGTTACTTTTTGGCTTCTCCTCGGGGCTTCACCATGGATTCTCTTCGGATTTTTAAAACTGTCATACCTGGATATAAAAGAAAAATATAAGATGTATAAAGTAGACCGTTCTCTATAAAAAACCAAAAAAACTGATTGATAGGAATTCAGGAATTGGAGTTGGCTCGCCTTAATTTAAGGCATAACAACAATACAAAATGTTGTTACAGACCTCAATGCAGAGAGTAGATTGAAATTAACGAGAAGGATCTTTTTTCCATTTGATGAAAAATCGATAAACTTTAATGCAATTCTAAAAGCACGACATGCAAATAAAATGTTACTCTCTACCATTTGTCAAGAACGTTTTGTATACCATGACAGGTACACTTTAATCACCATCCAATAGTGATCTGTAACAAAAGAGTATACGGTCCCTACACAAAATATACTTTCTCTGTGTCATGAAAACCTTTTCCTAGCAGCTATTTGGACCTTTTACAGAAATGTTTAAAATAGAAAATATATATTTGTAGTCGGGACAAAAGCCGTATACATGATAAGTTAGACATATAAGCAAGTCGGTTGTGGTGTGCCGAAATCAACATATCGGGTAGGCCTGTAATAAAAGAGGGCCCACCTGTAATAGTAATATGTATAAGGGGATAGGTGGGAGGGATGAACCAGGCAGCATCAGCCCTGTGGTGTAGGGGGCCTAAGTTTAAATAGCCGAGTAACCCCTCCCACAACTTCAGGCTACGCCTTCCAATTTCTAGTCGGGGACAAAAGCTCTATACATAAGTTAGATATGTAAGCAAGTCGGTTGTGGTGTGTCCCGAAACCGACGTATCGGGTAGACCTGTAATAAAAGAGGGCAAAAAGTTGAATAAGATACCTTATTACACATCTTTATGTTGCAAGATTCGTAAAGGCTTGTCCTACTCAACTCTAACTCTGGTTGTGGTATGTATCTAGTAATATACTGTGGATTTCCAGCGTCCTAATGTTTATGGTGTGAGCAGAGACATTTGTCTGGAAGCAGCTGATGCTGCCCTGATTCTGTAGGAATGTCCCGAAAAGGCAATGGGGTTGAGTCCCAGCCTAGTTAAAGGAACACTATAGTCACCTAAATTACTTTAGCTAAATAAAGCAGTTTTAGTGTATAGATCATTCCCCTGCAATTTCACTGCTCAATTCACTGTCATTTAGGAGTTAAATCACTTTGTTTCTGTTTATGCAGCCCTAGCCACACCTCCCCTGGCTATGATTGACAGAGCCTGCATGAAAAAAAAACTGGTTTCACTTTCAAACAGATGTAATTTACCTTAAATAATTGTATCTCAATCTCTAAATTGAACTTTAATCACATACAGGAGGCTCTTGCAGGGTCTAGCAAGCTATTAACATAGCAGGGGATAAGAATATCTTAATTAAACAGAACTTGCAATAAAGAAAGCCTAAATAGGGCTCTCTTTACAGGAAGTGTTTATGGAAGGCTGTGCAAGTCACATGCAGGGAGGTGTGACTAGGGTTCATAAACAAAGGGATTTAACTCCTAAATGGCAGAGGATTGAGCAGTGAGGCTGCAGGGGCATGTTCTATACACCAAAACTGCTTCATTAAGCTAAAGTTGTTCAGGTGACTATAGTGTCCCTTTAAGAGGGTTCTGAGGTACATTATAAATTTAGCTGTAGTGAGTGGTTTGCCCTGCATTTAAATAGGGGCATATTGAGATTTGGTCCAGTGAGTGATAACCTGTAAAGGTCTGACATTTTGACCGGCACCTTATTGTCCGTAGGATAGTCCTTATGTCCCTAAGTATTACATATTGTAAGAGGATGTGAACTGTTTGGTACTAGGATAGGCACTTAAGATATGGTGGTGTAATCCAGCCAGGTAAGTTTCGTAGTGTTAAGAGAGATTTTTTAAAATTGTGTGGGCAAAAAGGAAAGGAGTGTTGCAATGGCGACTAGTGAACGAATATCGGTATTATGGTAATTGGTGGTAAACTTGTTGTAAAGGTGAAATCTCTATTGTATGCTCGTGATGTATAATCAGAGAGGGCAGCTCAATCCAGAAATCTGCCAAATGCCATGAAGTAAGGTAGTGCAGGATTAAGCTATGGAATGTGGGAATAGCCAGCTGCTTTATTGTCAGAGAAGCACTTGACAGGTTCCTCTATCCACTCATACCTCCCCAGGCCTTGTAGCCGGTCACTATAGGATAGATTCTAAAGAAATGTTGACGAGGAATGGAAAGGTTTTTTTTCCCCAAGAGTCTCAACTGGCCAGGCATCTCAGGAACCAAAATTGGCTGTGAAATCAGTGTGTGCGGACACATTGGTCCATGTAACTGGGAAATTATGAGAAATGGCGGGAATAACCTGGCCTCCTATTCCAGTGTGGTATGAACCTGAGCCATATGTGTAGGTCTGCTTACAACTAGTGCCAGAATGCAACTGTCGGTGGGAAGAAGACTCAGCGGTCGGGAAATAAATGTGCAGAATAATTCTCATGGCAAACTTCAATGTGCCCAGTAGGACTGTAGATCCATTCTTCCCCTTTCACCCCCCGCGTTTTCTTCAGAAGGAAAGGTTCCCAGGACTCCGATGCGCTGTACCTTCTCTGTAGGTGGACATGTTCTGTAGCGTATTAGTGTCAAGATGAATGCCTAAGAAGCTCAGTTTGTGAAAGTGGAACCCATAGTGAGGAAGAGTGCCATCGTCTTGTGAATACTAACCAGAGCGGAGTGAGGGCATTCTTTCGCGAGGAAGTTATCTAAGATAATGGGTGACTGCAGGACATTCGCTAATATTGAGTGTTAGTCAAGTTACAAGTTTGGGAAAGTCATGACAATCCCTCCATAAAATGCAATGAACATGCCCTCGGGATGGCTGAATAGGTAGAAGCTTGGAGGCATAGGAAATGTCTGTCTTGCCCACCCAAGCTCCGGTCAACCGCTTTGGCATAGTGCTGGGAGAATTCCTTAGAGGAAATCAATGAGTTGAGGCTAGGGGTGGGTAATTAATATGGTTGTCAAATACCTTCTTAATCAACGTGATTGTGTTGCGGGGCCTATTAATGCAGACTGAAGGTTCTGACACTCGTGAATACCGGACAGGAGTGTGACCAGACCTGTGTGGAACTGGTGTGTGGAAACCTTGATGTAGAAGTCGACTGAGTGACGGAAAGGGTGTGCTTAGAGGTAAAACTCCAGGTTGTCGATGCAAACCTTCTCTATGGCGAGAAGTAGAGCCACTTACGTCACGAAAGTCTGAGGGCTAAGATGAATTCTGGGATAGTGAGTTTCTGATTGAGTCTGGGATTCTGGTGTAAAGAACGACGTACAGATCATCGTAGTAGTAAGACTTGTACTCTAAGACATCGTGGGAGGCAATCAGTAAGGAGACTAAAATTAACCTTTCCAGATGTCTTTGTGTATGGTCAGGGACACAAAGTATGAGGGAGTAATAATGTAAACCGATGTGCTAGGGGCGGGATTTGAAAGGATAACATAGCCATGAGAGGGATTTGGGAGTCCTATGGCTGGGATGTGCGTCAGTGCCTGTGGAGATTCCAGTCTCTGTAGTCCATCGTTGATGTTATGTAAGGAGGCAAGTAGAGTGGATATCAACTGTTTGACTTCATGTGATTTGGCCTTGTGGGCAGGGGCCATTGAAAGGTGTGGCAAGAATGTTGGCCTCTCAGGGACTGTAAAAAGAGTCAATATAAGAGGCCATGCTGGGTGAGGCCCTAACTCGTAACCTGGATAGGTTGATGTGAGGCGTTAGCTATGTGTTGGGCCGAGGGGTGTATACCTCCATATGCGGATGAAGATGGGTGTTGGACTCACGGAATTGATAATGATGAGGCTAGTTACTGGCATAGCTGGGAACCAGGCCGCCAGTTGACATACCGGATCCGTGAATGGGACGGGTGATGGGTAGTAGCAAGGTGGGTAAACATACCTTGCTTGGAGTAGAATGTGGTTTTCTTGCCAGAGGAATGAGATATTGGAGAACCTAAAGGGAAATGATGGTGGGAGGCAAGTTGGAACTGGAATTGGGCTTGACTTACTGTGAACAAAATACGCCTGTATAATCAGGGTGGTTGTTCTTGAGGCTGGTCTATGAATAGGTAACCTGAGGACATAGTTGTTAGAATCCTGACCCTACGATGGTGGGTACAAGATTCATAGGACATAAATAAAATATCCCTATAAGTGAGTAGGGTGAGGATCCTAGGCCACTACCAGAGACCATAGGGAGTGTTTAACCAATACTGCGACAATAATGGGGGATAGGCAGAGTCATGAGTGACCGCTAATTGGTCCTGTGACTTCTGTAGCTAAAATACACATAGGGGGATATGGAATACCAAGCTATGAGGGCAGTTTTGAGCAATCCCGGTAGGACTTAGAATATTTAATTATGGTCGTGCCAGCATGGGAAGGGGGTGTGTGCGGGGAATTAAGGATCTCCAGGCATGGGCCTGTGTACGGCCTGGCGGAGGAATTGTGTGCCAGCGTTGGCTGATGTAACATAGAACAGTTAGAGTGGAGTTGCTGTAGGTTTGGTGATACTATGCCTGAATAGCAAGGGTCGGTTAGGATGAAGAACTTGCTTGAGTAGAATATAGCAGCGATGAGTAAATAACCTTTTGCATAATACGTGATTATTTTGACGTAGAGTCAGGGTGAACATATGATGGTATGGTAAAGCCTGGTACACTAGGGTTTGTCCCAGGGAACATGACGATACATATACTGAACGTAGGAGTGTGCCGTGTTACAAAAGAGTTTAGCGAATAGGTGGTCGTCCGCCAAATAAGTAATATACCTATCATGGGAGCAAGTACACAGATTGGCCATAACACATGGTAACAAATGTGAACGTGATGACTGCCTCAGAACAGTACCAAGTCCATGAGTGATAAAATAAGACATTTGCGATATATGATGGTAATGAAATATATGTAGTGAATATTAAACGCTTACCAGAGCTGAATTAGTAATGGGAAACTGACAATATCCGTGCACAATCGTAAATAATAACAAGAAACATAGCAAACATAACTGAACTACAGGGGGCATGTAAGGATAACTAGTAGCAGACTAAAGACTTTCAAAAAAGAACCTGGACATTCATGTATCAGGGAACAGTGTAAAACTAACGAATTGGTACTATGATTGTGGTGGCCGCTAGATGGAAGCATGTAACCGAGATGGACTGGAGACTAGTTCGGTAGAAATTTGACGAAAAGAAACTAGCGAATAGGAATGGAACAGCAGGCAGGAGTAGGTGAATTGACAAGTCCTGAACGGGAAAAAGTCCAGAATGGACGGTATGTAAGAACGTAAACATGTGAACAATTGGATTTGGCCCGTACAGGCAGACTCACGGTTCGTGGATTTGACTGTTACAGGAAACAAACGACTTGACCCGGAAGCTTGCGGTGAGGTGAGAGGTCAGCTATGCGGCTGGAAAGTACCCAGACTTGGTGGACACGGAGGTTTGGTCCAGGAAAAGGCCCGGGAAGCCGGTAAGGGGTCTCATAGAGCCGGCGGGAACGAACGGGCAGTTCTGGAGAGGAGGTGAGTAGTCTCTGACTGCGTGTGGCTGGAAAAGCGTGATGGGAGTTGTTGGAGCAGGGAGAACTTGGTCCAATCGGCGTGGGAGTCTTTGACCGCATGTGGCTGGAACAGCGTGATGGGAGTTATTGGAGCAGGGAGAACTTGGTCCAATCGGCTTGGGAGTCTTTGACCGCATGTGGCTGGAACAGCGTGATGGGAGTTGTTGGAGCAGGGAGAACTTGGACCAATCGGCGTGGGAGTCTCTGACCGCATGTGGCTGGAACAGCAGGATGGGAGTTGTTGGAGCAGGGAAAAACTTGGTCCGATCGGCGTGGGAGCCACAGTAGGCCCAGACCAGCTTGATAACAGAAAATGTTATCGAATATGCGTTTTAACATCACTATGTCATATTTAAACATGCACGTTCGCTTTTCAGGAATCCTTATCTAGTAAATTCCTCTAAGCATTTATGTGACTGTATTGCTATGTCCCACACCAGAAGCTGGATTCTGTGTTCAGAAAGAACTTTATGTGAGCACGTCACCCAAAATTACACCTTTTTGTGAATTTAAATAAAAAACTTTGCTATTTTTTTTTTAGACAGCTGGAACTTTTTTTTAAAATTACTTTAAAGGACCACTATAGTGCCAGGAAAACATATTCGTTTTCCTGCCACTATAGTGCCCTGTGGGTGCCCCCACTCTCATGGTCCAACTCCCGTGGCGCTGAGGGGGGGAGGAAGGGGTTAATCCCTTACCTTTTTTCCAGCGCCAGGATCCCTCGGCGCTGGGGACTCTCCTAACTCTTCTTCCGTCACCGGCTGAATGCGCATGCGCGGCAAGAGCCGCACGCGCATTCAGCCAGTCCATAGGAAAGCATTCTCAATGCTTTCCTATGGATGCTGGCGTCTTCTCGCCTCTAGCGGCTGTCAATGAGACAGCTGCTAGAGGCTGGATTAACACATTTGTAAACATAGTAGTTTTTCTGAAACTGCTATGTTTACAGCAAAAAGGGTTAAACCTAGCTGGACCTGGCACCCAGACCACTTCAGCTGTCCTTTAAGCCATGATTTCATTCATTATAATAGAAAAAGTAGGATCATGATCAACTTAAACGTGAGCAATGCAAAGAAAACAATTTTATAAAAATCCACACAAATACTTTGTAATATGAATCATGTGCTTACAGATCATTGAAAACTCTCCACTCTTCTTGACTAATAGATGGCCTTGTGCTACTAAGGGCAGTCATAAGGTGATGCTGGCAGACACACAGTTTTTTCTTTGTTTCGGGCTGACAACGAGATGCATTTTCCTAAAAAAATAAGTAGTTAGAATTACTAATATTACAACATAATTGGAACGTGCTTAAGAAGCATCTTCGCATAGTATTCAACACAAGACTGTGGGAAGAAGAAATGTAGATAACAAAAAGTTTTAAAAAAAAAATCAGATGGAATTAAATAAAATCATGTATTTATGTTTATTTACAAAGCAAGCCCAATAGTGGTTAGCTATCATTTATACTCTTGCGACGAGCGGAAAAATAATTATACTCTCTTTTCTCTAAGGCTTTGCTGAATCAGGTGTGTTTTAATTATCCGAGTTTGAATTCTCACAGTGATAATATTTGACGATTCCAGTCTATGCTAATGCACAGGCACCTTTACATACGTGTTGTACAGCAAAATTGTGACAGACAATGCCAAATGTACAGTTTATTCAGAAACAAGATTAAAACTATTTTTAAGTCAAGGAACAAGTGCTTAGTAATATGCTATTGGCATTAACTCATTAACCTCTGGATTTTGCCACGTGCTACATAATGAACTATCAGTCTGATCTTGCTTCTCTGTACACACTGGTCATCAGTAATGAAGAATAGCCTGCAAACAAAAGGTTTTGAGCATTTAACCAAGGCAGGGTCTTGGACATTAGAACAGATATTCATTATAAACATTTCTTGTTAACTATCAAGTGCTCAAAATTTCCACTCGCCCACTAGCTATTGGGGAGTGAAAATTCAGTCCTGGCAGGTACAAATTCACCAATGCCGATAGTACCTTGGACCCTCCAGGATTGTAGTGGCAAGTAACATTTAGACCTGGCAATTAGCGTAGGACTTGATGTTCTGATCTATGACCTAGATGATGTTGCACAGAAAGCAACAGACATCGGGGATTTTAAATGAAATCGAGAAAGGTCTAATGCGTGTAAATAATGGAAAAAAATGAGGAGGGATTCCAAAGATATAAGCAGGGAGATAAAAGAAGAGAGAAATTTGGAAGATGGTTTATACCACGTTCGTGAAGTTGGCCTTGGTAACACTGATCTCATCATTTAGTTTCTGAAAATGTTCCTGATTAAGCTCCTGTGGATCTTCTTGTGAGGAGGTTATGGGCATTAGAGGTTGTGATGGCACTAATTCTCCTACAGACAAGCAGGTAAAATCAAGTGTAATAGAATTGCTTCCTGATAAGCTCTGAGAAGTCTGTAAAGACAATTGAAGGAAGATAAGTGTTATACTGGCTGCTACAATTTTAAATGGGGTTTTGTTTTTTTCCCCTTAGATTGAAATGAATGCAGTGTAGGATTAACATTATAAAGTTTGTCTTTACAAATTTATGATTGAAAGTTTATATAAAATAAAGCTTTGAGAAGTCATGTTTATTGATATGTTTAAATTTGAAATGTCAAAAAAACATGGGGCACAGAAAAATAGCAATGCTGTACAATAAACAACTGGAACATTAAATGTATCAATAAATAACCATATTATTAAAGTATTTTATTCCATATGCATGGCATAATTTAAGGACTCTAGTTTAAAAATATTTTAACTGCCAATATTAAAGCAAGTTTACATTTTTTTATTTAAACAGCGTTATATGTGAATTTATAAAGCCATGTCATTTAATTAAAAAAAATAAAAATTAAATAACAGCTTCTTGGCAAAATAAGATTTGAAAAGACATTTTCAAATTCTGTTTTACCACAGTAGACACGTGGGATAGATGCAAGTGCACATGAGGACATGCTCTGCGTATCTTGGCAAAGTAAAATAAGGCACTAAACAGGAACAAAACACTCAACCGTAATTATTTACTCATGATCACAACATAAGAAACTTTAAAAAAAAAAAATCACACTTTGTTTATCCAAACATTGAAAACGCTTTCAATTATTAAAATTACAGATTCATCTTAAACTGTGGATTTAAATCTCAGGCTTATTAAACCCCTAAAAAAAAAAAAATATATATATATATACACATTAACTTAAAGAGACACTGCAGGCACCCAGACCACTTCAGCTCATTGAAGTGGTCTGAGTGAAGTGTCCCAGGTCCCTTAACCCTGCAAAGGTAGATACTGCAGGTTTTAATAAACTGCAATAATTACCTGCTAGGGTTAACTCCACCTCTAGTGGCTGTCTACCGGATAGCCACTAGAGGGACTTCCGTGTCGTTAGTTGACTTTTGGTCGCTTAACTGATGCTGGACATCTTCACGCTATGCTTGAGGACATCTAGCGTCACCCAAAACCCTATAGGAAAGCATGATATAATGCTTTCCTATGGGGATAGTCCTAATGCAAGCAAGATACTCGTCGCGCATGAGGTTCCCCCCCCGGCTGATGTTGGCGAGTGAGGAGCACGACCCAGTGCTGAGGGACATTGGCGTTGAAATCAGGTAGGTGACACTGGGAGAGCTCGAGAGGGGAGGGTACTACAGTGCAAGGAAATGAAAAACACCTTTGTTTTCCTAGCACTATATTTTCTCTTTAATACATGCAACCTACATATTGCATAGAATTTAAAAATTCTGAACATTTTTCAAAAGAATACAGAAGTAATTAAAATACCCCTAAAGTAAAGATCTGGCTCTATACCAAAGCCAATTAGGTGATAATAGTGTACCGAACTTTCTGTATCCAAACCTAATTTTGGAGACAAGTTACGTTGGTTAGGGAGTACACGTCCACTGTACCACATGAACTGTAACTCTCATCATTCTCAGTCTAGCAATATTAAGTTGAGAGCAGCTGTCCAGTCCATGGACTCTCCTCTGTCTATGTTTAGAATTAAGGTATTAGACACCTGGCTGAAGGAGTACTCCACCATGCCTCCAGCGTCTAGGGATGAGGGTTAAAATTCTGTACCATAAAAAAATGTGCCTGGACAGTTTAATTATGAAACATTAATAGGAAAGTTCAGTGCCTCCCAGAAATGACATTGCACAATGCATGTAATCACCAGCTAAACATACTTTAAAGGGAAACAAGACTGTTAGGAAAACAAAGTTGTTTCCCTAGGACTATAGCTATACCCTCCCTCATGCCTGCACCACCCTGTGCTGCAGAAGGGGTGAAAAACCTGGCAGGAGAAAGAAGCAGGCATTCAGTGTTCATACAAAATAAAATAAATCTGAATCACTCTGAAAACATTCAAAATGTAAGTAAAGATAACAGAGCCACTTTAACAAAGATACAATATTTAGGAAAGACATACTCATGGAGACTGCAATGGAATTTCATTGAAATTCAAACAAAATCACATGAAATCATAAGACAAAGTAAAGACCACGTTGTCTTATTGGATGTCCTATCTCTGACTGGATGTCCTCCTGCTTTCTGAAACTCTAAATTTCTCTAAAAAGGAGTTTCTTATTTTTCCTCCTCATAACATTGATCCTCCTCCTCCACTCTCCCTGCAGGTTGACAGTACCTGCCTCACCCCATCCTTTCAAGTTCGCTGTCTTGGTGTCACTTTTGATCCTGGCCTCACCTTTGTGCCTCATGTCCAGTCTGTTGCTAAAACCTTTCGATTCCACCTTAAAAACATTGCCCACGTCCGCCCCTTTCTTACGCAAGATGCTGCTAAAGAGCTTGTTCATGCTCTAGTCATCTCTCGTATGGATTACTGTAATTCTCTCCTAATTGGTCTTGCCAGAAGCCGTACTGCCCCCCTAAAATATGTGATGAATGCTGCTTCCAGGCTGAGCTTTCTCTCCTGTCGCTCCTCTCACACCTCACCCCGGCTTCCTGTACCCTACAGGTGTCAATTTAAAATACTAACCAACTCTCTTCGCTCTACTGGTGACCTTCTCCTGTCTGCTGCTTGCACCCTTACTGCAAATTCACACCTGCAAGACTTCTCATTGGCGGCACCTTTCCTTTGGAATAGCCTGTCTACCCCTGCCAGACTCTCCCCTAGTCTTCAATCCTTTAAGAAGTCCCTCAAAACCCATCTTTACAGGAATGATTATGGCCTCCAAGAGTAACTTCTCTCTCTCACTCTCTATTATAAGGCCACACCCCACTCCAGTTCTGCTACTTTCCCACCATGTCTGTTTGCGGTCTCTCTCAATACCCTTCCTATTGTCTTTTTATACCCCACCTCCTCTAGACTGTAAGCTTATTTGAGCAGGGTCCTCAACTGCCTATTGTTCCTGTTACATTTTGTTATTGTCTCATTTGGTAAATTCACCTTTTATTGTAAAGTGCTGCAGAATAAGTTTGCGCTATATAAATACCAATAATAATAATAATAATTATAAAGCCTGAAATTGACATAGCGAGACATCTTCTTACACATTGATCGAATGGATTTACAGCTGACCCCGAGGTCTCGCCCACAGACATGGTAACGTGGTATTCTTACACATGAGATAGAGTACAACCATTATGGTGGATGCAGTGCCAGGAGCTAAAAGATGGCAGGGAATGCAAAGGAGAGTTTAGGTAAGTATGTAAACTTTAATTTGCTCCCCCACACCAAAAGAAGATGTCATCTTCAGAGATCTCTAACTATTTTTAAAGATGCCTAAAAGTGACAAAGCTGCTTTAAGATTGCAGATTACATGAAAGAGGAAATGTATGAATGGTAAGAACAAGGGAAAAGCATCCTGGATGTCAAATAGTAACTGTAGGGTAAAGGCAGGGCCAATTGCTTAAAGCTCCTCCAGCCCCCGCATTAAACAGTTACAATGGCCCAAGATTACGTTGTGCAAAATCTTCCTGGGTAGAGAGGTGCATTAATATAAATAAAGTAGCTACGACCCAAGACAGTTTTTTTAAACATGCATAGGCACTATGAATTATGCCTCTGCATTCCCATCCATACATGTACAGGGATGCAAAAAAGCAGTCTGGAAAAGACAGATCAGTGAGTAGTTCAGGGTAATGCATTCTGCAAGACAGGTGCCTGGTTTAAGCCAGGCTACTGTATTTACCGCATAATGGAATTAAGACCATTAAAAAAAAAAATTCAAAAAGTTTGAAATTCTGCTGGCATTTTGTGATCTGGATTCCAATAAATATCAGTACATGCATTACAAAAACTCATAAGCGTTGTATTTGAACATTTCATAAATTTTTCACATTTATTTTATGTTACAAAATACTTCCAATAAATGAAGCAAATATTAATAAACAGAAGAAAACATTACAAAACATGATAATTTACTGAACCAAATGGTTTTGGCCTAAACCTTTGTCAAATAAAATGCATCTATGATTACAATTTGGGTAAATCTGTCATTTTCACGGCCACTTCCTCTCAGCATTAACGGACTTTATATTGATATTTTCCTATACAACTCAGCAGGAGCAGATCCATCAAAACTGTTACGCTACCTTGTACCGGGTGCAAGGGAACCAGATTAAGATCGGAATATTAAAATCAATGGTACCCAAGTAGTATTTTGAGGTATGACTTTTCATTTCAAGACGGAATTAGTAATAAGTTTGTGTGTAGGCAATCCTTTTGGTCAGCATTGAAGAAAATGTGGAAATCTTTGTACTGGTTCTGCATATGGCTACATATTAATTAAGTTAGAGTAGGACCTTAGTTGGAGTGCTGTGATGGAACTTGGTCATCTCTGTCAAACACTGCACGTTTATCTAGCTTGACAAAATAAAAACACGAACAACAAACATTTGTTGTTTTATCATACAATTTGTTTACGTGAAGCAACATTTATAAGTAAATGGCATGAATGTTTTTTTTGAAGATACACAAGTATGATCCACAGTAAGAAACGTTTTTCATGGACTGGAAAGACAACGAGAGAACTAGCATGAGAAATATGAAAAGTTACCTGATCTGTGCTGCTATTTCCAAGGTCCGATTCATACGAACTTCCAAAATAAAGGCGCCAGATGCTGGACTTTGAATCTTCAGGTGGCAGCTTCACGATATCCAAGGAGGCAAGAGACTGCTCTAGAGCACTGTCTGACTCTCCTGCCGATTCATCAGATCCACTGCTGGGGTTCACAAAGATCATTGAAGACAAGCTAACATCACTGTCTGATCCAGAACCATTATCCTGCAGTGATCACAAGACACAATATGTGATGTTCTGTAAGGGAATAGATGACTCATATACAAATGTGTAAGACGTGAATCTTTATTTTGGTGTCTAGAAGATAATGTTCTAGGCATTGTTTATTATACTGTTGGTTCAAACATTTGTTGTCTTATTCAATATGTTCCACAAAATAACAAATACTCACAAATACACAGTTAATTAAACAGACAGTACTCGGAAATGAACAGGATAGGAATTGGACATTTATTTCATGTTTAGCTCTATTTGACTAAATGTGAAATTCCCTGTTCAGTTCCTGATTATTGCCAGTTTAGTGAAAAAAAACCCAAAACAACTACAAAGTTGAAACAAAACTAGATGGTCTAAATAATTAGCTGTCTTCTGCAGCATACTCAATGTTGTATATGTTTTGAAAAATAAATATTTCCATCATTCTTCCCCTTAACTCCACTTTCTAACTTTCCCACCCATGAAGGCACACAGTTAGGATATGATCAATATATCTCTTCTGTAAATGCAAGAAAGCAGGCTTTAACAAGTTTTTCATGCACTGTGTGTTGGTTACTAAATGTCACATTTTTCATCTCTGCAAAGACAGAGATAAATAGCTAGTGCTCAATCTGCACTCCATAGCTACCAACTTTCCAGACTTCAAGGGTGAGGATAAAAAACGTTAGGGGGATTTCTAACAAAAGCAGAAAATTTTTAATGTGTCCCAGGTCCTAAATGGCAGTGAATTGAGCAGTGAGACCTCAGGGTCTAAATTAAAGGGAAGCTATAGTGCCAGGAAAACAAAGTTGTTTTCCTGGCATTATAGCTCCCTATTGTTAAAAAACCATTCTGTCACTTACCTTAGTTAAGCACCGATGTCCCTCGGCACTGGAACTGGCTCAGACTCCGCTTCTTCCTCACCGACATCAGCTGGCGAAGGAGACCCAATGCACATGGTTTCCTATGGGGTTATACAATGCTTTCCTATGCATAGCATAAGGTCGTCCGTCATTAGCTAGGCGACAAAAAGTCACTTAGCGACCCAGAAGTCCTCTTTAAGACAGCCACTAGAGATGGAGTTAACACTCGATAGTAATTATTGCAATTTCTCAATAACTGCAATAATTACTATTGCAGTGTTAAGGGACCTAGGAAAATGCACCCATACCACTTCAATGAGCTGAAGTCATCTGGGTGCCTATAGTGTCCCTGTAAACTATAGTTGTTTTGAGGCGTTGTGTGTCCCTATTATGGAGTCTATTACAAACTACTGAAATTAATCTGCATTCATTGCACATTTCTAACAGGGGTGACTAACATTGTTTCCTCACCTGTAATTTAACAACATTTCCCATAATCCTTCATAAATCATACACTATGCAACCAGCAACATCAATATTTGCAGAAGCAACTTGGATATAATTTAGAATGTGACAATGTATATGCTGACAAAAAGCAGACCTGTAGAGAGAAAATACTTTTTTTTTTAGTTTAATGAACACTCTAGTGTTAAAAATAAATAAATGAATTTCTAAAGCCAGAGTGTTGCCTAATCTTATTTCGCGAAGCACTGTTCCCATAAAATAAAGCCGTTACTTACCTCTAATTAGGTGGAAAGAGCATGCTCACTGCAGCTCTGCCTCAGTCAAGCACTGGGGTTTTACATTACATGTGCAGCAATTGCTACACTGCACAGATAGAATGCTCATTACACAGAACAGAATCTCTTATTAAATATAAATGTTTTTCAAAATCCATCCAGAAAAACATACTAAATCTAACCCAGCTTGCCACGTCAATGTGAATGGCAAATTAAGATCATTGTTTATACCTGTGGCAGGCTTGGTGATAGACTAGAATGGATTGCTTCCAGCTGAGCATTATATAGCAACGCTTTCAGATCTGCGCCAGTGAAATTCTCTGTCAAAGCAGCTATTTGCCGAAAGTTCACATCATCATCTAGCAACATGGAATGACTGAGACCTTTCAGGATTTCAATCCGGGAAATCTATGAAAGAGGAGAACAAATTTAAACTTTCAGTATTCCTAAAGGGGCGATAAGACATTTAAATAGTTGTCGGATTTCTATCACATCTGAAATACAATAAGTGGAACCTAAATATATTACTGTTTCTGTAACCCTAGTAGAGCTGTTAACGTGGAATAAAACGAGTGACAATGTGTAATGTAAAATTTAAAAAAATCCTCTTTTGAAATGTATTATGTAGTCGTTTGGATTTGGTGACAACTATTAAAATGACAGTCACATCATGCCAAATGTTGCACAACATTAGCTTTAAAATTAAAACTTATTTTAACAAACAAAAAATAAATAATTGAAATTCCCAGTTGCCGCACCCAAAACCCAGTCTAGCATGGATACCTTAGAATGACTAGTGTTTACCCTACCAAAGGAAAGCTCCCTCAATATCTTATTACCTGATCAGGAGGAGGACAGTACAGGCACTCATCCAAACGTCCAGGTCTGAGCAAGGCGGGGTCGATCAAATCTGGACGACTGCTGGCAGCCAAAACGTAAACTCCTACAAATATCAAACAAAGATTATTGAAGGCACAGCTTAAGATCAGCTCACTTCCTAAAACATAAAGTTAAATTCACCTCAAACCCTTAATTCTTCCACACACAGACACCATGACAACAAGAAATGCAGCACAGAAGATTGTCCCCCAGGACATTTGCTGATGCAGTAGACTACAACCTTTTCGGGTTGCAAGTGACCTCTAATTTCTTTTATTTCCACTCTGTGAGGGAGCTAGATGGGTGCTTTCACTGGTTCAGTCATTCTCAATCATTCACAGTGCATTTCTGGACTCAGTGAAGGATATTATGTCATATCCCAACCATCTTCATCAATAAGCCATTTTAGGGAGCACAAAGTAGAAGTGTTTTAACAGTGGCAAAAGCCTCCCTATGAGATATACGAAAACTTTTAAAATATATTTTTTAACAAACACTGATGAGCAGTGTTAACAGAATAATTAAAGAGAATAATGATTAGAGAGAGAAGGCGTGCATGAGAATTCAGAGGTAGTGAAAGAAAATAAAATATTCTTATGAGTTCTTACTCCAATCATAATGTACTCCATCTATGCTTCTTTGAGTAAATACTAACCAGTTGGAGAATTAGGGGTAGTTGATGGATCAGAAATTAACGTGGGAAATAATGGTGGGTTGGGTCGAAGGGTGAAACGATTGAGCAAAAACAAGGAAATACAAAGATAAATAAGTGTGGTCACAAAAGGCTATTATACAAAAAACACCCAGGACCCAGTTTTTGACCAAATCTGCTTATTAGAAATGCATTTCCACTGCTAACCTAGCCAGTGCACCCCCCACTATAGCACCATCTACCTATTACAGCAACATTGATTCGGTATTTACCTTGTAACCCTTCCACCCCATCCAGCTGTGTCAGCATCTGGTTGACCACTCTATCCGTCACTCCCGTATTATCATGACCTCGACGAGGGGCAATAGAGTCAAACTCATCAAAGAAAAGAATGCAGGGTTTTGCTGCTTGGGCTCTAAAAATCACAGGACCATAAAGTCAGGAATCAAAACATTAATCCACATGATGTAATGCTTACAGGGGCCACCATCACTTCTCTGGAAATTACGCTACTGAATAAATATATTACAAATCATCTACAACTTGTGTTACTTTTTTTTTTTTTAAAGTGATGCTCCATTTTTAAATGTATATGATGTACATATGTACACATTGGAGAAGAACACAATGTCTTCTCCTCCTCTCTCTATGATGACTGACAGGTGAAAAAGGCAGAACCTAAAACAATGATTGACCGGGAGCCAAGATAGATGCGCTCTTTTCATACACACACGCTCCACAAGTATCACACACAATGTCCTAACCCCATAAATAGGTTTACTTGGAATAGTCAAGTAGTGTTTTTAGAACATTGCAGAATTTTTCAGTTTTTAAATGTTCATCTGGTTGGAATAGTATTGCTGGTCACTTATGATATAAAACAGGGACCTGGGTATTATTAACAATGTCACTATTAAAAAGTCAAAATAACAAATAGCATTATGCAAACGTATTCGTAGAACACTTAGTGGAGAAAAGCATTAACCTTGTAAAAACGTCACGCACAGCCTGCTCGCTTGCTCCAATGTATTTGCTGAGAAGTTCAGGCCCCTAGAAAAAGCCAGCATAAAAATAATTATTAGCCCAGAGAATTCAGAAAAAAAAAAAAACAACAAATGGTGCTGGGATTTAACAGGGATACTCAAACTGAAAACAGCTGAGTTGGAGAACTTTTCCAGTTTTGCTAATTTTACCTAAAATTTGACGTTGAATTATTTCCAATGTACATTTTAATAACCCCATCTACTTATTCAAAATAAATAACAACAGATAAAAGGAACAATCCGATATGGTGTATATGGTTCATAAAAGCAAAAAGGGATAGAAATCGAGAATAAATCTTGTAGAAACCTAAATACTATAAACCTCAGAAAAGCACTATTCAAACCTCAATGCAAATATTTGATAGAAGCTTTCCAAGTCTCACCTTAACGCTGATGAAATTCATTCCACTTTCATGAGCTATCACACTGGCCAACAAAGTCTTCCCTGTGCCTGGAGCCCCATAGAGCAAAACGCCAGATTTATGGCGTATTGGGAGATTTGCAAACAGCTCTGGGTACTAAACATACATAGATAAACAAAAGAAATGTTAACAAGGACTAAGGATATTTTATTTGTGGTAATTTATACTGTACATTTAATGAGAAATCAATTCTATGTTGTGTTATGTCTACTACGTCTAAAAAATATACCATGTCTTATCATGCTACACGGACTACGCCTACCTGATCATACTCCAGGTTATCACACCTCTCAAATAACTAATAGATTAAAAAAAAAAAATGTAAAACAGGGTAGACAAATGCTTGATTAGCTGTTGGCAAATGACGTTTCCCATAGAAGTAACAGAAATTAGTAAAATTGCTATAAAAAAACCAAAACAAAAAAAAAACCAGGAACTGATATATGATGCAAATCAATATCAGAAAAATAGGGTAAAACAAATCATGTTCAAATAAAGTTCATTCAAGATCACAATTACGAATAAGAAAGACCCAAGTACTCTGGTTAGTTAGTGATAGGGATAAGAGAAACAGTGTAGCAAAATATACTTATAGGGACACTATAGTCACCAGAACAAGTACAGCTTATTGTATTCGTTCTGGTGAGTAGAATCATTACCTTCAGGCTTTTTGCAGTAAACACTGTTTTTTTTTCAGAGAAAAAGCAGTGCTTAGATTACAGCCTAGGGATACCTCCAGTGGCCACTCATCGTGTGTCTCTGCATGGAGACAATTAACTTTCCTCATAGAGATGCATCTCTATGGTGATATGCTGTTTGGCCAAGGCTGTGTTTGGCTTGTGTTGGCTCTGCCCCTGATCTGCTTTCTTGATATTCTCAGCCAATCCAATGCTTCCCCAATGGCTTTGAATAACACTGCTGATGAGGTCAGACAAGGAGGCAGACTGGAATAAAAGTAAGATTACACTATATAGAGGGGGGCAAGGTGTTGCCAGATGGACTAGATGGTGTTTTAACACTATAGGGTCAGGAATACATGTTTTTGTTCCTGACCCTATAGTGTTCCTGTAAATGCTACAAAATATGCATATACTGTACCAATAATAAAAACACCTCTTGCTAAATAATATAATATCCAATATGGAAGAACTAGAATAAAGGTACAGATAATGTCAAAATCTAGAAATTTCACTTTCAACCATATATTAGGTAGTGAATTTTTAGTTAAGCACTTCATCCTTATGCCAGGTATCTGTTCTCTGTAACAACGTTAATTTATGTTTCCTATAGATCCGAACCATACAAAAACCCCAGCAAATGACTGGCAAAGTTTCACGAGAGATGTAGTTTACTAACCGTTAGAAGCCTTGTGTTTGAATACCTATATAACCAATTAAGTGGTGTATGTATTTATAAACAATAAACAAACCTTGGCGGGTAACTCAATGGTGTCTTTAAGAATCTGCCGGACATCATGCAAGCCTCCAACCATACTCCATCCTTGACTCTTTGGCTTATGAAGGTGAGCTTTTCTGAGTGACAAAGGAGTAAATCCTTTAAGAGCATCCCTGAAGTTGGACATTGACAAATCCAGCTCTTAAAAAAAAAAAAAAAAATAGATTTAAGAGATTTTGGCAAGTTGCAAACCATATAATTTTGGTGCATTCCAATTTGTTAGGTGTCATTTAGGCTGAGTGTGAACACCGTTGCTACATCTACAGACCGACAAGCCACATGATCTTGTGAAACGTACAACGTCCTCCTGATAACCCCACACAGTAGCTCTGTAGTAGTCTGAAGGACTGTTTTGAAGTGCAGTGGGAGAGCATAATCAAACATACACACGCTGCAGCTGGGCACAATTCAGGGCTTTTTAGTCAATATGTAAGCATTTCAGTAGTGCTCAGCTATTGGTAAATTTGTAAATTGAAATAGGGCTTGCTTAGTTTGGTCTAAAATCAGCAATTCATTACAAATCCCTGTTTAGTGGTTTTGAGAAGAAAATCAGTTTCTGGAAATGTCTCACTCTGGTTTATTTACTAAAGATTAAACTAGCCCAAGTCTGCCCAGAAGTGATCATTTCCTGCTTTTTTCTTTAAAGTTAACCCCTTCATGGAAGATAAAACATGAGGATAAGTTCTGCTTTTGCATTCCAATCAACAAAATGAAACATTTTACCTGTCTTCCTATAGACCTTTCTAGTTGCAACACTAGATTCTATGGCTCGCTCAACAAGCAATGTAAAATCTGTTGCAAGAAATCCTTCTGTCTCTTTTGCAAGCTGATTCAAGTCAAGTTCTTTAAAACGAGCAAAATCCGCGCTCAGTCTGTTTTCTATAATACAGCGGAGCATTTCAGATCTTTGTTCCTAAAACGAAGACAAAAAAGCGTTGCAGGCACAATAGTCATTTGCATTAAAGGCTATTTATTTGTAAATTTAATTGATGCCATAATACCATTCGTAATATTGAAGTGCACGAATAATACACCAGCTGCAAACCTCTCTACTACACCATTTCAAAAGAAGATGAATCAGTAAAGTGAAGTGAAATCAAGAAGAAAAAAACACAAGTACTTTATCTATGAGCAAACAAAGTACATATGTCTGCTCTTTGAACAATGACAATGTTCCATTGATGTGTAAACTCAAAATATTTTACAAATCCAGTTTGTTTCTTGAATAGGTGAACCGTTACCTGAGTGGGTGGATGGATGGTTTTAAGGCACTGGAATAGATGAGTTCCTTGCACAGGAATTAGAATTGGATTCAAGGAGCGATCAGAGAGGCTTGTAGCAATAACAGCAATCTGAGTGTCCATGGTAATTATATCCTTCATCAGACCTTTCAATACTGGAAGAAAATAATGAAAAAAAATAATAATGCAAACTATTGGAGGGGGAAACTGCTATGTTTACATTTGGGGTTAAGCCAGCCTCTAGTGGCTGTCTTCCGGACAGCCACTAGAGGCGCATCTACAACGCTGGAGGCATATTATGCCTCCATCACACAGAGCGTCCATAGGAAAGCATTGAAAAATGCTGCCGCGCATGCGCATTCCGCTCCGCTGACGTCAGACAGGGGAGCTGACGTCGGCGGGGTTGGAGGTAAGGGGGCCCGGCGGTGGAAGAAGGTGAGTAACTGAAGGGGTTTTAACCCCTTCAGCACCACGGGAGGGGAAAACCAATTTGTTTTCCTGACACTATAGTGATCCTTTAAATCTGTATTTTATTGTTCATTTATAGACAAAAGTCAACAAAGATAAAAGATAAATAGGTTAACATTGCACATTTCTATAATACAATTATTCAGCAGCAACCTAGTTGGTACATATGTATACTTCCTTGCATCCACTTATATCATTGGAAGAGCATACTAATCCCGCCTAAGTCTTGGCCTGTACAAGTAGACATTCAAAGCAATTTTCAATCCAATGTAAGAAGCTAGAATGGAAAGTCAATAGCATTATGAGAGTGTTAGAAAAAGAAAAGTGAAAGACTCCCACCAGCTTCGTTTCAAAGCCCGTGCCCTATATATTATTATTAGAATACTCATACCCAGTAAACTGCTGCAAATAGTCAATGTTTCCTTGACTGAACAATCTTGGTTAACAAGCTTTAGTGGCTAGATATTAGCTCACATGCAGGGCCCTCTTTATCTTTTGTTACTCCGTGTATATTGTCTTTTTCCCCATTGTACAGCGCTGGGGAATATGTTGGTGCTTTATATATGCCAGTAACAATAATAATCAGTGAGTTTGTGTCTGGTTCATATGAATTTACACCTGTTATTCTGTCAAGTTACACCAGGGATTAGTCTTGTATTACTCACCAGAGCTTAAAGTTATTTGCTACTTCAAACATGTGCACAGTGCATATAATATATTCAAGTTATGTATGCAGCATGCCCTCTCCCTTCTGGTTTTGAGGACTTTCCTCTTCTGAAAACTGGGAGGCATCCGCCCCTGTTGTTTTAAAGGAACACTATAGTGCCAGGAATACAAACATGTATTCCTAACACTAGTGTTAAACTATTTAGGTTTCAGGCCTTTCCACTTTGTAGAGTTAAAAAGTGATTTTACTTACCTTTTCTCCATCAATCTTGATGATCTCAGCCAATCCAATGCTTTCCATTAGGAAAGCATTGGGAGGCTATTGCACTTTGTGCTCCGCTAAAAACAGCATATCCTTATAGAGATGCATTGAAGCAACGCAGCTCTATGGAAAACGTTCAGCAACTCAATGCAGAGCCTAGAGACACTGAACGCCTGTGCTGCATACTGTGCGGCACTGAACTAGGAAGCTCCTTTAGTGGTCGTCTGAGTGACTGGCACTAGAGGTGTTACTAGGCGGCAATGTAAAGCACTTCAGTCACAGGGCCACTTCACAAAGGCTCAATTCTGAGTCTGGTATTACATTTTTATATTTTTCATTTGTTTATAACATATATTGATGAAAATAAACATTTTTGAAAGACATAGAACAAAATCACATATTTAAAATAGCCTTCTACCTAATTATTGTTTTATTAAATATGGTGAATGTTTAAGATCTGGTTACCATATGCAAGCTGCTTGCTTTGAGCTGCTTCAGGGCTGTGCTCCAGCTCAGGTGTAGAAGGAATTCCAACAATGTGATGCAGATCATCCAGTAGGACAACAGAGGGCTGTCTCCAAGCAGCTTCGGCAAATAATTCTTCCAAGGCCTGGTGTATATTTTCAAATGTTTTTCCTGAAAGACAGCATGGTTCTTGAGATGACCAGTCACACCAATTAAAAGCAAGGATTTCAGGAGACTGCCGCAGAGCTGCATTATGTTAAAGACTGCTTTTCTAATGCACTGGGCTAAATCCTCCTATTTAAGTAGTAACACATGAACATGGTCTACTGAAGAATAACATAGTAGGAATCCCATCTCATTTACTAAACACAAATTAGCTTGATATGAATAATATGAATTTGTTTTTTAATTTATAATTTTTTACTTAAAGGTTTACTGCCCCTAGAACTGGCCAGGATCTCCTTGTAGCCCAGTCCCCCCACCCATCTCGCTGGAACAGTTACAGCTTCAGCAGCAGAGGGGTTAAACTTTGTATATGCAGCTTTTCATAGTGAAATGCTGCTCAAACAGAATTCAAGCACCATAACCACTTCAAATCAGTGAAGTGGCCATGGTGCTTGGAGAAACCCTTTAATAGAAACTAATAGAAACAAAAATAAGAATGATGAGAAAACACACACACAGTGACAAATACAGCTGCTTAATCATGCTCTGTCAGAGTACAATATGTATCTATTAGACTACACGCAGGTAGCAAAATTCACCTTTTGCTTCTATTAAATTTGGAAACATTAATGTATAAATTTTACTATAATTGGGACACAAGGAAAGTTTCAAAGTATCACATTCCACAATAACTAACGTTACCTTTTAGTAATTTACAACTGATTTCTTCCACATGAGCCTCCAGATTGTCAAATGCTTCTTTACATAAAGCTCTTGCTAACGTGGTTTTTCCACATCCCTGCAAAACAATATAGAAAATTTGTAAATACTTAAAGTCTTTGAACAGGTGTTTTTCTTGTTCCTTAAAGGTGCACTCTAAGCAAAATGACCTCTACAGCTTAGCTTATATTAGTGAATATAGTTGCACTGTCTGAGTGCAGTTTCCCTGGTTTGTGTCAAACTATTTGAGTGGTTTCACCTATGCCCTAAGGTCTTCCCAATACCAAATACCTGACCCATTTTGAATTGGTGGGGAAAAAAACCACATGCTTGAAGCACCGAGTTAATCCATGTCCACAGCTCTCAGTCTATTCTTCCTGTCCAAAATGGGACATGTTTTAGTACTGTTCACAAAAGGTTAAACATAACCCAAGCAAACAGTAACAAAAGATTCACAGCAGCATAACAACTGCAATGAGTTTATTTTGTTTAATCTAGAATAGAGTGTTGTATGGCAATGCACAGAATTCACACGCACCTTGACTCCAGAAATCAGGATTGCTCCGCTTCGAAGTCCTGAAGCCATCGCCACTAGTTGTCGAGACAAGGGCCGTCCCATGAGGCAATGGACAACATGTTCATAGCAAGACGTCACCAGGCTATCAAAGCCCCTGTAATTCAGAAACAGTGTACTAGTGCCTTTCAGTAGCCTTCATTGTATCACTAATCTTATGTTTAGCTTGATAATGTGAAGCACAGTCATCAGTGTAATGATACAGTTACGGTCTTTAAAAGGCTTTCAGTTAAAGAAAAGACAATGGTTTCTAAAAATCTAATGCACAGGCATGCTATGTAATGATTGTGCGATCTGAAACCCGTTCCCCCATATGCTGTTCCTTTTCCCCTTTTCCAATCTCATGGAAGTGTATGAAAGTGGAAGTGATTAGTCTTCGTTTATGAAAGATAGAGTGTCTTATCGTTAATGTTGAACGTTGTAGACATGTAAAACTAACAATTACGCACCAAAGACTTAAATGTTTGCAGAACAGAAGACATAAGGAACTGGAAAAGGGGTTCACATGATTGCATTCTATCTGCTTAAAGGAACACTACAAACCCCATAACAACTACACAATGCCTGTAGCAGTGATAGTGTCAGGAATGGCCCTTGACACATCTGTGTAAGGAGTCATACTGATTGCCAATAGTTTGACTTTTAGCAGAAGAGGCAGAAACTCCTGCTAGAAGCTTTTGCTAGCTCTTCTTCGCTAAGCTTTGCTGTGCAGGGTCAGCTCATTGGGTGAGAGTAAAAACAAAACAGTACGTCATAATTGGCTTTAATTCAACATTCATATCAATTGAAACGAACAGTTTGGGCATCAGACATGCAATACTGTTTTGCTCTGGAATCACGAATCCATAGGTTAAAAATATTTTGTACACATACCCCAAGTTTTGTGTCTGCAAGTACGGGAGACTCTGGTCAAACTGCTCGACCCGCGAGCGTTCATCCGATGCCAAAGGTTGAAGAATTACCTAGAATTAAATATCTGTTTACAGAATGTAGTTCAGTTCCCAATTAAGTTCCCTATATATACACCCTTGCTTGTCAGGTCTATGTTTTTAATGTATATCAGTTTCTACTTGAAGAAGCCTGTGTAGGCGAAACGCGTTTAGAAACTTAACATTTCTCTCTAATAAAGGAATTTGTTGGCTATATACCACACTTGCCATATTCCTTTTTTTAGTCTTTACTAATATGGCCTGACATCACTTTTTGCTGTTTCCAAGAAGCACAAAGAATCCTTAAGTGGGGACTCTATCACCCATACGCTATACACCGAGTAGTGAGTCTGCTCGGCAAATTGGTTGGACTACTCTTCTCTTACACAAGATTGGAAGCCTGAAGAACCACGTATATCCTTGAATGGGGATTATTCCACTTCACACTTTCCAAACCAGAGCTGGATTTTAGCTCCGAATATTGTGAGTAGTATCTCATTTATATACCTTCTGTTACCCAGTGTATTTATATACCATACCACTGGAGTCCTCTTTTCGGTTTCTTCTCTACATGTCCTACCGGATGACAAGCTTTATTTCGTGACACCAGTACTATCAATTCAGTCTGCTGCTCCACAAAGAACCTTCCCTATTGTCTTGGATTACCTTACTTGGACTAGTGTTAAGTTACCTGGACTACTTTTAAGCTATTTTTATACTTATTTTATTCTATTTATAAATGTATTCCTCACAGGCGCACTCTTTTCCGTATTTTTATCTCCCAATTAAGCCGTAACTCATTAATTTCTATAACAAAAGAATCAACAAGTATCCTTGTACTGATACAAATGGTAATGCACTACAGCAAGATCTAGGGGACAAGAAATTCCCACCAAGTTATAATTTATCCAAATTCATAATTAATACTGAAAATTGACATACATAAAACACTCCCACCCAATACAAATTTTGTGCAAAGACAATATTGTTATGCATTTTGTAAAACAGAAATGTAGCATTATTTACACCCAAGCAGCAGCATTATGTACCAGATTACTTCAGTATTTACATTAATTTTGGTCTTCGGAAGGAAACTTGGACATAACATATAGAAATTATCTTCACTTGTCTCCTCAGTTGTGGGATTCACACGAACAAAGAATTCCATCATTCCTGCAAACATAATGACATGTTCTAGTAAAGAATAAATAGACAGTGCTACTCCAAGCCGTTTTATCTTTAAGGCAGACAGGTGAACAGGTATATTATGTGTACATAGTAACATGTATATGACAATAGTATAATTACAGTTTTAACACTGCTATAAAAAGTGACCTCCAAGACCCTTCATAGACGAGCTCTCATGACATTAATAGCTGCTTTAAATGAAAGAAGGGGGGAAAAAAAGAAGCTTGGGGCTTGACCATGAGACAAGGTTATCCTAAATTTGTTTCATGGTACCTTTTCACTCCTGTGGCATTTAAATCAAATTTCAAAAATGTCAATATTATCTTTATTAAATACTCAGAGGCGATATAGCCGTGACAGAGCCACTTTAAAAATGAATGGATCATATGTAAAAGAACACATTCATCGAAGAGATAGATATAGATAGAGATATATTAGAGTTCGAATTATAGCACTCCAAGTACTTCCTAGGTATTGGAAATAAATAAAACGTAACTTTTATTTACCAATTACAAAATAAAAAAATCAACGTTTCAGTTTAGTTAATACACTTTCATCAGGATCAATGTTTCAGCTTATTAACTAAACTGAAACAGGGATTTGTTTATTTTGTTATAGTTAAATAAAAGTTAAGTTTTATTATCAATACCTAAGCAGTATTTGGAGTGCTATCATTAGAACTGTACTATACTGACTGCAGAGCTGCTACACTGGAGTGCAGGTGATAGATAGGTAGATAGATTAGATAGATGTGTGTGTGTGTGTGTGTATATATACACAAACGTTCTAGAAGTTTATTGCTTTTGAGTATTGTGAGTGGGTAGTAACATGAGGAGCCAACCAGCTCCTTGTACATTGGTTCTTAACTAGCACATTTAAAGAACAAAAAACAAGAAAGAAAAATCATTATAATTCCATTTATGGAATACACAGTTCATTTCCAGGAATGTGGAGTAATGAAACTGCTAAAACCAAGACCTCTGAAAATCAGTAAGGACCGGAATGTTTCATATCACAACCTCCTGTACCTATAACTAACCAACTAATATATAGAATATTAAACTTAAACGTGCAAACTTACTTTCTTCAATGGGAATGTTTATAGTAGTAATTTCCCCTAAAACCCAAGGTACTTTTAAAGTACAAGAAGATTGCAACCAGGAATTAAATGCTGATTTAACATCTTCTTCAGTTGTCTCTCTACCCTGGAAATAAAAAAAGAAAAATAAATCTTTTTTTCAACTGAAATGAATAATTACCTACCAAATTTTAGAAAAGTAACCTATCCACAGGTGCATTTTATTTAGATCAGTCTAGTTAGAGATAGAGCAGATACTACAGGTAAGCATATATACTGCTAGAATTATTGTAGGCACCATAAACGCTTCAACGATTGAAGTGGTTAGGTTACCTGGAGTCCATTTGCACCGTGTATCGCATCACTACTGAATGGTTTAGCCAGGGGAGGTGTGGCTTGCGCTGCATGGACAGAAACAAAAGTGATTTAACTCCTAAATGGCAGATAATTGACCAGTGAGACTGCAGGGGCATGATCTATAAATTAAACCTGCTTCATTAACCCCTTAAGGACACATGACATGTGTGACATGTCATGACTCCCTTTTATTCCAGAAGTTTGGTCCTTAAGAGGTTAAGCTTAAGTTGTTTTGATGTGTATAGTACGCTCTGCCGTCGTAGGGAAAGCATACAGATAAGAGGAGGAATGAAACTATGTTTCTATTTCTCCCCTTCATTTGTATTATGTGCCATTAAGGCTCATTTTTCTTGTATTTTTGTCCTTTATAATAAATTGTTTTCAGTTTTACCACCTACTGTCTGGCTATAATTGTCTTATATTAAGTTGAGACAAGCTGGTAGATTAAACATACATTATGATAGTGGCACCCTGAACTCTGTAATTGGCTCATCTTTAACTACACTGATTGTGCCCTTCTTGTGCCTGGACTGAACTGGAATATGATGCAGTTGCTAAATCTTTAATATAAAGTTAAAAGACCAGTACATGGTGTCATTACCAGAAGAAAAAATAAATAAATAAATAAAAAATGCAAAATACACTGTAGATAAACAATGACGACTCCCAAGTAGAAAGGACAGAGCTTAAAGGTGTAGTATAGACATCAAAACAACTTTAGCTTAATGAAGCAGTTTTGGAGTATAGATCATGCTCCTGCAGTCTCGCTGGTTAATTCTCTGCCATTTAGGAGTTATATCACTTTTGTAAAAAAAACAAAAAAAAAAAAACAAAGGAAAATAAATAAACACCAATCGTTTTTTATATCAATATAGTTTGGGTGGAGTTTTAAGTTCTGTTCACATCCCTAGTTAAATAAGACAAATCAAATTAAAACAAATACATAAATAACATCACACGACTCTGGGTTTGCTATACATGAGGTTTACATGTATGCAGGCTTTTGTCGAATCATTCAAACTTAGAGTGTAGGTCAAACATACAATTGCCAAATCTCAGCTCTTTAAATTTTTAAGCAAGATATCTTTAAAAATCTCTCTATAATGTAGGATTTGAGAAGAGGTTAAATACAGCATTTACTCACCAAGGATTCTGTTGGTTGGAGCGTAATTGAGGCAGGGATTTTTGGAAAGGAGTCACATGACTGTATATGAACCGCTGAAGACACATTAATATTCAATCTCTTTCTTAAGGTCTCTGGAACCTGAAATTAATTTGTAAAAATAAACCCCCAAAAAACACAACAAAACTATAACCATGACTGCTAAAACATCAAAATTGCTCAATTTGCAATACTTAGACTTCCCACTGCTGATCTGGACAATTCAAACTACCAATAAAAAAATTCTCATTTCTAAAACTGCAAGCATCCAATATGGTTAACTGCGAATAATGATATCCCTATTGAACTCTGTGTATGGTAGACAAATAACAATTCTATTGGCCCCTCTGTTGGTTTGGATTGTATTGAAATACTATCTATTGTGTGGGATATTTCTGTCCTGGTACTTCCTGGTTGTTTAGCTCAGTGGAGCTAAGCTCAGGATACAAGATTTATTTATTTTGTAGCTGGGCAGTGACGTGTCCCTTCAATTTAGTACACCTTGTGCAAGTAGCTGGGCTGAAACATGTTTTTTTCAAGACAAAATCATTCCAAAGCAATACTGATAATAAAATAAACTAAACTAAACAAAACAAAAAAAACAAAAAAAACAACAACAAAAAACAAACAAAAAACCTTACACAGCCAATAGTTAAATGTTTCTATTGAAAAGGTGTTGCACGTAGTAAACCTAGGCTTAAAATATCAAGCCCTATGCTACTAGCCAAGCCCTAAAAGTTGCTCTCCACTGCAAGCCTGGAGGGTCCATGGTGCATTCACCAAGAGTGAATTTCTACTCGTCTGAGCTGAAATTTTCATTAGTCAAAGGCTTTAAAATTTTGAAAACTGGTCTACATCTTTATAAAAGGAAAGTCATAAAATATATTAAATCACAGAAATAATCAGTTTTACAGAACCTAATAAGTGTATTCAGTAAACAAGACATTGTGGTGAATTGAAAAGACAACACCAAACTTTAGGCCAAAATAATAACAGTTTTAGGCCATAGCCAGAATATATATACTTCAGACCAGTCCTCCCCTTTCTCTACTAAAAATAAATACACATCATTAAAAAACAAATAAATGAAAAGCATTCATTAAATGTAATCAAAAGAAAAAAAGTGAAAATCCGATGACAGTTGTCCTTTAAGATATTGGGGCAAGTATGCACATGTAACAGACAGACACAGCAGAGCTAATATCAGTTCTTAAAGGTGTAGTCAAACCAACATAACCACATGCAATTTTTATTATGCAAAGATGCTACGTTTGGTGTCCTACAGCTGATTGTCAAGGTTTTGCCAGGAGTGTGACAATAATTAAATAAATAGATAGATATAAAAAGCGGGCTTTGCACAGCACTAGGCTGCATTGATAATGTCAAATTTACACTTCTACAAGTCTGGCAGGCTGAGTGATATGAGCAGTTTAGCCCAGCCTAGGGGGTGGATAGGTGGACAGAATCAATACAGGTAACGGAGAGTGAATTATAAATTATTAATGTGGCTGACAGCTCCATGGGACAGCATTCAGAGACTATTGGTAACATATCTACAAGACCATGTTGTGGTGGTTATGGTGCTGAGTTTGTTACAATTTCTATACAATGCATCTAACGGGCCAATCTCATCATTACAAAACGCTAATAATCACTGACCCAAACTTTCGCAATATGTGTATTTCCATTCCTGGTATCATACTCTATTACATCTTTTAGATCCTCAAAGCCATGCCAAACAATCTTCACTACTTCTTTGGATCTCTGAGTGCCGACTCCCACAGGTGTGCTTTTTTCTGCATCCTCTGGTTTTATTTTGCTCTTTTCATGTCCTTCTGCTTTAGTATTTGCAATTTCCCTTCGTCTTTTGGGTGATGGAAGCTCTACAATACGCCCAAACGATAATACAACATCTGATATTAAACCTGGAGGTTCTGGGTACCATAAGAAAACCTGGACCGTGTTATCGTTCAAGTGGTCACTGTATGCCTGACTACTCCTTATAATAGGAGGAACACTATTAGATACTCTAAACACTGCTTCCAAGTCAATACTTCGTAGCAAAGTCCTTGCAAACAAATCTTTTGCACTCGCTTCGGGTGATGTCGAGGATTTCCTTCCTATGGCATTCAAAAATAAATTTCCTAGTGTGTCCCATATACTTGACTCACTGGGAATGTTCTCTGTTTCAACAAGTTCAGTTTCCCCATCAGTTGACAAAGATCCACTGCTTGTCCCTGTTGTCACACTTGTTTTAAGATCTTTAATACTTCTCGATCCTCTGTAAAACTCATCTGTCCTTAGCGGTGAAAAAGCTTCAGAACCTCTGGTTTTCGGAGATACGATTAGCTCCGTGAGAGGTTCCAATCTGCCATAACTTGCAGGAGGACTCAAAGCACCTAAAATAAATAAAATCCCATGTAACAAGCTGTGTTGGTAGAAGTTCCAATTAATATGTAAAGGCACTTTAGCATTACAAATTCCATACACTACACCAAGCACAGAATAGTGTGTGTAGACTGAATTAATTAGTAATATTTCTTGGCTTTGTACATGCTCTCTGAGCCATGCTCTCTGGAACTGGGACCCTGTGATCCAGGTTTTACGATGTGTCCAGTTTTATTTCTTTATTACATAAAGAGGCATGCATCATTCTGAAACAACTGTCTTATTCAAAAGCTTTAGCTTTGAATGATACAGCTGCCTCACTCTGCAGGCTGTAAATATTTGTTTTCATGCTTAAAAATTGCATTGGCCATGCCTGAGAGTGTCACATATGTGCAGATTGAAGATCCCGTCACCTTGCAACATCCTGACAAGTGAGGAAGTCTGATCAGTGTGATTCATGCAGAGCAGACTCCGGTGTCAAGTTTACCTCTACCTGCCGTGTTTGAAAGTGCAGGGAGAATGAGGAGGAGGTTGCTGCTGCTACTACAATGATGCCCTGTTTCTGTCATTAAGGGACTGGTCTGAACTGGATTAGTGAGGGTGGGCAAGGGAGGGGTAAAAAAAAACTCCCCTAGCTGAGAGGTGTGCCCAACAATGCAAACTGACCAAGTTTATTGTATGTTTATTACATACTTTTCAAAGTTTTTCTTGCTATATTTTGGTTTATATATTTGTTTAAAAGTGTCTGCTTGCTAGTTTAAAATAACATATTGTCAAGTGATGCATGTCCCTTTAAAGGGTTGCTCCAACCAAAAAACAGTTTTGGTTGTAGTAACCCCCCACCTCAAACACCAGAAGACTAGTGATAAAGAAAATGCATAAAAGCACCTTTTTTTCCCATTGCAGAGGGAGAAGAGCTCCCTTGCTGGAGGAGGTTAGTCAGGAAGGGATGACAGAGAGAGGCTAGAGACATTGGCTGTCTGGTGCTAGTATGCTGGTGTCAGACACCAATTTTGCAAAGAATTGACATTACCTATCCAGAACTTTAATCTGGGCTCACTAAAGACGCTGCAGAAGGTGGAGTTATAATTCCGGCAGCTATAGGATTAATGTCAGTATGTGCAGCATTTCAATGCCATATGCTGCACATACATGCTCCAAGCACCATGACAACTTCAAGTCGATGAAGTGGTCATTGTGCTTGAAATAATTCTTTCAAAATTATAAACAAATTTAGTTTGAGAAATAAACTAAATAAAATTAGATTAACCTCATTTTATCCATGGGTGATTATTTCCACTAAACTGTACTACTTACTAAACCATATTACTCTTTCCTTTATAAAACACTAAGACTCTTGTAATGTTTATTTTTGTTCAGATGCATAAATGTATAGTAAGGTTTAAGCTTAAATTCAGATTACTTACAGAAATGTAACTATACGTGAAAGTCATGTGATATGCATATTTTTAGGGATGGTAAATGGAATCTATCCTCTCAATAGTTAAAACCAGCCAAAGAGATTGCACCTCTGATTTTCATATACTAACCAATTAAGTGTTGCAGCAGTAAAATGAATAACAGAAAAACACCCAAAACATAACATTTACTTACAATTTTTAGTTATTTTATATAATAGCCATTAATATCAAAGTATTACTGACCTTGTAAGTCAAGATAAAACTGGAGCACAGTCTTCTTAGATGGATATGTAATGTGATCTTTCTCCACATTTTGACCCCAATTACTCCCTTATTGCCTTTATAAATAACACCCTTTATTTAATGTAACACAGGAGAATTTCCACCACCCTATTAAAATCTACAAATGATAAGATGCATAATTTGTTCTAAAAAGCGGTAAAACGTAAATTCTGATATCATAAAAGCAATTAATTTGTTCTGTATTAAGGTCGATATTCTCACTTCACTAGTTTTCCAATTGTACATTGCGTTCTCTTACCAATCTGAATGTAGATACACGTGTGCTGATCAACCCATACTGGGAAGATGGCCTTTGGATAAACAACACGAATTTGATCTAGAAGTTGTGTTTCAAGGGCAGATGCATGAAGCTCCTAAAACAAGGTTTACACAATAAATATTCAGTATTCATGAAACAAAACAAAACAAAAAATTTTAAAAAAAGAAACACAAATATGAAGACATGAATTTTTGTTGACATTACCAGTATTTCCCAATCATCAGAGGATAGGGGTTCAACTGTGATTTCCTTACAAGATATGACATTGGAACACTGCTTCAGGAAAACCTGAGGATAATCAAATGGGCACATGTTTGAGTAGGTCAGGCTGTAGTTAGTTACACTGGCAAAACTTTGAGAATTCTCCCAATCAGCTATGCTTCCAATTTGGCTCCTTGGGCTTTAAATGTGAAATTTACTTAGAATTACTGAGAATTCTCCCTTCAGTTAATAACCCTGTGAATGATTATTTATTTATTTTTTTGCTCAAGCTTCATTTTTGGAAACACTAATTACTAATGCTTCATGACCACTTTCTGTCTGCCCCCTCCAATTCACCCTGTAATGTTTTCCATTTTGCTCCTAAAGTATTGCTGTACATGATGTCATAACTTGGGACTCAGGGAGTTGTAGTTCAGCTGTAAGCTTTATCCAGCAAAAAGCAAACAAGTCAACTACAACTCCCAGAAAGCCTTACTGTACCTATAAACCACTGCTTATGTATAGTAAGTATTAGTCAGTTTTTTGTACAATTAGAGCTAATTGTAAATCATACGCAGCCTGAGGTTCTGCAGAAAATTCTGGATTTTGTTTATGGTGGTTGTGCTTTTTATAGACAGCATTAATATACGAAAACATCACGGGGTGTCCCTTTAACCAATTCAAAATTGTAATACATTTTAAATTAAATAGTTATGGTCAATCCAACTTTGCAAAGTTAAGTATTTTAATACAAAATACAACAATTCAAAACGCATTAAAAAAAAATAAAAAAATTTAATGAACATTCACTTTAAATATAATCCCTACTAAACGTATAACTGAAACTTAATTTTGTAAAATAAAACATTGAGCATTACTTTGTAACATACCTGCTGCCCATCTGAGAGGCCCAACGTTTCCCCAAATTGCCTGTTCAACTCCACGGAATTATACCCTGAATCACCTCTACTCCGAATCTCAATCCAACCCAGATAGACCGGGTTCTCGCCCCATGACACCTCCACGGCATGATTCTACACAAAAAAATAATCCATTGGTGATAATAAACAGCTTTTACTCTAGTGTTAAGATAAAGTATACCAATCTCTAGATGATTTTCACTCAGCTCAAATTTGTTTTTGAAAAGTATGAGGCTAATTAGCTCATCTGTAAAAAAATTATTCTCCAACTCATCTATAAACACACTCTAAGCACCATAATATCTACAGAACCCTGAAGCAGTTACAGTGCCAGCAGTCCCCTGGGACTATCCCATTGTTACCGTTTTTAAATTTTTTGTTACTTACCGAGGTCCCTTCCACTTTATTTATTTATTTATAAAATATTTTACCAGGAAAGATACACTGAGATTTCTCTCGTTTTCAAGTATGTCCTGGGTTCAAGTATGTCCTTTAAAGGGATACTATAGCGTGATACTATAATGGGTCGCGGCTCCGCCTCCTCTGACGTCGCTTGATGAGGAGCTCGCTAATATGCATGGATGCCCAGTGCAGTATGCGCATTAGGCCCTCCCCATAGATAAGAATTGAGTTAATGCTTTCCTAGGGGGAAATAGAATGTGACGGCAGATAAGAACCATTCGGCCCATCCAGTCTGCCCAATTTTCTAAATACTTTCATTAGTCCCTGGCCTTATCTTATAGTTAGGATAGCCTTATGCCTATCCCACGCATGCTTAAACTCTTTTACTGTGTTAACCTCTACCACTTCAGCTGGAAGGCTATTCCATGCATCTACTACCCTCTCAGTAAAGTAATACTTCCTGATATTTTTAAACCTTTGCCCCTCTAATTTAAGACTATGTCCTCTTGTTGTGGTAGTTTTTCTTCTTTGAAATATGGTCTCCTCCTTTATTGTGTTGATTCCCTTTATGTATTTAAATGTTTCTATCATATCCCCCCTGTCTCGTCTTTCCTCCAAGCTATACATGTTAAGATCCTTTAACCTTTCCTGGTAAGTTTTATCCTGCAAGCCATGAACCAGTTTAGTAGCCCTTCTCTGAACTCTCTCTAAAGTATCAATATCCTTCTGAAGATACGGTCTCCAGTACTGCGTACAATACTCCAAGTGAGGTCTCACCAGTGTTCTGTACAATGGCATGAGCACTTCCCTCTTTCTACTGCTAATACCTCTCCCTATACAAGCAAGCATTCTGCTAACATTTCCTGCTGCTCTGTTACATTGTCTGTCTACCTTTAAAGGACCACTCTAGGCACCCAGACCACTTCAGTTTAATGAAGTGGTCTGGGTGCCAGGTCCAGCTAGGGTTAACCCATTTTTTTAATAAACATAGCAGTTTCAGAGAAACTGCTATGTTTATAAACGGGTTAATCCTTCCTCCAAAGCCTCTAGCGGCTGTCTCATTGACAGCCGCTAGAGGCGCTTGCGTGATTCTCACTGAAAATCACAGTGAAAGCACGGAAGGGTCCATAGGAAAGCATTGTAAATGCTTTCCTATGCGACCGGCTGAATGCGCGCGCAGCTCTTGCCCCACGTGCGCATTCAGCCGAATGGGAGGAACGAAGGAGGATCAGAGGAGGAGGAGAGCTCCCCGACCCAGCGTTGGAAAAAAGTAAGTTTTTACCCCTTTCCTCTCCCCAGAGCCGGGCGGGAGGGGGACCCTGAGGGTGGGGGCACAAGTATGTTTTCCTGGCACTATATAAAGTGGTCCTTTAAGTCATCAGAAATAATCACCCCTAAATCCCTTTCCTCAGATGTTGAGGTTAGGACTCTATCAAATATTCTGTACTCTGCCCTTGGGTTTTTACGCCCAAGATGCATTATCTTGCACTTATCCACATTAAATGTCAGTTGCCACAATTCTGACCATTTTTATAGTTTACCTAAATCATTTGCCATTTGGCTTATCCCTCCTGGAACATCAACCCTGTTACATATCATATATATGTGATGCTGGAAGTCCTCATGCAGACACCGCACCCAGTCCACTTCAATAAGCTGAAGTTGTCTCGGTGCCTATAGTGTCTCTTTACCAACATCAAGATTGGATAGAATTCATCAACTTCAAAATGCCTCTCTTAGTAAATGAATTGCATCCAAAGATGGATAGACTTGATACTGCTAATGTGAAAATAGTGCCTTTGAACGCCATCGCTAAAGAACAGCTAGATTGCAGGAACCTCAAGGACACAGGCAAGTACCAAACTGCTTGATAATGGTTTGACTCTTAAAGGAACACTGCAGACCCCTAAAGCACTTCACTTTACTGAAGTGCTTTGTGTGTGAAGTGAGTCCTTTTTTTTTTTTCATTTTACAAAAAGCATCGGGAAGTCTATGATTGGACATCAATGAAAAGTAAATTTCAAATTTCGTTTAAAGTACCTAAATCTTGGAGATTCATGATAAATTACCGATAATGAATACATCCCATTTTGCAATCTGATTTTAACTTCACTACAATTCTGTGTTCTGTGATGAAAACCCCACAGTGCTCTATGGGTAGCACAAACTGAGGTTATCCAATTAAATAAAGGTGAGGAGATGGTACTAACTGCAAGGATACAGTAGAATATGCTTACTGAATAAAAAAATAGCAATAAACCCAGAGAGCAAACCAGTTAAATTATGGATGAAAAAATGTTCCTCCTTTGTTTCTTTCACAAACATTTTTTGTTCCAATTTTCAATTTAGACTAAATTTAGGAATGGTAAGAAAAAAAAATAAATAAATATATTGAGAACAAAGGCAACTTTTTTCCTTTATTTTTTTTTTTTTTTCGAACAAGAATTAAACCTTTTCAATTTTCCTGCACCTTTTATTACAAATCCCTGATGGTTTAAAATTCTGCGATTGTTCATGATATAGTCACTTATTAACATCCTTTCACCTATGTGCATTTTTACTGCCAGGATCAAAGGTTTTACTTTAGAACACAGGTAAATTCACGTAGACAAAATTTGTAAAATAAGTTATGAGATCATAATAACTCTCTAAAGTGGGTGTGTAGGCATCCAAAGTGACAAAAATACAGATCAACCCAGAGCTTTTACTTTAATTTTCTTGCCCGGTAAAAGTGAGGTATTTCACGTATAGTTGACTATTTTCCATAATGCCATTTGAAATATGCAGAACGCTAAGGATGGGCTGCCATGAGCTAGGGCAAATGGATTTGATAGCATTTATAACATATAGGTGACACAAGTGAAATACCTAGGACCCATCTAGTATTTCAGTTGTACATACATACATACATACATACATATATATTTACTATAATAATTTTTTTTTTAAAGGGTTAATTGGAGATTTTTTTTTTTATTTGGATATATTATTATGAGAAATTCAGAGTTCCAGCTGAGTGTTCCACTTTTAGAACTTTGTCCCAGAATTCTATCTGATATAGAATCCTCATTACATGTGACTCTAGCTCTGGTTTGCTGGGTTCATAGACAGTGCTGGGGTATAAGGTGACAGCTAGGTAGGTAAACACAGCAGGTAGGTACCCCTGGCTAGGGTTGCCCATCCCATTGCATCCCACCCCCTGCACCTGGCAGCCATGGAGGGGGCAGACCCGGGAAAGGTGTTACCTGCTCCAGGCGGAGCTGGGCTCTGAGTTCGGGTGTGAGGTGCAGGAAGGAATCCCTGGAGCGGCACAGCCTCACGGAGACCCCCACCAACCCCGCTCCAATCATCACCCAGACTGCAGCTCATCACATCAACACAGGCAGCCAGGGCTCACCGGCGGGTAGACCGACCCACTCAGCAAGGGGGGGATCTCTGACAGTACATTTACTAAACCTGTATAGTAACACAAAAAGCTACTTCCAGGCATACTGCACCTTTAATTTAAACTGATATCAGCGCTGGATTTTACATCAACCCCAGTTTATTAAAATAAAATTAAAAAATAGATTGAAATGCTCCTGGAAGAATCCCCCCTTTTTTATTATTAAAATGGTATCGTCCAATCCTTGGGAATTGGAGCCAGAGTTCTAAGCACGAACGTTCTACAGGGAAAGCCTGGTTGGTTCGGACTTCCGGGGTAAACAGGGCGCCCGCCATGGACTCCACCAAAATGGATCCCGTGAAGAAGGCGTATTGTTTAGAGCTGTAAGGTGTCATGGCGGCCGAAAGGAATGAGGGTTTGCAGCTGGAGGTTCAGGGACACCATGAACAGAAACGGGTTTGTGACTCCCGTGCCAAGTATCGCGAAGGAAGGAGGCCGAGAGCTGTCAAAGTGAGTGACAGTAGGACCGTGCCCCCTCCATTGCAAGCGGTGACTGGCAGAGGCTGCACACCTGATCTCAAGCAGGGATTTCAGGGCAGGGTTATAGGAACCGTGACAGTTATGGCGTTCACTAAATTGGAAATGGCTGGAAGTATGAATTCAAAGTGAATTTTAACATTTTAGACTAAAATAGTTGAGATGAAAACATAGCAGCCTGGCTATTTTGGTCACACAATCTTGCTAGCTAAGCCACCTAAATGTGCCACAAATACAAATACATTCTGGTTTATACACCAAACTCCGAATTTGGACCTAAATGGAAACATTGAGGCCCAACCTGTCAAGGTGAATTCAAAGTGAATTTCAAATTTAAGGTTAAAATAGCCAAACTGGAAAAATCTTTAAAAAGATACTTGGAACTCCTAAAGCACTTTAGCGCGCTGAAATGCTTTATGCGTGAAAAGTGCATTTAAAAAATTAATTTAAAAAAATGTCCTTTCTTTTTTCTTCATTTTACAAAAAAAATGCAGGTTTGAATAGAAATGGCACTTTTATAAATGATCCTTGTTACAAAAATCCAGATGTATGCATTTCTCCCCTACCGCCAATGGGGGAAAAAATGCATACATCTGGATTTTTGGTATCAGGTCTTGGGTTCTGTAATCTTGAAGTACATTGCAAAGTTTGGGATGAAATATTAAATTAAAATTGTGCAAAATGACTCTTTATATTTAAATGTTAAGAGATCTATTTCTCACTTTTTTTTTCAGGTGTACACAATCAATCTTGAGTCTCGTTATCTGATGGTGCAGGGCGTTCCAGCAATAGGTGTAATGAAGGAGCTGGTAGAACAGTTTGCCCTCTATGGCGTTATAGAAGAGTACAATCCTTTAGATGGATACCCTGCAGAGGAGTTCACAGACGTCTATCTTATTAAATTTCAGAAGCTTCAGAGTGCAAGGTAAAGCTCAGAGTTTTCAAAGTGTCAAATTGCCTCTAGCAACATAGTCATCACAAGAACTGGTTGTCATGAGGTTGTTTTATATTTTTAAATTTTTTTTTTTTTTTAAGCATGTTCAGCAGATGTCAGGAAAAAAAAAAAAAACTACCTGTCTATCTGCATAGTGCCAAGTAGTACCAGTAGACAAAGGAGCAGTTTCTGAGGCTGTTATGCATGCTTCTGTCTATGCTCTTGATTTTAAAGTTATCATATTAATGTTACTTCAATACATACTGTTTGATATTTAATTAACACAGGAATTTATCTAGTGTCCTCCCTCTTAATTCTAAATGAAAAGCAGTTAGTCACTGCAGATTGCAGTGAGGTACTCTCACCGACCAGGAACCATGCATGCATCATATTTATTATGGCTGCAACGTGCTCAACATAGAGTAACATGCAATGGAATCCTTAGACTACATTTTGCCTTTTTTTTTATTATTTATTTATTTTATGTTTAATGTCAATACACAAGTATTGGCAATAGTGGATGAGTAGGTCCCCCAAATCTGATAGTTGACGTGTTTCCCTCGAAACATTGGAACTCCAATTTAAACAGTTATTAGAACATTATAGTCAACAATAACCATCGGTCCAGGGTTACGGTTTCTTACGGTGTGTCAGTTTATCTATGCTCCCATCGACATTAGAGTTGTATTTTCAAATTTGTACCAGGATACTGGTTTCAGTAAAGAATGATGTAGAAGAATGAGAATCAGAATTAGGAGGAAAAAGAATGAAAACAAAAGCAGGAGTGAAGAGAGAGGGGGGAAAAAAAACAACAACAAAACACAAGAGGGCAGGAAGGAGAGTGGAGAACTGAGCTGCCTCCATCCTGCCTAGCCGCCATTGGCTGGTGCTTCTCCACCCACTTTTCCCCTCTCCTGGTAAACCAAAGCGATATTGGTGGGGCCATGATCCATTTCAAGTATAGGAGTATCAATTGTTTAGCTACATTAAAGATGCATATTGTCAGGGAGTACTTCTATCTAAAAAGTGGTATGATGAAGAAGATATGGGGTCAGCAGAAAAGGTAGTGGACTATATGACATTTTTGCAATGATAGATGTAATGTGCCTCCAATAAGGTACTATAACCATGCACTACCACCATATGTCTGTGAAGGAACCTGTTCCTCCATCACACCTCTAACATAGACCATCCATTTCAGGATGCATCCTGCGCAAGCGATCAGGTGTTAGGTACCATTGCGTGAAGACCTTATATGCTGTTTCCTGTGTTTTACTTGCTATGGCACAGTGGTGCACCAGGTCTTCTATTTTGTTCTCCTGTGTGCCTTTGAAAGTTGTCCCTAATGCCCATTTGGAGTAGAAGGGATGGAGTCCCTGTTGTACATTTTGGCTTTAGTCCACTTTTGCTTCTGTCACAGAGGCAATGGTTCAATAAAATGTTATTGATTCTAAGAACAAGAGCATTTGCCCACTTCGTCTTTTTTATTCCTTAATTCTGTTTGTTTCTGAAATATTTCTCTTTTGCTTGTTTGCCTTCAGGGTTGCCAAACGGAAAATGGATGAACATAGTTTTTTTGGTGGTTTACTTCATGTATGCTATGCCCCAGAATTTGAAACTGTTCAGGAGACTAGAGAGAAACTTCGGGACAGGAGAATATTTGTGGCAAGATCAACATCTGACAAAGGTTTGTTAAGAGATGTGACCCCCTTTAGTAGGAATATATTTGCCTCTTTCCACTAAAAAAAGAATAGATATTAAAGGAATACACCAAAAATTGGTTGTATTTTTTTCCATTGAGATCTTATCCAGTCTTAATACACCCACAGCTTTCTATGTGAGCCGATCATAACCCATAAATGTCTGCAGAGCAATGTCTTATGGCAACAGCAAAGGTTGGAGAGCACAGACAGTATTTTTATTTTTTTAGACAGTAGACAGCAGAACTCCAGCTACCATAAACCTCACCTATGCAGATGTTTTCAGGATACCACGGACAGCGCCAGCCTTAGGGGTGTGCGAGCTGTGCGGCCGCACAGGGCACCATGGGCGCAGGGGGCGCCATGAGGCCTACACAGCTCACGCACGGCCGGCCAGGATAATAAAAAAAAAAAAAAAAAACCCTCCTCCCAATATTGTGGCAGGGGCGGACCTTACTCTGCAGCGGAGGCGGGGCTAAAAGTGCCGGGTAACTGCTGCAGGGGAAGCAAAAAGGAGTCCCTGCTTCCCCAACAACCAGTCTCCAGTAGCTGCACTGCCTCCACTCCTCCATAATGCACAGATGTAAATATGTGTGATTGTCTGCCTGTGTGTGTGTTTGACTGAATGTATGGCTGGCTGGCTGGCTGTACCTGTATGTGTTACTGTCTGCCTTTAATTGTGTGTGTTTATCTGCCTGTATCTGTGTGTTTTTGCCTGATCCTGTGTATATGACTGTCTGCCTGCAACTGTGTGCATGTGGTGGATTTGGCATTGTATATGTATAACTGTGTGCACATAACTCGGAAAAAAATATACACCTGCATTTAGGGATTCACCGAAAGGAAAATTGTGGTCCGAAACCGAAAATTCAGGATACCCTTGGCCGAAAACCGAAACTGACTTTTTTCCCCAAAAGTTTTTTTTTTTTCTTATAATTTTATTATTAGACTTTTTAATGAATTTACTTAATCTACTACAAAAAACTTCCGATCTCCCTTCTCTTTTAGTGGTCCCCCTCCCTCCTTAATGTTTCTCCCTCCCCCATCTTTTTAGTATTCTTTCCTACCTCCTCCCCAGTCCCATAGTGTTCTTTTCTCCCCCTCCTCCCCTGTCCCATAGTGATCTCTCTCCCCCCGTCTCAAGTGCAGTATTCTTGACTTTTCAAGTTATAATTTCCTTGTGATATATAATCATCTGAATTGTTAATGCAAGCATGTCTGTTAAACTATGCACAACAACAAAAAATCTTTAAAAACATAATGTTTTTTCATTTCGGCAAATTTGACCCGTTTTCATCCGAAACAGGATAGGCCCATTTTTGGCTGAAATTTCGGTGCATACCCAGTTAAAAACCCTTTATTTACCAAACAGGAGCGATAGTGCCAGGAATACAAATTTGTATTCCTGGCATTATAGTAACACTTTAAGCTGCACCCTTTGTCAAGATTGTCAAACGTAGGAAAAATACATAAGACAAAGTAGTCCCTACATTATTATGTTTAGAAATCAAAATAGATCAGAACTGAAGAACAGATTCTGAAAGAGGAAGAGAAGAGGAAACATTAGGAGCCAGGCAGGTTTGAGGTGACAGCCGCTTTAGCTTTTTCTTTTGTTTCTTACAATGAAGTTAATTGGTTGTTGTTTTTTCCAGATTATATATATTTATTTTTAAATTTAATTAAATCTTTCCTTTTGTCTACCTGAGATGGCTTTCTAGCTCTGAACAAGACATGGAAAAAAATAAATGAAAACAAAAGTGAACAAGTTATGTTTTCTTTCAAAGACAGGTTTGTACCAGAGAAGAAACAAGACATGTCTTCATATGAGTCTAAAACCCCTCAATCAGATTTCATCCCTGTTCCTAGCAGCAGCTGTGGTACTCGTTCACATCTCAATGATCTTATAAGATTTACCTCTACATATGCTAGAGCTAATTTCCGCCAGGGCAGCACTCAGGACCCATGTTCTGTCTTGGAGGATACCGGTACCAAACCATCTCAGGGGAATGCTTCCCAAACAGATGCAGCCTGCCACACACGAGGAACCCCACAGAACTCTAGACCAAGCATTCCAATGCAAAATCAAAATACCACCTCTGGGGGTAACTTTGTGAGATTCACACCCAGAACTACCCAGCTACAGGAGAGACAGAGAAAAAGAGAACACAACAATGCCCTTGCCCTGTGTGGATCAAGTCCTGATACCCAGGATATTGTAATTGGACCACAGATACCAGAAATTCCAAAATTTGATATGGACGATACTTCTCTAAATATCTCTGCAGATATCATTAGACAGAAACTAAAGAAGGTATGCGTATATTTGTTTATATGTATTATGATTATATATCCTATACTTTAATATTTTTTTTTTATTTTTTTTTAATGTGCCAGACATGACTCAAATTAGAATTGTATATTTGTTATTGTGGAACACTAGTAAATAAGTGACAGAACAAACAACTATAGTGTATTAAAGGGACACATCTATGCCAAACTACAAATAATTGCTCTGGGCAATTGCCTGCATCTTGAGTTTAGCTTCACTGAGCTAAACAAACCAGGAAGTAGCAGGGCCAGTTGTCTGCTTGAAAGGCATGTGGATGTAACAAAGTTAATTTGTAAAAGTGTCTTTCTTTTGAAATCCGTACTTTTTGTAAAATTAAAAAAGGGGACACATTCTTCACACACAATGTATTTCAGAAATCTAAAATGCTTTAGGGGTCTGGAGTGTCTTTTTAAACAAATACAGTCCGTTTGTGAAAAGATTAGTGCTTGAAGGCAGCTTATCTACACATTATCCACAAAGAGCCTACTGGAAGATGGACAAGTTCAGTTAAAAATTCATCATTACTGCCTCTTGATGCTAAGTAGCTATCAAATTTTGTTACTTAACAGCTGCATTGAGCAGCCAATCGCCTCCAAAAGTGATATAGGTCCCTAAGAAAACAAGTGTAGCAGAAGGTAATGGTAAATTAACAGGGAACTATAATTGTCTGGAACAGTCCAGTTGATGTCACAGGCTTTTTTCTACTTGAATACGTGTAATACCTTGTATTTATTGCACTTTTATAACAGACTTTTTGAATTTCTGTGTTTTGTTTTTTTCCTCTCTCTATAAAGTTATTATATACAATATGTATGTCTCAATCAAAGAGAACCCACAGTCCTAATTGGGGATTTAGTTCCTAGTTCTGGCCACCAGGGATTACCCATTTTGAAGGATGCCTATTTCAGGGGGTAAATGAATGATAAGTATTATGTGGGTCCTATTTGCTGCACGAGAAAGTTACGTAATTCTTTACAGAAAAGGTTTGTATTAGAATTGTTTCTTTGCTGATTCCTGCCCTATTCTGTCTGAACTACTAATACTGTTTATCTTATAGGTTTCTGGCACACCTAAATTGGCCACTGTGGAAAATACATCAAATGAGGCACAATCTGAAGCTCCAAAGAAGCAGAGAAGAAGAATTTAACTTTGACAGCTTAATGTCTATATCCATATACTCATATCTGCATGATGTTTACTTTTTATTATAAAAACACAACACATTTTACTGTACTCATAATGCAGAGATTAATATAACACACAATAATGTGAGAGATCTCTGGAGTGTGCACCCATAATTAATTGTACAGAACATTTGCATTTGTCTTTCACATTTACTCTGTAATGGTCTATATGGGACCGTGAACACAGGCTTTTATTATATGCACTGATTTAAAGACATGTCTTCCTCTTTTGTAAAGATCAGCTGCTCAATCTCCTTCAATGATATGTAGATCCATTTCTATTGATCATTTGGCTCTGTAAATGCTTGTCGTTCAAAGGCCATTATGCTCTAAAGCGGAAGAAAATGAGCATCATTAGCTGTTTCTTGGTAGAAATGGTGTAGTTAATTAAAAGTTCTTTTACATGTTTTTAAATATGACACCGAGCACAGTATTAAAAGTAATCTGTCATGCACAAATTGGAAGGCATACTCACCTCGAGGAAAGTAACCAACACAATATACTGGTGAAATAGCAAATGCATGGATTTAAAAAAAAATACTTACCTGTAGATCTCTTTCTTACTCTGCAATGTGGCATCATCTATAGAAAGCGAAGGCTATGCAACCACGACGGATGTAAGCAGCGTTCCATGTTTCTTTGCATAAAGTTGAATGCTATTAGTTATGGGATGCTTCCATGTCACTTCAGGGGGCAGGATGACTAACTACAACTGTTATTTGTTACTTAATGTTTTAAATAGCAAGTCTAGGTCTGCAATATACACAAAATTACTGCAAAATGCATCAAATTTAAAGGGTTACTCCAAGCACCAAGCTTCAGTAATTTGAAGTGGTTATGGTGCTTGGATCTGTATGTGCAACGTTTTAGTATAAAACTTTATTTTTAAATAAATTATGAAACTTACCTTCATTTTGCATTTCACTTAAATGCTAGATTTGTGCATGGTGTGAAAACTTGCGTTGGCTGAACAGTTTTTCATTGACAATAGAATTTCTGCACTTATAAAACTCGATTTGGGCTAACCAAAAGGGAGTGAAAATGGGCCAATAAGTGTACTGCAAAATGCATACATAATATAACATGATGTATATATTTTGAAGTCTGCAGCCCACTGATTTATTTTCCTGCAGTTTGGTTACTTTTTTCTCACTTCATCTGTAAACTAATCTCAGGAAAAACAGGCGTATTCAAATACTTTTTTTTAATCTATAGTGATTGCTTACATCCTATATTAAATTTATAAACATATTTGTTTCTTACTTCTCCTTTTCCCCCCTCTATTGCTCACTTATCACTTGAGCCGTGAATAAAAAGTTAGTGACTGTCCCCTAGCCATTAATCATATCTCTTTTTTTTTTTTTTAGAGACCACACCACAGGCAGTATTTAGAATCACAAGTCAATGAACATGTTCGGCCATTGCATGCCTTGATGTTTGTTTCGTCATTTAGGTACAGTTCAATCATCTTGGAGTTCATAAATTCACTTAATCGTTCCAAATTTGGACGAATCACAGTTCGGATCAAACTGAACCTCCAAGTCTTCTACATCCTATATATGTATTGAGTATGTTTGTAATATTCTGTAGTTGGGAGGTGGGGGTATTTGTTATACATCAGTTTTTGGTTTTGTTTAAAGTTCCTCTTTGACTGTCATTTGCCTTGCACTCCATATTTTGATTTCCTTGTGAAACAACTGTCTATATATTATTTTTGTAACTTTTTAGAAGATGTTATAAAAATAGAAAAGCACCCCACCTTACTATCTGGTAGGCACGGACCAAACGCTTCTAGAAGAAGGTTTTCATCTCTTACAGCTTTTTCAAAATCCGTATAGGACAGTTTGCTGTCATGGTCATAATCCTGCAAAAGAAGAAACACATTTTACATAAACTGTGCATTTAATACATGATTCACTGCGAAGGGCACAACAGTTATAAAATCCACAATCATTCATTAATGGGAAATTTAGTTGGGTAAAATATATGTTCTTTGTACTTTATCTCTTTTGAATGGTACTCCTGGAAATGCAAGGCCTATTCCTATTTTGGTCAGTTTTTGACACATTATGTAAACACTAATTGAAAAAAATAAATTAAATAAAAGCAAACAAGTATATTTTTGGCAGAAGAGTGGGCCATAATTTTATTTGGCTGCTTAACCTTGCTCTTCTAATTTGTCGGTACTCAAATAACGAACTCATTAGTTCACTTGCATCTCAACGTTGCCAGACCTAGCAAGTGGGACAGGGGTGCAGGGCAAGTCATTTGTTTGGATTTTCTTGTACTGGGCTATGTCAATTTTTGCACCACTTTGTGTAGGTTTACTATGTTTATTCCCCAAAGAGTAACTTGTTGAGATGACAGCAGATGTTCTTTTTTATTAAAATAGTAGTCATCACCCACAAAGCTGAAGTGCTTTGACAGAGCCCTACTGGATAGAGAATTGTGACGGTAGTCACCATCACTGAGGGTGGAAGATGGACACTTTATGTAGGTCCCCACAATATTCTTATGTCTTAGTCACCCCATGCCCATTATAAGTGCAGGGTGTGTAAAATGTATTTGTGTATTGTGAAATGTTTGTGTGCTCTCCTGTCCTGCTGCTTCTTTCAACCAACTTGGTCAGTAATGGCTAACCTTGACACCATAAATTGTTTCTGGACTACATTTCCCATGATGCTCAGCTAGCTTTTAGAGTTTAACTGCTAGCTGAGCATCATGGGAAATGTAGTGCAGAACTAGTTTATGGTGTCAAGGTTAGCCATCACTAAACTAGGTGGATTTGGCTGTGGAGCATGTAAAAGCACCATCTGTTGGTTGTCAAGGATCTTGAAACAGCTATATGCACTACCTGAAAAGCAAGGTTTGCTAATTTGCATATTCAGGTAGATTTCATATTATGAATTCTTCAGGCAAGGAAGTTCCTGTATGTGTCCCCATATGATTTGGTTATTTGTATTATATTGAGGTTGTTACCGTAAGTTTAATGTAATGTGCATACGGGCTACTCCTGTGAAAATAAAATAAATAAATAAAGCTGATTGTGTTAGTTCCTTTTGGAACTGTGTGTCCTGGTTGATTTGTTCAGGGATCCCAGTAACATAGTCTTTGGGCCTGTTGACTTGCTGCTTGATCCCTGTATACTGGGACAAGTTAAAAAGAGAGAGGCCTGAGAATCACAAGTGCCTTTGTAAAGGCAGTATCTGATCACAGCCTAAGGTGGAAGTACGCAAAGGTAGATCCCAAGATGTTGTAAACTAAAACTCCCATGATGCTTTGCATGCCTTTAGAATGACAAAGCATCATGGAAGCTGTGGGTTATCATCTAGGGATCTTTGGGCAGCCCTGGTCTAGGAAATAGTGTGGATACCTGCCTGGAAGAAGAGAGCTGTAACCTGGTCAAGCTTCAGCGACTGGGGCTGATTCTTTCCAGGGTCCCTGCAAGCTGCTAGGAAGTGAACTAAGTGGAAGTACTCAGTCGGAGTACAGGAGCTCCCTCACATGATTAAATCCAACACCGTGGCATAGTAAATACCAATATTTAGTATTTTTGAAAGACCGCATGTAAAGAAACACTCTAATTACTTGGGTGTTTTGTTTTTTTCTATAAAACCTCTAGCGAGTCTTCATCAGTTGAAAAAGATGTATTGTGAGGGAACACAGAGAGAGTACAGATTGCTAGTCACCTCAGCGACAATCATCTGAGCTTTGCAGGAAACAGGGCTCTGTATGCATGCTTACAGTTCACTAGCCCACGTCCTGCATGTGTAGTACACAGTAGGTGGATTCGCATGGTGTAAGCACGCAATGTGACCTCACAGTATACAAGTGTTTTGGATTGGTGAAAGGGGAAAATAATACTTCCACAAATGACAGGAGGGTGTAGTTTGGGTGTCAGATGTAATACAGAATAAAGAAATCAGCAAGGATTTGAAAGGTAGGGGTTTTTTTTTCCCATGAGAGATTACAAGCCAAATAACCACTAGAATAAGCCGAACTAGTTATGGTACTTGGAGTATCCATTTTAAATAGTAAAATGGTCCTGGTGTAGGACAGTATGTTAAAGGGACACTATAGTCACCACAACAACTACAGCTTAATGTAGTTGTTCTGGTGAGTATAAGTATTGCCTTCAGGCATTTTCATGTAAGCACTGCCTTTTCAGAGAAAAATGCAGTGTTTACATTGCCCTTAGGGACACCTCCAAGTGGCCACTCCTCAGATAGCTATTGGAGGTGCTTCCTGGCTCAGTGCTGCACAGTAGGCAGTACTGCCGTTCAGCGTATCCACGCTCTGCATGGGGACGCTGAATTTTCCTCATAGAGATGCATTGATTCAATCCATCTCTATGAAGAAGTGCTGATTGGCCAAAACGGTGTTTAGCCCCACCTCCTTGACGATTTTAGCCAATCCAATGCTTTCCCAATGTCCCGGGCGGCACTGGAAATAAGGTGAGTTTTAATTCCTTTTAAGAGGGCTGAGGGGGGCAAGCCACCTAAATGGTGGGTTTAACACAATAGGGTCAGGAATATGTTTGTGTTCCTGACCCTATAGTGTTCCTTTAACCCCTTAAGGACACATGACATGTGTGACATGTCATGATTCCCTTTTATTCCAGAAGTTTGGTCCTTAAGGGGTTAATGAGATATGTATAATGCAAATAGTTTCTAAAAGCAATAAAATCATTTTTACCATCTTTTTCAGCGTTATCTCTACCAAATCTTTTATTCCTTCATCAGGGTCCTCTTCAGTTGGTTGTTTTAGAAGGCTGTTCTTTAGCATGTGAAACATCTCTTCTCTGGAAATATATCCATCACCATTCAGGTCATAGACTCCAAAACAGTCTTTATAAAAAAAACACAAAAAAACAAAACACAATTAGTCATTATGTAACAAAACCAGTTACTGAAAAAGAAATACAGTAAAATACAGAGACACTCCAAGCACCTATCGGTCATGTACTCATAAGTGAGAGCATCAAAGACAATAAAGCACAATACTTAATTTTTCCTTTACACCTGAAGAATATAAATATATTTTTTAAATGTTAACACAAAACATCTTTAGATACCTTTGTGCAGCAATGTTTAAGATATAAAAAGAACTCTCATAGCTTTCATTGTAATTGCCTTAAAAATTGGAGGGGTTCAACTGAAGTCTAGAGCACTCAATTACATTTTTAAAACTGTTGCATTCTAATACATAGTTCTAAAACTGTATTTCAAGACCATAACTTGAGAACCCCAATAATTTTATTTATTTTTACACATTTTTTTTTATGTTTAAAATTTATGGAAGGTTCATAAAGATAATTTACAATTAATAAGCTGTAAACCAACTAAAACAAAGGAAAGAGTGTGTATTTTTCAGCCAAGAAAAAATAAACAAATGCGAATACGGACATTACAGCTTGCGACCAATACACCCCAATGTCTAAAATTCATTCATAAAAAGGATAACAAAAGTGGAAATACAAAAGAATGCATAGTGAGTTAGTATTGTTGTCCCTGTGTGAGGATAACAAGGGAATTGTAGGTAAATATTATGTGTGGTTAGGACAGTTCATGTTGAGGCCCCCTCTATCGGAGATCGGTGGAGGAAATGTAGTCATGGAGACCAGGTAAGGACATTTGCCTTATAGCTATGAGAAGAGGTAACCTAATTTTTTCTATCACCCTGATAGTTTCTACTTTGTCTACCCTCTCTTTAAAGCAGGGCTGTCCAACCTGAGGCCCCCCAGATGTTGCTGAACTACAACTCCCATTATTCCCTGGCTATCTTTTTAATTGAAAGAATCATGGGAGGTTTAGTTCAGCAACATCTGGGGGGCCGCAGGTTGGACAGCCCTGCTTTAACCCCCTAAGGGCACATGACATGTGTGACATGTCATGATTCCCTTTTATTCCAGAAGTTTGGTCCTTAAGGGGTTGGTGGTGTGTAGATGATTTCCAATGAGCAGGGATTACATTTTTAGATGCATTCAATAAGTCTAGAAGAGGATAGAGTAGTGTGATGGAATAAGAATAACTATGAGGTGCTGGGAACTGGAGTTCCAAAAATAGGAGTCGTTTATGAGGTATATATATTTGCTCAAAAACTTGCAATTCTTGGGTGTGACCATGGTTACAATACGTGTGTTACATTACCAGCAGAGCGTGGATGCTGTAAGAAAGATTAAGTTAAGAATCTGAGGGATACGATGCCACCTACAGAAGATTTTAGAGTTAATTAGCTGAATGGAGGCATCTACTGATCAGCAATGCATAAGGGTGAAATCTTTTACTCCACTCCCTGTCAGTCAGTCAATTAAATAGGTCACTGGATTATGTTCTTGCAAAATAGGGAGGGTGTTGGGCTATTACATCTCTTAACAGTCAATCAATCATCCCTTTTTTTTTTTTAAATGACTGGTTTTGTAATGTATAAATATACATAATCGACAACCTATTCTCTGGCTTTTCATACTACTGCATTAAAAAGCAATTTATTCAAATATAGATTACACTTAACAAGGGTTTATTTTTTTGCCTTTTATATTTTATTATCTAATATTTTTAACCTTGGGCACATTTCCTCATCTTTTTCCTTATACTCTCTATTATTTGTATCTTTACGATACTCATTATCTAATTTTTTAATATCCTAATCCACCTTCTCTTTGATTATAGATTACACATACATTTTATTTTTTCATCTAATGTCCCTCGAAGAAATACAGCCAAACCCTCAATCCATTCTGTGACGTTAATAGAACTGTCATTGTCTTTGTCAAATCCACGGAAAACTACAACAACAACAAAAAAGTTAAATCATTTTAAGGCACAATGCAATAAATAACAGGAAGATAAATATTCATGAAGTGTCTACGAACATAAAGAAAGAATTTCCATTTATAAGTCAGGAGCGTGGATGTTCGCTCACCTCGGTCCATGATCATGTCATCTGTCATTCCAAACGTGTTGTGCAGGATGTTTCGGAATGTATTCCGATCCACACCTCCCCTTGTATTTGCGTCAACTGGACGCCCAACTATACTATAATATAGGCGTATAAGGCTTTCCATCTCATTCTTATTGACTGAAACAAAACAAAACAATTATAAGGGGAATTACAATCTCTTCAGCCTTTCTCCTTGTACCACCAAGTTGATCTTTCTGCGAAAATCTCGGGCAATTTGAATTTCAAATTTTAGACAATGGTAATTTTCTGGTTTAGAGAATAACCCTGCCAGACAACATAAGCCGAGATAGAAATACAGATCCAAAGGATTTTATACTTGGTTATTTTAACATATAATAAAAATGTACTTATGCTGCACCAAATAATTGAATGAATACATACAAATCAAAGTGTATTACTGGGCCCAAGGGGGCCCAAATAAGCTTTTAGTGGAGCTAACTCAGAACCAGTTTTCCTACTCTGCAGATTTAGCCTTAATGTTACTATTCAGTTGTACATTCATCACAAGCCACATGTTTCTAAATTAAACCCTTATTCTATCTGAACATCACACCTTCATATTGAATTACTAACAGGGTTATTCAATAAAGTTAGAGTTCCAAAATTAAGGCCAAAATAGCTGAATTGAAAAAAGTCACCTTTGCTTCCATTTCATCTACTTTGGCCTCAAATTTGACATTCACTTTGAATTCTCACCCCTTAACTCTTTAAGGGCTCCTTTTCATAATTTGCTCTCAAGAATAATCTTGATGTGGAAACTGCTCTCCTGGTATTCGTTTATTAATCAGTAACTACAAGTTAGTGAATGTAAATGTATTAATCAGCCTCTGGTAATTGGATATAAGTGTATTAATCAGCTTCATGGTAGTGGATATAAGTTTATGAACCACCAGTCTATTGTTAGTGGATATGTTTATTAATCAGATTCCTGGTATACATTTAATCAGCTTCTGGTAATCGGATGTTTATGGATTAGCCTCTTATTATTGGAAATAGTTTATTAATTAGATAAACGGGTATACATGTATCAATCAGTAACTAACTACCTGTTAGTGGATGCTAATTTATTAATTAGCCTCTGATAACTGGATATAAGTTTATTAGTGTATGTAAGTTTTTTAACCCGCCTCGTTATTGGAAGATTATAGTTTATTACTCAGAATCCTGTTTACATTTATTTGATACAAGTTTATTAATGAGCTTCATGGTAGTGGCTGTGAGTTTGTATATTAATGACACTCCGGCCAGTTGCCATGATGACAGTGAATTAATGATTGTATTATTATTCGGTGTACTCACAGTGTTTGACAGATTTGCACATGGCCTCTGCCAGTTTGTGCAGGTTCTTTCTGTTCATGGCGGGCACATGCTGAGACATGGCTCTGACCAGCGCCGATCACACGAGCACGACCCACGGACCCGGAAACCAAGGAACGCGTGGAATCCACAGTGGAACGTTTAGTGACAACATTGTGTCGCCATGGTTACAGGCCACGCCGGGCGGTCGCTAAGGTGACGTCATGTCTTGGTTTTCGGTGGTGTTTCTGTTTTGATAATTTGCCACTCTGCACATGTTTTGTATGGGGTTTATATTAGACCACAAGACCTTTCAGGATTATGATCTATACCTCCCAACTGTCCTCTGTCCCTCTTTTTTATAATAATGTCCCTCTTTTCTATGGAGCTCTGTGAGTGTGTCTTCAAACAGCAATCAATTTATTTAGGAATCAGTCTGTGTAAATAAGATACATTGTTCTAAATAACCTTTTTATTTGCATAAATTGTTGTTCATGCTCTTGTAATTTCTCACATAGATTACTGTAATTCTCTCCTGACTGATCTTCCCCAGTAACCATAGTGGCTCACTACAGTCCGTAATGAATGCTGTTATCAGGCTGATTTTTCTATCTGGTCACTCCTTGGTCAATCCTTACATTGACTTCCTGTACCCTATTAATTCAAATATTAACCTTTACTTATAATTCGTTAATGGAAAAACCTATTCCTAACACGATGTGCACCCCCGCCTCTTCGGAGTTAAAAGTTAGTATACTTACCTTTTCTCCCACGCCCACTGGCGTACATACCACGGTCGAAGCTGCAACCGGGCCCATCAATCCAGGGGGCCCGGCCACCCTGCGGACCCCTGCGACTGGGTACACCTTCTGCGGCCCTGGCCCGTGCGGCAAACCGCCGGGGCCGCCGTCCAAGTGGTCCATCGGGTGGCCCATGCTGTCAGGGCCACCCGATGGAGATTGATTGTCAGGGGGCCCGGTCAGCGCTGGGTGCTTTAACAGCGCGACCAGGCCCCCTGTGATGACATCACACAGAGCTGGGGGGGAATAGGGAGGGGGAAGCCCTCGGATCATTTTTGCACCGGGGCCCCATGAATTGTGTGTACGCCACTGCCCACACCGTGCTGGTCTTTCTGTGGTTGGCCCCACCTCCATGGCTGAGATAATTAATCCTGATGATCTCAGTCAATCCAATGCTTTCCAGAAGTCGCCTAACAGCCCAGAAGTCCCTCTAGTGGCTGTCTGTTAGACGGAGGGGGTGACGTTGATCGTTTGACATTGTTCAAGTAAAGGAGTTGATGTGAAAAATCCTGGGAGTGCTGATTTTTTCTTATTGTATACATTTCAGTGCAATCAAGCACCGGGTTGAAGCCATGTGAGTAGGAGTGCAAGGTCTTTTTTTCGTTTATATATATATATAAATCAGCAAGTGAATAAATACACATTTGCAACTTCTTTTTGCAAATTGGTGTCAAGTACAGTGGAAAAGAGCATATTTTGAGTTACAACAGTCATATACTTGTGTAAAATGTATACTGACATCTAGTGATAGTGCTGAGGATTGCAGCCCATCATCCCAATATTCTGTTTAGTATGTCCAATAAAATGTCAGATCTTCAGCCAGCAATTTTTTATTATTATAACATTTTAGTCTTTCAAAATGCTTTGTTTGATAATAAAATGTGTTCAGATCTTCAACTATTTTGCCAATTAATCTGTTTTGAGAAAAGAATGAATGAAAAAAGGTAAATTTTCAGTCGAACAAATAGTTATGTTAAGACCCTCAAAATAATTCAACACCTGAATAGAATCCATCACAACAGCATAAACATGCAAAACAGGTGTTATATGGAAGACATAAGATAAGAGACCAATCGTACAGAGTGTAAGGGACAATATATGTGATAAAAAGATAAATATATTCCACTCACATTTAAATGAGCTATAGCCAGCTCAGGTATAACAGGCATACAGCGGAATAATCCCCGCTTATGGGATATAAGGATGATTGTCCTATGGATGGAATGATGTCCGGCTCTCAGGAGAGGAATATATAAAAACAGCTAATAGTGCTCACTGTTTGATAAGGTATAACCGTTGATAAAAAATGAAAATGTACTTAGAAGTATAGTGCAGGCCGACTGCACTATGGTAACAACGTTGGTGGTATGATCCCCACCTTGGATAAGCTTGTAAGTATGTGATAAAATCGATAAGATGCCAGGTAGAAGTAAAAAGGTGTGTAAAAAGATAGTTGGCACAAATAGTAACCAAAACAATCTTTAATTATATAAAATACAAAATAATAAAGCCATGTATGCGTTTCGCCACTAGGGCTTTTTCAAAATGGGATAACATTAAAAACCTGGCAGGTTGGAGTATATATAGGTACATAATAAATTAGGAATTGGCGCCTGAATAGAATCCATCACAACAGCATAAACATGCAAAACAGGTGTTGTTTCAAGCACACCTGATGTAACCAATCATGGGTTTAATTAGTTGCACCAGGCGTGCTTGAGATGGATCACTTGAAATACCTGAGCTGGCTAGGGGTGTGTTGAGTGCCTCGTTTGACTGCATGTGAGAAATATGGCAAAAGAATGGTCCACAAAGTTAAAAGATGAGATCATCGCCCTTTACAAACAAGGATCAGAATACAAAAAGATAGAGAAGGCTCTGAATGTTCCTAGAGACACCGTTGGAAGCATAGTTCACAAGTTCAAAGTTGAAAGAATAGTGGTTACACTACCTGGACGGAGTAGAAAAAGTCAGGTATTAATTACTGTAAGACAAAAACAACAGTAGTGCAAGGCTGCACCAAAATATATCAATGTGGACTACAGATATTATAAAACATATAAATGAGACATAAAAAGAGTGCAAACAGAATAGTTGGTATTGTACATAAAATAGTCCAAAAAGATTAGAAGTTGCACTGTGGCAATAAATGTCTTTTAAGGTGCTTTTGATGAAGGGGTCTCCTCTCTGTTTAAAGTAGTCCGATTGTTCTCGTTATATGGAAGACATAAGATAAGAGACCAATCGTACAGAGTGTAAGGGACAATATATGTGATAAAAAGATAAATATATTCCACTCACATTTAAATGAGCTATAGCCAGCTCAGGTATAACAGGCGTACAGCGTACAGCAAAGAAGACGATATAAAAGAGACGCAGGAAAAGCAGAAAAGATACCATAATCCTAGTCAGTATAGTTGGGCATCAGGGGTCATTGGCACAAAATAAGTATTTACTTTATTATGTTAATGGTAATCGGTAATTTTTTCTATCCAATTTTCAATATACTCTTTAGTTTTATCTCGTTGATATGTCAATCCTTTTTCCATTTTCAACTGAAATAATACTTGTTCTTTTATTAAAAAACAGGCAAAATATCTTATTTCCAATACCTGGCAACAATAATTTTTGCTTCCACCAATATATGAATTAAACATTTTTTTTAAAACATTCATTAGCATTAATGAATTCAAAGTGCATCAAATCTACTTCTGCAATATATTGAATCTGCAAGTGTAAATTCTTCCAGAAAGTTTGGATTAAATCACAGTTCCACCAGATGTTTATAAAATCGCCCCTGCCTGCTTTACATCTCCAACATAAATCAGAGGCGTTTTGGATCTAGGTAAAGTCTGTTCATAATTTTAAATTGCAGTTCTGTTAAATTCCAAAATGTTATGTTTTTTAAAACTAGATTCCATGTGTATGTCCATTCTGTACCTGAAATTTTTTAATTTACATTTTCCCCCATTTTCTAAGTCCTGGGAATATGTGAGGCAAATCAAGGCTTCTCAAAACATTGGAACATTTTTAAAAAATATTTTTGGTCTTATAGTCTGTAATAAAATTTCCCAGAGCCTCATAGACTTCAAGATGTTCTAAGGGGCAAAAAGACTTCAAAACTTTTTTAATACTGTTCCGTAAGTGGTAAGGAAAATTTGTCTCTGATTTCAAATGTCATGATCTTAGATCCTGATATTGCGTCTGCAATTTTCTCAATACCAACATTAGTCCATGGGTCCAATTTTAGATCTTTTAATATTATAATAAAGAATTTTAATAGATAGGGCTTTAATTATTTGTTTTCTTATTTTCATATCAGATTTTAGCTTTAACCACATTTTGCATTGTTAGCCAACTATCTGGGATAGGGAGAAGGATCATTCTCAGCATATATAGCCACTTTGGTAATATATATACAATTTTATAATGTTTATTCTTCCCCACCACGACCATTCCATCGGTTTCCATTTTATTAAACAATTTGTTTGTTTGGGAAATTAAAGGCAGAAAATTACATTCCATTATCTTGGTTGAATCTGAGCACACATTAATACCCAGGTACTTAAAGGAATATTCCGCCCATAAGAAATCTAATTTAAAATGCAAAAAAAATTTTTTTTTACTTTGTTGGCGATATTGCGTGGTAGAATTGTTTATTTTCTATATTTATTTTTCTATTGTTTTTACCAATTGTGTTATTGATTGCATCAGATCTTGTAGTGTTAGCACTACATCGTCGGCATACATGTTTATTTTGATGTTACTTGTATCAGGATTAAAACCCATAATTGCCTTGTTTTGTCTTGTGGCGGCAGCAAGCGGTTCTAAAAATAAAATATAAAGCAAAGGGGATAGAGGGGCACTACTGTCTAGTTCCATTAGTTAGAGGGAACCAACCAGAAGTAAAGCCCTTTCCCATCACCTTAGCCATTGGCGTACTATATAATGCTCTTATTTGTTCAAAGAATCTACCCTCAATTCCAATCGTTGACAGAGTAAAATTTAGCAACTCCCAGCTGACACGATCAAATGCTTTTTCTGCATCTAACGAAATGGTCAGCAAGGGAGTCCTCGACCTCTGTACAGATGTCTAGAATGTCTATGAGTCTTCTAGTATTATGAATATCCAATCTGCCCTGAATGAATCCCACTTGTTCTCGATTTATCAAATCTTCAATTACTGTTTTCAATCTCTCTGCCAACATCGACAAAAATAGTTTAATATCGATGTTCAGCAGGGAGATGGATCAGTAATTCCGAAGAAATTCTGGGTTTTTGTCTTGTTTTGGTATTTGGGCAATATAAGCCTGCAGTAGTTCTTTAGGGATATTAATTGATTGTCTAAAGGCATTAAACACATCTAACAGATCTATTTTAATACTATTTTTCATTCGCTTGTAGAAAAGATTATTAAATCCATCCAGCCCGGGTGGTTTTTTTTGCTTTTAATTTATCAATGCACCTTATCAATTCTGTTTCTGTAAATTGTTTATTTAACTGTATTAATTGATTTTGTGTTAATTTTGGTATAGGGATATTATTAAAAAAAAAAAACTGCTCAGGTTTTTGTTATTTATATTATATAAATTTTATTAAAATGTACTAAAAGCAGATCCTATTTTATCTGACCTCAATAGCATTGCGCCATTATCATCTTATTGATCATTCTTTTAGCTCTTTCTTTTTTTAGACATCAGTGTATCAGCTTTATTTCCCTGGTGATACCATTTCCTTTTTAGGAAAAGCTTTGTTGGCCTTTATAAGTAATTGGTCATTAATTAGTTTTTCAATATCCACTATTTTATTAGATAATTGTAATGAGGGAGCCTGTTTATTTTGATAATGTAAATTATCTAGATTTATATATAATTCTGCTAAATATATCTTTATTGAGTTTTTTTTTTCTTTAGCAGTTAAATTTATCAAATGGCCTCGTATGACGCATTTATATATGCACCAGGTAATTGGGGGTGTTACCTCTTTCACTCTATTTTCATTAAAAAACAAGTCTTTAGATCTTGGATATGTTTCAAATTGATATCGTTTTTCAAAACCCAATCATTCAATTTCCATTCTAGTCTAAATTTATTAATATTTTTCTTCTAAATCCATAATTATCGAATTATGGTCAGACCATGGAGTCGTAGTAATAAATATATTTTTAATAACTTTTGCCACAGATCTGTCTCCTAATATCAGATCAATACTAGAGTATGAATTGAAAAGCACGAAAAATCTTTTTCTTTGGGGTGAAAGATACGCCAGAAATATAACAGAGCGTGAAGTTTAATAAATCCAGTGAATCTTTTTGCGTTATTAACTAAGTTTGTAAATCCCCCATAACTACAAGCTGTCCCAATGTTATACGGTCAATTTTATGTAAAACCTTTTTAATGAATGGGCTTGATGATGTATTTGGAGCATATATATTCGCTAGGGTAAACTTTTGATTATTGATTTTGCATACTAAAATAATAAATCTGCCTTCACTATCTAAAGCTTGATACATTTTTAAAGAAATATCTTTTGAAAAGACGAATGCAACTCCTTTTTTTTTTTTTTTTTTTTATTAGTTAGGGCTGCACTTGTAATTATAGGATATAAATTTGAGTTAAATTTGTATTTATCCTCCAAGGTCCAATGGGCTTCTTGAAGGGCTCCAACATGGATATGTTCTTTTTATATATAATCTAATATCGTGTATTTTTTAAATTGCAAATTAATCCCATGAGCATTAATTGTGACAAATCTAATAACCATGTTTTAATCGTCTTCTCTTCTTATGTGGTAGGACTAGGAATTTCATTGTGTTACAATACATAAACAACATAAAACAAAGTATCAACTGACCAACCATAACTATATAAATTATATAGACAGACATTCTAGGCCATTCACTAAACATACTCCTATCAACTGGAGACTCACTCTCCCTAACACACTAGTCGGCAATCACCTCCTCCACATTTGTTGCCTTTATACGTTAAAATCATTCATATCGGGAAGCCCCATGCATAGTTTTTTTCATGTTTTTTCAGTTTGGCCATAAAGAGTGCAAATGCTTTCCTATTCAATCTAGTTTGAAACGATAAGCCTTGAAAAACTTTTATTTGCGAGTAAGGTGACTCTTTTAGGTCTTTAACAGCATTAGCACGTACCACTTGTATTTTAAAGCAGAATGAGTGCAGGCACATGATCAAGTCTCTTGGCACATGTTCTGGCACCGAATTAGGTTTCATGACTCTGTGACTTCTTTCAATGTAATTGGTTTCTTTATTTGGGAATAATTCCAGGAATTTAAAAAAGAATCTTCACAATAGTCTTCTAACTGAGATGCTGTAATGTTTTCGGGGATGCTTCTTATTCTGAGATTATTTCTTCGTGACCTATCCTCAAGGTTTCCAATTTTTTTTTTTAGTAGATTTTCTGTTTTTTTCCTCAAGTTTCTCCAACCTTACAGTACTGATCTGCATTTGGAAGTAGATGTAATCTGTCTTCTCTTCCATTGCTTTTAGCCTTTCGCCAATCTTGACAAGGTCACATTTAATATGAGTAGAGGAGGTGGTAATTTCTGCTTTAATTTTTACAAGTTGTGAGTCAAAACAATTAGCTAGATGCTCTGCAGTGATGATAGTCTGTTCTGGCCACTGGTTTTCTAGGGGCCCTTTTTCTATATCAGGTTTTTTATTTTCCAACAAGCCTGAGTCATCTTGTATTCTGGGCTGGCTCCCCTTATAAACTTGAGGAGAAAATAAATTAGACTCTCTTCTTTCTTGTGGTACATGCTTTTTTGTGTTATGTTTACTTTCGTGTAATTTTTTTGTAGCCAGTTCTTTCCCCACTATCTTCTTCCTCCCTTTCTCCTTCTCTCCTCTTTTTCCCTTTCTTTTCTTCTTTTGCTCTTCACCTTTTTATATCTTAACTGGAGCTTGATTGTAGCCTGTTACTATATGTTATTCAGAAGTTTAACATTTAGTAGACTGGCATAAAATCATGGTATTGTCATAAAAAAACAAAAACAGAACTTAAAGAGCTTAAATACAGGGCAGTCGTCCCTTATTTGGTAGCAAACAGAAAGGTTGCTTAAAACGGAAATTAATGTTTAAAGTTTGCCTTACCCGGCTGTTTCTGTCTTCCCGGTGCCTTTTTTTTTTTTTGTTCCCAGCTCCCTTTCTTTCATTAAGTTTTCCAAGCTCCAGACTTTTAATTTTTATTTTTTTCATGTACACGAGCACTTGGCTGTGATATGTCTTTGATATATTGACTTGCCGTCACACTGATTTCTTTTTCTCCCGCACTAGTCCGTCCACAGTTTTGTCCACCGCAGTCTTGTATATCCCCAGGGCCGTTGTCCGACATACTTTAGCCTGGACCTCCTCACCACCGACTAGCACTCCACATTTCATTGTGCTGGCTTCAGCGTCCTCTTGGAACCTGGCAAAGTTTCCAGCGAGGTGTAGGCGTGCACGCATCTTCTTCATAACGCCTCCCCTCGTGTATAGCATCATCCTGCTGGATTATCTTTTTTTTAAATTGCTTGCTTGCTATGTGTTTTGCAATTTGTGGTCAGATTGAATATACCAGATTTCAAAGATCCAGGTATTTGAAAAGCAAAATTAAAAATACAGCAATGGAAGATTGTTGTAAATAAGTAGAATTTGAAAACAAAATGGAAGAAAAAAAACAGCTCAACATTGAAAATTTTACAGTTGTTCAATTACAGTTAATTTATTACTGCTTGGTTAGATGAAAATAAAATTAGTTTTTTTCTTCCAAACCATCCTTATATGGTATATTGTTGTATAAAGAAAGGACATTGAGACTTCAATTAATGTAAATACAATAAATGTACATGCGGATACCTAGATATACCTCAATTTATGTAATGCATGTTGTGTAGTCCTAACAAACGAAGGAGATGTTTCACAAAATAGTGCAAAATTTTGTAAACATAAACACTGGCCTTCTCAGTCAGGCTCTTATTGCTTAGTTTAGGGGTAGTCAACCTGGTCCCTACCGCTCACTAGTGGGCGGTTTGGGATTTCAGGTGGATGGTGGTGTGTTCTGCAGAAAATGCACGGTGGACCTCGATGGCCATGGACCAAGGCCGGCGGGGGAGATCCTTTCATCTTCCCAACGGTGGCACCATAGGTGGCTACAAAGACCGTACAGAGCTCCTCAGTATCAATAACTGACTCAGATGTACCCGCAAAGTACAAAACACCAAAACAGACATAAATAATATATACATATATTATTTTTTTCATTAAAATATTTTTCATAATTATTTGAAAAGCTTATACAGCAATTTAAAAAAAAAAAAGAGTCCTAAGTTTACTACTTTGCACACTCTTTCACACATTTCTACTGACAACCTGCATAAAGACCCATTTAAATTTGCAGCATAATATATTTATGCGGTTATATAAATAAATACTTTTGTTATGCTTTCTTTGTGTAACTAATTTGTTTTGTATTCTTTTTGTTTTCTCTATGCAATTGGATTATACATTTTTCAATAACTGAAATAAAAATAAATGTTTAATTAATGATCATCTATATTCCCAATTTGGGTTTAGAGAACAGGAGGCTCTCATTACAAGTTGCATCTAGGTTCTAAACCTCAGTCCCCATGTACACTGTATATTTCTATACAAGAACAGGACCTGATCTTCGGTCAATGGCATTTTCACCACAATACTTAAAAACAGCCACATCTACACCAGGTACAAATCAAATTTGCAGGTTAAACAAGGAGTCACAAATCACTAGTAAATTACATTTAATTGTAATTGAGAACAGGCAAATACTCCCACTTAAGATGATGTGGACCATAACCCCAATTATGTTCAGCTTGCCAGATGTTAGCTTGGTATAGTGGACATTTGAATGCATGCATAGTGCACAAACATTTTGTTATAAAGTGAAATTATGGTAAATATGGTTTTAAAAAAAGCCCTCCCCACACACTAGACAAAGCACTGTCCCAGGAGCTGTTGCCAGCTCTCCACAGCTTTGTTTCATTGTATAAGAATATAAGAAGAAAAATATAAAATAAAGAGAACAGTGTATTCCTAGAAATAATACCAATTTTGTTAAACTTTCTTTGTTATAAAAGTCAGATGGTTTTGATGAAGTCTGCACTGAATATTTAACTTTTATGTTTGCACACCTCATACTTTTTCCTGGAGGTAATCAATTTATACAACAGTTCAGAAAACAGTGGTTGTTACTTAAGTGCTCTGGAGAAAGATTTTATAACCTGTGCATGTGGTTACTCGAGATCACAGTACACAGCTTTATGAAATACAGTTCCCACAAAAAGCTTCCCCTCGTAGACGGCGGCCACGGAAGACGCCTGTATCACTGAGCCGTTGTTCACATATACTTGGGTCACTATAGGATTGTCAGAATGAATGTTCTGCACACGGACAACCTACAATGGGAAAACATTCAACAGAGTGTTAGACACCAAGTTCACCTATGAGTGTAGGGCATGGCAAACTGTTGTAGTGACAAAGTATCACACTGCGTGCAAAAAGATTTTTATTTTACGGCTCAATATTTACAAATGTGAGTCATACACTCTTGTCGGCCTGAGAATATGGGTGCATAGCAGTAAAAGGCCCTTCACTTAAACACTTGTGTGGGTCCCCACAAAGGGCTACACCTTTATTTTACTTATAACAAGGGCATAAGCAGCACCAAACATCCCTTATCAATTTAAATGTTTTTCATTAAATCCAGCTGCAGGATTTAGATAATTTGTTCAGTGCAAATATTAAAATAAAGTTTCAGATAACCACCCTACCTTGTGAACAGATACTTCATAAAGATAGGAAATTTTAGGAGGATACTCTCGTTGGGATTTCTAAATTTGGACTACCCAGAATTACTTTTCCTGTGATGCCTCTTAATCTCTAGCTTTCAATTTTCTTTGACAAAGAAGAAGCACCAGAAATATAGACTACAAGGGGAACACTTTAATGATGGGTAAGGCATGAAGAGTTATGTTAATTCTTGCTTTGTTAATCCATAGCATACCCTACAAAATGAGACCCTTGCCAAGATAGCTCATTTAAACACAGACTAGCTGGGAGTCCAGCAACTCTACACTGGGACATTAGAAGCAAAATATATGTCTTTGAACATGCATGCCTTCCACTTAAAGAATTGATATGTACAAGACATGTAGTATGTGAAATAGTACATAGACAAACCCTTTTAGGAGGGTTGAAAAAGAGACAGACAAGAGCTGTTGGATATATCATTACAAAACCATGGACATTGACAAGCTACATCACCCCCACCATTATGGCTATAACAGCTAGCACTCTTTTTCAAAAACATTCCACAATATTTTGGGGTGTTTCACAACTGGCATCCCAATATGTTCAATGAGGTTGAGGTCAGGGGACTGAGCAGGCAACTTGAGTTCTTCCACCTCAAACCATATCTTCATGGACCCAGCTTTGTGTACAGGGGCATAAAGTTATCATAAAGTTGATAACCAATTGTCTAAAATGTCTTTGTAACCTGCAGCAATAACATAACCCTTCATTGCCCAAACTCTAAAAAACAACACCAGGTTACTACATCAAACTTTACAGTAGGCACTCATCACTCCAGTAGACATATTTCCACCATTCCAGAGTCAATTTGATGCTTGTCATTGTGTATGTTGATGTGTGGCTTGTGTAAAGCTGATTTGATATGGAAACTCATTTAACAATGCACAGTTCTTGTGCTGTTTCATCCAGTGGTAGCCTGGAACTCTGTAATAACTGATGTAACAGAGGATAGGAGATTGTCAAGCACTGGGTACTTCAGCATTCATCATTCCCTCTTTGTGAGTGCATGGTACACTACTTAGTGGCTGGTCTCTTTTTGCTTCTACATGCATCCACATCACTATAATTGCACTTTATTGACCAGTATGGTCTAGTATGGTAGAAACGGTCTTTTTGCAGAGGGGACATCTTATGACAATGCCACATTTAAAGCCATTGAGCTTTACAGAACCACCCACTGTACTGTCAATGTTTGTCTAAAGTGATTTCATGTCTATGTGCCAGATTCTAGGCACTTGTTAGCAATGTGTGTGATTGAAGAACCCAATTCAATAATTACTAAGGTTTTCCACATATTCTTGGCCATATTGTGTAGAAAGACAGATACTGATCTGTGGAACCTCAATCCTCATTTCCACTTTTCTTCTCTGGAGTCCTTTTCAAGATGCTTATCTCTTTGAGTGTTTATGATTGTATAACAGCATGAGATGATGTTAAACTATAGTAAGATTTGCTGAGACTACATGATTTGCACACCAAAAACAGAAAATATTTAATTTTAGCTTATGTGCACTCACCTCTGATCCAGATAGATCATCAGGATTGTAAAGTAATACTTTTTTGCCGTTTGGATGTCCGGCTGTCCAAATATCCCCTGTATTTGGGTCCACAACTAGGTTGTCCAAAATTGTATCTAATTGCAGAACCTTACATAAAAATAAAGTAGAATTAAAGATTAATATAAAACAACCTATATATAACATTTCTGAACAAAATAACAAATGTCATTGAATTAAGACTTACAGCTAAAAGTTCATAGATAACATTGATGCCGTTATCCAAATTATAGGAAATCAATAACAGGAGAATAAGAGAAAAAAACAAAATACAAAAAAAAACAAAAACGCAAGACAATCTTTCCCAAACATTTTGCTTGAAGGGTAGAGAGAAAACTGTAACAGTGAACATGAATAAATCATGTATCTGTGTATATACATGTTTCAGAATATAGGAACAGTTTTTGTTACTGCTTGTGTCCTATATTCTCTGTATTTGTGTGTATGGATAGATAGGTATTAATTTTGAGTACCGCTTTATATCTTCAGCAGCTGGCAAGCCCACTGGGGAGATCAAAGCTCTCCCTCACCAGGCCAGTGCTGGCTTCTTTTGGGGAGGGGAGCTTGGGAGACTAACAATCTGCACCACAGCCAGGTGCAGGCTGAGCGTATTGTCCTTTGAGAGCCGGCCATTCAGAGCGCAGGTTACCACAGCAACACTTTAATATCACATCGTGCTGGTGGTTGTATTTTGGATGTGTGGAATAAGTTTATACCCTCACCGTCAGACCACCAGGTAGACTCACGCATTTTGAATGTGGCTCCCTGACACCCGCAAATCACATACAATACCTCGGAAATCACACAGTCTAACCTACAATGTATATCAGACTGTGTGGGTGATTTCAAGGATATTGTATATGATTTGTGGCAACCTGATAATAATTGCTAAACAGAGGCCCGACCGGGTGCCGCGGCCCTTATAAAGCAAATCAGGCCCCTATAATATCAGCCGGCAAGGAGGAAGTGACCGCCTGTCACTTCCTCCCTGCTACGCATAGAGCTATCTGGGAGGAATGATGGGAGGAGGTTGGAGGAAACAGAGGAAAGGCTGGAGTGAGCATGCTGCTGCATGCTCATTCCCATCAGCCTCAGCCAGCACCAGAACCCCAGGCAAGCCACCCTCCTGGACACAAAGGTAAGCTAACAGGAGAGTGGCTGCAAATATATAAAGTATGACATGTATGTATCGTGTGGCAGTGTGTATCTAAGTGTGTGTGTCTATGTGCTAGTGTGTGTATCTGTGTACATCTAAGTTTGTATATTTGTGTGTATGTGTCAGTGTGTATCTATATGTCAGTGTTTGTATCTGCGCTTATGTGCCAGTATATGTATCTGACTGTATGTGCCAGTGATGTGTAGCTGAGTGTGTATATGTACCAGTGTGTATCTGTATGTCAGTGTTTGTATTTATTTATTTATCAAATATTTTACCAGGAAAGATACATTGAGGTTTCTCTCATTTTCAAGTATGTACTGGGTCCACAAAACATTGCATTGATACAATAGGTTACAATAAAATACAAAAGTGTATGTTCTAGTGTGTGTGTCAGAGTGTATCTGTGTGTCAGTATGCATATCTGAGTGTGTGTATCTGTGTCAAGGTGTTCATACATGTTTGATGTGTGTGTGTGTGTGTGTGTGTGTGGAAGGGAGGGTGGCACTGTACTTGGTGAAGTCACCTCCCTGAAATAGATTTTTGCATGTTGGGATGTCTGACCAGGTATTGTACCCTCTCCCGGGCCCAAGCTAAGAAGCAGGGAGGGGGAAATAACCTTAAATAAAACAAGCAAAATTAATTAAAATAATTAAAATATATATAACACCATTCCCCTCTTACTAAAACCCTGACCCTAACACAACACAGCCGCTATACCACCGCACAAAGCACATACTCTTTATCCCCTCCACTCACACACACACTGTTTTTACTGTGCACACCAGGGCCAGACTGGGACAAAAATTCAGCAGGGCAGAGATTAGCTGAGCAACCCACTAGGAGGGGTGGGGTCAGAAAGGGAAGGTGTTATGTCATCACCAATGACAACCCCCCCCACATGAATATGTTGGTGTGATGCCCCTCCAGGGCATCCAGTGCTCTCAGATGAGGAAAATGTACTGTTTTTATTGCACAACAGAAGCATGCACTGCGTTTGCTAGTGACTCGTCTCTGGTATACCTAATAGTGGGATACCAGTGAACAAAAGTGGAACAGCGCTGTTAAAGTGTGTTGTGTATATGTGGGGATGTCTCCTGTGGTGTTGTATGTGTTTGAAGGTTGCTTGTGGGATTGCATGTGTTTAGAGCAGAATGTTTGTGTTGCAGTGTGTGTAGAGATGTGGTGTGGCATAAACCGGTGTTCACAGCCTATCTGTAGCTCTCCTCTTTTACAACATAGCTTGAGAAAATATAACAAACGGTTTGACCCGTAATGGTAAGTGGCAACAGGGTGCTCCTTGCACCATAACAACTTAATTTTGATGAAGTTATGGCTCTTGGAGTCTCTCTAGTTTTATAGGGAGATTATTCACTAAACTGGGCACTGGACCGTGGGAATTGGACATTTTAGACCAAAGCATTCATATCAAAAATAATGTCCGCAACATTACAATTTATCTAATTCAAAATAAAATGAGCAATTCCTTTGTGAATTCTCCATTATTCCAGGTTCAGTGAATAGAAATTTTACAAATCTGGCCAAGCATCTCTGTCCTCTTCCCCTCCAGCTGAGAATTCTGTTAAAATGAAGATATAACCTACAATTTGGATCATTTTGGAGATTATATTTTGCAAAATAAAAGTATGTTGTAAAAAAAAAAAAAAAACACTAAGAAACTATTATCACGAAGTTTGGAAATATTAGTAATGTAATGTATCACCTTCACTGGAGACAGGGACCAGTTTGCATGTTTTTCCAAAACATTAAGCGTATGACCAAAGCTATCAGCAATGTAAATGAACCTTTAGGGAAGTACAAAGGACAAAAAGAGAATTAGAGTCTAGGAACTAAACACAGGCTAAGTGCAAGAGTTCATACTTTCTTGGGCTCTTGATACTGTTATTCTCAATCAGCCTGCTTCTCTCTGTTTGTGCAAAGAATGAAACATCATTAAAGGAATGTTCTAATGTTCTGTTTCCATGTTCGGATGCAGTTTGGCATAAATCAATAAAATGTGAATATGAATAGGGGGCTATTAATTGGATGAATTTTGGCTGTGGATGAAGAAGTGAAGGAAATGATATTTAGGACATAGCTCTGGGGATGCATTGGGGGAATATAGCAATGGGGGATTAATTTGGAGAACAGTACAGGGGTTGTACTGAGGATGTAGTGGTATGTTATAAATATCAAATGCTGGAAGGAAGGGAGCATAAATATTTGGCCAGAGGAGGGGGTAATGGAAGCAGCGGAAGGGGAGACCAAATGTGGGGATGAGTAGAGGAAGTAAAACATTAATTGGGGCAGACAGAAATTTCCTTTTAGTTTCGGCAGCAGACTGTCTTGGGTTAGCCCTGATTTAATCCCACCACTTTGTTTTCAGAAGGATGAATGGAGCTCATGCCTAATCCATGACTTTATTTGAAGTCTTGGGATTTACGTTAGGTTTTAAAAAGAACAATGTTTTAAAGTACTAACTGTTACTACTTAAAAGACTATCCAGCACACATGAATTCACAAATAGTCATTTATCTGAAACCAAGTTCCAGCTTGATCAAAGTCCTGATTGGGGCAGAAATATTGCTGGAGGGTTTTGGTGATTCACGTGTGCCAAATCTTCTTCTTGGTTTTGTTTACATCTATTGGATTGCTCCTTCTTTGTACCAGGTGAAGCATATTCCTGACCATTTGGTGAGTGCCATATTTTTAGCATTGTTTACTAATGAAAAGACTATCGGGATCCACTATTATTTTTGAATTGATAAATGCTAGTGTTGGTTGATTTGTTCTTTAGTAAATATTCTAAAATAAACTGAGCCTCAGCAGGCAAGTTTTGCAGCAATTCACTTCTCTATCTTTCTGAACTTGTCTACCCCTCAGTTTTAGCCTATTATCATGAAAGAGGTTATCAAGACGGGTCAGGATTGTCTCCTGTCAGCCCCGTGTGGTGGCAGCTGGCATGGCCTCCGCCATCTTGGCTCAGGCTGTAAGGCAGAGCATGAGTCATTATGATCATGAGCAGATCGACACTCCAGGGGGGACCGGGATATCCACCACTGGTCCAGAGGTGGGGTGATGGGGCTGCAGAGAGGCTTCTGCAAGGTGTGCTCACAAGGTCAGGGGATTCGCTGGGCCCGTACTCGCTGGGCATGTTAGGCGGCAGATCTAAGTCAAGGTTTGTGCTGGACAGACCAAAACAATCCGAACACAGATTTCGGAATTACTAAATGACTAAATAGCTGTAGCTTGAGGGTTAGAGAACCGGAGCTATGAGAAAATGAGTTTGGCCATGTTGAGTGTCAAGCCCTGATAGAGTTTAATTGGATATACCCTGTGAGGCTATGGTTTGATCTACATTATTTTTTTTTTTTGTTAGAGCATATCTATTTTTCATGTATGCCATATAGGGTCATTGTTCCATACAATTTTGGTTTAGACGGAGTGCATTTTGTAACAATGTTTTATTTTTATTTTAGTATTTTACATGCTGTTGCAAGAGGGGCTGTTTTGGATAGGAACTGTTGGTGGGCAGGTCTACCTTCTAGGTTCCAGATTCTTTAGATAGGTAGTGAATAATCTATCTGGCAAGTGTTGCATCTTATTTTGCTTTCATTTATAGTTGTTGCGGCACCAAACCATCACTAATGTACATCGAGTAATCTGTTCTATTTGAGATTGACAATATGGCTGTGTAACTTTTCAATCTTTATGTCCATGATCTGCCATACACAGTTCCCACTTTTAAATGGTTGAATAATAAGGAAATAGAGATACACTACGTTTTATCAGTTGACATGGCGATTCCATTTGCACTATAGAATCCAGAGGCCACTTGTCTCACTTCACTTGGGCTGTAGTAGACAACGTCTGACCATCCTAACCCGAAGAACAGTTCCAGGTGTCTCATGGTAAAATCTGAGAAATAATAATCGTTGGTGGCATAAAAGCTCTCAGGTCCCAGAGCCACAATATTGTTAACACTGCAAGGAAAAATAAGATGCCTTAGAGTGGTCAGTTGTTTGTGCAGGGAGGAAGGGTGCACATACTTTAATATAGTTTTTGTAAATGTTTCACCAGCTGTGAGACTGCCCCTTCTCTATTTGACACAAAAGTAGGACTTTCTTTTACTTCAAATTCATATCAATCCAAAACAGAAAATACAGGTTGCACCAACATATCGAATAAAAAGTGCTAATAGCTTTTAAGTATACAGATAAAAAAGGTGCTATAATGGCAAAACCACAGATAAAATGAATTGAAAAAAAAGTCCAATTAAATACCAAGGGTATTAAAACAGTCCCAAAAAATTATAATTCTTCAGATATTTATTCCACTTGGTAAAGCAGTAAAGTGTGAAACGCATTGTGCTTTTATTACTCTTTGTTTAAATAAAAGTATTTTTGGCTACTTCCTTGTTATTAGTTAGCCTATGTACCTTTTATTATTTTATTGCTTTTTACCTGGCATTGATCTTATCATCTGAAGCACCAGCATTACCACCATCAAAAGAACCCTTGGTGTTTTACCTAGAGATGGTCATGGCTCTATAAGATGTGAGTTGGCCTTTCTATATCTCAGTGTTGTTTGTAGCTCACGTTATTTACCATATTGCACCATTGGTTCCTCCTGTCTTCTGTTTTCTTACATACGCTGACATGGATTGAAACTGGTTCAAGGACTTAAGGCAAAATATCTGAAGATTTATTGGTTTTTGGGGCTGTTTTATACCCTAGGTAATTCATTGGACTTTTTTTAAAATTCATTTTATCTGTGGTTTCTTCATTATAGCACCTTTTTTTCATCTGTATACTTAAAAGCTATTAGCATTTCATATTTGCTATCTTGGCGCAACCTGTATTTTCTCCAGTTACTTAAGGGTTACAGGGATACCCTTACCTTCAGGAGTGCTGCCTCCCTTACGTCTATTTGGCCAGTTGCCTAGCGCTGTTCCATTCTCTTTGTTTTGTATCTCATATCAGTCCAACTAGCACATCTGATGGGGGTAGGAGGTGGGGAAGAGTGCCCAGTGAACAGATCCCTACCTAAGGACGTGCATATACAACTTAGGGGAATGCAATACACAGCCTTGTTCACAAAACTGTGACTAAGGGCTGTCGATAAACTGAAACCAGCCACTAAATTGAGGTGCTTAAAATCGGTTTCAAGTAAATGTCCCATAGCATATTATGGGACAAGATAAACCTCCATAGAATAGAACTAGAGTCTCCTAATTGGTGGAATATCTTCTTGATCTTTGATGGGGCATTTCTCTGTAAGTTTCGAAAGTTTTAACCTCTTCATGACAAGAGCGGTTTTGTATCAGAAGAACAAGTTCCATCTTTAAATTTTTGCTGTGTCTTCGTTGTAAAATTCCCTCTTACTTATTTAGTGGACAAACATGTTTTTTTAAAGAACACTTAGCACTTTGAACACCCTCTAGAAATGTCTAACTCATCATTTAGCTTATAAAATAATCAAGGGGGTAAAAAAAAAGAGGAAAGTTTTTTGGAGGGGCTAGAAAAATTACATAGTCAACTAGTGTAGCTAAAGGAAAAGTATGACAATATATACATTAATTCGTTTGGATTTTGGAATTGCTAAACCATATCATTCACCATTATAGGTCATAAACCAAAAACATTGCAAAGCTTAAGGTTGTCAGATTTTCATAAGATGAGTTCAATAGTGGTAACACATATAGGGTTATTTACTAAACTGAGAAATGTCAGGAATTCACAGTGAAGTCAAAAAGAATTTCTAATAAAAGGCAAAAATCACCAAACAGGAAGCATATTTGACTTGGAGAATTTTTCCAGTTCATCTATATTGGCTTAAAAACTGAATTAATTTTAAATGCTCAAACATTCTCACTTTAGTAAATAACCCTAAAAAATTCTAAACAAAAGTATATATTTTTTTTAACATAAGACACACTGAAGGATATATGAAGGACTTGACATATTTAATGGAGTCTCTATCGACACAATTTCAAGTAAAATTCAGTTTTTAATTAATACAGATGCAAGTTTAAATTATACAGTCCTAGTCACACCTCCCTGCATGTGACTTACACAGCCTTCCTAAACATTTGCTGCAAAGAGTCATCTAATATTTACATTTCCTTTATTGCAAATTCTGTTCAATTTAGAATGTACCTCCTGCTGTGTTAATAGCTTGCTAGACCTTGCAGGAGCCTTTTGTATGTGATTTAAGTTCAATTTACAGACAGGAGATAAAAACTTTTAAAATAAGTTACTTGTGATTGAAAGTGAAACCATTTTGTTTTTAAGCGGGCAGTGTCAGTCATAGCCAGGGGAGGTGTGGTTAGAGCTGCATAAACAGAAACAAAAGTGATTTAACTCCAAAATAGAAGATAAGTGAACAGGAATACTGTAGGGGTATGATCTATCCACCAAAACTGATTAAGCTAAAGTTGTTTTGGTGACTTTAGTGTCCCTTTAAATAACCCTTGTGATGTTCATTCACTAAACAGCAGTAAACTGTATAATGGCTAACGGTTGTCAAAAAATATCTGGCTGAAAAAAAAATTCTCCTGCTCATTATAGTGATAGTTTTGCTTTTAGCCTACATTTTACATTTTTTTTTTTTTATTCAATACACTTTGATGTTTCATGAACAAGACCATAGTTTGTACTACTGGATCAATTTGAATCTGAAAAATCATTGCTATACAATATACACAGCTGTGGTATATGTTATACTGCTATATAAATAAGAATAATAAGATATGTAATACTTCCATAGCAGCTCATGCTTAATCGTTTTCAGGTGCTTCAGTACATTTTCCTCTTCTTCAAACTGAAATATCTCAATGGTGGTTTTATAGTGTGGATGATTAACCACAAGCAGGTATACCGTGTCATCTAAGAGAACAATAAAACATTTTTTAAAAAGTAAAAAAAAGTTGGAAACAAGCAGAAAAACATTAAATGAACATTAACCACAATACTGTCAGCTACAATTTTATTAACTCAATTTATATGTTAGATAACATGTGGTCATTGTTTTATTATGTTCTATATATTTATATTTTTACTGAATTTATCTTTATGGTTTTTAATGCCTTAGTATTGACAGAATAAAAAAAAAAGAAAAAGAAAAAGTGGTTTACCCCATGATCCCCACAGAAACCAGGGTAGGTTCAGATAGTTACCTCTCCTTTTTTGTCCATCCAATGAACTAAGGGGAGGAGAGTAATAAAATATATAATACAGTTGAGCATATTCTGGGCTGTCAAGAGATTAATCTTATGCTTGGGATTATTGCTCTGCTGAGAAGTGAACTTTCTCTCAAGGTTCTCCTGCAGTACTGCTGTGTATTTTACCCCATTCACACTTCCCTCAATTCTTATCAGATTCTCACAACATGCTGATGTAGAGTACCTCTACAGCAAAACTGTGCCACCACCATAGATACAGGGTTTCCTGAGGTATGGGCAGTATTTTGCCTGTGCTACACAAAGCGGTAGCTAAAAAAGTTCAATCTTGGTCACAAAATATTTCCCTTCCTTAGACATGAGTCTTTTTTGCCTTTAGCAAACTCCACACCTGTATTCATAACTGGCTTTGAGTAATTGTTTATTTCTTTACACCCTGCCATAAAGCTTTAGGCAGAGCTCTTGAAATGTGTACATTGACCCCAGTCACAGTCATTGACCTTTAAAGTGACTGGTGGTCTTTTCTTAGCTCCCCTCACAAGTCTCCTCCTTCCATGTTTGAGAATGACCTTTTCTAGGCAGTGTCTAACTGGGATTTCCAAACACTTCGATATTACTTTGTCTTAACTGATGTAGTCTGTGTACTCGCTTACGGCTGTACAATGCTCTTTTCTTCATTGTCAAAGCTTTCCTTCAAATATGCAACCTGACCAGTGATCCTTTATTCAGCGTGGGACTTTTAGCCCCCCCAAAAATGCTTGTTATATTCATGTCTCATAGGTAAAGGCCAAAAGGTAATTGTATTGAGAGCATTAAGAGTCATTTGTACTCAAGGTGAATACATAGTTACTTCTGGAAATGTAATAAAGAGCGATGGTTTGTTTCAAGTGAAATACACTTTAAAGAATTACTGTAACCTTTTTTAATCCATCCAATTATTATTATTTTTTAATGTAGAATGCCCTATTGGGCATTACTATTAGGTCCCCGTAAAATCCTGTGAAATGGACAAAAACTTGCCTGGAATCCAGCACATGTCGAAGCTCTCTGTACTGGTTTTCACGCCTGCTCTAATGTCACCACTGCCCTTGCAAGGTCCAATCAAAAGCATTTGATTGGACAGTTCTCACCAGATCAGAGTGCATGCTCACGCTCTGATCTGATAAGGTAAGGGAGGGAAAGAAGTAAAGGGTGTGGACAGAGGGCGTAAGAGGATATAAAAAAAAAAAAAAAAAAATTTTAAAAATGCAAGGGTGGACTTGAATGAAAGATGGGGGAAGTAATGCATGCTGCATTGTGCACACTGACAAACGATGTACATTTTGCACAGAATTCATATTAGGAGGCCCATTATTCTATCAAACTTGCCTACCCCGTAAAAATTTGCTACCCTTGTCCCTTCCGGTGATGCGGCCGCAGCAGAAGTGAAGCCAAATCAGCTGGAGATCGGCTTACCCATGGAGAGAAGTGTGGGATGCTTACAGGGTGACACGTGCATGTGCAGGATCAGGTAGGGGTCAGTAATGTTGCATGTGCACATGCACTGGCGGATGTGTGTGCACATATTAGCTAGGAACTGCGCATGCACAGTCTCAGGTACAGTCCTCCACAGCTAATTTCTTGCAAATGCACAGTGGCAGCTTTTGAAAACTCTACCCAAGACTGCATATGCTTAGTTCCTGCGTCATTTTCAGGCGCCCAACACTGATAAGCTGATCTCCAGCTGATTTGTCCTCACTTATAGAAGCAGAAGTGGTCATGGTGGCTGGAGTAACCCTTTAAATAGGAGCAACCTACCTTTTTCATCAATGTAAGTACTAATACCGTGTGGACTAAATGTGGAAATATCAAACCCACTACTGAAACGCAATGAGCTTGGACGTAGATTTTTTTCGTTAAGATCCCACAGAAATATTTCTCCAGGTTTTTCAGGTGCAAAGTTCATCAGACCAGGATATTTTAGACCCTAAAAAAAATAAAATGTACATCAAGGAATTTTAACTAATTTCAAGAGTTGTTCTTGACATTTAACCTGTGCAGTTAGAATTGATTAAATATCTTACAGTCTGCAAGGAACAGCCGAACAATTAATTTTTCAGTGTGAATGTTTACATGGTGTGTTCAATAAAAACATGGCAACATTTCATGCTTTGTGTGTTATTAGTTTAAGCAGACTGTGATTGTCTATTGTTGTGACTTAGATGATGATCAGATCACATTTTATGACCAATTTGTGCAGAAATCCATATCATTCCAAAGGGTTCACATTCTTTTTCTTGCAACTGTAGATGACTGAAAAGATTGTATGAAATTGTTTGTTAAAGGGACGCTGTAGTTGTCAAAACAACTTTTGCTTATTGAAGCAGTTTTGGTGTGACAGTCGATTTACTAGCCGGCTAGAGCTTGCAGGAGCCTCTTGTGTGTGATTAAAGTACAAATAGCAGAGCAAGAGATATAACCTTCACAAGTAAACACAGTGCACTGTAAGATATGATATAATCATGGAGGCCGTGTAAGTCACTGCCAGGGTAGGTGTAGCTAAGGCTGCATAAACAGAAACAAAAGTGATTTGACTCCTAGATGGCAGATAACTGAGCAATGAGACTGCAAGGTCATAATCTATTCACTCAAACTGCTTCATTATGCGGAAGGTATTTTGGTGCATAGTGTATACCTTTAAATTAAAAGGGTTTGTACATTAGCAAAAATGGTTCAAGAATCCAAACATCCACCCAGAGCAGTGGCAGTGGGACTTATATGAACTCGTAGCTATAAGCGTAGGAAGCGAGGGATATCACTCCTTCCAGAATAGCTAGATGGGGTGTCTGAGAGAGTTAAGTCTCCCAAGCATGATGGGGTAGCTTTGAAAAATATTTTACTGTTAAGAAAGATGAGAAAACTACAGAACACTGCATGAGGGCGCATATTGGTTAAGAAAGGCTGTCTCCCACTGATTTTCTGTGGTTCCCTCCTACACTAATGACCTCTGACCAATGGTTCATCTACAGACCTTATTCAACTCCCTGTATATTCAAAGTAAGAAGAGTCATGAGGCTTCCAGTTAGTTTCACTTTCCAAAAATTATTAATGGTGTATTGCTACAAAAATACACTTTCACAAGGGCATGTGTTTAAGTTTTCTGGAATTGCCAAGATTGTTCCTCACTTGACGGATTACACATACAAGAATAGTTGGTTGTGTGCGTTTTCCCTGTATTATCCTCACCATACAAACTGAAATGATCACATGGTAATGTCTCAATACTTACAGAACTGATAAATGCCAGTCCATTGGGAAGAATCTCAATATCCTCTGATCCATACTCTGTAAATTAAAACATATCACATTCACAACTTTATATCCTAAAAAAACATTTAAATAGAAACGACAGCCAGGTAATATAAGTAAGCAAATATTTACATTGATGCTATTAAAAAAAGATAAAATACAGAATGAAAACTATGGAGACCTCAAGCAGGGCTAGAGGCAGACTTCCAGTATTGCAATGACATACTGTACGTGGACTATATTCTACACAGCAGGATCTTCCCATTGTAATCTGATTCTACATCAGGTCTAAAAAAATACAAGTACTTCTGCCTCAAGATAGTAATTTCTATTGATTTAAATAAAAAATGAAACATGTAACCACTGATATTTACATTAATCCCATATTGGAAAATAAGCCCGATTAAGTAAAGGATATTTTTTATAATTATTATGACATAATGTGAATATTGTATATGCAAGGAGTGTATAAACTATTAATCTGAATAATTAAGTCACAAAACGAAAATACAATCCACACAGTTACACACACACAGAGGACACTGACACACACACACATTTACACAGAGGAAACTGACACAAATGCCTATATTGAGGCAAAATATAGAAGCCTAAATCAGAAAACAGGACCTCAGTTTTCAAATATTTGAAAATAAAACACATCCTCCAATTCTTGGGTACTTTGTATTCCTGCACAGTTAATGGTTGCCTTATATAAGACCTGTTTTGTATAATCACTGCTCAAGCTACCCTAATATTCCTCCATTAGGGTCAAAATTCAACAACAGAACATGTCACCAAGCAGCAGCTAGATGCTGTGGATACAATCTGCAGTAAACCTACCCTCCTACATCTGTTACAATTTGGAATTTTGGATGGACTCAAGAACAAGCTAGTATAAATAAACATAATTGACTCAATTTGCTACAAACCTTTTCAAAGTTTGCTGATTACGTGACTTTACCTAGTTATATCTGAAAATGCGTAGTTTCAAGATACTTTAATTAAGACACATAAGAACATTTTGTTAATTAGCAACCTCTAACGCAAGACCTTAGTTATGACACATACATACGCTTAACATTCATGTTGCCTGGGGATGTTTAAAGCCCCATGTACACCGTTGAACACTATACATTATATATGTAAGAATGACTCATCAGCAATCCTTTGTATCTCTCCAATATTGCGGTATGGTTTAATAAACTTATCTATTCATCAAAGTCATTTTCAGGCTCAACAATGACCATAATAACTACCACACTCTTTAGCCATCCAGTGGATTGTGGGTAACCTTAAACATGACGTTAAGCATCGCCTCTCTTGAGTTAGGGCTTCCTAATTTAAGATGTTACATCTAATACAAAGCATGAGCCCTTTAATCTTATTTTTGTCTATCTGATCTATTGTTGATAAGCTTTATAGGAGGTGAAAAATGCACACAATAGCAACCTTTTAGTGTTAGCCAGTAACTATTTACTATCACATGGCAGCTTTTAAGATCACATGCAAACATTGTGTACAGTACAAAATTGTTAAAAAAATTTCAACAAAGATTAGATCTGTTTCATAGTCTGGCATAGCTATCATATTGGCACTGTTTTTTTGGAGGGGGGCGGGGGGGGGGCAGGCGGGGGAGGGTGGTGTTAAAGCACATTTCTTTTTACGGCAATCTAGGTTAGATGTTATTCTGGTTACAAATGTGGAATAAGTGGGAAAACTATATGGGAGATGGAAGAAATGAGAAAAGACAAAGACTGCAGAAGGAACAGAAGCTGGTGTTATATAGAGAAACAAGATGTTGGGCAAACAGAACAACTTTAAAATAATTATAAAACAATGAGAAGAATCTACTTGCTCAGACAGCCTCAGTTTTGTAATAGCAGCCAGAGTCACACAACATAGGTAACTATTCTATGGCCAGTGAAGTTATCACTAGGCTATAATGTAAACACTGCAATTTCTCTGAAAAGACAGTGTTTAAAGCAAAAAGCTTGAAGGTAATAATTCTTCTCACCAAAACAAATACAAAAAAAAAATATGAGCTGTAGTGTCCCTTTAATATGCTCAACACATAGTACCGTAGACCATGTCTGGTAAATTAGATCAAACCATCAATGTTGTCTAAAATGTACGTTTAAATTAAACTAGTCTTGTTAGCTTATTGTAAAAAAAATATAAAGTAACTGTGTCTGTTTGAGCTTAAAGTTTTATAGACTCCTCATAGCTTTTCATCCTAATATTTTAGACAAAAAAAAAAAAACTAGATGGAAAGAACTTATGGATATGCTAATTTTTTTTTGGCAATCTTCGTTTTTATTGAAGCACAGTATGTATACAAACAGATAATAAAGAATTGTAAAGCTTACAGACATCAAGCCTATTGTCGCACATACGGCAATGCTCCCTCCCTATTTCCCGCCTGTGTGTCCCTACCCAGTCTCTGTGAGTAACTGAACAACCTAGCGCAACTGCGCGAACTGAACTTTAGAACATGTTCCCTGTATCTCTACGGGGGAAGAGAGGGTAAGGAAATCGAGTATTCCTCTTGTTTTCCTCCCTTTCATTCCCCCCCCCCCCTTTTCCACTTTGGGGAGGGGACTAATCTCTCCTCCTGCTTTCGTCCTGCACGGGAATTTGGCTTGAGAGAATGACTCTACGTTAAAAAGTCAGTGACCAATATCTGTCCGGGGTGTGTCGGTGTAAGGTCAGCCTACGTGGTATGGAAGAGAAGAAGTAGCGGAACAGAGAAGGAGAGGAGAGAAAAAAAAAAAAAGGGGGCGGTAGGTGAGGAAGGGAAGGGGGTTGTCGACCAGGGCGGGGGGAAGGGAAGGGGTGGATCCGCCAGCCCCCCCACACCCCGCGTCCCAACCCCGCTATTCGGCCCCCCGCTCCGGCCGTCCTGCAGGCCCACGAGCCATGTACTCGATCCAGGGAGCCCAGAGGCGGGTACATTTCTCCCCTGTACCTCTCAGTTCCGCCGTGAGGCTCTCCATGCTGTATATTTCCTCAACCTTCTCCATCCAGTTCGCAACCGTTGGGACGGTAGTTGACTTCCAGCGAGCCGGGATCAGGCTCTTGGCGGCATTCAAGAAGTGTCTCGTCAGCGACCTCTTGTAGGCCCCTAGGGGCATCGTAGTGTGGTGGAGGAGCATCGGTAGAGGCTGCATCGGGACGTCCGAGTCCAGTAGCTCTCGTAATTTCGTGTGTATTTGTTGCCAGAAGGGTACGATGAGAGGGCAGGACCACCAGATGTGCAGGTCCGTGCCGTCTTCGGACTCACATCTCCAACATCTGGCCGTTGGCGACAGGCCCATCCGAAAGAGTCGTGAGGGTGTCCGATACCAACCTGTCATGAGCTTATAGTTCATCTCTTGCAGTTTCGCACTGGTCGTACCTTGGTGCGTGAGGGTGTGTATCTTCTCCCAGTCTGAGTCCGCGAGAGTGACACCCGTGGCTCGTTCCCAGTTAGATTGGTATGGTGCCGGGGGGCTCCGGGCTGCATTCAGCAGCATGGAGTACAGTGTGGAGACCCCCTTAGGTATGCGCCTCCCCTCCGCGCAAAGAGATTCGAAGCCGGTCAGCTCCCTATGTACCAGCTGCTTGCCCGGTAGAGATTGGTAGAAATGCCGAACTTGTTGGTATCTGAATCGAGTTAGCCCAGGTAAGGGCATCATGGGGGCCAGGGCTTCCAGGGGTTTCAGCTGTCCCTCCGCACACCAGTCCCCTAAGTATGGTTTGTCCGGGCTTCCCAAGCCTGTGATGTCTCTCGGCGCCAGCCCTCCCGCAATCTCGGGGTTGTAAATCACCGGGAGTAGCGGGGATGGGCTAGTCGTTAGGCCCAACCTGTAGCGGACAGTAGCCCACACTTGCAGAGTTGCCCCTATAAACGGGTGCCTTCGGATGTCCCTCGTCTGTATGGGCCGCTGTAGCCACGTGACCCAAGGTATGCGCTCTCTGGCTTGTGCGCGTTCTAGGTGGACCCATTGCTTATCGGTATCGGGTACGTGCCAGTCCACTACCCTGAGGAGGTGTGTCGCGTGGTAGTAGGTTTGGAGCGAAGGGAGTGCCACACCGCCTTGGCATTTTGGGCGGATCAGCTGGGCGTGTCGGAGTCTAACTGCACCCGCTGCCCATACAAATTGTCTGATGGCCGTGGTCAGGGAGCCGAAGAAGGCCCTGGGGAGGGCGATGGGAATGGTCTGAAACAGATACAGGAGCCGCGGCAAGAGGTTCATTTTAACCGCGTTTATTCTCCCAAACCAGGACACACAAGTCGCGCCCCACCTCTTCATGTCCGTCCCAAGTGTCGCCAAGAGGGGCAGAAAGTTGTCAGGAAACAATCTGGTCAAGTCCGTCGTCAGCCAAATGCCGAGGTATTTAATGCGCTGTGGGCACCATCTGAAGGGGAAATTCGCCCTCAGTTGGGACGTCAGGTCTGGGGGTAGACAAAGCGGCATCGCCTCGGACTTGTCCGTGTTCAGTTTGAAGTTGGAGAGCGCCCCATAGACCCGGAAGGCCCGAAGCAGGTTTGGCAGGGTCACCAGCGGGTTTGCAATACAAAATAGCAGGTCGTCCGCGTATGCGGCTACCCTATGCTCAACGTCTCCCACAGTGAACCCAGTGATACCCCCATCCCGTCTGACCGCCGCCAGAAATGGTTCGAGCGTAAGGGCAAACAGGAGGGGGGACAGGGGGCATCCCTGCCGCGTCCCATTGGCAATCGAAAAAACCGGGGACAGGGCGCCGTTTATCCGCAGGCGAGCCCTCGGGGCCGCATATAGGGCAGCTATCCAGGTCTGAATGTTGGGGCCAAAGCCCATGACCCGTAGTGTTTCCCTCAGGAACTGCCAGTCTACTCTATCAAAAGCCTTCTCGGCATCCGTGGAGAGCAGGAGGCCCCCGCCTGCGGTTCTCTTGGTGGCATGTATGAGGTTGAGGGCCCTGATGGTATTGTCCTTTGCCTCACGCCCTGGGATGAACCCGGTCTGATCTGGGCGAACCAGGTCTGGAGCCACCACCCCCACTCTGCGGGCTAGAATCTTCGTGAATAGCTTGAGATCCGCATTGAGTAGAGAGATAGGTCTGTAACCGGCACACGATGTAGGGTCTTTCCCGTCCTTCGGCACCATCGCCACTGTAGCCATAAGGGTATCCTCAGGGAACCTCCCACCCTCCAAAACGGAGTTGAGGCACTCCAGCAGCTCTGGCAGGAGAAGCTCCCCGAAGGTGCGGATGTACCGCACAGGAAAGCCGTCTGGTCCTGGGGCTTTATGCATCTTTGCGGCTTTGAGGGCTCCTGTGAGCTCTTCCAAGGTGATGGGGGCATCGAGGTTTTCGGCCTGTGCCTGCGTAAGCTTCCGGGTTACGTGCTGTTCCAGATATTCCCGAATCCCATCTAGGCGCTGTCGAGCGGCACCCTCCCCAGGGTCCCCCGGCAGGTTGTATAGTTTGGTGTAGAACTCCTGGAATTCCGCCATTATGCCATCCGGTCTACGTATAGGGGGCGCATTCCCCTTTTGCAGGGTGGTTATTTGGGACATTCGGCGCTTCTTTTGTAGCATTCTAGCGAGCAGGCGCCCGCATTTGTTGGAATATTCATAGAAGAATCTGCGGGATTTACGGAGCGTATACGAGAGGTTCCTAGTCAGCAGGCTCTTCAGTTCTCTCCTCGCCTCCAATAAAGATTGGTAATTGTCCTCCGTCGGGTCTGATCTGTGCGTCTGGTCTAAATGTGAAGCTCGGGCATAGAGGTCCTTCAATCTAGCGTTTTGTTCCCTTTTGCGTCGCGAGCAGAGCTTTATGAAATGACCCCGTAGAACGCATTTGTGGGCCTCCCATCTTATCTGAGGCGAGGTGTCCTGAGCACGGTTGTCCACGAAGTATTGAGAGAGAACCGCTCTCGTCTCCGCTTGAAGTAGGGGGTCCTCAAGGACTTGTTCATTTAGCCTCCATTGTCTACAGCTGGGTTTAAACAGAGGTGAGCGGATCGTAGCCAGGACCGGGGCGTGGTCCGACCAGACCGCCGTTTGAATGTCACAAGACAGGAGAAGGTGTAGATATTCCTGAGCAATCCAGATATAGTCTAAGCGGCTGTGGCCATGATGCACTTGCGAGTAGAAGGAGAAGTCCCTGTCTTCCGGGTGGAGCACTCTCCAGGTATCGGCCAATCCCGTGGCACGCAGCGCCTTGCCCACCGTTCGGATACATAGGCCCGAGTGCGAGCTGTGTCCCCTTGAGGTATCCATGCGTGGGTCCAGAGGGACATTGATGTCACCCGCTACGAGAAGGACCCCCTCCCTGAACTGGTCTAAGAGCCGGAGGGTCCTGGAGAGAAAGCGGTGCTGGCCCGAGTTCGGGGCGTATATGGACGCCAGTGTGTATGTCCTATCAGCTATTGTGCCTTTTAGGAATAGATAGCGGCCATTCGGGTCCGCCTTGGTCTCCGTGCAGCTGAACGGCACGTGTTGCGCAATGAGTATCGCCACCCCTGCCTTCTTTGCCAGCTGATGGTTCGCGAAGTATCCAGTCGGAAACCTCTGGTCTCGAAGAAGGGGTCCCGTCCCACCCCTAAAGTGGGTCTCCTGGAGGAATGCTATGGAGGCTCGAGCGGCCCAGAGGGACCGAAGCAGGTGGGACCTCCTCTCCGGGGCATTCAACCCCCTAACGTTGTTGGTCCAGAGCCGCAGAGGAGCAGGGCAGAACCCCCCAACCCGCGGCCCAGCCATGGTCGACAAGTAAGGGAAGGGAGGAGAAGCGGGGAGTGGGAGAAAGGAGGGAAGGAGAGAGAAAAAAAAAGGGGGGGGGGGAGGAAAAGGTGTAGTCTAGTGGACCTGACAAGTGAAAAGGGTTTGTGACCTGGTAGGTCTACCCCAGCCGGGGTAAATAGGACTTGACTGTTTGGGGAGAATTCGACAGGTCTGAGTCCCCAAACCCTTAATTGACTCAGTCTCCTGCGAGCCTCCCGCCTGCAACCCGCAGTCTGTCCGTGGGGACGTGTTCGGTACCCGTACAGAGGGGCCCGTGACTATCTAGTAAGGTGTGAAAGGGGTATCCAAGTAGGGTTGGCCAATTCCTAACGGCCCCCGGCCTACGGAAAATTAAATGGAACAAAAATCAATTACAGAGCAAGGTTCGGAGCTGGCGTTATGGAGCGCACAGAGACCCGCATCTCCCCAGTCCGCCCCCTGCGCTATACCTCAAAACCGTATCCCCCTAGGCGTCCTCTGTGCCCACCTCTACCCCCACCACCCCTGGCAGGCCACCTCCCCCACCCCTCCAGCAGAAGCGGTAATGCCCCAGCAGCGTCCCACCTCCCCCCCAACACCAAAGTCACCCAGTGCCGCCAGGCCCCCAAGAGTCCTCCAGTCCCATATCCCCACCACCCAAAACCCCCCCGGGTGAGGGATCGCCTAAGATGCTATAGTTACTGGCCCGAGGGGGGAGGGGCAGGGGAAGGAAAGGAAGAAGGGGGGGGGGCACATCTCTCTTCAGCATGGTGTCCCAAGTCCTTACTGCAGCGGGGGAGAGGAGGAGGGGGAAGGGAGGGGGGACGGGGGAGGCCCATCGCGGAGGTCCCCAACCACCACCCAACCTAGATGCTAATACCCAGTATGGCCAACCACGATGCCCATCCCCAGTACCTCCATAGAGTCCAGTCCTCACTCCTCAGCACCTGCCGGGCCACCCATCATCCTCGCGGGAGGCTCCCTCTCCCGCCGTTGATCCAGCTGTGGACTCCGGGACCTCTGTCTCCCGCCGGGCGCCAGCGGTGTTTCCAGTAGCCAGTTGCGGATGCGTATGTGGGGAAAGCGGAGTGTCCTCAGCGTCGGGGCGACGTCATCCGGCCATCTAATATGGAGCCAAGTGTTACCATGCTTAATCTGCAGACTAAAGGGGAATCCCCAGCGGTAGGGCACATGCTTCTCTCTAAGGGCAGCAGTGATGGGCCGCAGCGCCCGACGGGCGTCCAGGGTCAGGCCGGAGAGGTCCTGGAACAGCGCCACCTCCAAGCCCTGGAACATGATCTTGTCCATGCCTCTAGTGGCGGACATCAGTGCCTCCTTGAGGCTATATGCGTGCAGGCAGCAGAGAACATCTCTGGGCTTCCCATCTTGTCTTGGGGGACCCAGGGCCCTGTGAATCCGGTCGAACTGGATCTCTTCAGGGCAGTTATGCCCCAGGATGTGCTTAAATAGAGCCCGGGCCGTGTCCGGTAGCGGTGAAGTATCAGACTCCGGTAAGCCACGGATCTTAATGTTCTGGCGGCTGCGGTTCTCCAAGTCCTCAACCTGTCGCCGCAGTGTCAGGAGGAGGTTCCCTTGCCTGGTGGCTGCTATCTTGGCTGCCCTATGCTGGGAACGGCTTGCTTGGGCCTCCGTCTCTAAGGCGTCCACTCTCACCTCCACAGCAGACAGGTCCGTGCGCAGTGTGGTAATCTCCTCTCGGACCGCCGCCCGGAATTCCTGGAGCATGCCACTGGAGTCCGCCTTCGTGAGCATATTTGCCGAAATCCGGGTAAGTTCCTGCCTGATTAGATGCAGCGCGCCGCCCTGGTCACCATCCTCCGACGAGATTCCCGCGCTTTCGGCGCCAGGGGAGGCCGGCGCCATATTGGCGGCAGACCCGGCTCCCCGCAGATCTGCCGGTGTGGATACATAGTCGTCCATCGTGCCACTGTATTTACGGGGCGAACCAGTGGAGGGTGTCCCCTGCAGCAAAAGCTTCTTCGTCCGGACCATGGTAAGGCCGGTTCCAGCGATTTTCCAGCTAATTATTAGGCAGAGGGCACGGAGCACAGGTACTACACGTCTGCTCCCATGCACGGTCCGGCCACGCCCCCCATGGATATGCTAATTTATCTAGTAGACTGGCAAAACAACTCTGAAAATAGCTGTATCAATGCTAGACTTCTAGATATGGAAGATAAGGTATGTCTCAGTGAAAAGGTCTGAAAGGGATTTAGGATTTACCGGTATGTTTAACACAATGAATGAGAACTGGATATTCTGTAACAGAATATGGGGGTTAGAAATTTTCTTTTTACCATTTTACATGCTCTTGAACCTTATTTCCTCTGAACCACCATATTTTCTTCTTATTTCCCCCCCGCCCCCCATCTTTACACCCCACATAATCCGCTTTCAGTCTATTTTTCTTTTCAGTCCAGCCATGATACCATGAAGAGAAAAGTATAAACCGCATACTATGCCCCCCTGGCCTCTGTCTGCCCTATGATTAGGCTATGCTCCCCATAGGTCTAATGAAATATTTTATTTTGATTTGTTTTGGGATTGAAAAAAAAAACAACAACTCATGATGTCGGCTGGAGCAAAAGCCTAAGAACACAACTGAAAACACAACTACATATTTACTCATTTAGAAAGACAAATAATAAAGTATCTTTATTTATAAACTACAATAACACACAGGAGAAATAAAAAGCCGAATACAGTACATTAAAAAAATAAATGTTTAACTTTAAAAAAAATTTTTTTTTTAATGTATTTATCTAGTTTTTTTTTATTATTTTTTATTTTTTTTAGTCGTGCATGAGTTAACAGACTTTTCTGCCTATCCACAACAGCTGGTGAAGTGAGATTAAGGTACAGTAACATACACATACCTGGCTTTAGGTGGTAGCACTTTTTTGTTATTTTAGTACGAGGATAGAAACATGTAAACAGTTACGATTTACTTATGCATTACACAGCTTTTAATTTAACTGAGGTTAAACTTGCGCTAGTGATTTGTGTGGAAGTCGTGTGATGTGGTGTGACCCGTTTTGCCCTTTGAAGTGGCTAGGTGTTACTAGTTTTTGCCTGTTCCTTGCTATGTAGACCGGCTGCTAAATTGATATAGTATAAATCATAAGTCAGACAGAAGACTTGTCAAAAGTGGAGCGGTGCGGCTAGACCACTAGTGTGTAGTTAGACTACCTGGTGCGACTGTGAATGGCCACAATGCTTTGTATGTTTTACGCCTTGTGATGGCAACAATATATGTGGATGTCGGCTTAAGAGCTAGTGTTAGGCAGGGGGGTAAGAAGCTGCGGTCCGGAGACCATATAATCATGGGTGTGCAACTTGGGCTGATATTATGCAGTTAGAGAGTAACAACAAAGGAAGAAACTTATAGACAACTTATCAGCAAGACATCTGGGGTATCCCAGCGTAATACAGCCTGTGTGCTTTATCAGGCTTGCTTTAGGTAGCCTCTGCTACGATCGGAGCGTCCTTGGGTGTGCGCGGGACTAAGGGGGTCACCCCGTCCAGGTTCCATCGATGCTTTGGCCTGCTTGGACGCATTTTCTCAGCAGTGTGTAGGGAGTGTTGCGGTAGTCCTAGTGTGGGCAGCAAGGTTGACGCTTCATTTATGTCGTGGTTCTCATGCTTATCATTCCCTTGTAGTATCTGCAGCGTTCGTGTCTGGAGCCATTTGTATTTCAGTCCTTTCCTCTGTAAAAGTGTCGTGAGTGGCTTAAGTGACCTCCGCCAGGCTAGTGTGCCCCCTGTGAGGTCTGCGTAGGTTAATTCCATTGATTCGAACTTGAGAGGTGTACAGTCCCTGGTCGCCGCTGCTACTGCTACTTTGTCAGCGTGTTGCTGGAATTTTACTAGGACGTCCCGTGGCGCCGATTGCGGTGTTTTAGCTGTTTTTGGGGCTCGAAAGAAGCTGTCCAGTTGGACATTTCTGGCTTGCTTCGGGTTCAACAGGGCCACTAAAAGGCGCCTCAGGACATGTGGCATCTCATTTGCTGGTGTATCCTCTGGGATGCCTCAGATCTTCAGGTTTTTAGCCCGGCGTGCATCATCCAAGGCTGAAAAGCGGCGTTCATGCGACACGTTCTGCCGTTGAAGCTCCCTGACCTCTTGCGGTAGCGTGGTGAAATGATCTGAGTTGGTGCTGTCTGCAGATTCCAGGGCTCCCATTCGGCCCGTCAGGCCTTGTATGTCGGCCTGGAGCGTGGCAACATCAGTCTGGAGCGTCTGCGAGGAGCGATTTCAAGACTGCGGTGGTCACGGGTGAGTTGTCCGTTTTCTGGACTGCTGGTGTTAATGTCTGTGTCAGAGGTAGGTTGGTCTCTTCTTCCTCTGAGGAGAGATCGTCCAATAACTCAGAGTAGTTGTCCGGATAGTTGGCCATTTTGGGCCCTGTGGCCTCACGTGTTTGTCGCAGCATCTCTGCAATATTTGGACCGTGCCTCAGTTTGTCCGGTTTCATTTTTTTTCACCCCATCTTGTCCTGCAGTTGCTGTCCACTCCCTAAAGAGCAGTTTATATTATCAAAATTGGTAGTTTGGGGCCCAAGTTAGCAGGAGCTGTTGTGCCATGCGTCTGTTCTCTTTAGTTGCTAAGCTCCGCCCCCAACTTTTACAATTTAAAATACAGTATTTTGCCTGATATTGCATGTTATATGAATGGACAGTTTAAGGTGGCAGTCATCTCTTTTTTCACTAAAACAAGGACTAAGTAATTTAATTTATGAAGCAGAACTTGGCAGACAAAATATTCCATCTATAGATTGCTTGCAAATGAATATATGTATTTGATATTTTTGTATTATGTTACTATCAGTAAATGCTGCATATTTGACATACAAATGACAATCTAATTTCACAATTCCTAATGTATATTTGGGGCACACCTGTGTCAGTTCAGTGAGTAGTAGGAACATGCACACTACCCCATGTAGTTCTGGTGGCCGTTTTTGAAGGAGTAAATCAGCGCATTTCAATATTTATAACAAATATTCTGTGGTATTAGGAGCTTTAAGAAGATAAAGGTGCTCTATAGTACATCAGCTTCCACACCAAAAATAGGAACTCTCTACTCCTATTACAATGTGATATATAACAAAACACTATTTGTAAAAACCAGTGCCAAATTAGTGCAAGTGTGTAGCGCTAAAAATAGATTACTCACTCCCAAGGTTATGATGGATATAAAGAATAAGTACAAATCGCTGTAAAGAACAAAAGGAAGAATATATAGTGCAACACTGTTGGATTAAAGAATGGAGAAATGTATTACTATTACGGACTGGCTCTAATCACTTGCGCTGTTGTGCACTTCTGGTGGCACATACCCTTTAGATCCATATGGAAGGTACTTCTCAAAGGCATGTGAACAAAGAAAAGGATGAACAGGTAACTCGCCCTGGTGTAAAGATCCTTAATCAAATATATTGCAATACAAACATACAGGTTGCTTCTCACCTTAAAAAGAGCCTGTCCCTTGGCTCTAGGTGTACAGGTGTATGAGTACAATTATAGGGTGACTCTGCCCTTCTTGTAGCAGGTTAAATAATCCACCAGTTGATGAATTAAAAAGTTATATTTATTCTATCAAAAGATAAATGAATATAAAAACAATTATAGTACATACATATTGGTGGTGTATCCAAAACGCGTTTCGCCGATTCCCTTCGGCTTTTTCAATTGGTAATTTACTTCCTGCTTCTTTACAATTATATTTCCCTGTCTAAACATTGATTGGTTGCAGGAGATCGTGATACCGCCAATCACGGGTGCTCCTGTGTAAAGGGGGCGTGTTAATATATCATACTCTATCCCATAGTGGTGACGTCGTCACGCACGCACACGCGTGTGGGCGACGTCACTTGCGGGAACCTGGGAGCTGTGTATTCCTCCCTTGTATAGTCAAATCCGGTTAAATCCGCCAAAGTGCGGCGGTTTTCTCATCCCACTTCTCCACATCTCTAGGGTGTCCCAGCATTTCTCACCATTGAGACAAACATCATGTCCATCATGTCCTTACTTATTGAGATGAAGCTCATTAGTCCATTTTAGGTGTGGGCAAAGGTCTGGCAGCAGTCCATCCTTACAACTAGTAATCCCTAAAGTAATGTGCTCAGTATAAGAGCAAAAGTAGAAACATAAATAATGATATATATACAGATTAATATAGGTATATTGTTTGTGACCATAAATTAACAAATATTAAAACCAAAATAATTAATTTAATAAAAATCAAGGTGTCTATAATAGTTAATGTCCCTGTTCCCTTAACCCTGCAATATATAACTGCTGTTTTGTAGAAACTATAATGTTTACATTTCACAGTTAAGACTGCCTCTAGTGGTTTAAAGCTTTGTACAGTGTTACTTCCTTTAAGTTTAAGAATAAGATACATACCAATTCCTTTCAATAACTGACAGTTGGGAAGGTCTATGGGTTCAACCTCTCGTGAAAAGTTCAATCGATGGCTAAATGAAGAAATGGGGGAGGAACAACATTATTTAATGTACAGGTACATTATTTTGGTTACAGTTAGAAAAAACTGGTTTATAGAACAGAGTGCTTTTGTTTAATGGTAACATCTGCAAAATTATTCACTAAAGTGAGAATTTTAAATTTAAGGCCAATTCATCTCACTTGGAGAATTTTTACCATTTGGATATGTTGACCATAAATTTTAAAACCACTTTGAATTTTCACTTTAATGAATAACCCTGTTAATATTAAATAAACTAGTAAATATTTAAATTACAGACACATAGATGATCTCAAGCACATCACTGAAAATTAAATATGAAAAATACACTTTATAAGTAATTTTGGTAGTGGACACTTTATTAGATACATTGGTTCACAATTGGGTGTAGAGTTAGTTCAACTCAATGTATAATGTAAGAATCACAATATCAAATATCATAAAATAAGTACCCTTATAAGAGACTGTACATCATCTCAACGTCACTGCATTTTTTCCAAAGATGTACATCTCTTTATGGCTACAGTCTACTCCTTTTCATTTGGATACTTCTATCAAGCTATCGCATCATCTCTCAAAACACACAATGAGAGATATATCAAAGTCTTCTGTTCAAAAATGTGGTGCAAAAATTTAAAAGTCGAGTCATCACCAATGAAACGTGCTTTCTGGTTGCAATGGTTGACTTACCTTTAGTACTTCATACCCCCAACACTGGTGTCCCATGAAGCAGGGTGCTGATGGGCATTCTAGTAAAGCAAATTGCGTAACTGGCGCAGATCAAAGAGGACAGACCTGCCCAGAAAGGGGGCGGATCCATCAACAGAATGCACACCAGGCAGTGGCGTACATACGATCCATGGGGCTCCGGTGCGAGAACTGATCCATGGGCCCACCCGTCTGTGTGCCTTAGGGCAGTCATGGTGAATGTTCATGAATGAAAGTACCCAATCTTCTACTTAAATCATCCAAAGCAATGCACACATTCCCTTCCAGAGAAATATCCCCTTCCTGAATCAGATTTTCCCTACCTGATTCAAATCCTCTAAAGTGCTTGATGTCAATGAATATCAGTCCAAGTTGCTACTGGTTACCTGGTGACATCATGGTGAATTGGGCTCTATATTTAATCAAGTCATCGTTAAAATGTCTTTTTATTTAACAGATTTTGAACTGTATTTATAACACTAATTGAAAAGCTCTATTTATATATGACAAGCACCGTTACCTCTATATGTTACAATATTATACAGCAAGCAGCGTTCACTTGGGATACATTGCACTCGTGCTTTCTACATTTTCTGTATCTATACCTCATTTCTGTTTTTAAAGTGTAAGCTCATAAAAGCAGGTCAGCCATCATCTCTACGACACATACATACAAACACACACACACACAGACACATATAAACAGACACACACATAAATACAAACACACATAGGGACAGACACACATACAGAGAAACATTCATACAGACACACACACACATACATACATATAAACAAACACACACATATACACAATCTCCTGTTTTCTACCTTTTAGATGCAGGAGGGTGACCTCCGTGGAGTCCAGTGGTGGCTCAGCCTAATGGAAGTCAGAGTTCCCACTCTGACTCCCTCCTCTCTTCCTCCTGCGTGGCTCCTGTTGTAAGCTGGGAGGAGTGACGGGACAGTCACTTCCTCCCAGCTGTGATGTCATCTCAGGGGGCCAGGTCACGCTGTTAAAGCACTGCAGCACTGACTGGGCCCCCTGGAAATCCATAGCCATTAGGTGTCCCTAACATCATGGGCCACACGTGTGGCCCCGGCGGTTATACCGTGCGGGCCTGAGCCGCAACACATAGCGGCGGGCACCTGATTGCAGGGGTCCGCAGGGCCCCCTGGAGTGACGGGCCCAGTTGCAGCTGCGACTGTGGTATGTACGCCACTGATGCCAAGCTGACTGTCAGTCAACCAGGCCAGTCCCTCAAGGTCAGTCCATGCAGAGAGCACAGTTTCAGTCTTGAGCAAATGCAGGACACCGGGAAACGATGGTACACTAACCTAAAATCTGGTCCGTAACTCAAAAATCAGGAATGTTGGGAATTGTTTTTTTACCTATAACTCATGGTTTAGCAAACAATTCCCATAGTACGCTTTGAGCATTTAGAAGGAAGGACTATGGGATAAAGTCCTTAAAGGGACACTATAGGCACTCAGACTACTTCAGCTCATTGCAGTGGTCTGGGTGCAGTGTTCCTGTCAGTTTAATTCTGCAATTGTAATAAGCTAACAATAATTACATTGCAGGGTTAACTCCACCTGTCGTGGTTAGTACCAGACAGCGACCAGAGGCACTTCTGGGCCGTTAGGCGACTTTAGGCGCCTAACTGATGCTGGATGCCCTCATGCTCTGCATGAGGACATCCAACATCAACTAAAACCCCACAGTTAGGCATTGATTTAATACTTTTTTATTGAGTAGTCCTAATGTGAGCGTCAGCCAACATCAGGGGAGGAAGAGCAGAGGCAGAGCCTGAGCCAGCGCCGAGGGACATCGGCTCTGGATTCACAAAGTGACAGAAGGGTTTTTTTTTTTTTTTTATTTGACAATTTTTATTTTGTCATATTTAAGTGGGTAGGGGTACAGAAAGTAGAAAAAAGGGGGGGGGGGGAAAGGTCCCCATCAAATTACAGTTATACAGTAATGCTTTTCATTAGATCGGTCATTGACATAACAATCATGGTATTGCACTTGAACATAATTCCTTCATAATAAACAGGTCTTTGCGGTGCAGGATTATATACCAAGGCCGTCTACTAACAGTTGTTCATGAAGTCCTTTAAGGGACATCTCTGCCGTCATCTATTGTTGCGCTAACATGGTTCCTGCATCATGTGGCGGTCCCTTGCCGTAGCGCTTATACCTGTGTCAGGTTGTGCCGTGTGCATGTGTAGCGTCTTCCCTCCTGCCTTAGTGGTTCCCCTACCTCCAGGCCGTTAAGAGCTGGTTTAGTGTCCCTTTGAGTGTTCCAGAGAACTTTGCGCCTCTAAGGGTACCCTGTCCTTTGTTCTGTTCCCTGCTCGGGAGCTGTATGGCCCGTTTCTCTCTTGGGGGGGGGGAGTGGAAGGTTGGCTCGTTCATTAGTCTGTGTCCCACTGTGCCTGTGATGATGGGAGTGGTGTGCCCCTGTTGTCTACCTGTCGAAGAGGCATTCTGGAGGGGGGGGGGTAACTGGGATAACATACTAACTAACTCGTGTGTCTTCGTTGGTTTGGTTTATGTTGTCTGTTCGGATCTATTTTGTCCTGTTCGTTGGCCCCTCGTCAGTTGCTAGGGTCTCTGCCTGCTGTGTACTTGGCCCAGAGTGTTTTCGCTGTGGCGTTTCTTTTACCCACTTTTGTTTGGCTCCACATTATTCCTTCATAATCTAAGGTTGTCGTAACCATTGATACTACCTCTGCTGGGGGTGGGATTTTTGGGGTTTTCCATTGTTTTGCTAGTGAGGTGGAGGCTGACGTTAGTATTAGAAATATTAGTTTGGTGATGCATTGTGGCGTGCCTTTAGGTAGAAGTTGGAGTAGGAATGTTTCTGCATTGTGGTCTAGTATGCACCCTGTGACCCCTTGAATTAGTGCTGCTATTTGTTTCCAGTATGGCTGGACTAGAGCGCATGTCCACCAGATGTGGAGCATAGTCCCTTCCTGTGTCTTGCATCTCCAGCATCTGTCACTTATGTCTGGGTATATTTTCTTGAGCCGTGAAGGTACCATGTACCATCTATATATTAATTTGCGCGAGGTCTCGATGTGGGAAGCACAGGTTGTGAGTCCTTTGTGGTTTGTGTGGATGCATTGCCAATCGTCTTGGGTGAGAGACCTGCCTATGTCCCTATGCCATTCTGTCTGGTATCTCCACTCCGTCTCGGTTTCACTCTCAGTGATTGACTTATAGCACACAGACAGCGTCTTTTTAGTTGGGATTTGGTGTATGCACATCTTTTCGAAAGTGGTTAGGGTGGTGGGGTGTGCAGGTGGGGGGCTTTGTCTTGTGGCTTTGCCTATTAGTGCTTTCATCTGCCAGTATGAGAACGTGAGCTGTGGAGGTATGTTATATGTGGCTAGTATTTCTGGCAACTGGTGTATTCCCTGCGGGGAGCTTATCTGGTGCAAGTGTGTGATACTGGAGGCCTTCCATGATCTGTATGGGAATGTGCTATTGTAGAGATTTATTGAGTGTAGTGGCGTTGCCATAGACCATGGTTCTGCGGAACATAGTTTGGACCTTTGACTGTCCCATATGCGGTACAGAAGTTTAGTGGTGGGTAGGGCGTTTGGCGGTGTGCGGCGCAGTTGTTTGGGTATCCACAGGGCCGCAGTGAGATCCGCGACCCCGCTACAACTAGCCTCTATCTCTATCCATTGGGGGGTGTATGTAGTGGAGTGCATGGCAATAATGTTGGCCGTTTGTGCAGCCTGGTGGTACGCCTTAAGATTCGGGAGGCCCAGGCCTCCGTCGTCTATTGGCTTCATGAGCAATGTTCTTGGGACCCTGGGATGTCTTCCTCCCCAGCTAAATCTAATCAGGCTAGATTGGAGTCTGTGTAGAAATGACTGCGGTAAGGGTATTTGTAAAGAGCGGAGCAAGTAGAGGATTTTCGGCAAGATTGTCATTTTGATGGCCGCTATTCTGCCTAACCAAGAAAGGAACTTGTTTTGCCATGAGTGCAATATGTGCTCCACTTCTTTGTGTAATTTAATGTAGTTGGCTACAAAGAGGTCGGTGTGTTTTTTGGTAAGTTTGATACCTAAGAAAGTCAAGAAGTCATTCCTCCAGTCATAGTGGAAATTGAGTCGGTACCTCTCTTCGTCAGTCTTGGGGGTATTTAAGCACATGGCTTGTGTTTTAGTTAGGTTTAACTGGTAGTACGATTGCCTACTGTAGTCTTGGATTTCTCTGTGGAGATTTGGGAGAGAGATTGCTGGATTAGTTAGTGTGAGAAGGATATCGTCCGCAAACAGGTTTAGTTTGTATTCCTTGCCACCTATGGAAACCCCCTTGATATCTTGGTTGTTCCGGATCGCTATGGCTAGCGGTTCCAGGGCTAGCACGTAGAGTAGCGGGGAAAGAGGGCAGCCCTGCCTGGTGCCGTTGGAGATTGGTAGGGGGGTGGAGCTAAACCCTGAATTCAGCACTGTTGCTGATGGGGTGCTATATAGTGCCTTCACCACGTTTAGAAAGGTAGGGGGGAAGCCATACCCTGTGAGCGCTTCTTGCAGGAATTGCCAGTTAAGCCGGCCAAACGCCTTTTCAGCGTCTAGGGATAGGAGTGTACTTTGTATTTTGGTTCTATTGAGGTAGTGGAGGATGCTTAACACCTTCCTTGAGTTGTCTGGGCCCTGTCTGCCGGACACGAATCCCACTTGGTCCGTTGATATCAGGTCAGGCAGGATTGTTTTGAGTCTCTCCGCGTATATTTTGGCGTATAATTTGGCATCCGCACTTAGTAGGGAAATGGGTCTAAAATTTGGGCATGAAGTGGGTGGTTTACCCGGTTTAGGTAGAGTGATAATGTGGGCTGCGAGGAATTCGGTCGGTAGGCTACCCTGTTTCGTAGCCAAATTAAAGGCTTGTGCTATGTATGGACTCAGGATGTGTTTGAATGTGTTGTAGTAGAGGTTGGTGAGGCCGTCTGGACCGGGAGCCTTTCCCTTCGGCATCTTGTCTATTAGCTGTAATACTTCTTGAGTTGTGATGGGGTTAGTTAGGTGCGCTATTTGTTGTTCGCGGAGCTTGGGCAAGTCAAACCTGCGTAAATATTCTGTGATCGATTTTTGGGTGGGTTGATGTACCTGGGGGTTGTCTTTTAGGTTATAGAGGGAACTGTAGTAAGACGCAAACTCATTGCAGATTTGTATGGGTTGGGTCAATTTTAGGCCTTGTGGTGAAAGCAGGTAGGGTATTTTTGTTTGGGCCTGTTTATCTCTAAGTCTCTGGGCCAAGGCTTTGCTTGCCTGATTGCCTAGGACAAATGTGTTGGCTTTCAGTTTTTTAAGTGCATAACTCGCTTTTTGGAAATTTGCTACATTAATCTGATTTTGCAAGTCCTTTATCTGTTTTTGCGTGTTCGCGGAGGAGGTGAGTATGTTATCTCTGTGTAGGTCTTGCAGTTTTTTGAGATTTTGGGTATAAGTGAGGTTCTGCTGTTTTTTGAGGTGAGTGGCTCGTTTGATGAGAATACCTCTGATGACCGGTTTGTGGGCCATCCATAGTGTGAGGGCATTTATGTCCTGTGTATCGTTAGACTGGAAGTACGTGTGTAGGTCCTGTTCCAACGTCTGTACAAATTGGGGGTCGCCAAGGAGGCGTTCATTTAACCTCCATGGGCCTCTGTTCTTATAGTTGTAGTGGTCTGCTAAGTGTAGTGTGACTGGGTTGTGGTCCGACCAGGGGGTTGTTCCGATCATACAGTCTATCACTCTATTTAGGTGTGCACTCTGAAGTAGGAATCCATCTATTCTTGAGTACGTGTTGTGCACCTGTGAATAATATGTATACTCCTTTCCTTGCGGATGGAGCGTGCGCCATGCGTCGTATAGCCCATATGTGTTTAGGAGTTTGGTTAAGGCTTTGCACTGTCTGTGCAGTGTTTTAGCTCTCCTGGTTGTGTGTTTTGCTGAGGAGTCTAGTGTGGGGTCTTGGAACTGATTGTAGTCCCCGCAAATGATCGTGGTGCCTGTTTGTAGTTGAGATGTGAGTTTTAGCAGATTACTGAGATATGCCCCCTGGTTTACGTTTGGTAGGTATGTATTAACTATGGTATAGGTGGAGCTGTTGATAGTGCAGATCAGTATAATG